>OZ023247.1:15098545-15734918 GCA_964006365.1 Trididemnum miniatum | reverse complement strand
GTTGTTTGGGGCCAGTCTCCTGCCAAAAATAGGGCACAACCTAGAAAAGAGGTGAAGTCGAGATGTCCAGGTAAAGCAATGCAAAAAAGAGTCTTTACACTCTGGAATTAGTTTAGCCTGGATTGGCTGTGCGTAGCAAGGCTGACGAGACTTTGGTTATAGTCGAAACATTAATTTGTCCCTTGCAAATTTCTCATCTAACTCATAATTGATGACAGAAATGGATGGTTCAATTCCCACCTGTATGGGAGAGTACCATTTTCCATTCCATTAAAAGACTGTACTCTTATTGTTGGACCTATTCTTACCCTGACAGTTTGAGCTTTGTTGTTGGCTGACTTTGGGGGTGCCTATCGGAGAAGTGTAGGAAAGAAGAATTCTATTTGACTTACATATCCTTCTTTGCATCATCTTGCTGGATCCTGTAACTGTACATGCGGTTCGACAAACGCACCGGAATATTGATGTTTAAACCACCGATAAGCACTGACGTTCACGGTGTTTTCTGGGCTGCATGCGCAGACACAGTGCCTGCCTTGTCCCCCGCTTTTTCACGGGCGAACGGGTTGGGCAGAGAGGTTTTTTGCAGGTTTTGGTGACTGGTATAGTTACAAACCGTAAACAAAAAATTCCTTCTCAGATTACCGGGAAAATAATGTTTAAACCAACCGGTCATTTCTATTCTTATCGATTGTTTACAGGGAATCTGTGACATCATAATCCAGCCTGTATTATTTTCTTGAAGGTTTTATTTCAAATTTTCTACCTTGAGCAGAGCGAGTAGACTAGTAGAGGCTTAGATTTGGGGTGTAGTTCTTTTGCAGGTTAGAATTTTTTTTTTTTCAGGAAGGTGGGAGGTTGCTATGCTGCACTGATGAGACCATAATAAGGTCGAAACGCGTCTGCAGCTGCAAATGAGTGGGTTGCCATGGGGGCTTCTAGTGATGTGGGCTGGTTAGGCTATCGGTAACTTAGCTGTGGGTTAGTGGCTATAGGTTCTTTTATTGGGTATCGTTGTTTGGGGCCAGTCTCCTGCCAAAAATAGGGCACAACCTAGAAAAGAGGTGAAGTCGAGATGCCCAGGTAAAGCAATGCAAAAAAGAGTCTTTACAGTCTGGAATGAGTTTAGCCTGGATTGGCTGTGCGTAGCAAGGCTGACGAGACTTTGGTTACAAGCGTTACTTGTTTTGACGAGAAAAAAACCAGGCTTCGATTCTTGGTATATCACACATTCACACTCTAAGAACTACCCCACAACGTGTTGATTAGACTTAAGAAAAATTAATGTCGAAAGCACAGACCCCGAAATGCAAGCTCGATGGGGTCACATAATAAATCTCCGTTTGCTATAATATCTTTCGACTGGGGCGGATGATGCTAGAACAGTTAGCACCTGATGAGCTAAACAGCTCACTTTGGGCAGAAAATTAATTATTTTACTCACAATCTAAAGCTGCAACGTTTTGTTATCAACTAATGATGGAGTCAAGTTTTGATGGTTGATACTCGAGATCGAGACTTCAAAAAAAAAAAAAAAAAATCGAGACCAAGTCCCAAGACTTGAAAATATTTTTGAGCCCGAGCAGAGGCGTCGTACAGCCAAAAAGTTTGGAGGGGCCGGAGTAACAATTTAAACGGATATTGATCATTTACAACCTTTATAAAAGCCATATTTAGCATGGAGTAACATCACGAAAAAAGGAAATTAGGAAAAGATACCAAAATATGTCGTGATACCCCAATTTTTTGATAATAAATCGAAATTTATTTTGATACCCCAAACCGCTCCTTAATTATGGACAGTATGCGCAATCAGTGTGCCTCACGATATAACAAAGGAGGAAGACATTACAGAGGGTTTGGGGGCAAAGCCCCAGCCGCCGTAGGCAAGGTGGGTGTGGGGGCGTAGCCCGCAGCCGCCAACGGATTTTTACGGTTTTCACATAAAAAACACTCGTTTCAGCACACTTTCTTGTCGAACAAGGACATATCGGTACCTGCAGTGATGTGCAGTCACTACTATAGCGTCAGACAATACAAAAATATTTTAGTAGTCCATGTCTAAAACAAAAGCTGGTCTAAAATAAATAAAAGGAGGTTGCAATCATTATCAGTTTTGACGCGTTTGAGGGGACGACGTGAATAGGTGTGTTCTAGGCTGTAGGCCTAATCTTTAACAACGCATGCAAAATGTTTTCTACATTCTAACCACAGATCAAGAAACTAACTTTACTCTTGAGTCGAAGCGATTGATTGAAGCAAAAATTAAAAAACAAAACAATGGAATTTGTAGTGTAAGAAGGGGGGGGGGAATGGGGTTAGTTTGAAAGATGAAAGCAAAATGGCACTGCCTAATATTTTATTTTTTTTAATTTTTATTTTTAAAATTATAAAAAGTAAAACATTTCACCTCCCAGGCCACCCAATGACACGACGCCACTGAGCCCTAGATCAAAATTCAGTGAATTTGTTTGAGACCGAGACCTAAGTTTTATAAACAAAGCTTGTCTGACCGAGTGGCCGGCGCATTGGGCTAGGGAGCTGGTTTCGCGGGTTCGATGTCCTGCTGGGCCATCTACCATGATGCACATACTTCATTACGATAAAAACCTTAGCTGCGCATGTGGGGCTTCGTAAAAAAGTTTAAACGATCTTCGTTTTTTAAGCAAACCTGCATAATCATGCGATAAAATGTTCATAAAAATTCAAGCTTAGGCCACAATTTTTATTTGCTACACTGGTCGTGCTTTAAGCTATTCCAATCTTCACTGGCCCTAAAGTAATTACTCTTAAACGTTTTACAAAAAAGTTATAATTTTTAAAGAAGGCATATGTTCAAGTTCATCGTTCTGAGTCTGCAGTCTTTACTGTACCGGTACTCTAGTAGATCTGTTCTATATTATGTAGAAACCAGTGGCGGCTCGTGAAGTAAAAACCTGGGGGTGCTGCAAGAATTATATTCAACGTGAAACAGCAACATTTTTTAAACGTAAAACAATCGTCTTTACGTGCTGTACGTTGTATGTTCTGGTCACTTTTTAGGTAATAACAACAGTTAGCAATTAAAAGATACTCGACAAGAATGCTTAAATAATTTCATTCATAAATAACAGCACATCATAAAAATATTAACGAAAGCGATAAAGCTGTCTAAAAACACGTATATGAATCTGCAAAAGTTAACCGGATTTTTCGCAGTCACGCGCACGGCTCGAACTTATGTTAAAATTCTATTTAAATTTTACGTCTTTAATTAGCTGTTTAACAAACTCGATCGAGTAGAAGTAATTATGTAACGTTTCACAAAAGACAAACAAGGAAGCTTCGTTGACGTGAAATACTGGCCGACGTGAAATCAACGTTTTTACACCAGGCCATCAACAATGACGATTACAAAATTATTGCAATAATCCAAGAGTCGAACCGAACCTAAGCCGGAGTTTTATAAACCGGTTTTAAGCTATTTTTGTCAAACCTTAACCGAACCCGAACCGTATTTTTCAAAATCGCAAAGAGCGAACCGGAACTGAATCGAATATTCTGAGTACTTGCGAACCTTAACCGAACCGATTGAAAGAAGCGGTTCGCTCCGTGACGTCACACGCGTCGCTTTGAAGCTGGTTTGAATTCAAAATAATAATCATTTATGTAAGTAATCTATGCATGGTGAAACAGTCTTTTACCGTTAACTAGCTTTTAGGGATTTGCCTTAAGGAAAATTACTCGGACTCGCCAAGTAACGAGTATTTACGACATTACTCGGCCGAGTATCTATTCTGCGATGTCAAGATATGAACTCAAAATCAGGTGAAGAGCAAAAAAAAGGTTATCACGTCCGTAAAAGTCCTAATTTCGACTCAAAATCAGGTGCAGAGCAAAAAAAAGTCAAAATGATAATACTTTGATGCTCGGTCGAGTATCAATTAATACTCGGACTCGGCCGAGTAATGTCTTAATACTCGGCCGAGTACTCGGACTCGACTCGGCACATCCCTACTGGCCTTACTGCGAGTTAAAATTAATGCATTATATTGGCCTGTCAATGTAAAGAAAAATTGCGATGTACGTTTCATTTTTTAACTAGTGTTACTAGAACTATACCATTTTTTACTGTGAACCAGAACCGAAACTTTATAAACCGGTTTTGAAATTATTTTTGCTGGAGCGAACCCAAACCGAACCGTTTCAATTTATGTGAACCTTAACCGGAACTGAACCAAAATTTGAAATTGCTGTTGAACCCAAACCGAACCTGAACCGGAAAAACCAAACGGTTCGACTCCCTGCAATAATCACACCAAGCACGAATGGGGACCTGTGGTATTGCTTTGAAATAAAATTCCCACACAGGCCTATATGTAGGCTACAGTACCGGTAGATATCGAATAAAGGTAAAGGTGCGGGACAGCGGGTGCAAGCACACATTGTTAAGGCCATTCTCAATAGGCGGCCCATTACAATCATCAATCACGAATAATTGAACGCTGTTAAAGGGCGTACATGACGAACAACACGTACACAAAACCCTTCGCACTTCCGCTTGTGCCGAGCGCCTAGCGCGAAAGCTGCGAATTCTATTTTTAGAGTATTTACTGTGACCCGACCGGGAATAAAGAATTCTATTTTTAGAGTATTTAGTGTGACCCGACCGGGAATAAAACCCCCGTCTCCCGGCTACTAAGCGGACGCTCATAACCGATACACCAAGCGCCGGTGTTAGATTATGAATAAGCCTAGCTTCAATTATACAAACAGGTCTACTGGTCAGAGGTATATGCTCAGTACTATTCTCAAATTAGTTAAGGACCGGCCGTTAGCTTAGTTGCTTAGCGCACACGCTATCGGTGCGGGAGGTCTTGGGTTCAACTCCCAGGTCGGTCAAATTGGCACAGTGTCGCCAACGGCTCGCAAACGCTGCGACGTTCCTTCGGAGCTGTGTAGCCTAGGCGCTAAGCCGCGGAGATTGTTCCCGCCACTCGTTACACGCTTCGGCGTAATATTGTTTTGTTTAATGTTAGTTTTTTAAAGGCACACAAGATACAATATTACACACATGCACCTTAAGGAAAAACGTGACAAAGCCCGAAGACTTAAAACATACCGATACATCAGCGAGAAAACTAAACATAAAACATAAACATTGGCACGGTCACAAAACCTTTCTAACAAAAGTATGATGTCATATAGGCCTACTCATTATCATAGAAAAATTAAAAGCACGAAAAAGATCACAAAAACTATTTACCAATATATACGAACATGCAACATTGTGCACGTACCTAACAATTTTTAATTTAGCTTAATGTATTATAAATTAGCTTATGTTAGATTCTGTAGTACAAAATAAAACATCAAATCGAATTGATAAGTACCACGAAAATTTGCGTTAAAGTCAAAAAGATTAAACTGACCAGGAATCGGTTTTAGTTAATAACATTTTTTTCAATGATGTTATAAAAAAAGCGATATTTTGCACTTTTCTAACTGTACTTGGAATTAAGTTCCATGCTTTAACTCCACTGAAGGAGATAGACTGCAAGGTAATTGATTTTGAAAAGTAGGGGAAATAGTAAAAGTCACTATTACGTGTTGCAATATTATGAACTTGATGGTTGCGTTGAAACAGAAGAAGTAAGTAAGTAGGTTTATTCGGCGAGAAAAGAAAGAACAAAAGCGACATCTACTATCACATGTTTGCAAAAAAACAACACAAATAAATAAAATAAAATAAGAAATATTTTTGCTATATTATCAAGTTCCCGCGAAGAGACTGCGAGGTGACTGGTTAAAGTCTTCGGGTCAAGCAGCCACCTAGTGGAATAAAAAACGTATGTTGCAGCAATAAATATTCAAAGAAAAAGGATGTAATAATACTTAAAGCGATTATGATATTAAACCGATTTATTGTAATTAAATGTAGCTTTTCAGGAGGAGGTTTTTGTAATTTTTTTTAAACTGTGCAAATGATTGTTTTTTGATGTCAACATGTATGGAATTCCAAATTTTTGTCCCTTGATATCAAAATGATTTCTGACATCTATTTGTTGAAAATTTGGGAATGTAAAGTTTATCTTTGACATTGGATCGAGTTTGACGACTATGTATGGTAGAGATTTTGTTTGAACAAGGAAGATAGAGAAAGAGGAAGGGCATTATTGAAGTGTTGATACATAATTTTTGCTGTTTCATATGTATATAAATCAGAAAGTTTCAAAATATCAAGTTTGTTGAATAGAGGAGAATTAGATGAGCGTATATCTGAATTCGTAATAATTCGTATGGCTGTATTTTGGAGTATTTGAAGTTTAGCTAAGTAAGAGGAAAATGTGCTACCCCACACCGGTAAGCCAAATAGCAGGTGAGGATGAATGATGGCATAATCAGTGATGGGATTCAGGGGTTCGCACGAACCCGTTCTTGGAATGTCAGGATAATCAGCGAACCTGTTCTTACTTTTTTTACAGACATTAGACCTTTATGAGGGAACCTGTTGTTAGTAAGTACGATACAAAAGAGAACCTGTTCTTAACATTTTGAATCCCATCACTGGGCATAATACAGATGTACCAGGGAAGATGTTGGGAAAATATAGCGAAGTTTACTTATCACTCCTATAGACGTTGATATCTTGTAAGTGACCTTATCAATGTGTGATTTGAAATTAAGTTTATTGTCAAGTATTACTACAAGATATTTGTGCGAGTTTTGACATGTAATCAGAGCGCTGTCGTAAGATAGGTTAATGGTAGCTAAAGGACAATTTAATTTAGGAGGGATTACTATAACAGCAGATTTTTGAGGATTTATTTTAAGTCTATTCGCAGTACACCAATTTCTTAAATTTTTTAGCTTCAGGTTACAATGAAGTTCAAGGTTTGACAGGAAGAGTTTTCAATGATTAAACAAGTATCGTCAGCAAAAAGACGGGGTTTACAAGAAAGGGCATTGCAAATATCATTAACCCTGAGGTAAAGAAGGGGGCCAAGGATGGAACCCTGGGGAACACCTGTTTTAATGACAGTGATCGGGGAAGTGCAGTTATTTAAGCTTATATTTTGATTTCTCTCGGAGAGATAGCTTTCCATTAGCGTGTAAGCAGGGCCACGTACACCGTAATGATAGAGTTTTTTTAAAAGAATTTTATGTGATACAGTATCAAATGCTTTTTGAAAGTCCATTAAAAGGAGGGCGGTAAATTTTTGCGTTTGGATTGAATCATAACAAAGACTAGTGACGTTTAATAATGCATGAACAACTGAGTGGTTATTTCTAAAGCCATACTGGTAATCATATATAACATCATGTTCACCACAAAATTTCAAGAGTCTACTTTTAATGAGTTTTTCAAGGATTTTAGATAGGCTGGGAAATAGGGAAATCGGACGGTAATTGTTAACCAATAGCTTGCTACCAGATTTAAAGATCGGCATGATTTTAGCAGTTTTAAGAATTTGTGGAAAATAACCTAGTTTAAAAACGTGGAAATAGAGTTGAGATAAGATTAAAGCCAAGACTTCACTACCGAGACGTAAGAAAAAGGGAGAAATATTATCATGGCCACAAGCTTTGTGTGGGTTTAAAGTATTGATGATATCATAAACTTCTATTGGTTGCGGGGGTTCTAATACGATGGTGTTAATTTCAGAGTTTCTAAGGTACTTCGTGAAAGCTGACTCGCTTACTGAATTGTCGGTAGCATTTTTAGCGATACTTTCTCCAATCACTGCAAAATATTCATTGAAATGTTGCGATATTTCCATAGGGTCTTCTGAAGTGTTGTTATCAATTTGTACTTTCATGGGGAGCGATGTTGTTCTCTTAGGAGGAATAACCGTCTTAATTAGTTTCCAGAGCTCTTTTGGATTATTTTTTCTTAGTGAAAGCGCTTCCTTGTAATATAATTTTTTGGATAAATTCTTCTCTCTAGTTAGCTTATTCGAATATTTCTTGAAGTAGGATTTCTCGAAATCATTTCCATTTGAGAAAAAAGTTTTGTATAACCTTTGTTTATTTTTAATTGAAATTATCAAACCCTTAGTTAACCAAGGTTTTGTTTGCCAGCGTTTCTGTTTTCTGGAGGGGGTGAGCACAGGAGCATGATGGTCTATCACTTCAGAGATGTTCTTGGCTAGTTTGGCGAAGCTGTCTTCTAGATCCTTGGGCGTTATAGTGGGGTGCAAAGTCCCGTGTAGCATTGGGCTGGTTAACATTTCTAAGTCAGAACGAAATTTATCCCCATCGATTGAGTGAACGTTGCGATAAGTATGCTTGGCCTCAAAATGAGATTTATTAGGGATAGGTTGACTAATGGTACAGTAAATAGGGAAATGATCAGATATTTTATACAATAACACACCAGGATGAATTATAGACGAGTTGTCATTTGTCAAGATGTGGTCAATGACAGTTTGTGGGGTAGTGATTACACGAGTTGGTGTTGTTATTAACGAAAAGTATGCATGGCTCTGAAGCAATTGAGAATAATCTAAGGTATTTGAGGGAGTATTGCTAGGGTTTAGATCGATATTTATGTCGCCTAAAATATAGACGTTATTGCTTTCTAGGGTATTGAAAAGCGCCAGTTATTCATCCAAAGCATTTAAAAATTGAGGTAAGTTATTGTGGGGGTGTCGATAAATTACTGCAAAAATATGATTATTATTTTGTTCTGGAAATTTTACGTCAAACCATAAATCTTCACATTCCTGTACATAAAGTCCGAAGTTATCTTTAACTGAGACTTTTAAGTTATTGGGAAAAATATGCACCAACGCCTCCAGCTTTAGTGGTTGAAAGGACATGGAAAAAAGTATAGCCAGGTATGTTAATGTTGATGAGGGGTTCCACATTGATTCGGGTTTCAGAGATAAAGATTATGGAAAGGGGGCTTGAAAAATTTTAAAGAAATTCATTTAACTCATCAAAATGAGCTTGCAAAGAGCTTATGTTAAGATGTATGACTAATTGAGAAGTGACATTATTATACTGAAATAATTGTTCACTGAGATTATGTGTATTACAGGGGTTTATGTTAGATTGAAGAGTTTCAAAACAGATTTAAAAGCACCGAAAACATCTTTTAAATTTAGGTAGTCTTGAAAAAGACTGTTTAAGAACCAAACATTTTCGTCTCGCTCTCTTCAGGGTTCAACGCGAGAGTTAATTGAGAAGGAAAAAAGTGGTCTATATATTATCATCAGCTTCATCGAAAAATCTGCAACAAAAAAGGAAAAAGGGCTATGATTGGTTGTTAAAAGACAGACGGATTGTGATTGGTCGAATACGGATGAATTTTAGAATCTAACTCAACTATCGGAGAATTTGCAGTGAGTAGACAAATTCCTTTTGACGGCACAGAATAGGTTTCAGCGTTTTGATGAAAGTTGCTTCCAGCGCCCCCAAGTGGAAAATTGTTCTCGCTTTGGCTAAAACCGAAAACTGGTCAATATGATAATGAGAGGCACAATCAGGATGTTGGATTAAGTGCAGACCAATAGCTGAATCACAGTCTAGTTGATTGAGTGGAGTAGTAATTTTGCAGTTACGTTTGGGAAGAACTTTGGTTGGATTTTCTTTGTTTCTAATTGATTTTGGAATGTGTTGATTGATTCTATCTTGCAGTCGTAGGGATGTGCGACCCACGTACCGGCAATCACAGCGGCACACGTATTGGTATACGACCATACTTGGGGGCGCTGGAGGCAACTTTCATCAAAACGCTGAAACCTATTCTGTGCCGTCAAAAGGAATTTGTCTACTCACTGCAAATTCTCCGATAGTTGAGTTAGATTCTAAAATTCATCCGTATTCGACCAATCACAATCCGTCTGTCTTTTAACAACCAATCATAGCCCTTTTTCCTTTTTTGTTGCGGATTTTTCGATGAAGCTGATGATAATATATAGACCACTTTTTTCCTTCTCAATTAACTCTCGCGTTGAACCCTGAAGAGAGCGAGACGAAAATGTTTGGTTCTTAAACAGTCTTTTTCAAGACTACCTAAATTTAAAAGATGTTTTCGGCGCTTTTTAAATCTGTTTTGAAATTCTGTACCACCAAAATGCTTTTCGTAGATTGAAGAGTCTGAAAGAAAAAATTCGGGTAAATGGTCAGAATTAGGAGCTACAATTTCAGTGGCGGTGGCTGCTTGAACCGAGGAATCAGTGCAAGCATTAGCACTTATGACTATGCGATGACGACAGTTAAATACAGCATCAAAAGCAGCCAGCAATGACTAGATAAAAAAGAAAAACATCAGGCAATAATATAAGTTACTGGCAATCAACACCAAAAAAAAAAATCCTGGACGTTTGGAGTTAATGAAAATAAGTTACCAAATAAGACTGCGCAACTGATATTCGAATACAGACCGGGTGTTTGATTGGAGTGCTCTTGTTGGTAACTTGAAGAGCTATGTAGTGACTGGATTTCGAGTGATTGCACACTAGAATGCAGCGCATTAAGTTGCCCAACTAAAAAACGCGGAGGTAGCGCATTAAGTTTCCCAACACCAGAGTTCAAACTAATTACGAGAAACACATATCGGTAGTTACTGAGTGCTATGGTTTATTGACTTACAAATTTACTCAAGCAAACGGTAGTTCAACTTTAACATCCTCGTAATGACCATTGTTTTCTTATTCAGACTTTTTGCATTTTTGCAAAACGGCAATAACAACTTCCACTCTTTTTGAAATAGTTTTGGTAAATGCTCTGTTACATACACACTGCTTAGATTCATTTCTTTCCTGTTTTCATTGTAACTCTTTAGTTTCTTCAGGTCACTGAACAACCGTCTTTTATCCGAAGCATTCGATACTTTTATGATGCTAGGTCGATTGACTTTAATTCCATGTTTGTAGACTGGTCTTGGTGATAAACGATGGGAGTTCAGCAGCGGAATTGTCGTAGGGTCAGAGATTTTGAGACCTTCTTTCATAAAACTATGAATGGGACCTAGAGTTTGGATTGGTGTTTCCCAAGCACTTTGGTCACTCTCTGGTATACCATGAATAGTCAAGTATACCATGAAGTAAAAAGACGCTTGGCAATTGTCGATGATTTAATTTGTACATAAACATACCTGTTGATAATATGTATAAATCATGTACACAAAGAAACTTAACAGGTTCACCAAATTTATTTTTATTTACAAAGGAAGTAAATTTATCGCAGAGTCTTTGTATTTTTTGAACAAGTGTTTTGTGTCCACGATTCCATAACGGATTTGACTTTCAATCAAAGAGTGGTAAATTTGGATTAAGTTTTCAATATCTAAATGGTATTTTAATCTAGAAATAATTCCTAAATACGATCGTAATTCCTAAATACGATGGTCAAGATGCAGTCCTAAAAAGGATATATTTTGTACTTGTTCAAGTGGAGTGTTGTTAATTGACAAACATTTATTACCATATGCCAGCAGGTTATTGTTTTTGTTGTATAATGAAGATTTGATTTTAGTTACGTAGCTACACGTGAATACCATACCCTATTCAGTACCGGTAAGCCCACAAGTACAAGTCCGCAGTTGAACTTTTTCGTAAAACCACTGGACCATGTGGGACAAGTACATCTGTAGGAACTAAACAGCTAAGCGACTTTTAATTTTAGTCTAAATTACAGCTTCTACTGTTTGAACTAGGCCTAGATCTGTAAATTTAGCTATTTGAACTACCAGCAGTTAACAGGTTATATAACACTTGAGTAATTTTTCAAGTTTTACATTTTTTTCAGAGCTACCGTTGCTGGTACATGAGAAACTAGCTGACTAGCTTATGCGGCAGGGGTGGGCAATTATTTCACACGAAGGGCCAGATTTGGAAAAACTGTCGAAGCCGCGGGCCGCACGCTGATTGGAAAACAAGGTGAAGACCTTTTTTTTTTCGGAGATCACGGTTCACGTACGAATGTGATTGTTACAGCACCAATTTCGATAATTCGTCTTGATTCTGGCTTTGAACCTTGTTCTGATGATTTATGGTTTATTTGTCCAATGTAGGAACGATTGGCATTTTACAACTGTTCAAAAAAATTGTAGTGTTCTTCCTCCAAGCTGTCGCGCTAATTGGTTTGTTGCTTTGCGTTTCTGCACTGCCTTTGTTTCCACACTACCTAATTATTGATTAGTACTTCACACTTCGGCACTGCCTTTTTTGGACTACGTACTGTTTATAACACCAAACACTTTTATTTGAAGTTCTTTTTACGCGGAGTAAGTAAGTGGGTGGACCTATGTCTTATTCTGAGAAGTTTTTATGCCCAGCATCATTTTTAGTTCTTTAATTTCGAGTAAACATTTTTGCCGTTTACCGTTGCTAGTTTTCTGTTCAAGGAGCAATATATTTTAATTTAATCGAGTTATAGTTTCGAAGGAGACAGTGTCAGAGCGGTGAAGACCGGGGAGCTCCTCTCTAGGCAACAACATTAGAACAAAATTGTGTTGCGGAGTGAGTCTGTAACAGTGATCTCCAAAATAAAAGATTTTCACCTCGTGTTTTATTCCAACGTTGCACCGTTGAGGCTTATTTTTTGAAAATCACTGCCATCCATGATGTCTAAAGAAAAAAAAGGTCTTCCGCTAAATTCACGGTGAGAATTTAAGTTTGTGTAAATGCCGGCGGGCCAGAATAAAAGGACCGGCGGGCCGGACTTGGCCCGCGGGCTGTAGTTTGCCCATGTCTACTATACGGTAACATTTTACTTGGCCTCAAGCAGACGGATAATCTTACGGCCTGACAACACTGAAAATACACCTCCTCCAACTACCTCTGTACCTAAATTCTTCAGCTTAATAGCTAAACCAGTTCCGCCAACAAAAACCTAACATTTAATTCCTTCAACGTTTTCACACACACAGTCTCCTGCTGTCTAATAGCGGCACCTGTCATTCAGCTAACAAACGTATCGTACCATTATTACGTAACTATGATCGTACCATTGTAACTGCATTGTCGCTGCAAAGTCGGAAAATGCTTCTGCAGATCCAGTATTGCAATATAGCAGAAAGAAGTACATTCTGACTAAAGCTTCCCTCTACGTTTTGAAAATTCATGGCATTACCGAGATAGCCACTAAGCATAACATTTAATAATTTAATAACGAGCGTAAAAAAATAATTTGGTTTAATATTGATCTTGTTATTGCACTTAAGTGACAAAAAAATTGTCAATCACAACTTTTATTTCTGACCGCCAACAATAGCCAATCAGAATAACGCATGAAAATAAAATGGCACAGAAAAAGGAATATGCAACAAAAACGCAAAACGTTGAAACATGCCACTTACGAACAACTGTGCATGGTTGCACAACCTAATAGAAAACTAACAATCAAGTATTAACTTGCTTTGAAATGGCAACATGAAAGCGCTGCAGTTGGCGCTAAGTAAATTAATGTTTCCACTACACCCGCAGAGGCGCAGATTTCGCAGAAGTGTTGCCACTTTAAGCAATTTCATCAAAATTGAAAATATTATTTGTTTTTCAAAAAAGGGGTTGGGGTCCACCCTCATCCCTTTTTTTTTTTAAAGAAAACTTCAATAGTAAATAAGCATTGAATGATATTGTTGAAAAAAATAATTAAAATTCATAAATTTTTGTTGGGATTTTCTTGGGGGTGCTGCAGCTCCGCAGCTCCTCTAGACGAGCCGCCCCAAGTAGAAACAATTACCATGAGCCTGACCAGAATGACTTCCCATGATGAAAAGCTTATCGCACTGCCATACAAAACCTCAAGCCCAGTCTACATGCGAGTGCTCCGGATGGCAGATGCTTTCCCGTAGCCCGGAGTGTTACTCTGTCTACGCTATTTAATCTGGCTGACAGAAACCGAATCTGCCTTAACGGCGGGACACCTAACGATGTTCAAGCTGGGCAGTGGCAAACGTCCTTTTCACGACGGGGCGATGCGCACCTTCGGCGCACCGTCAACAAGTTCCAAAGGCCCAGCATTCTCCAACTGAACATCGAAGGCCTCACTGCAAGCAAGATGAGCGTGTTGCATCGTCTTGCATTACAGTGTGAGGCACTCGTCATCCTCTTACAGGAAACCCATTGCACCTCGGTAGAAAGGTTAGATCTTCCGAGCTACCATCTAGCTGGGTTTTCCTTGAGCAGGAAACATGGTCTTGCTACAATTGAATGTCCATGAGCGTCTGAAGTGGATTCTAATCGACCAGTCTCCACCAACATCGGAGATCGAGTGAGTGTGCGTGGATGTTGATAACTATAAAATAGTCAACGTCTACAAACCCCCTCCAACACGGATGCAAGCATCTGATCTTCCAGCATTCCCCCATCCCTGCCTCTATGCTGGCGACTTCAACTGCCACCATGTTGACTGGGGCAATGATAATAACAATCCAGATGGTGAATGCCTGGCTGGCTGGGCCAGTGCCAACAACTTCACCTTGCTATATAGCCCCAAGGAAGCCGCCAGTTTCCACTCTGGCCGCTGGAAAACAGACACCAACCCAGATCTTGGATTTGCCAGTGTCGATTTGGACAGTCGCTTACCTGACAGACGTATCTTAGGAAAGTTCCCAAGGTCACAACACCGACCTCCGCTTATAAGTCCACCCAAACTTGCTCATCCAAAACCGAGCAAGCCTGTAAAGCGATGGAACTTCCGCAAGGCCAACTGGGACCACTATTCTAACCTAACCAACAAACTGGCCAAGAGTATACCGCCACCTGAATCTCAGAACATCGATCAGGTTTACCAGTGCTTTTGCAAGATAATAAGCACTGCGGCGAAGAAATGCATCCCTCGTGGTCGACGATCAAACCACATACCTTGCTGGGATGCGGAGTGTGAAGAACTTTATCAGCATTTCCTGCAGTCACCTGGGGGCCCTGATTCGGATAGGGCTGCCACAGCCCTACTCACAAGGCTCGACTGGAAGCGGAGAAATCGCTGGTCAGAGACGGTCCGCAACATTGACTTTTCGCACTCCAGCCGGCTGGCATGGAATACTATAAACAGCTTGACTGGTAGGTAACGACAATCCCCTCGTCAATGTCCCGTTTCAGCTGATGCTATTACTTCTCAACTGGTTAAAAACGGGAAATACGAAGGTGTGAATCGACGCTCATCTCGGCTCGTTTTACAGGAAGTGTCTTACCTTTGGAGGGCTGATCCATTACATCCTGCGAATGTCTCCGGGAGTTTTTCCCATCGGGAGTTCGCTGCTGCCCTCCAACATTTAAAACCAGGCAAAGCTCCTGGACCTGACTCCATTTGTCCGGAGCTAATAATCCATGCTGGAGCCGGCTTAAAATCTTGGCTACGTGGCATCCTATCTTCCTGTCTGCACCACCTCAAAATTCCTAAGATCTGGAGAAGAGCGCTAGTAGTAGCGGTACCAAAGCCTTCGAAACCGGTAGAGGACCCAAGGAGCTATCGTCCGATCTCCTTGCTCTGTGTTCCCTACAAGATTCTCGAGCGACTTATCTACGCCCGCGTCGAACCTCTTATTGAGCCTCTGCTCCCACGGGAACAGGCGGGTTTTCGACGCGGAAGATCCACCGTGAATCAAGTCACTTTGCTCACGCAAAGCATTGAGAATGCATTCGAAGCGAAAAAGAAGGCCGGTGCCGTCTTTATCGACCTGACAGCTGCCTATGACACTGTCTGGCACCGTGGCCTCACCTGCAAGCTGTAGCGGCTTCTGCCGGACAAGCACATGGTTCGTATGATTATGAAGCTGATCCGCAACAGAAGCTTCACCCTTACAACTGGCGACAGCAAGCCTAGCAGGTTACGACGCCTGAGAAATGGCGTCCCCCAGGGATCGGTCCTGGCCCCCCTCCTTTTCAACATCTATACATATCATATCCCCTCCATAACCTCCAAGAAGTTCGCCTATGCCGACGACTTGGCGATACTTTATACATCTGGAGAATGGAAGGAGTTGGAAAGGACTCTAAGCCAGGACATGACTACACTCTCGGAATATCTCCAGACCTGGCGATTGAAGCTTAGCCACACTAAAACGGTGACGGCGGCCTTTCACCTCCACAATCGAGAGGCTAAGCGTGAGCTTAAGGTCTGTAAGACGGTAAGACCTTACCTTTCTGTCCAGTTCCCACTTATCTTGGGGTCAAACTGGACAGATCGCTCACATATCGTCCTCACTTGGAAGCATTGCGCAAGAAGCTATGTGCTCGCGTCTCACTGTTGAGGCAACTTGCGGGAACAGGTTGGGGTGCTAGCGCTAAGGCATTACGCACAGCTGCCCTGTCTCTGGTCTACTCGACTGCCGAGTACTGCGCACCAGTCTGGTGCCGCAGCGTGCAAATACGGCTTATCGAGAGTGTAATAAATGACGCCTTGCGCATTGTCACTGGGTGCCTGCGTCCCACTCCATCGGTCTACCTTCCGGTTCTTTCAGGCATCCAGCCAGCTGAGCTTCGCCGCCAAGCAGCGACACTCTCCCTAGCCAACCGCAGCTCCCTGGACCCTGACCACATTTTACATGGCCAGTTTCATGAGTCACAGGACATATGTAGGGAGAGATTGAAATCTAGACGCTCATTTGTACCTGCTGCTCGGAAATTACTAGACAGTCTTTCTGAGATGGACGTCCGTGCAGCCCAGTGGACGAACACGAAATGGGACATGGAGTACTCTGCCAACGCATTGTCACTCCACGCTTTCATTCCCAAGGCTAGTTCCAGACCCTTGGGTATGGGTCTGCCGAGGGCAGCCTGGGTCAAGCTCAACCGTCTGCGTTCTGGTGTTGGACGTTTCTGTTTGTCCATGTACAAATGGGGTCTCGCTCCTCTAGCGAATTGTGAGTGTGGTGCCAGTGAACAAACCGCAGATCACATCATCTCACAGTGTCCCATACATCGAGCACCCCGAGGTATGTTTGGTCTAATGGTTTTGGATGACGAAACAAGATGCTGGTTGAAGTCCCTTACAGTCAGCATCTGACCCAAGCAGTTTGGTGGCCAGGGTGGTAAAAGGATAAACCCTCGGCCTTGGTCCTTCCATCTGTCTTGGAAGAGATGCCCTGCCAAACGACGACGACGACGACTTAACCTCATGCTCAGTCTACATGCAAGTGCTCTAAACGAAAATTTCAGAGCATCGAGAAACAGGAAAGTAAAAAACTAGGCATCTGCAATTAGCACTTCTAACAAAGATATATCAAATAACATCGCCGGCGCGACATTCTTTTCTTCAGACTGCTTTACATCATTGCTTTACTTCAGACTGCTTTGCATGGCTATCAAGCAAATTATATTGTAAATAAACTACAGTTGATTGAAACTTTGAAGAAAAGTGTAAAGTAGCTTTCTCCCATCATTCGACCCGAGTTTTCGAACCTCAAGGATCTCCCGCTGAGAATCGAATTATCACAGATTGAATTTTCTACCAAAAGCTTTGTTGCTCATGATTTCAAGTAAAAAACCTTAAGGTGAGATTGATTGTAAGAAACAAAATCTTGAATAGTCAAAATTTTGCTTTCACAATGTAACTTTAGGGTTTTCTCATCATGCATTGTCTACTTCTGTTTCTCCGCCACGCGAGCTTACCAATGCTTATCGTTATTTGGACCATTTTTCTTAAAACAGCTAACGTTTTATGAAATTAATCGCGAAGGTGAATTTTTAAAAATATCTAGTCCTCGAACCGAAGACAGCGCAAAATCCAAAGCCTAGGAGAGCCGAGGCCAAGGCCAAGGACAAAACGGTCGAGGCCAAGACCAAGGACTTCACAAACCTGTCCGCTAGGCCAAGGACATCCTCGAGGACTTCATCACTGGATATTGGGCCGTAATGCCGACATTCCCGGTCTAGACCAACATAGCCTACCAACGACTTTTTGTTTAAAGTTTTCTTGACATCTTTTTCGTTAGATTAAAAAAAAATATTGGGCCGTGTAATCGTCTGTGAGAGGTATTGCTTGCCTTGCAAGCTACATAAGGACAAGGACTTGAATCAGTGGTGTTGCGGAGTCGATCCGTCTTACTTGTTATTTATTTTAGAAACGGCAACACTGGCTGTAAGTCGGACTGGAGCATTTGTTCAGTGGTCTAGCTAGTCTAGTGAGATTAGCAGCATGTGCTTGTTATTTTGATCTCTGCTTTAGTGCTTAGAGCGTAGAAGTGATAAAATTAATATTCTTTAATTACTAATTTATTCTATTTGAATAAGCCTATGTTGAAATTGTGTCTCAGTTAATTATTGTTGCGACCAGTTATTGTAAGGCTATTGGAAAAGCCTACTGGTTTTATTGGATTATTGTTGCAACCAGTTATTGTAAGGCTATTGGAAAAGCCTACTGGTTTTATTGGATTATTGTTGCAACCAGTCATTGTAAGGCTATTGGAAAAGCCTACTTTGTTGGATTAATCCATTATTTGGATGACGGTAAAAACTGTTGTTGTTGTGATCTGGAAACTCTTCTTGGTATGTACTTGTAGGATATATTATCGTTTAAACTAGTCCCGTTTCTACTGTACCAATTTGAATTTACGCATACCTGGTTCTGGAAGTATTGGTGTAGTTTCATTTGCTTCCTTGTTTTTGGCCGACTACCGTAGGCTAGTAATAATGCTCTGATGACTTGTAGACCGTTGCGCATCCTATTGGAGGATGGTCTGACGTTTGCTGTTGCTGATTCTTTGAAATTGACGTTGCTCATAGCCACAAATATTAAGTACAATGATACATGTTTCATTTTAGTGTAGGCCTATTATGTCACTCTGTTTTTGCCTTAGTAGCCCTTTCATAACTGTACCTTTGTGTTGCTAGTTTTGGTGAAACTTGCTAATTGATGTTGTGTAAATGTAATCTTAGCGGTAGTGTGCAAGTTGATGTGATCTGCTGATTTAGACCTACTGCTGTGAGCTTTTACTGATTGAATTTGGATGTTAGTTAAGATTGCTGGTTAACGATGTACGTTGCTTGAGCTGGCTAATTGTTTTAGTGCTTATGCTGTAAATATTACTTTCAGATTGTTTGTCCTTAAGAGGTGTTGGATTGCTTTGTTTTCTGAATTGGACATTTAACCTGCCCACAGTCAGGTATTGCCTTTACTGTGAGGTCCGCGTGAATTGTTGCTTATGCTTTGTATTTTTTGTTGTTTTTAGTTACCGCTGCCATTGATTTGATACCTTTTCTATTTACTGCTGATAAAGTTCAACATTCAAAATATCAAGTTGGTTGTGCATGATTTCAGTGGCGCGCGTTGGATCACATAGTGGCGTGGGTAATTAGGCCGCATTGATTGAAGCTGCCGCAACAAGTGGTTCTTAAACTGGGTTCGACCGAACCCCAGGGGTTCGGTGAGGCTGTAGCAGGGGTTCGGCTAAGATCAGAATAAGTTTTTGCAAAAAGGCATAGAGTTGTAATAAATGACTATCTCTGCGTGGAATGATGCATCCCCCCACCATACTCTTTCAACGCTGTTTTTGATGAATACAATTTTTCCATAATTTCAAACCTATTTGATAACAATCATCTTTACGCCTTAAGCACGCATAAATCGAAAATGTGCGAACAAAATGTATCATATATGGTGAAGGACTTATAGTTAGAGGCAAAAAAATTAAACAGAATTTGCCATAAAAATTGTTCAAAAAGCTCTTAAATGGCCATTACAATGTCTAAATTTTTGAAAACTTTCTGGGGAAGCATACCCCGGACCCCCCTAAAGCCATATTTTTGTTCCTCAATTTGCTTCAAATTAACTTTCCGGAAAAAAATACGCTTAAAAAATGTAAAAATTTTATGCCACCCTCCACCGCCTTAAGAATATTCTGAATACGCCCCTGACGTGAAACATTTTCAAAGAGCTTATGCTTTTTTCCGGTTTAGACGTTTAACGTCTTTGCTATCATTTAACATTCAGCTTAATTCAAAACTGCATTTCCCTCTAAAATTTTCTGGATCCGCTCCTGGTTATAATTAAGGGTTCGATGTATGCTTGCATGACACCTGTTGGGTTCGATACTTCCGACAAGTTTGAGAACCACTGACTTAAATCTTCGGTGGTAAGAGGCCTAAGCTGTTTCGTTGTTATTATGGTGAACTCGTTAAATCATTAATTGTAATCGTTAAAAGGATATGACCAATAGCACATTTGTAGGCCTAATAGGCTACATCAGTTCATAACCACGACGGCTTCATTTGCTGGTATTGTTTTTGCTAATGTCATTTTGCTATAAACATATTTCGATAACTTGGCTTAGTAGAGCCTGTAGGATCCAGTACCTACGGGTAACTACAGGCTGTCTCTTGCGACCTAACAGAGATTATCTTTCTATCAGTAGCAAACTTCCAATCCAGAGTTCAATTCAAATTGTTATTTACAGACATTAATTTACATGAAAATCAGCTTACTCAACTAGAATGCAATAGCAATTTCTGCGGTGATTGACAAAGGCCGCAGATAGACAACCCTAAACATAAACAATGCTCAACATTACCGTAATAATAAACTACATCTTATACTCACCACTAATTATGAACAACTGGGAAATTACGATACACTGTAGACTAAAGCCCGGTCTACACTGAGGCTGAGCGAGGCGCAAAAGTTAGTTTGTTTTATTGAAGTGGAGCTTTGCGCGGCGCATGACATGTGCCCCGTTTAGCCTCGCACAGCCGAAAAAAATTTAAGCTTTGTTTAAATCTTCTCAGCCTGCTGCAACTGCGACTTGCTGCGACCGGGAGTTTTCCATTTTCCAGGTACGGGTATAGGCTAATAGTCTTAGACTACTGGGTCGTGAAACACTTTGTCTGTGTGTATTTTTTTTGGTAAACAAACAGAAAAAATAGCAAAGGATTGTATTTTGAAATTTCAGTTGGCTGTATAAGAATCCAAGCTGTACGCAGGCAAGAATGGCAACCTAGCTGTATTCAACTACTTGACCAGTACACATGTAGTCTTTTTTGAAAATAAGTTTTGCAGAGACCAAAGGGTTATTCAATTCTGATTTGTTTGGCTAAAATAAATTACATCTCAAGTCTTCAGCTGCTGAAAAGATTGATACCAGCTGTTAGACTATGCCTGTACAGCAGTGATGACAGTTGGCAGGTTGGTTTGTAATGAAGGATGGAGCTGAAGCTTGTGGAGAGTTTTTTTCTTTTCTGTAAAGTAAAGATTTGAAAGTATTGATTTTTGAAATGTCAGTAAGCTCGGTTGTTAGTAAGAATAAGGCCAGAATGACCAGTTGGCAATCTACCCCATTCGCGCTCTGGACCAAGGTTTATTAACAATGAGTAGCCTAGAGAAAAATTTCTAAATTTGTAGCTGCTGAAAGAATGGTTTTGGTACCATATGCAAAAGCTACCTGTGTTAGACCAATCACAGTTTGTTAAACTGTTAAATTTGATGTTACAACTACACTATAGACATTGTGCAGTGTAGGTATTATACCGGTAATTGATTATGGACTACCAACTATTGGTACTATGTAAAAGAACTGCAGGCGGTGGCTTCATTAAAAAACTATTCAGTATTATTAAAAATATTGCGTTGTAGAAAGAAGCAAACTGTAAAATGCTTATGAGATCCTATAACAATATCAAACTTTTCACGAAGTGTAAATGAAGGTGGAAGTTGTTCAACACTGTTTCCATGATATCATCTTAAATGTGTCAATAAGCATTCTCAAATACAGGTAACCTCTAATGACGTGGCCCTAAGCCATTAAATTGGACTTGCTATTGAACTATTTAGAAGTTGTTGCTGAAGGCAGTGTAACTTATATTGTGACTTGTTGTAACTTTGGTTTATGAGCAAGTGTCTGTGTTTGGCGAATGTTAGATGATGAAAGGGGTAGGATGAAGGTCTGGGAAGGGGATGCGTGATGAAACTTGTGATAGAGAGACCCAATTACTTAACATGTATTATATAAGAGTAAGCCTTATTCCTTAGGGAATACATTTATGACTATTTGTGAATTGTTTGCTTTGTTTACCTTGTGTTATTAATACTGAACCTAAAGTAGTAAGACAACCAACCTTGTTGAGACTTGATATCAACTATGAGTCTATGATTGCACAACCAGGCACATAATGATGCTTGGCTCCTACCGCGCCATAGTGCTTGTACGTTGTACATAGCTAAGTACACACCCTCTTAGTTTTTCCTTAATGAGGTCCTAATCCTCATAAAAAATAACTGATCGTTATGGCATTGTGTCTCGCCCTTCAGACCAATAACTTGCGTATATGTTTGTTATTTGTACTTGATTGTGCATGGGAAACATGCCCACAATCTTGTTTGTGCAAACTTGTTGGTTGTCTACATCTTGTTTATGCATAAGTAGCATGCCCACAATCATGTTTGTGCATGACTGCATCTTGAACATCTTATTCGTGCACACCTGTTGGTTGTCTATGTATGCGCTGGATCTGGGCTGTCTGGACCATAGTGTTGCAATAGTCCAAGTGTAATAACATTAGTCATGAGTAATCATGGGAAGTGATTGAGAGGCACTGCTGATGTAGAATGATAGATGTGACAAGAAACCTTACTTTACCTATATAAATAAAAATTATGTCTAGGCATTATGTCATGATAACATCATCATTACTAATATTATTAAGTGTATTACATTATGTGTGTATTCATGTGTAATCTGCTGCGCCATTGTTGTACTAATCAATTATATTTGAATAAGATTTCAGATACATTTGTGTGTAGTAAATAAAGATACCCCATTGAAAGGGACTGCTGCCTTTGGTAGACTCATTCTATTGGTTGTTGGATTCCCTGCTTGAACTCACAGGAAGGCTAGTGTAGATGCCTGCAACAAACCCAAACTTGTGTGTAGTAAATAAAGATACCCCACTGAAAGGGACTGCTGCCTTTGGTAGACTCATTCTATTGGTTGTTGGATTCCCTGCTTGAACTCACAGGAAGGCTAGTGTAGATGCCTGCAACAAACCCAAACAACTTCAGAATCTCCTACCCAACAACCTTCTCCAGCTCCCAAAATTTGTAGTGTACAAATTCGCGAATTCTACGCCTGTTGGATATGGGCAACTTGACTCAGATGATCAGGGAATGGTCTTGCGCTGTACAGTTTGCCACTGTTTGATTACTAATCAGACTAACTTTTGTACTGTTTTATCATTTTTGTGTTAAAAGCTGTTGTGTAATTGACTATTTCAGTGCAAACAAATAAAATTGACTTGATTTGTTTGGCTAGGATCTTGGGTTCCAATGAATACAGTCGTAGGGTACTCGCCCACTAGTTAGCAAACAAGCAGACAACTGTATCAGTGCATGTTTGTTCTTCAACGCAGCCCAAAGCACCAACCACTTTACCTACTCCATACCGTTATGATGACGTTTGATTGCAACAACTTCAAAAGCACGCCGCGTCTAACCATTTTACAGTTCCAGTGTAGACACGCAGCTTGGCTTGACTTGACTTTTCTCAGCCTGGCACGGCTTCAGTGTAGACCAGGCTTAAAACTGCTGCGCTCAATTAAACGATAAACCCAAAAGCAAAGCGAGTACGAAGCAAGTAAACACGATTATGACGTAATGCGTTAAAGCGTCACAATTGAACAATGGATTAACTATTTGGACCTAACAGAGCCCATACTCCAGTGTATTATTATCGTTTTTATGGTTTCTAATTTTTGGCTTATGAAATCTCGTGTCTCGTAACTTTAAGTCTCATCTCGGTGTCGAAGCTATGATGTCTCATCTCGGTAGGTTCGGTCCTTGTTCCAGCTCTGCTTGGCGATGGAAATTGTCATCCGTTTCGAGGCATTATCGATGGTACGGTGCAGCGGTGGTCTTAGACAAAGGGGGGGCCTGTGCAACAATTATCGGGGGGGCCTTTCGGGATCCAAATTCCAAAACGTTGTAGTGTGTACTAAAGCACGTTATAATAGGCATTTGATAGGAAGTTACTTGAGAAGCGCCAATGAAACAAGCTCATTTAATGCATGTAATGTAGAAACATCATTTACTGCCAGTAATTGGTATAGGCTATAACAAGGCTAGGGTTCATTAAAAATCTCCCAGAACTTAAGAAAAATTACAAACATGGAATGATTTGCTTAATCTACTGTATATACACAATATTGATAGTTTGAGTAAATCAGGAACTAGTTGGCTATATTAACGGTAAGTCAGTTTTGGTGTAGGCTACTCGCAATGATTAAGTTTAACATCAACTTATATGCAATATTGCTGCACCTGCTGGTGACAGCTTGCAATACTTTTTGCAGTCAGTGGCAATTCATAACGATAATGAACAAAATGTACTTGGCAATACATTTATCTGTGATCAAGCACATTGCTGATGCAGACCTGTAAAATAAGCAACCGAGTGTGCGAAGTTCAGGCAAAAAGCTTCCAGTTAATTAGTTTTCTTTCTACTGAAATATCTGCGGAACTGCTATGATGGTCCTGAAACTGGTCTGTGTCTGTAAGATTACTTCATCTGTTTCATCCTTCTTTCCACTTTCCTTTCATAACTGCTTTTCTCATTATATAGTAAGAATTGTTACTATTCCAATTTAAAAACATCTTTTCTTCAACTTCTAGAAACAAAAGGTAATCTGTTAATATTTAAATAACACTTCAATTCAAGGACTATGTACTGTGGTTTGTGAGATATTGCACTACTTTCAGTTAACTTTTCATCATCTTTATGCACAAGATAAAAACAATTTTGTTCTCATATTTTGGACTTCGCATTAAGTGAAAAATACGAAAAGTTTACTTCCTAAAACCGAATGTATACACTTCAATAATATAATGAGCTACTGCTTACATAAGTCGCAAAATGATGCTTAGTTCTGGTGAAGCAGTAAAGAGTCAGCTCTAATGGTTATTGCCATGATTTTTTTTTCTGAGCTTCTGATTACATCATAATCAGTGGTTTTGAATTAATGAAATTAAAACTTAATCACCACAACTTTAGTTTCCAAGTAACATGTAACATCTATATACATTTGAAACAAGAAATCTCTCAACACAACTCTTCTAGTCACCAAGTCAAAATGCAACATTAAAACAATGTATTATTTCTACAAACTGCAACTTCCAATCAAAACAGTTACACTACTGTAATTACTGTGCATTGATGTGGCTTTCACCGTGCTAATTTCTTTTCAGTAATTTGAAGCACTCTTTGTAAGTTTGATACACATGTAGTACAATGTGTAGCAAACCAAAATAAACTTCAAAGTCTCGCGAAAATCTTGGAAAAAGTTTTGGCATCTATTATGAGGTATACATACTGATTATTTTAGACAATCTTAATAAGAAAAAAACTTTTTAATAACCTCAAACTGCACAAAATTATTGGGGCCCAACAACCAAGAAAAGCTTGACATCAATATGACCAGATATAAACAACATAGCCTACGTGATTTAAACAATGCGACAATGATTATTTATGCAGCATAGAGGCTTTTTAGTTACAAACAGCAAAGGTTTCAAAAGTCCACTTTCGTAAAAAAGGAACCAAAATTAACCATGCTCTATAAAATGTCATGTTACCCTAATCTAGCATCAAAGTTACTATCTCAAAATGCAGAGTGTAGCGCAGTTTGGTAAAACCTTTGGTTTCAAATCACCAGAAAGTTTACCATAATAACTGCACTGTAAACCAATAAGATACGCTCTGTCAACTTTCAGGAAGTCTACATTACACGGACTAATCATCATTGCTAAAGATTCAGCCATTACACAGTTGGGTATAACTCAGTCTATTATAATCACAAGATACAGAAATTGAGAAGTTTCACTTTGAGGTGGTTCAGCTTTGATTAGAGATGAAAAAGAGAAATGGTTCAGACAAATTGTTAGATGTTTTTCAATGCGAAGGGTTCTATTAAAATGAAAATTTTTTTTAGGGAGATTAAATTTGGGAAAACTAAAATCAATTTTAATGGTTTGTATACTGTCTTCTTTCGCTTAGTTCAGTAAGACAGCACGTAGTCACGTTTTGCACTTATAATACATTTAATTTCTCATGCACAGTCTTAACAATTTAACACTCTTTGCTCCATAAATCAGTCGTATTAAAAAGACTTCATAAAATACACATGATGCAGTCTAGATTTAAACACACAACGGTTCGTGCATTATTTATCCAAACCCTGGGAAATCCACAACACTATATTTCTCCCCACCATGAAAGAAACAATTAGCTTAAGCCTAGTATATACTGTACAGTGCAGCACATTATACTGTAATTTTACACTTGTACAAAATCACTGTGTATTACTTGTCAACATATTGTTTAAGATATTCGGGTGGGCGTCTACTATTTCGAGTGGGGTATCTGCCAGAATCAGAATCAGTTTTATTTTTGACGCAAAAACACAGTGCTGATAGAACAACAATTGGCCTGCGACAAAGGAAAAACTGCGAAGGGACCAAAGTGGTCTTCGAGTCAAGCAGCCACCTTAAAAGCAGAATAAATTGAAAATCTGTAATTTATATTGTGACAGAAAGCATATAAAATAACAACTGTCGAAGAAAAAAAAAACAAAAAAGCAAAGCCCCCCCCGCCCCCCCAAAAAAAAAAAAAAAAAACAACAGATATAAAAGCAAGTTTTAGTTTGGATATTATTCAACTAATGTTTATACTTTAATAATGCTGCAGTGTTTAGATAAAATTTAGTAATCATTCAATAATAGAAATTTGTAGTTTGTTTTGAATTGGTTTAGTGACTTCAAATTTCTAATTTTTGGATCAATGCTGTTCCATAATTTAGCACCCTGATATTGAATTGAGTTTTGTAGGCGATTTGTTCTGTAAAACGGAATGAAGTAATTGTTTAGGTTTGCAGTACGTGTACATTTTGTATGAACTTGACTGGTTTCTTGAAATAAATTATTCATACCTGCTGGTAATTTATTAGTTCTATATTTGTACATGAAAATTGCAGTTTCAAGTTTATATATATCTACGATTTTTAGAATTTTGAGTTTTTTGTAAAATGGTGTCGCACGATCTCTCCACTTTCCCCCTCCTATTACTTTAATAGCTTTGTTTTGTAGCACTTTAATTTTGCTAAGATAGGTTTTAGAAGTAGATCCCCAGAGAAGAATGCCATATTGTAAGTGAGAGTGGAAAAAAGAATAATATAATTGAAGCATACAGGAGGTTGATAAAAATGGTTTGACTTTTCTCAGTATTCCTAAAGATCGGGATAATTTGCCTTCTAATAATTTAATGTGAGGTTGAAATGAAAGCTTATCATCAAGAATTATACCAAGATATCTTGCTGTGGTGATTATAGGAATAGAAGTGGTTGGATAATTTGAAGAATTATAAAAACAGAATTTGTTTAATTTGGGAGAAATAACCAAAATATTTGATTTGGTCATGTTTATAGTGAGTTTGTTAGCATTCATCCATTTGCTGACAGAGCGAATTTCTTCATTAACTTTTTCGATGAGTTTTACATAGCTAGAGTCATTAACAATTATTTCTCCCAAATTAGCCACTTCGAGACGCGAATCACCAACATCAGAAAACAATGAGGGTTCAATCCAGCTCTCCTCCTCCTCGTCATCGGAGTGATCATCGAGCGGTTGGGCTTTGCACTCATCAGATATGCGCTTGAAAAATGTGATATTACGAGTAACAACACGATTGCCTCGTTGGGCGGTAATCATTGAGTGACAGATTTTAATCACTTTATATGGCTTGGGATCATACGGGAGAGACAGTTTGTTCTCTTTTTTGCATTTTAACAACACCAGGTCACCACAGTGTAGAGACATAGGTTTAGCACGATTACGTGCATCAGAATATGTTTTCTGTTTCGCGTTATGATCAGCATTACGCAGGGCACTGTCACGTTCAGTACTGGGCATTTGAGGAAGGGTGGTTTTCATTTTTCTGTTAAACAACAACTCAGCAGGGCTAGTATTAATAGAACAGTGAGGGGTGGCACGATAATTACGCAAAAATTCATGCAAATCACATTTCCAGGAACATTGCTCAGCATTTGATATGCGCACAGCTTTGTTTAAAGTTCTCATAAAACGTTCAGCCACGCTATTACTTTGCGGCCACAGAGGCATAATTTTACGATGTTTAAAACCAAGTCGCTTAGCAAACTTAGCAAATTCAGAGCCATTAAAAGGTGGGCCATTGTCAGATTTGACCACATCAGGTATAGAAAATAATGAAAATACTTTTTCCAACACAGGAATAACACACGAAGATTTGGTGGAGTGAACAGTTTCTACCACAGGGAAACGAGAATATTCGTCCACGATAACTAGTAAATAATCGTTATTGGGTGAATATGGGCCAGAAAAATCAACACTTAAATGCGACCACACAGCGTTAGGTAACGGTGTCATATTCAAGGGTTCAGCAGCAGGGGATAAAACAGCAGCTTGACAATAAATACAATCTTTAACCAAAGACTCCACAAATTTATCTATGCCTGGAAACCACACTTTTTCACGAATAAGCTGTGTAGTTTTGACAATACCTTGGTGCCCTACGTGTGCGAGGTCAATTGCCTGCTTGCGTAAAGAATTAGGCAACACAATTTTATTATTTTTCAATATGATGTCATCATTGCTAACAGTAAGTTCATTTTTAAGTTGCAGGTATTTTTTCACATCACAATCATCGTCTTTGGCGAGCGACTTCCAATTGTTACTGCGAACAACAGCAATGACTTTTTGAAGTGTAGGGTCATTTTTCGTAGCTTCAGCGACCTCAGCAAGAGATAAGGCATTAGGGATAGCTGAATGAGTGATTAAATTGATGTATTCTTCAACATCGTCACAGGCACATGAAGGGTTAGCTGGGTGCCTAGACATGTAATCCGCTGGATTGGTGATGCCAGATCGGTAAACAACGGAGAAATTATATGGTTGCAATCGCAAACTCCAACGTTCAATACGAGCCGGAGGTTTGGATGATGGGTTGTTCAATATCAGTTGAAGTGGTTTGTGATCGGTGACTAAAGTGAATGTATGTTGCATACCAAAGAGGTATAAATGGAAATGCTCACATCCCCACACAATGGCAAGTGCTTCTCTCTCCGTCTGAGAGTATCTTTTCTCCACGTCAGATAATGCTCGGCTGGCGTATGCAATAATTTTGGATGAGCCGCTTGTAATGTCAGATTGAGTTAGAATAGCGCCAAGGCCTACTGGACTCGCATCGACAATGAGTTCAGTGTGGTTGTTGGGGTCAAAATATCCCAGAGTTTCATCACTGGTTAGACTTCTTTTTAAGTCGAGTAAAGCCTTCTCACACTCTGGTGTCCATTCAAATTTAGCTCCTTTCCGAGTTAGTTCGCGAAGTGGGTGGGTAATGGTGGAAAAGTCTTTGATCAATCGAGAGCAATAGTTGGCGAGCCCAAGAAGGCTACGAACTTCAGTGGCAGAAGATGGTCTTTGAAGATTTTTGATATCCTCGAGTTTTTTGTGCTGAGCACTGATGCCACTAGCCGAGAAGGTGAATCCATAAAAATCAAGCTTAGAGGTGCTGAACTCACACTTTTGTTTATTCAAGGTCAGACCCTTTTCACTTAAGGCTGGTTTACACGGAAATAGCAACGAGCTTAGCTGAGCTGAGCTGAGTTGAAGGTCGTGTTTACACGCTTTTTTTACTTAGCCGAGTTGAGTTTCAGCAGCGAGAAAAACTAGTGTTGCCAAATGAAAACAAATAATATTTCTGATAGATTTTATTTAAAAATTATTGTATCTCTTTTTTGAAAATGGACAACACTGCAAAGTGGTTAATAACATCGACATTCAACATTCAGTTTTTGTGGGAATACCGACAAATGGCTTTTTACATGATAATTCGATTTAAGAAATGTGTTTTTTTCACATGAACAGACGTACGCTTTCGTCTACCACTCCATATTCTCGTGGAGACATTGCGTCGGCCGAAGACAGTAGGCCCCACATTAAGTGGTTGAATAGTCCTACTTTTGCCAATTTTTATGCTTATCTTTATATGCTGTAGTTAGCCTATCAAGCAGTGGTAGCGGGCGGTTGCCCACATCATTCAGGGATCTACCAAAGCTCAGAATTCAGATTTATATCCTACATTGTTGAACTTGTAGCCTACAGTAGCAAAGTTGTGTATATTGTTGATGTTGGTAAGAATGACTCGTTTGCGAAGAGCAGTAACTTTGCGTTGGAGGAGGGAATATCTGAAAAAAAGGAAGCAGCGCAAGGAATATGTGTACAAGTTGAAACTGCTTTTGCTGTATGCATGTGCCCAGACAACCAAGAAAGGAAGAGAGTGGGTGAATCCCGTTCTTCAGGAACGCAAAGCAAAAGGTAAGAACATAAGAAAACATGAAAAAAGGATAACTGATAATGTAGTCAATCAGTGTCCACTGCCATGAAAAGCATTACTTTTGCTCGGCCTAGCTTGCATTTTAATAATAAAAGCAAATTTTTAGTTTGTCAGTAACCAATTTCAAACGAAAATGATCAAGAATTTGTTTTTAGGGGAATTTCATAAATTAATCTCTGACCTGAGAGATAAGAAAAAGCCATGGTTCTTTAAATACTTTCGGATGACACCGGAGGTATTTGACGAATTACTGAGCAAACTGGAACTTGGTATTAGGAAGCAAAATACACGATCAGATGTAATTTCTCCGGCCGAAAGACTTGCCGTGACTTTGAGGTATGCGGCTATCAGTAAAAACTATGCTTTTAAATGATATTAAACCAGGAGTAATTTCAGAACATGCGACACGACGATGCTGCTACGTCAAAAATTTTCTTACGTCGTTTAGAAGTCGTTTCAGTAAATATCTACTTTTTTCAGATTTTTGGCGACAGGAGACTCGTTCACAACTATCGGTTTCTCGTACAGAATACACAAAAGTACAGTGTCGAGAATAGTACACGAAACTTGTCAGACCATTTGGGAGGTGTTGCAACCCGAGGTAATGCCTACACCCTGCATGGAGAGATGGAAAGAAATCGCTGCCGAATTCTACAATCGATGGCAATTTCCTCTCTGCGTTGGCGCTATGGATGGGAAACATGTAGTAATACAAGCCCCAGCCAACTCTGGCTCAATGTATTACAACTACAAGCACAACTACAGCATTGTCCTTCTTGCAGTGGTCGATGCAAACTATAATTTTATTTTGGTAGATGTGGGCGCACAAGGGAAAAATGCTGATGGAAATGTGTTTGCAAATTCAAACTTCGGAAAACGGCTGAAAAGACATGATCTAGACTTGCCCCTGCCAGCATCTCTACCAGGATCTGACATCACTTTACCACATGCTTTCGTTGCCGATGAAGCCTTCCCTTTGGATGAAAATATCATGCGACCATATGGTGGCTGTTCGCTTTCTCGAGCACAAAAGATCTTTAACTACCGGCTTTCGAGGGCAAGGCGTATCGTTGAAAACGCCTTCGGGATAATGGCATCACGGTTTCGAGTTTTTCGCAGGTCTCTTCTTGTAAAGCCCGAATCCGCCGATCTCATTGTTTTGGTCTGCACAGTTTTGCACAACTTTTTAAGGTGCAAAACTGCAGTGAATTATATGGACGGCCTTGCTCCGGATTCCGAAGACAACAGCGGAAGAATACTGCCAGGACTGTGGAGAGCAGAGCAAGTTGCTGGATTGCGATCCTGGAGAGGGAACAGCGGGAGACGTTCGCATTCGGCTCTACAGAACAGGGAGTTGCTCAGCCAATATTTCGTGAGCAACGATGGCGCAATCCCCTGGCAAAACGCAATGATATGAAAAGTTGAAAACGAAGTGTAAGGAAGTCAAAGGACTGTGTGGTTAGGCCGATTTCCTGTTACCTAATTATTTACTGTCTTTTTCGAACCGACACCAATAAAACATTACGAGGTACTCCACAGTTTCGAACTTTTATCTTGCATATAGAAAAAATTCTGCGCTCGGAGATTGAAAAGAAATAATCAGGGAACACTGCACATTGGTGCACAATTTTGCAAAAAACGAAATAATCCGGAAACATCACATTAAACGTTTTCAGATTTGAGACATTTTTCAAAAACCTTCAAGTTCAAATGTTGGCTTATATGGTGCATGACACCATAGAAAACTAAAAAGTCCAAAATCTGAACACTTCTACAGGCTGATCAGAAAGCAACTCCCTACTCCATTCTTTTAACGTGTTTACGAGCTGCGATACTGAAACAAATGAACATGATTAAAAAACGAACTCACATAACATTTCCAAAAAGAATAAATTTAGTTGCGAAACATCAATTAAACTGCTCACAAAAACTGAGAATCATATCACCTTATTAGAATTAACTTTAAGTACGAGTTTTAAAACAAGGAGTTACTTTCGAATCATTCTGCACATCACACACCGAAACCCGACATTTGAGGGGTGCATGACATTTAGACGCCGGCGGTTTGACGCGAAATGCGTGAGGGTGGGGGATAATAACGTTTTTTTAACCCCCCAACCCTTACCGGTTTCCATCCCCCTAACCCCTGACCCCTACCGAGTTCCACCACCCCACCCTCACACAGTTCGCATCAAAACGCCGGCGTCAAAATGTCCTGCTCGGGGGCATTTGGGCGCGAAATATGTCCGCATTCAAAACGAATTTTTTATCAATTTTTTTTAATTTATTCCAACTAATTTCTGTTTGCAACGATCTTATAAAACAAATTAACTAATCATCTGTCGCTGACTTGACCTTTACTTTGCTCCATTTTCGATATACGCTACCGTTAATTAGCAAAGAAACAACAAAAAAAGGATAAAAAATACACTTTGATAGCGGACATATTTCGTGCCCAAACGTCCCCGCGCCCAAATGCATATCACACACGTAACTTTACAGTGGGAGGACCGGGAAGAATCGAATCAATCAATCAGAATCGAATGACATCTCGTTCATCTCAAGAAGATACTTAAGTTCGAGCTTGCTGCGTTTCTTCGGGGAGAGTTTTTTGGCTTTTGCAGCTAATGCCGAAAAAAAAAAGGTCTACTTCATCGTCTTCTCTTATAACACCTGAAAAGTCCATGTTAATTAGGAGAAAATTTAACAATCATTAAAATTTAACTAACTAAAAACACAGCAGCTCAGAAGAGAAAGCACATCTTAATCTTGAATCACGGGAGTGAATTGGAGTCTGAACTTTGTAACTAGTTTGAACAATGTTTTGAAATTTTAATGTGGCAAATATGCTAAAATTTAAACAAGAAATGCTAATTGAAATTTAAACAAGAAATGCTAACATGCTGTTCTTTTCATAAGATGAGACTTTGATCAAGTAATAAACTTCATAGCACATGATGCTCAGTGCTTGAAGATGAAGTTATCAATCAGACATGGTAAAAAGTAATTTTATTCTTAGGAACAGGTGCAAAACTTCGCTTCGGAAGAAAGCAGGAAGGCAAAAAGCAATTGATTTAGTGAATACATTGACAAGTGTTCGTATAAACTTACCATCATCTTGAGCTCCCACGTTAGGATTCCGCAGCTCTTCCAAAATTTGCTTGGTGTCCAAACAATCATTCCTCTTTTTAGTTCGTCGCTTCGGCTTCACCTCATCTATACAAAAACATACTCTTAAAATAACTTCAAACCCATGCAATAATTACGTTTTTTCGCAAAGACTAAACACATTCGTATTAACAGAGGGTGCACGACATCTTGTTTTGTCCTCCTCGCTATTCTATCGTCTTGAACAGGGTACAACATTTTTCTTTCTGAGGTGCTTTTTCATCACAACCGGTAAATACTGAAAATCTTTTCAGGCAAAAACTACGTATAGTTTGCAAACTGTACTTACTAAACTTTACTGAATTTAAAGCAAGTACATAATACTCAATATCTACTCAAATTATCAGCCTTTGGGCTGCAAACAACGATGTTAAGTCATTTGGCAAGCCAATATTGTATCTAGCTAACTAACTACAACCTTTGGGAGAAGATAGAGTCGATGCACTTGCACTAGAATTGCTCTCGTCAGTCCAATCAAGAACTGTACTGGTAGCTGATTGCAGGCCCCAACTGCTACATTGCGGCTCCTCATTTACCAGCAGCAATCCAATTTCTTCAGCTGGCCTTTTCTCAGCATCACTGACGTTTGAACTAGTGCTGCAAATATGATTAAGCAAATAACCACGAGCAGACTTGCAGAATGATAAAGAGCATTCTACACGAAACTTTTTTGCATATAATCAATGCCACTTTTTTCTTTTATTTTCAATGCCACTCCTTTTTGATAGGGCACCTTTATTCTTTAATCTCCTATCACCAGAAAGCGACCAGAGCGCTATAACGAGCTCGCTTAGGAGTTGCCGGCCATCTATCTACCACACTGAGATGGGGGAATCCCGCCAAGTGACTTTCCGAACGGCACAACAAGCATACTTGCCGGCTTGTTCTTCACACTGTCCTTTTAGCGCTGAGTGTCAAGCAGGGAAGCTGTGAATACCAAACTTAGAGTCGTTGGTTTGACCCAGCTCGGAACCAAACCAGAGTCTACAGCTCGAGAGGCAGACATTCTGAGCATCCGACCATCAGAGCACTTTAGCTGAAATATATCACGGCGAACAAGCAATAGACTTTAAAAAATGATTATGAAAAACTTTTATGAAAAAGTAAAAAAATGAAGCACCAGCCACTAGTGACTAGTGCATAAATAGATACTGTACAGCTATATCATACCTTCTGGATTGACAAAAAGGCTTTATGAATTCCATGTTTTTTTTGAGTGACCATTCACTTCTGTAGCCACCAGCGGAACCGCTCTTGGGGGGAAGGCAAGACCTTCTATATCGATCTTTAAGTATCTTCCATTTCCGCTGGCAGCTACTTCCTAAAAAGAACATAGTCATAAAATCAAAAATATAATATCTTTTTAAATGCATAGATCCAATATGCAGCAAAATATGAAAAGAAAAATGAAAAGGTTCAGCGGGCATATCCTTATCCCTAATGCCTGACACCAGTTACTAGCAATTATCCATTTTAACATCCATAGCTTGATAAGCAAGATGACATGAGATCACTTTGTTTTGATCATAATTATGATCAGTGATCCTGTGTGCTGATCAAGATACTGGTACGGTATCTTTTGCCATACCAACCATGCTACTGTCCTTTTCTTAATTTCAACAAAGTGAACAATGCTATGAAAATGCAGTTAACTTTAATAACTTCAGTTATAATAAAAAAAATAACTACACCATGAAAATGCCACCAAAATCATGCCTTATTGACAGATCAGATGGTCTGAATACCTTCTTTTACTTCATTATTTAAATCTTATTGGTTGATTTTGATTTGACATTTTTTGGCCTTATTTAATTTCAGAATCTTGTTACCTGACATAAACTTTTAATATTGACACACAAAAAGTCATTTGTAGCATAGACTTGCACGAATGGTATAAGCAGCTTTAAACTTTGAGGTAAGGGCAGCAAAACAGTAACACCAGCCAATTTCAGGTCAAAATAGATGCAAACCGATTTACCAACACTCTTACTTAAAACCATTCACCCTCCTCAGCTCGTGCTAAGTTCCTACATCAATGATTACATTTGTATGGTTGTTCCTTGTGCTAGGAGATAACAAGGTATTCAAACCTCCTTCACTAGTGAATCTTGACAGTGCTCATACAGTGACAAACTAATAGATCTTACCATCAATATTCAGTGCTCCACCAATTTCCTCCCACGCTCGAGCTTTTAAACATTTGTTCCGGTAAGAACTTTGGGTCATGTCATACAGACATGGATGTTGTTGAATTAAAAGTATCAACTTTTCTAACTTTTGTTCGGAGAATTCGGACATTTTACATGTAATTCTATTCACACTTAATACAGTAACAGCATATATTCTGAATATATAAAGTAGAATTGTACAACCAATCCAGATGACACTCTGATGTCAATAACAGTCATAGCAATAGCATCATGTCCATAAACTCCTAGATGTTTGATTTGGTATTTATTCTGGCTCCAAAATTACTCGTATCGAAACGCTTTTAGGTTGAATCCTACAAAACCTATATATATACATTACATGCAGAAGTCAATAACGAAGAAGTTCTATTTACGTAATATTATCCTTAACCAGAGTTAAAATATGCATTTAATATCAGATAGTGTGTTTCATTCAAGAGGGATCATCAGGGGTATTTCAGAGAAATAAATCGACATGGCCTAGCAGTACCGCATGCAGGTGGCAGATCCTATGTGACGGGTTCGATTCACGGCTGAAGCCGATCGCATTTGACATACCGGTATATATTCTGGGTGGCCGCCGACTCAAAGAGCGCAAGCTCATTTTGCAGTCTCTCTCAATTGCTGTTGAATTTTCAGTTCAATATAATTTGAAAATAACCTCAGTTATTATTTAACAGAGTATCGGTATCTTGTTCAAATAGTTTAGTTAAAACTGATGAAATCTACTCAAGTACAGGTATTTACTAAATTACTAGTATTCAAGTATTTGAGTAGAACAACTAAAAGGATTTACCCAGTTAAGTTAAATACTCAAATGAATACATTCACTTCAAGTACTCGAGTAGACCGACTACCAATATATTGGTATAATTGCCACCAGTACAGAATGGCAATATCAGTACGGTACCGGTACTGTCTACTGTGCTGGTCTCTTGTCAATCTTTTCAGTTAATCAAAAAGGCTACCTGTGGTCACAAGCAACAACTTTTTCTGAAGAATCTCCTATTGCTCAACAGAAACAATTTTCTGCAACCAACCGTACTGCATGGATTATTTTAAACAAGCCCCACTAACCTGCTAACTAGAATTACCAAAGTAGCCAAAGCCTAGTTAATAGACATATTTGTAAATTCAGGCTAGTTAAATGTAATAATCTTCTCTGCAACATCTAGCCTATTAGTGCAAAAACAAGAAAAACCATGCATTTCACTAAGCTGCCTATGTGGGTACCTCCAAACTCGCCAAGACCTGAAACAAGACTTCACCTACTTCAGCTAAGCTCAACTCAAAATAATGTGGTTTGGGTTTAGACCGGCTGAAACGAGTAGAGCTGAGTTGAGCTGAAACGAGTAGAGCTGAGCTGAGACGAACTACTATAAAACAAACAAAGCTTCAGCTCAGCTCAGCTGGTCGTGTAAACCAGCCTTTAGTCTTTGAAGTGCATGGTGGAGGTTACAATCATGCTCCGCTTTGTTTTTACCAAAGATAATGATGTCGTCACTTATGTTGCAAGTGCCGGGGATGCCATCCAACGTTTGTTGTATCACTTTTTGAAAAAGTTCAGCTGCGGAACACACACCAAAGTTCAAACGTTTATAGCGAAATAGACCTTGATGAGTGGAAAAGGTAGTTATGTATCGACTAGCATCATCCAATTCAATTTGGTGATAGCCTTTATTTAAATCGAGTTTTGAAAATACTGTGGCACCATTCAGACGATGTATGAGGTCATCAATTCTAGGACAAATATGTCGTTCTCGACAGATGGCTTTGTTAGCATTACGCATGTCGACACAGATTCGTATTTCATCAGGATTGTTAGGTTTGGGCGGTGTTACGATTGGGGAAACCCAAGGTGTTGGGCCATCAACTTTTTCGATAATGTCATTGTCCAGCAAATACTGAAGTTCATTATTTACTTTAGTACGCACATGAAAGGGAATTCTACGATGCGACACAGCAATAGGAGTTACACTGTCATCAATGTGCAGTTTGGCTTTGTATCCTTTAAGTTTGCCTATCCCCTCAAAACATTTGGCATAACGGTTACACAACATATCATTTGTACACTGCACCTCAGCAAAATTAAGTGTTCCTATGAGGTTTAAATTAACAGCAGTATCATAGCTAAGTAAGCACCCAAAAGCACCCTTGGCAACAAATATTTTAACACACTTTAAAACACAGTTGTTATAGGAAACATCTGCAAATATTACACCAAGAGTGTGTAATGGCTCATTTGAGCCATATGGAAAAATTTTAACATCACTACTACAAAGATTACTGTTCAGTTTTGCATAACTTGGTTCATCGATGATGTTGATGGAGGCGCCGGTATCAATTAAAAAGGGTATGTTTTGTTCGTTTACCTTGACGACTACAGGTAGGTTCTTGGCAGTTTTGACATGACAAGTGTAGATATTTTCATCTTCATAGTGGCAGTTGGAGTTGGTGGATCCTTTTTGCTCACATTGAGGTTGCTGTACAGTGATTGCTTGTACCGAGGGAGATGAAATATTGCTTGACAGTGATTGTCGTCGGGATAGGCATTGTTGAGAGAAATGATTGAGTTTACCACAGTTTCTGCAAGTTTTACCATATGCAGGGCAATTTGTACGTCCTCCAGCATGTGGGTATGACTGGCTACAGAAATAGCATTTAGATGATGATAAACTTTGCTGATTAGTTGCAGATCTTGCAACAGGCTTGTTGCTGGAAAAATAGTTCCGTGAATTGTTGGGCTTGCTCGATTGGCTTTGTTGAGGCTGGATACGATTGACATTGGAGATTGATTGAAGATTGATTTGATCTTGAATCTCACGTGCTTGTTTTTATATAGTTTCAAGTGATTTTCCAAGCTCAAGAAGCTTGTCCAGAGTGAGATTTTTAGTTTCAAATGCTTTGATTCGTAGCTGCTGATTGTGGCAACGATTAATTATTTGTGATTTAATTTCAGGATCTGGGTGTTGAAACTCACATGTTGAAGCTAGTTTTCTTAATCTAGCATAAAACTGGTTGATGGTTTCATCTGGACGTTGGGTAGCCTCCCGAAATTGAAAGATTTCATAATCAGTATTTTTAGTTTGCTGAAAGTAGGTATTCAGACAAGCCTTCGCTGATTCATAATCGTCAGCATCGCCTCTATTTGGTAAAGATTTGAAGATGTCGTAAACCCACTCTCCTGCATAGTGAAGTAATGCTGCTCGTTTTTCATCACCTTTTTTGATGCGATGAACAATGAAAAAATTTTCCAGTCTTTCTAGCCACGTTGACCATCTGACACTGGTTGATGAGGGGTCCGTTTCAAAAAATGGCGGAAATGATTCATGGTGAAGACCAGACATATCGTTGATGAAAAGCTTGGTTTGATAATGTTAAGTTGTAAACTAGTGGAAAGTACCATAGGCTATATCACAGTTTACATAGGTGCATATGCTGTCTTCGGATAGATTAGTCTCGTTTTACCTCGTCGCCAAATATACTGTCTTCTTTCGCTTGGTTCAGTAAGACAGCACGTAGTCACGTTTTGCACTTATAATACATTTAATTTCTCATGCACAGTCTTAACAATTTAACACTCTTTGCTCCATAAATCAGTCTTATTAAAAAGACTTCATAAAATACACATGATGCAGTCTAGATTTAAACACACAACGGTTCGTGCATTATTTATCCAAACCCTGGGAAATCCACAACACTATAGTTTGGTTCAAGTTAACATAAAAAGAAGTGTTTTTCGGGAGTTTTCGCATTAACTCTTTTTGAGGGGGGCCTTATTTTCAAAGGGATTCTTATTATGGTGGGCCTTATTTTTAAAGATGGCAAGGGGGTGGTTCCTATTCAGAAAAACTGAAACTGATTCTAATGGTTCAAGTTTACAACAAAAGTGTTTTTTTTATATGGTTCTAAAACTAAACTAGAAATGATTAAAAACAAAAAAAATAAATTAAAAAAAAATTATAAAAATAAAAAATAATTTACATTAATAAAACCATGAAATAAAAAATTATGAAAAAAACAAAAAAATAATTATAATTTAAATAAAGAAAAATAAAAAAAAGAATAATGATTTAAATCAAAAATGATTTAAAATAAAAAAAGTAAAATTAATTTTATTGATATAGTTCAAGTTTAAATAGAAAAAAATTTTTCATAGTTAACACGATGATTCTTTTTGAGGGGGGACCACTCTTTTAGGGGAGGCCTGTGCGACTGCACGGTTTGCACATTCCTAAGACCACCACTAGTACCGTGTATGATGAATGGACGCGTGTTCCAAAACGTGATTCAGTTGTAATATAAATTGATGTGTAGCGAGTAGAAGTCGCTACATGTTCGAGCAAGCCATAACACTGAGTGTTTTGCTGTCTTTCCTCTTTGTGCTGTTTTTATTGGCGCAAATAAAAATAAATAAATACAATCTTACAATTTCAATTATCACTAGTTACTACAGGCATGCTTAATGTTAAAACAGTGTGGCGGAAGCATTTATAGCACAAAGGAAGTTTTGGCGTATCCGCTGAAATTGTAAAAATTGCTGGCGGAAATCTCCGGCAGAACAAACCTATCGATTCCACCATGGTCATTGAGAAGGTTTAGGCTTAAACTTCGCACCTTAAAAAAAACCGTGCTAGGGTGCACTGACTGGATATCTCAGTGTGATCAAGTATAACCTTGTGCAGTTTAGACCAGGCTTGTTTGAGAGCAAGTTTTACTCTCTGATATTGAGTGTAGACTAGACTAGCAGCTAGAACAGTAACTGTAGAAAGCATTAAATATCTTTGATCTAGACCAGCGATGGGCAAACTTTTTGCACAAAAGGCCACTTTTGAAAAAATTTTGAAGCTGACGACCATACCAATTGGAAAAGCAAAAAAAAGGTCTACACGTCCTCAAATGTTCTGTTTTTTGTGGAAAATCAGTGAAGAACTGAAAAAAGTATTGAATTACGGTAGGAGTTTATATTTCTGTATCGATAAGTGCTCACATGCCGCATAAAATGATCTTGCAGGCCAAATCGGTACCTAGTTTGTCCAACCTTGGTCTAAACTACAGACTATTAGCATTCAATTGTTGTTGCAATCTTGCTCATTTTAGTTGATTTGTTTGACATTGACCTGTTGACAGTTGAATATATAAGCAGCGTAACCCTACTGATCTGCTGACATTGAATTAGCAACATTGAATAAGTACCGGTAGCATAGCATTCGTAAATCTGCCCATATTACTCCCATTTTAATGAATCTACATTGGTTGCCTATTCAGTATCGGCTTAAATTCAAAATCTTTTTGCATATCGGTACCAGTAGGTATAAAATGGTGAATAGCAGTTTTCCTTCATACCGGTACCTCAGTACCTTGCTTCACAACATGTTCCCTCTCATTATTTGCTGTCTAGTGATGAGTCTTTTTGTTGTGTCTCATACTTTTTCAAAATTTGGTGATTGTGGGTTTACGGTAGACCTAGTGTTTCAGGACCTCTTTGGAATAATTTGTCGACTGATATCAAACTGTCAAATGTGCTGAAACTATCTCAATTTAAAACCCTGCTGAAAATGCATTTTTACACCAAAACATTCGACACTTAATTGGTTTGAATCTTTTTCTGTGATTTTTGGAATTAGTTTTGCCACGTTGCTGACAATTTTATGTATCCGTATGCTGGTATGTGCTACCAAACAACTATTTGCTCTTACAGTAAATCGATCGTTAGCAGGTTACCATAGTGTTTGTAGAAAGTGTGAAATTTATTACTGTACCAAGTTTTTTCTTTTTTTCCACTGTGATCTTGGGTAGTACGGTATTATATTTGTCACTGTATGTTTAATATTAGCCGAACTGTAAACGTTTCTTGCCAATTTAAGTTAATGCCGTGAACCATTTTTTTCAAATTTGTCATCGCAATTTCATATTTATATCTACTATACCAGTGCTTAATTTTGTTGTTTCTCTCTGTTATGTTACGTTTTTTTGCTATTTTTGTCCAGCGCATTTGATCTGACTTGCCGTCAGGAAAGAGCGCTATAGAAATTATTACTATTATTACTGCCTAATAGGCTGACTGAGATAGATCAGCATTTCACTGTTCAGTAAAGTTTTACACTTACCAATAAGGTCTAAGTTATGAAATATTTTGGTTGCAGTGTTCCCTGTAAGGAGCAAAATTTGAGAAAAATGAGAAATTTCGGCAGTTAGGTATTGCTGAAATCTGCTGGAGCACAAGAACCACCCTCGAAAGTGAGTTAGGAGCACAAGGACTGCTAGGGGCACTGGTGAGTTATTACTAAGGGTGAGATTAGGGTTAGGGTCCTTAGTAATAACTCACTATTGCCCCTAGCGATCCTTGTGCTCCTAACTCACTTGCGAGGGTGGTCCTTGTGCTCCTGCAGGTTTTAGCAGGACCTAGAAATTATGGGCAAAGTTTTTAAATTTTTGCACATTGCTATGATGATTTAAAAGCAAATTAGTTGAAAGTGTTAAAGTTTTTTTGTGTCAAATGAAAGTGTTTTATGATAGGAACTCTTATTTTAAACAAAAATTATTCCAAACCTTGAATTAACCCTTTTAGTGATTTTCATATTTTTAGTGATTAAAATTTTTAGTGATTTTCATATTTGGGCAAATTTGCCCTAGTTGAAATCTTGGAGGGAACAGTGTTAGGTTGCAAAATAGTATTGAAAGTTCCAATTTTGGAACTAAACTAACCATTAGCTGTTTATGCATGGCAATTGTATGGTACTGTATATTTGTAGTGTGCGGTACTAGTACTGTGTACTTCACTAATTGACTAAGCAGTTAGCATTGCCCAGTGTTTGTAGGCTACTTTTGGCTGAATATGTGCAGTAATTGCAGCATTTTTTTTGTTGCTTCAAGGTCATGTTGGATTTGGGCAAAATACTAGATTTTTTGAATAAATTTGATTTATGAAATATAAGTTTTAAAAGATACAGTAGTTTTTAAATCATGATGTGAGTGTTCTTGATGACATCATTATGCCAGCTAGCAGTGGAGTTGAATATAATGCAAACTCAAGAAGTTCAAATGTCATCATAAAAAACGATCCTCATCAAAATAAAAATGGACCGCAGGAATTGCAAAAAGCTACATCTTGTAAAGGTTTGTCAACAATTTTTAAGTTTTGGATGAAATTTTAGCCACAGGCCATGTTCTTACATCCTTGGCCTTGTTCTGTCACTTGGTAAAACTGAAAAAGAGGGTGGACATGAAAAGATACCAGTGATTTCAAAAAGGATAAGCCCATGTGTTGAAGGTAGAAAAAATGCTACCTGTAACTGATGAAATCAAGGACCAAAACTGATAGCATGAATAAATGGCTTCAAATGTGAAGAGCTTTAAATATTGCTTAAAGTACACCATTGTTGAATTTTTTTATTTTCCATACATGCGTATATTGATTTTTTTCAGGCACATTACCAGCTCGATTTGATAGATCATCATCACATTGGTGGCAATATCGTTTAGATTCGGATATTTTGGAAAACCAATTTAAAATAAATTCTTTACCTCAATTTTGGTATGTTTTAATACTAGCATGATTTAAACCAGAAAAGAGCGTAAAATCAATGTAACAGTAGTGACATGATGTTTATCATTATATAATATTATATTGTTTATGTGATTATGTCTTAAAAAAATGAAGCATCATACATTACTAGTTGTAGCGTTTTAGAATTGTAAACTATTTGTTAATTAGTACCTGCTTGTTTTCATTTTCTGGGTAACTTTACAAGAAAGCATTAATTGTATATCAGTATGTTGTATCAAGCTGGCTACAAATAAAGTTACAGACTTTTCAACACCGACATTAAAGATTAAGAGATGGAAAAGTGCATGCATTACAGATTATATGATTTGTGAAGTTATGTGTAATAACTGTTTAGGTTTATTGGCAAACCAAATCTGAAAAAGGCTTATAAATTATATTTTTGTATATTACAGGTGTATCAATTACACCATCGTAATTCAATTATTAATTATCGTTACAGTATTTTTGTATGAAAAAATCGGAAATGCAGTTAATTACATGAAAAAGTGTATATAGCATATACTTGTAAAAATTTCATTACTGTAGATGAAGCTACTCTGTTGTGCGTAAAGTTTGTTATGCATATATGATATGTAAAGTGTTCTCTTTATCAGTTTTTAATTTTTTTTTTCAATCACAGGAGCTTATTTCGTTATTCTGTCTTTTACTCGTTCATATCTGGTATATCTTGGGCTGTATATTTTGCTGCTTCCACACGTCTCTCTGAAACAAAATGGGTTGCTGGCATTACTTGGTCGTTGATTATTGCTACACTTAGTTTAGTTCTTTTACTTAGCAGCAATAGGTGAGTATATTTATATACATACCCGGTTCGAATGTTTTACCAATTAGTTTTTTGTTATCACATGACTCTTTTAAGTAATTAGTTAAAATTTATCATGTACAGTGCATTTAAATTTTTTTTTGATGGTGGTTCCTTTTATTTAATGAAAAAGGTTGTGTTGTTTTTGGTGCAGTTAAACAAAAGCCTATCTCTCCTTACTGACCAATACATCAGATAGTTTTGTTTTTTTAGCTGTGAAGGTAGCAATACTGATTAGCTAATTGCATTTTCTTACTGTATAGTTTATGCTTTGACAGTATGATTTAAGATTTTTATTCGCAACAGTTCTTGTTATGAGGCGCCGTTTGGAAAAAATCATGTAGGTTTTTCCACACGTTTATTCGGTCAATTTAAGCTACATTTTGTCCAACATATTATATCGATATAGGATATTTCTTATTTATATATATGACAAATATGTGGCTTAAAATAGCCGAAAAAACTGACATGAAATATACAGGAAATTTATGAGGCGTCGTTTGGAAAAAAATAATTTAGGTTTTTCCACATGTTTTTTCAGCCATTTTAAGCTACATTTTGTCCAATATATTATATAGAATATTTCCTATTTATCATATATATAGGAGAAATATGTGGCTTAAAAAAGTTAAAAAACTGACACAAAATATAATAGAAAATTTATGAGTCGTCGTTTGGAAAAAAATAATTTGGGTTTTTCCACATGTTTTTTCAGCTAATTTAAGCTATTTTGTCCAATATATATATTATATAGGATATTTGCTATTTAAATATAAGAGAAATATGTGGCTTAAAATTGCCGAAAAAACTGACACAAAATATGTAGGAAATTTTCTGTTGTGATAATACAGACAACTGCTGCCTCTGCAATTGCGAAGACTACAACTGTTTTGAAAAATCTCATCAGTGCAGCATCACAGGAATCAAAAAGAGGGGCGACCGATTAAAACTGTGTACTTAATTTCACAAACTGCGCTATGTTAACAAGGCAACATTGAAGACATGAAGTGATTTACATCACCACACAAGATGACATCGTGGTCACAAATACACATTAAGATATCTTGAGAACCATAAAAACAACTTATTCTGGCTTATGTTGAAGATATATGACCATTAACTTCAAAATTCGGAAAATCAGCTCGATCTGATGGCCAATGATCAAACTTAAAAAATAAAATTACTCCGCAGTAAAATAGCAACTCCACGCCATGAAAACCCTTCTGACCCAATCCATAGCTAATCTCCCTACCAGTTTCTTCACTTTAGCTAACCCGTTTTGCAGCTGCGCAATATATAAGACAAATTATTGCATAAATTTGCCAAAAAAAGCAGCGCAAAGCATCCTATATACGTTTTGCACTGCTTTTTTTGTCAAATTTATGCAATAATTTGTTTTATGTATTATATATATGGGAAATTTCCTATATATATGTTTTGCGCTGCGTTTTTTGTCAAATTTATGCAATAATTTGTCTTATAGATATATGTAGGAAATTTCCTATATGTTTTGCACGGCGTTTTTTGGCTAATTTAAGCAATAATTTGTCGTATATATTATATAGGAAATTTCCTTTATGTTTTGCGCTGCGTGTTTTTGGCAAATTTGAGCAATAGTTTGTCTTATGTATATATTATATAGGAAATTTCCTCTATGATTTGCGCTGCATTTTTTGGCTAATTTGAGCGATAATTTGTCTTGTATAATACATAGGAAATTTCCTATTATGTTCTGCGCTGCATTTTTTGGCTAATTTGAGCAATGATTTGTCTTATATAATGTATAGGAAATTTCCTATATATTTTGCGTCAGTGTTTTTGGCTGTTTTAAACCACTTATTTGTCCTATATACAATAGGAAATTTCTTGCATATGATAATATATTGGACAAAATGTAGCATAAATTAGCCGAAAAAACGTGTAAAAAACCTAAATTATTTTTTTCCAAACGACGCCTCATATCTTGTTTTCAAAGCTCTTCCGGCATTTTTTAGTCTGATAACTTAAATTCTTAAATTGTTGCAAGATCTTTTAATAACATTTGTTTTTTTCAGAGAGAAATTTTATCGTCGTTTCTCTTTACATTTAAGTGTAATCTTTTTGTGTTCACTCGTTGTTACTGCACTGGTGTCTGCCTACTTCGTCTCCAATGTTGTATCAGTTGTCGGTTCGTTTTTTATTTTGTCAACAACAATTCTTTTGATTTATTTGATTTTGCCACTTCCAGTTCCAGTAGCGTTTGCTAGTGCTGTCATCTTTTCTATAGTGTTTGAGGTAAGATTGAATGCAGCTAACCTATAATTTTACTTAAAAGTATATGAACAATTTTACTTAAACTAAGTACAGGAAGTAGTTCTCACTATCTTGTTTGAAGATTGTGCTTTTGAGGATTAGCCAATGATTTTATTTATTACTATCGTATTATTTGAGTATAATGTGCAGTGTGCACTCAAGTGTAATGCACACCCCTAACTTTCGATTAAAGTGTGGGGTATCTTAAGTAGCTAACTTCCTTTGGCTAATTCAGCCCTCGTGTGTAACGCGCACCCAGACTTGAGTTTGTATTTTGGTAGAAAATTTTGCGTGTTTAGCTCGAATAAATACGGTAAGTATGTTTATGCATAGATATCTACGGTACCGGTACGCATATTTTGGATTGGTTCTACAGTAAAAGATAGGGCTCGATCGAAAAGACTAGGCCTGTAAGGAGATAAATTGTACTCATTTTGGCAACAACGACGTGGTGTAGTGGCCTTTATGCTGGACTGCTACTCATAGGGTCTGGGTTCGACGCTGCTCTAGGTTTTGATTTTATTTTCAATGTACTTTGGTTCTTAAATGCACTTCGGGATAAGGTAGTGGCAATAGAATAAACAAAAAATTTTCTGTAGAACCAGTCCAAAATATGCTACCGGTATAAATATGTAAGATTTAAAAAATTTATCTTAATTAAAGATATTCTTATGTTTTATGTTAAGAATTCGTAATCTCAAAAACCAAGTTGGAATTTTGATGTTATTTTTTAGTATTTTACTACATTATCATTTTTGAAAGAAAAAAAAGATCGACTTGTACATGCTTGCTTTTCAATTAAACTTGACACTTGGTATGGTTGTGCAATAATGTGATGCAAAATTTGCTGATGCATAAACCTAAAAATCTTTTGCTGGTGGAAGTTTTGAGTGGGCTTGTGTTTCTTTTTCAACAGTACTTCATGTTTTGTTGCAGATTCTTCTTCAGTTGGGACCTGCTTATAATTCGGAACAAAATATTGGTGGAAACGTTGTATCCCATATTTTTCTGCTAGTGTGTATTAATGTTATTGGTTGCCTAATGAATATAGATCTTGCAATTATGAGATACAGCACTTTTCTCAAGGTAAGAGCGTTTTCACAGCATATATACCGTTATTGTAATTTTTACAATTTTAAGATTATGTCTGCTAGTATTATATATTTTAAAGGATGTAAAACTAGGAAAAACATCAAAGGTATCAATGATGTGTTTCAGTAGGCCTGTGTCATATAGACAGACTAACGAATGTATCGAAACTTATTCCTGCCTTAAAGTCATAATGTCAAGGATAGCGTAGGCTTTGAAACAGTTCAGGTTTGCTTTTCGTTTTATTTATTTTTTTTACCTTTATTTACTTTATTTATTCACAACGAGCAATGGGACTTGAAATCATAGTATGAATTATTGCTCATCTTAGTGTAATCGGTTGGGTTAGGATGTAGCTTTCAGTTTTTTTGTTTGAACCATTTCTCAATTATTTTGAATGGCATGTAAGTTAATCTGACAAATACGTTTTGGATAAGAATAGTTTGAATTTAGACCGTTGTTGCCCTGATGATGGTTAATATAATCTTCAAATAGTTGCATTTAAGTGTACTACGTCGTTTGAGTATAATTTAAAATCAATTTTTTTGTCAAAAAAATGCCGAAATTGGTATTTTTAGTCGTAGAAGTTTTTCTTGTGTAAAAAGCCATGTTTCTTTTAGCGATACAGTGAAGCAAATTGCATTTATGTGTCATTGATGAGTTTCATTTTACATTATGCCATGGTATGATGTGAGTGAATGCATATAATATTCATACAAAAATTTTTGACTACAGTGTGTTTAGATAGCTAGAAGTTATTAATTATTAATTACCTGTACTCTTCAATTATGAAAGAGGCTAATCTTTTTGTCATTTTGTCAAGAAAGGTCAATAATTGCATAATCGTTGTACAATGTTTAGTCGTCCTTGTAATTCAGTATGCACACACACAGCATAATTTCTTGTAACCATAACTTAATATTGATAAGCAAAGATGTAATTGTAAAGCTGGTCATACTAGCATAGTGCCAATACAATGTGTTCATTGAGCTCTGTCACTGAAGCATCATTAGTCAAGCTATTAGTATCCAAATTAGTCTCACGTTTAGACTAGCCTGCTACTGCTGAGGCAGCCCAGTCTGACTTAAGACCTGCCACAGAGCTTGTCATTCATTCATACCAAAAAGAACGAAGGTTTGATGCATTTGAGCATGAGGTACATCAGATACCATTTTGATGGCTATGTTATAGCAACTGCTCAGGCAAAAACTTTATAATCTGCAAATGCTTGTACCAATTACATTTTTGTAGAGTTAGCTGTTAGCGTGTATTTCTCATTCACTGACTTGAAACATATTACATTAAATCTGTTATGAAAAGTAGTAGTTTTGATTCCAACTATTAGCAACAAACACATGTTGGTAATGCTGGAGCAGGTGTTAGTTTCCCCAAAGTACCGGTACTTACATACATCTTTTGCAATGAATTTTTTACCGTGTTTGGATTTTAATGTGCTGCAGATACGAGTAGTACTATTGGTAAATGGCTTCTCACGTTCTCCATGCATAAGATGCACCGAATTATAGTGCACACTAAATGAAAACTAAAATTGAGTCATGAAGCGTAGCTTCGTTCATATATACATTAGGTTTACCCAGACATTGGCCAACTACTGCTCGTGGGCCAAATTCGGCCCGCCGGCCCTTTTCTTCTGGCTCGCCGGCACTGCCCACCCCTTGGTTTACCCAAGTATAAGTAGCTCATTAAGAAAATTTAAACAATTTTGAAAGTGCTTTATGGTTTGAAAAATATGGTATTTTATCACATTTTACGCTAAAATTGTCACAGCGTTGAAATACTCATTTCAACTACGTTGGCACTGATTTCCATTGCACTGCTGTAGGGATTGTCTTTTCGGAATAGTTTGGTGTGGTATAGTGATTTAGAGTTCGTAAGCCAGTCCAGAATTGTAATTTTACCATAAAAAATATGTAATTAATACTAAGTCCTGTTTTGCAGCACTTTTAACCAGGGAGTTAAACCGTTTAAATTATCGCTCCGGTTCAGGTTCAAGAAATTTTATTTTTAATGGTTCAGTTCCGGTTCAGGTTCAAGACTTTTCAAAAATTTGGATTCAGGTTCAGTTCGGGTTCAGTTGCACCAAAATTTAAAGGTTCGGTTCATCGAAACCAAATTTTTAAGGTTCGGGTTCACTGAATCCAAAATTTAAAGGTTCGGGTTCATCGAAAAAAAGCGGTTTTTATCGGTTCGCGGTTCAGGTTCGGGTTCACTTCAAAATCTTTAATTTGGCCAAAAACTAAATTAGGGTGTTATATCATTAAAATAACGAAATATAAATTGCATGCCCGAATCAATTAAGGTTAAATATAAATGAAAAAATCTATTAAATTTTGAAAAGCAGAAAGAATGTTGCAAAGGTTGGAATAGGTCAGTGCTTTATCGTTCTGATGATGTTGGTCGTCAGTACCAACGAAACGTCAACAAATAAAAAACCTGAATAGATTTAGTTGAGGTTTTTGTAAAGTTACCGGAAGAATGAGAAAAAACTTCAAGTAAGCAGAAAGAATGTTACGCATCGCAGCCTATGTCTAGTAGGGTGCGGTGAAAAAATAAAATTTTTGAATTTTGAAAAGTGGTATTTATATTTGTACCCAAATATGGAGCAAATAACATTGGAACTAATTTTAGGTTGGTGCACCCTTTAGTGGCCGTGCACATCTGCCAAACGATAAAAAAATTGCCAATTTGGCCATATCTTGAAAACCAGTTGAGCTAGAAAGCTGGTTTTGGGCTCAAAAGATGCAGAACTAGCACTTTCCTATCTGCTCTAAGAGGAGCTTTCTTTCTAAACTGACCAGAAAAAAAGTTGTAGGCAAAAAACAGCTTTTTTGGTGAAAATTATGCATTTGCGCATATGCAGTACCGGTAGTCCATCTTTGCAGTTGGTCTAATTCATTACCTGGTGCTAGCAATATTTGCGTGCAGCTATGCATATGTAGAATGTGGATGTAGCATTTGACAAATATTATTCATGCAATAAATGTACCGAAATAAAAGTAGACATATGTAAGCACATAACAGTACTGTGCTTGAATGATATCAATATAATTCTCACTATAGCCAACCTGCAACCCTAGGTTGTCAATGCTGATGTCCGAAGGCTTTACTTTTGGAAGGAATGCCTTTGGTATATAGTATAGTATATATCCCTAGATTTATACCAGCACTGGTACCCACGTTAAGTTGTAGCAGATTGGTATTCGAATTCTGGCAGCATTAGGCTTACCACATACTGCATACCGGTACCATTAGAGTATTGGTGCGCAGAAGTCAGAACTGTTACAGTGTTATGTGTGGCAGAATTCGGGCAGTGCTGTTTACTCTTCCCTGCTGTCAACCTGACTATTTATCAGCTAGCCTTTTCAGAGCTCTTCGTTTTTAAGCCGTTTCATATTACAATAGATGGTTTACTTTAAAACTGGAATTCCCCAAACATCATGCTCTTACCCTAACCCAGGGGTTTTCAACCGTGGCCCTCGGCTCCTGAAGGAAGCCACAAGTGTAAGAAGAAGTACATTTTTATCTCAAGATCGGGGACTTTTAACAGTAGACTGAATGGCCCACGGTCTTTTAGAGTCACTGTCAAGTGGGCCCACGATGAAGGAAAGGTTTAGAACTACTGCCTTAAACCAATGCATGTCTGGGTTGTGCGATGAAGTATTGGGGAATTTCTGCCCCCCACCATTGTAATATATGGCTGCATAAAAACATCGGCCTTGCCTTTTCTCAATGCTTGGTGCTCTTCGGTCTTTCTACATGGGGTCGATAAGGGTGCTGTTTATAAATAAGCTTGACTGACATAAAAGTGTTTGTTAATCAGTTTTTATGCTTTCTCAATGTCTTGAGATTTGATGTAGTGCACTACGTAGTGAGAATTATATTGACATCATTCAAGCACAGTACTGCTATGTGCTTACATATGTCTACTTATATTTAGGTAGATGTATTGCATGGATAGTATTTGTCAAATGCTACATCCACATTCTACATATGCATAGCTGCACGCAAATATTACTAGCACCAGGTAATAAATTAGACCAACTAAAACTAACTTGGTAATTATTTTAACTCTTGGAAGTCTTACCAACTGCGAAGATGGACTACAGGAACCGCATATGCACAAATGCATAATTTTCATCAAAAAAGCTGTTTTTTGCCTACAACTTTTTTCTGGTCAGTTTAGAAAGAAAGCTCCTCTTAGAGCAGATAGGAAAGTGCTAGTTCTGCATCTTTTGAGCCCAAAACCAGCTTTCTAGCTCAACTGGTTTTCAAGATATGGCCAAATTGGCAATTTTTTTATCGTTTGGCAGATGTGCACGGCCACTAGAGGGTGCACCAACCTAAAATTAGTTCCAATGTTATTTGCTCCATATTTGGGTACAAAAATAAATACCACTTTTCAAAATTCAAAAATTTTATTTTTTCACCGCACCCTAATGTCTAGAGGTTTTCATTAATATTTTTTAAGAATCAGCTCAGGTTTAAACATTGTTACTAAACGATTTCTGTTCAGGTTTATGTCCACAAAATATTATAGGTTCGGGTTCATTTGCATGAAATTTTAAAGGTTCGGATTCTGTTCAGGTTCACAAATTTGAAATATTAAAGGTTTGGGTTCGGTTCAGGTTCACAGATTTGAAATATTAAAGGTTTGGGTTCGGTTCAGGCTCAATGATCTCAAATTTAAACGGTTCGGTTCGAGTACATCAAAAAAAAGTGGTTTTTACCGGTGTGTGGTTCGGGTTCGGTTCGACTCCCTGCTTTTAACTTCTTCTTGCCTGTGTAATCCTTGATCGCTTGTCTTTTATATGGTCTGAAGTGCTTTCTTTCTCTACTGTTTTTGAGTGCTGATGTTTAGTTCGCAATGAAGATTTTCATGCTGGGTCAGTGGGTCCCATTCGGTAACGCAATGCCATCGTCCCATGAAAGGGCTTTGACAGATCAACTTCTTCCAAAGTGACACTTTTGTAGCCTTTAGAGGTGAAATTTCGTTGTAAACCTGTAGAAGATGTATGCACCGGTCAAAGTTTTTCTGTTTAAATAAATTTTGTTGTTCTTTGTTTTACTGCAACAACGCAGTATAAAACAAATAGAATCAATGGCAAAAATTGCGATTGGAATTAGCAGATTTGAAAGGTCTGAATCACCAAACTGCCACATCATTTGTTAGAGCTATTGTGGTATCAAAATTAATTAAAAAATAAAGCTTCTCGTTAAAGGTTTGTCGTCGTGCGCAAGCAATTCAAGCAAAGAAAAGAGAAGAAGAGTTCAAACATTTAATGGTGAAGTCTGTGATGCCTCTTTCTGTTGCTCAAGAATTGATGATTCGAGATGACGAAGGAGGAGGAAAAAATTTCCGGCCTTTTATCATGACAAGGTTTGACGTTGTAAATACTTCTATTGCAACTACCTGGACCTAAGAGTTAACCATGATTCTGGTTCTTGTCAGCAGTTTATCCATGAACTTTGAAGTATACTTTGGCGGCTTGTTGAGTTTTGGAAAGCAACGGCATATTTATTAAGTCTGTTCAATTGCAGCGAGATCAAGAGCAGTAAATACTGACCATTTTTGTCTTTATTTCAGTGACATTTTTGTTTTTAAAACGGGCATTAGTGGATTAAAATCTCTGTCAGTTAGTTTTTGTGCCAGATGTTGTCATTTTATAATTCAAGTTAACTTGTGCACTTTATGGTAAGAATTAGAAGTAAATGTATTCCACAATTGGTGTAAGGCTGTCAGAAAGCACTACTGCTAGATGTTCAAGTGGCAGGAATGTTTACCTACACCTTTTTAAATTTGCGTTGATATTCCCTATCTGCATCAAATCTAGTAAAGTGTCAAACGGCATTGATCTCTGCGAATCGATGCGGAATATTTTATGAATATTTAATGACCTAGGAAATCAAATCAATAGTTCCTCTTGGACTTTTATTTTTGTAACTGCTAACAATAGCACGAAGCAGTTGTTTCAGTTTTTTTTTGCGTTAGCTTTGCTGTCAAGTTTTAATTCATAGCATCAAGTACAAGGTGAAAACAGTTTAGCATTTTTTGTGTTTGGTACTTTGCCGCACGATAAATGTGCCTGCGTTTGTTTTTCCATGTTTTTGATGCGTTTCGACAAATGGTTATTATTTAAGTTCAAAATAACTGACCTACTGTTTCTTTATCTTTGTTAGACCTATTGACTTTCTCAATGTTAATATTTTTCTAATTTAACTATGGTCATTTAAGTAACTACAAAAAAGTTACCTTTTTCGTGAATTTTGCTAATTGATTTGGCGTGATTGTCGTCATTACTAATTTTTAGTACTATTTCTTGTGAAATTTGCTCGTTGTTCATAGCACTGAAAATCATTAAAACACATGGTGTCATTTAAAAAATAATTGGTCACCAGAAATATTTTTGTGGTACCCTGTTGCACAATATGAACAAAGTTAGCTGGTAGTTCCTTTGCTGTCAATCAATCGTATAGCTAGGCTGGTAGTAACACCAGCCATTGTGATTACAAAGTGATTGGTTCAAGTTTTATGCTGGGGCTACGTTTACGTTTATTGCTTACAAGTATGTCACACGATTTTTCCTTGTGATGATACAAGAATAAACAGCACAGTTTTTTTGCAATAACTTGTGATATCAGTTTGAAGATGTAATGATTGCTGATTTGCTGGGTTCTGATTATTTTGATTACCATTAGTTACACATAAAGCCTCAACTAATGTACAACAATGACTTTGATTAACTAATATTCCTTTTTAAATGTCTGTTCAACCAGCAATGAATGAAAAGCAAACGTATATTTTGTAATTCTAATATCTCATTTTAGTGGCGCGTCCGTCATGTTTGAGAGTCAATAATGCAGTACGAGTAACTTGTTGAAAGAATGGCATCAGTCAATATTATCATCTTTACTTTTTTATCTTTTTTATGTAGGCTACTTTGCTTTTCTGGAGACCAGTGAATCAATAGCGGTCTTTTGTTTGTAGTTGAGTCCAGATATTGTTTCTTCTGGGAGTTGTCTATGCTAAAACTATCAATCCGTTTTCGTAGCTATTTTGCTAAAATATTGAACATTTCTGCTCTGTTGAAATGCATTTTTGCACCAATTTGCTTCTAATGTAAATATTGTATTAGTGAAATGATCACAGCAATAGTCTGAATTTTTTATTTATTGTGCGTTTTTTTTTTTTTTGTTGCTCTGGATCTTTGGTTTGAGGACTGGCAATATAATTCTCTCTCTGATTGAGAGATCTTTGTTTTATCCTCCTGTCTTGTATTAATCACTGATTCACAAGGTGTAGCGTTATGTAACGAATCTAGACATACGAATAAATCCTGTTACATTTTGCCTTTCATTAAATATCTTGTGATTGGCTCGTTGCATTTTTTTAGGAAGGACAATGTTTCTATTCTCTACGCTGATATAGTTGGTTTCACACAAATGAGTTCCAACAAAAGTGCTGAACAATTAGTGGGCTTACTCAATGACTTGTTCGGCCGTTTTGATGTTCTTTGCGAAGTAACTGGATGTGAAAAGATAAGTACTCTGGGTAAGTAGATGTTTAAAGGTATGTCAAAGTTCGAGCTGCTACAATAGAACAGAAAGAAAGAAGAGCATATTGTTGCAGTTGTCAATGAAGCCGCATGGTGAACAATATTGGATACTAGTAGGCTTATACTTATCACACATATTATGATTATGATTGTTAGAACAACCTTTTGAAACCTGGTGTCACTATCTTACTTCGCAAAAAAGGTATACTTGTAATGTGTTGGAACATCTGCCCTTTCTTTTGTGTCACATTTCCATGTTTTAAGGTTTATATTTTCCTTGGGCTCATAAGACCTAATTTTTAGGAGATTGCTATTACTGTGTTGCTGGTTGTCCGGAAGCACGAAGTGATCATGCAAGTTGCTGTGTTGAAATGGGATTGGGTGAGTAGCAGTAGGGTTAATTTCACGTGCAACGTTTGCATTTCGTTTATGATTTTAGGTATGGTTTCTGAGATCAAAGATTTCTGTAAGCGCAAGAATATCAATGTCAATATGCGAGTTGGAATTCATACAGGTTACGTTTTGTGTGGAGTGGTCGGTACAAGACGTTACAAGGTACGTGTGGGCACTGGCTTGCCAGCGCAATGCAAATGCACATGCTTGTGCTTGTAGTAATCATACGAATGATCAAACGCTGTTATGGTATTTTTGTTGTAGAATATCTTGTTGTCAGTAGCAGTAACTGCTTAGTGATGCTGATAGCTAGATAGGTGTAAATGTAGTTTTTGCTTTTCCTGTGATTCTGCTAGGGAAGATTTGCTTTATTCATCAATAAATATTGGCCTAATAGCTGAACTTTATTAATCTATTTTATCGTTTTTTACTTATTCTTTTTGTCAGCTTGTTTTGGCTGAAAATGTAATTTTTTATAGTTTGATGTCTGGTCAAATGATGTAACTTTGGCAAATGGAATGGAGCAACACGGAGTACCTGGGAGAGTGCATATCTCCCAAAAAACTCTTGACTGCCTAAATGATGATTATATTGTTGAAGATAGTAAGCTTGAAGAAAGAGACTCGGAATTTATGGGTAAGTCCATCTTTTGATTGAAATGCTGCTTATTGATTTATTGCAAATTGGGAAACCACCGTTACGATTGCTGCACTTTCGGTTGAATTGAATATGACTTTTGTTTAACTAAAACTATTCCTGAGAATACTATTTTAGTAAAACATTCTGTAGAGACCGTAGTTGTGATTTTAATGCTAACAAACACTTATATTTTTTGACCCATGTCATCAAGTTGTTGGTTTGCTGGCAGCAAGTTAAATTTCCTGCGTTTTTCATATTAGATGCAAGCTGAAATTGCACTAAGCACACCAAATTGTATCAGCTCATGAAACTTTGAGCTGTAACTCATATTTGTTAAATTGAGTCACTGCTTGGCTTTTTTGATATCTCTAAACCTTTCAAACACAACCACTCAGTTTGTAGATTCAGCTTGATAAAATATATTGCAAAAACTGCTGTTGTAGGCCAATCTTAGATGCAGTGTGCATAAATTGAAGTAAATCTTTGCAATTAGAAACACGTAGTCGACAGATTTATCATTGAAAGCTTTTTTTTGAGCGTTTTTAGGGCAACGATTGAGCTTACTCTATTCATAATTCATGAAGTTTGTGAAGCTATAACTTGCTACTGATGTCTATAAGTGGCCTTATAAGTCGATTACTCTAGTTGTTTCAGCTCACGATTAGTTTTGAGCGCTTTGTCCTTGCCCTTCCATGTCTTGTTCCATGTCAAACGTGTAGCCTAATGTGACGTCATTCTAGTCCAACCAATTTGATTATCAAAAATTGAATCTTACTCATTATAGATGACAAATGACAATCTACCACCTAACTCGGAGCGTTGTAAATTATGCATGCGCCTTATTTCAACTTTTTCCACTGTTATGTGAATTGTTTTTGTCACTTCGTAGCTCTGTTCTCCTTGTTGCAACTTAGGTACTCAGTTAAGTGTCCACATGACCATTTTATGTAGGCCAGACTCTTGAGCTTTTGCTTCGTAGCTCATAATTAAAAAAGTGATTAGGACGTCGAAAATTTAATTACGATGCCGAATGCTTGGAGCTTTGGTACCGCCAAAAATGTACATTCGGACAAGGTAATGGTGAATTTTATTTTTGCATCAAATTTTGGTGCCTTGTTGTTGCTTAGCTGTCTTATCTAGAATGCAATTTAATTGGATAATCAGTTTTGACGTAATGTTTGAAATCTTTCTGTTATCCTAATGTTTTTTTTTGCGCAGAAAAAACTGGAAAAACATACTTAGTTGTCGGTCGCAAAGATGCTGCTGCCAGCTCATCAAATGATGCTAAGAAAAATGGAAGCGGACTTCAAACAATGAACAATGTAAGACATTTTTGCTAAGTTCATTTTATTTCAGTGATATCCAATAAAGATACTAGTAGCAGGCTCAAGTTGTATTAAAATTTAACATAATTTTACTCTAATGTTGTTGAGGATTTGCTTTATAAAAGTGTCACACTTTTTCGGTAGGTAGACCACGTTGAAGGTAATAAAACCTTCCAGATTTGCCACTTTTGGGGAAAAGTGTTAGGGTTTCCGTAGGCTACATCGCTTCATATTTTAAACCAGAAAATTGAATTGATTTCATTAAGTAAAAAATGACATTGCATGTGATCATAGCGAGTCAAAGTCATTACTAAGATATCACCCTTTTTACATTTCCAAATATCTCCTTGACATTCAATTTGTTCCTTTTTAAAGTTTTTGTATTGGTTGCCTGTATTTTATGTGCCTCTATAAATTTCTTTTTCATGTAGGCTACATCACCTTCTCGATTGCCTGAAATTCTTTAGTTTTTGCGAATTAACATTCCAAATTGGATTCTTATTTCATTCTATTTAATGTTTTGAATTTCGCAGTTAACTTTTTTCATGAGTTTCAGTTGCTTAACGTTACATTTGTGCAAACTCTGATTGTATCATTGCAGAATCAAATGTGATTAATTACATGGTTTTGTTTTAGTATGCTTGGTGCATTTCCTATTTGTAACTGCAGTCAAGAAAATTTTTGATAAATTTTAGCAGAAATCCTTCAGATTTTTTCGCTTGGAATCCAATAAGGTTGGAGTGAAAATTAGGGCTTATCTGATTAAGTCATTGTTAATACTTTGACACTCATGTTAGCAATCATTGTTATCATCAATGAGATGTATGGCAGATACGAATTTACAATTGGTTGTAATCTGAAGCTGCCGTTCCAGTTAGTAATAATAAAAATTTTCCTGGTTTTGCTTTTTTTTGTTTTATTCAAGGTCTGTATAATATCTGTAATAACTACAGGCTCAGCAATAGCAATGCTAAATTACCAAATTGCAATGCTCTTGCATTCATTGTGTTGAATTTATGAACAAAATCTTGACTTTGGAACTTGCATCATGATTTTGATGTATGTCGAAGAAGAGTCATATGTTGTGTGGGTGTGATACATTTTTTATATTGCGGTTGTAAATCTTCCAGTGGATGTGTTGGAACTAAAAAAATAACAGCTTTCATTAGAATTTGACAGTAAGAAGGCTCTGACAACAACCTGAATTTTCATGCAGGTTTTCAATATTGCAGTGGAAGCATATTCGATATTAATATCATTTCCGCATGCTTATTAGCTCGCAAAATCGACTTTTCTGCATTGGGCTACCTTAATGACTTAGGTTATTAGCTAAATTAGTGGTATCCAAAGTCAAAATAAACCGATTTTACATCTCATTGAAATCGATTTTAGGTGGATTTAGGCGACAACTATTGTTAATTGTTCGGTTTATTTGAATTTATTTGCCTTTTTCCGAGCTAAAATATCGATCTTTATTCTACCATGAGATTTACATAAGCCAAGTTTTTACTCGATTTTGGGGGTGCAGTCAGAAATTTTAGCTGATTTTTGGTTATTTGAACTAATTTTGGATTGCAGTCAGTAATGCCACAAAATTTTAATCGATGGTTTTCCTTTGCTAAACTGTCTCAACCATAGGTTTTTGATTATTGTTTAAAAATTTATCTGTGATAAACAACTTTAGCTCCACTGTCAATAATCACTACTATTTGCATAGTATTTTGATTGTGCTGTGCACAAGAGCTACATTATGCAATATTCCCTGTAAGCGATTACGCACGCTCAGCATTGTTCATATGACATTTACACTGTAATAAATTCTGCAAATTTTGGCGTTAATTATCCACATATATCGTGTGTCCCAGAAAAGTGTATACACATTAAAAATATATAATTATTTTTATTTTGTATACATTTTTCTGGGACACCCTGTGTATTACCTTCTTTCCATTGAAGTAAAGTAACTCATATTTTTACGTTGATTGAAAAACAAGTATCCTATGAACTTTTTTCATTCACCTAAGTGTGAACCTATGGCACGTACATGCAAGGGTCTGTGAATAGCAACCTGTAAGCGCGTGTAGGTCATGAAACCCATGATGTGTCTTAAGTGTGATTGTACCATTAATTAAACAGTGGTTGGTCAGCTTTGACTGTTTTGATACACCAAGCTAATTGTTTCCTTTACCACTATTTTTTCCTTTTTTTGCATTAGGTATGTTTTTGTGCTAGCACTGCTCCAAGTGTCTACAGTGTAGCCTAGCTGATTATCATGTTTCATAGCTAAAAGCTTTGCGGTAAAAGTAGACTTGGTAAAATTTTAGCAGAAAACGACTTCCTGTTCTGGCAGCATTTTGTATGTTGTATTTTTTCATTAGCACTTTGTCACCTATGTTACGATAATTGTTCAATCGCTGATTTTAAATCTTAAGTTTGCAAAATCATTACATGCAAGGAATTGCTATATGGGTCGTTTCTTTGCTTGCCGACCTATTTTTAGGAAAGTTTTTACAAATGCGCAAAGAAACTGCTAGTTTGTTGATAATAGTTAAGTTGACAACGCTCATAAAGTAACAAATTTGTGGAGTACAATCCAAATTATATTAACACAGTCTGTATATTTTTTTCAATAAATTACATTTTTACCTTTGATTTTTTATATTCTTGGGAGATATGTATGTAGATTTTTTAAATTTTAATGAGTTGTATGCCTTGTCTTTGTTTTTTTCTGCATTAAGGCACCATAATTTTGTTATTCAATATTTATTGCTTGTGATTATTTTCCAAAGTTGACAAACAGGCGATTGATTTTCGATTTCCTAACATTGCAGATAACTAAACTGCTATGTTTGACTTGAAACGTTATGAATATTGAATATGCCTGTTGTCTAGGACTAGGTGAACCATATAGTAGTCGTTTCTGAGTGAGATATTTTGCAATTGGTATTTGAGTTCTCAAGTGGATTGTGTTATTGCAATTTAAGCCATTTTTGCATATTTGCAAAAAAATTGAAACATCAAATTTCAAGACCTTAAATGCGGATCACGCTCTATTTATTTCAAATTGGCTTGCTTCATTGTTTAACTTGGTTAATTAACTAATTCTCAATATTAACAAGCTTATTTCTCAGATACCACACGCTGTGGGAATGCATGTTTTACCACAATAAGCTTCATTCATACTTTTAACAAACTCAGACAAACTGACCATCTCTAACTTAGTGATTTAGGGCAGGGTTTTCAACTATGAAAGTCACCATTGTAAACTCGCAACCTTGATGAGTCTGCATAGGTCGAAACCGGTCGTCCAGTATTAGCTTTACTATGTTTACTTTTCCATTGACCTTAATTTACTCCAGAAAATACAATTTTGTGTGGAATAATTATTATGTTATTTCGATGATGTCAAAAATTGGCAAAGCTTGTATTATTTTTGAACTAAGCGCATGGTTTTTCTGTGTGATATATGTGCTTATACTATTTATAATGTCGTATGCTAAGCACTTTTGCTTCTTTAAAAAGAATTTAGAGCTGAACCACTCCACAAAAGACCCACTCTTAACAAAGGTATGTGGCAGAAGAGCTAGCAAGCGTTAAGTAATGTGAACTGACTAGGGTGGCACTTGATTTTCTACTTGATCAAACTTAGGCATCACCCTCTACACTGTCCTGGCCATTGCTTATCCAGTCCACCTGTCCATTTTTCGTGCTCCAAAATCCCTCTGATTTTTTTAAAAGTCGTAATTGAACATTGATTATGACATAAAACTAGAACTGTTGAAGCAAAAAGCCTACGAAAAATGGGCATGTGGACTGGATGACTGCGACCCTTCCTGCTTTTTAAGACCAAATTTTTGAAGGGGAAAGTTTCTTAATCTTTCCTTGCAAGATATTGCTCGTCAAGATGCAATTCTTAGTAACTTTACTGTGTTTACAGCTATTGTCAAGTTCAATGGTATTTTAATTATTAAATGTTAATAATTTCAAGTGCAAATACTGCATTGCCATATTTGCACCAAAAATTCAGTAATAATTGGGTGATGCCTGATAAATGATTAATTCTTGATTCTTCATCGAAAGTTTGCTAATCTTTGTGTGGAATGCTGCGATTGTTTTGTTGCACAGTATAGTAACAACTTGTTTGATTAGTTTCCAATAGTTGCTGCTTGTGGGGTTGGTAGTAGCATTGTTTTAAAGCATTTTGTTGCATGCAAGAGTGCTGTTTTGTGCTAATACGTTACCGCTATGAGCTTAGTATAATTTTGGAGATATTGTGATTTTTGACTGTTAGCAGGATTAATTGTTGTCCACTAAAAACTTACTACATTTTAATCGTAATGTATAACTAAAATTTCCCAGCTATTTTTTCACGCTACACTAGTTGGTAAACTACCCTAGTATTTGTCAATAAACATCACAACGATGCCAGGAGTCTGCGGTTCGATTTTCGGGTCAGTCAAATCTGGCACAATGTTGCCAAACAGCTCACCGCCATTGCGATGTTTCTTCGTAACTGTGATGCCCCATGCCCAGGCGCTAAGCCTCAGCGATGATGCCCTGCGCCACTCTTTACACCCTTCGGCGTAATACCGTGAGTATGATGAAGATTGATTTTAACATTTGATATAATCAATCAAAATTGAAATTGAAATTCTCACAAAAAATGAAAGGTAGATTAATCTGAATATATTTTGTAACGATTTATTTTATACTAAATGTATGATATGGCTGGACTAACTGCTAACTTAAGCATCTCTATGCTACCGTCGTCGTGTGGTTGGGCATCCTCTTCCGACTGTTTAGATGTTGACGGCGTTGATTTTAAGCCAGCGTCGGGTGTCATCATCCAGGACCAACAGACCTTGTATTCCTTTTGGTGCACAATGTAGATGGCGTGTAGAAATGATGTGGTCTGCAGTTTGCTCAGAGACACCACACTCACAATTCGGTGAAGGAGCAACACCCCATTTGTACATGGATGAATGGAATCGCCCTACACCAGTCCGCAGACGATTCAGTTTTACCCAAGATGTTCTGGGCAAACCCATTCCAAGAGGCTTGGGACTGGCCCTGGGAATAAAAGCATGAAGCCTTGATGCACTTTTCAAGTACTCCATGTTCCGTAGATAATCCATCCATTGCGCTGCATGAATGTCTGATTCGGTCAGACTATCCAGTAGTTTCTGTGCAGCGGGTACAAACGGGCGTCTTGATTTGAGCCTTCCCTGGTGCGCATTTTGTTTCCCGACCAGCTGCTCATGTAGAATATGATCAGGGTTAAGGGTGGCGCGGTTAGCCAGGGAGAGTGTCGCTCCTCGACGGCGAAGCTCAGCTGGCTGGATGCCTGCGAGGATTGGCAAGTAGTCCGTTGGAGTGGGTCGCAGACATCCAGTGACAATGCGCAAGGCGTCATTTAAAACACTGTCGATTAGCCGTGTGTGAGCACTACAACACCAAACAGGTGCGCAGTACTCAGCTGTGGAGTAAACCAGGGACAAGGCGGCTGTTCGCAATGTGTTGGCTCCTGCACCCCATCCCGAGCCTGCAAGTCGCCTCAACATTGTGACGCGAGTGGAAAGTTTCTTGCGCAATGCCTCTAGGTGATGACGGAAAGTGAGCGACCTGTCCAGCTTTACACCAAGGTAGGTTGGAGTTGGACAGTATGGCAATAGTTTGCCGTTGTTGAAGATTTTGAGCTCACGTTTCGCCTCTCGGTTGTTTAGATGAAAGGCCGTCGTCACCGTCTTAGTGTGGCTGAGCTTCAGCCTCCAAATCTGGAGATACGCTGAAAGTGTTGTCATGTCTTGGCTTAGAGTGCCCTCCAAAGTCTTCCAGTCTTTCGAGGTATGCATCAATACCAGGTCGTCAGCATACGCATACTTCTGGGAAATTGTGGAAGGCAGATCGTATGTGTAGATGTTAAAATGGAGGGGAGCCAAAACTGATCCCTGTGGGAGGCCATTTCGCAAACGTCGTAACCTGCTTCGCTTGCTGTCATCGATGGAAAGGGTGAAACTTCTATTCCGGATAAGTTCCATAATCATTTGGACCATGTGTTTATCAGGAAGGAGTCTCAGCAGCTTAAACGTGAGGCCACGATGCCAGACAGTGTCATAAGCAGCTGTTAGATCGACAAAAACAGCACCGGCCTTCTTCTTGGTCTCAAATGAGTCCTCGATGTGTTGGGTAAGTAGAACAGTTTGGTCTACTGTGGACCTCCCCTGTCGGAACCCAGCTTGCTCTCGAGGAAGAACGGGTTGACAATGGGCTCGATACGGGTGTAAATGAGCCTCTCGAGGATCTTGTAGGAAACACAGAGCAAAGAGATGGGGCGATAGCTCTTGGGGTCCTCTACAGGTTTCATTGGTTTGGGGATCGTGACAACCAATGCTCTTCTCCAGATGTTTGGAATTTTGAGGTGGTGCAAACAGGATGAAAGAAAGCCACACAGCCAGGATTTCAGGGCAGCTCCAGCATGGAGCAAAAGCTCAGGGCAAATAGAGTCTGGGCCTGAAGCTTTTCCTGGTTTCAGATGTTTGAGGGCGGCTGCGAATTCTGAGGAAGTAAAGCTTCCACAGACATTCACTGCACTTGTTGTAGAGGCCCTCCAAAGATCAGACACTTCTTGAGACACAAGCCGAGATGACTTGCGATCAATATTCTCGTATTTGCCGTTATTGACCAGTACTGATGCGATGGCATTGGCTGAAACTGCACAATAGGGTGATGCAGGCGCCCCGACTAACTTCAAAAAAGCTGTACTTTTTTTTGTTGGTGAGGTTCATCCTAAAAACGATCCCTGTGAAGTTTGAAAAAATTTGACTCAAGTTTGGGGGTGGCAGCAAACCCCCGAAAGTTTACCAGGGGCCAATTTTTGGAAAAATGTCGTAACTCAAAAACCGCTGGGCCTAGAAAGCCCATTTTACATTCAAATGATGCTAAATAGCCATGTTTCTATCTGCTGTAGGAGAACATTTTGTTGTAAATCTCAAAATTTTCGAGTTATTTTCAAAAAACTACATTTTACCTTGATCAGCTTAGAGAAAAGTTTTTCGTATTTGCTGATATGTTTGATTAAGGGTAGTCAAAAATATTGTCAAAAGTCCCAAAAATATGCTTTGTAGCATATTTTTAGAATGAATAGCAAGTTTAAACCAAGTTTTTAGGCACTAGCACAACGTCAAGTAAGAATTAGTCACCCTTACTGATACGTTGTAATAGTTAAAATTGTGTTAGTTTTCAATAGTGGGCAATTTCTTTGTAGTTGCCCAGTTATTATCGCAGCTGGGTCCATTGTGATGTAATCCTGCATGACCATTTGACAACGTTTAGAAAATGATACCGGTAATACAGTAGCAGCAAAATTAAACGCAAATAGCAATGGTTGAGCATGAAGGTCAGTCAAGTTTCTTGAGTAGCTATTGCCAGCTACAAAGGAAAACTTTTGCTAGTTATTTTGATAAAAGATACATGCCTTGAAAAGTCAAATAAGCTACCACAGTAAATACAGTAAGTTGACAAAAACGGTATCAAAATCCAGTGCATTAATGCATATATTATAAATAAATTGGTGGTTTGCAGATATCTAGCTGATATTTAGTTCACCTACATTATAATAGATTGAGAGTAGCATGTCTAAATTAAGAGATCCTCGTTTTTTCTTGTTGGATACTAAATTTCAGAAACAGATACAAGGATCAAGATTGCCTACAACTCGACAAGTGCTGCTATGCTTCCTTTCTCATGCTTCAAAAAAGAAGCGAGATGCAGCTAATGACACTGTGAAGGCAGTGTTGCCGTTGTATCAGAAGGCAAGGATTTAACCCAAGAAGAACATGTGCAGGATATGAGAAGCCCAGTTTTCTCGTACTCCCGAAAGAGTCAACTGCTGATCTAGAGAGATTTGTTGGCAAAGATAGTTTTTTGTTTTTTAAAATTTTGAAATTGGACACTGCTTTCTTGCATACTCCTGTGTCAGAAAGGCCTAAAGATCAATCGTATCTTTCAGCAATGGGAGTTGTTAGACATCTTTGTGTGGTCAATGACTCCGCAGAACGGGGTGTCAAGTTATGCCATGACTTTTTACATATGTCAGCGCAAGAAAGTCGACTTCAAAGCATCAAAGCATATTACAAGTTGTTAAAAACAACAGAAAAGCAGTTCCCAACCAACGCAAACGGAAGATTGAATCAAAAACTTGGTTTATAAAATTGTGATGCAGTTCTACAGTGTCGGTATATTAAAGTCTACTTCTCAGTGCATTTTCAGTTTGTTGGTAAGTTTTGTATGCTTTGTGCTTGTGCAAAATATACCATGTCATGTGCAATCCGGTATGAAGAAGAATTTAACAGCTGTCTGAACCAAGTTTAAAAAAGTGTTCATTATCCGACTCAAAAATTGCGAATAAATTTAGCCTTCAATCGAGGTAAAATGTAGTTTTTCGAAAATAATTTGATAACTATGAGATTTACAACAAAATGTTCTCTTACAAGAGATAGAAACATGGCCATTCTGCATCATTTGAATATAAAATGGGCTTTCTAGGCCCAGCGGTTTTTGAGTTATGACATTTTTCCAAAAATTGACCCCCGGTGAACTTTCGGGGGTTTGCTGCCACCCCCAAACTTGCGTCAAAGTTTTTCAAACTTCACAGGCATCGTTTTTAGCATGAACCTCACCACCAAAAAAAGGTCAGGCATGCTTAATCAATTTTTTCAAAATTATGGGGCGCCTGCATCACCCTACTGCACAATGCCGAGGGGAGCGTCGTGATCTACCAGTTAAGTTGTTTAATATGCTCCATGCTTTACGACTGGAGTGAGAAAAGTCGATGGTTTGGACTGCCTCAGACCATCGGTCCCTGCGTTTTCTGTCAAGCCTGGACAGCAAGGCAGAAGCAGCCCTGCTGGAGTCAGATCCCTCTGGCGATTGCAGGAACATCGGATAGAGGTTCTCACACTCAGCATCCCAACACGGAATGTGGTCGTTTCGTCGACCACGTGGGATATACTTTTTGGCTGCTGTGCTGATGGCATTACAGAAGTCCTGGTATGCCCGGTCCACATCAGATGTATCAGGTGGCAACAAGCTCTTAGCGAGTTGGTTGGTCAGGGCATTGTAATGGCTCCATTTGGCCTTGCAGAAGTTCCATCGCTTGACAGGCATACTCGGAACTGACATAGTGAGCCTTGGTAGAACAATGAGCGAAGGTCGATGTTGTGACCTAGAAAACTTCTCTAAAATACGCCTGTCAGGTAAGCGACTATCAGGACCAACACTAACAAACGCCAGGTCCGGGTTGGTGCCAGTGTTCCAGCGGCCTGAGTGGAAAGTGGCCATGTCCTTTGGGTCATGGAGAGGGACAAGACCATTAAGGCTTGCCCAAGCAACAAGGCACTCTCCATCAGCGCTGTTGCTGCTGTAGCCCCAATTCACATGCGTGCAGTTGAAATCACCCGAGTACAGGACAGGGTGTGGAAACACTGGTAGGTCGGTAGTCTGCAATGGTGTAGGTGGAGGTTTGTAAACGTTGACAATTTTATAGCCATCAACGTCTACGCATAACCACTCAGTCTCTGATGTAAATGAGGACTGATCTACTAGGATCCATTTTAGTCGCTCATGGACAAATGTAGAAAGGCTGTTTATCCTGTTTGAACAGGACCCAGCTAGTGCAAAGCCTGGAATCACAAGCTTGTCAGTAAAAGCACAGTGGGTCTCCTGTAGTAGGATGACGAGTGCCTCAAACTGCACAGCGAGATGGTGAAGGACATTCATCTTGCTTGCAGTGAGGCCTTCAATGTTCAGCTGCAGGATTGCTGGCCTTCGGAACTTGTTGACGATGTGCCCTGAAGCAGAGCAAACATCGCCCCGTCCTGAAAAGGACGTTTGCCGGTTAGTAGGCCTTGGCTGAGCATCGGGTAGAGTGGATACTTTTCGGGGTCAGCAGATTTGGTTTCGGTCTGTCATTGTAACTTTGCAAGAGAAAAGCTTTGTACAGACTTAATCACAGTCCGGGCTACTTGAAAGCATCTGCCATCCATCCGGGCTACTTGAAAGCATCTATGCTACCGATATCTCCTTTTAAATTTGTCAAAAGTTAAGGTAATGGATTTTGTGGAGTAGTGATCATAATTTAATTAGTGTTCATTTTTTAAAGAAATTTGATCGTGGCTGCTCTGTATTTCAACTTACCGGTAATTAGATTTTTGTAAGATATGTATGCATGATGCTGCATTAAAACCCAAATCTTGCAACCCCAGTGCTGCCTTTGCGCCTTCAGGGCAAGTAATCACCCATGTAACTTACTACTTAATAGGGAACCGGAAAATCAGTTTGTATTTAGTTGACACTATCATAATTTGCCGTAAACCGAATAAATAGGCCACGATCTTCATTATGCTGCTCAATGCGTTCAGTTGTAATTCTATTAACATCTATTCTACTGTATAGTAATATTTTCTCCATCCATCTTCTATTTAATTGTTCATCTACGTTCATTTAATTCTAACTGCAACGTAGTGCTAATGATGAAGCATATTATTTTCAACTGAAGTGCTGCATTACCTAAGGGTCAGTGATAGTGTTCAATTGCTACTTCTTACGCATTGCGGAAAATTTTGAGGGCGCTGGGAACGAATAGGCTATTTCACTTTTATAGATTCAAGCTGTTTACGAAAGTACTTTTAACAATTATTTTTTAGTATTGCTGTAAATTTGTTCTTATAAGGCTTTTTTACAAGGTTTTACGGAAAACTGAAAAATGGGGGTTCCAAAGCATTAGGTTTAGTGGAAAATGCTCGTATGTAGCTTCTTCTACCAGCCGGGCGAATGAAAATTTGCAGTTGTGGCACAAATTGACTTTTGTAGAATATGCAGTGCTTAGACACCGGAAATTTTGCATTGTAATTTTTTTGACAAAATTGTAGAACTTTTCTAGTTTGGTATTGTGTATTTTTAGGCAAAAATAAAAACGATTTTGCCAGTTTCTGTAATTATCTTTTCTTGTTACATGCATGAGATTACTAAGTGTCTACATGTAGTTGTGGGAAATTAGTAAATGGAATGCTTAATGCTGCTAAGTGCTGATAAAAGGTTTGGCTTGCTGTGTTTCGGGTTGCATGTCATTTAAGCATGTCTTTGCTCTTATTAATGCGTTAAAGTTTTGCTTTTAGACAGATTGATCTTTTGTATAACATGTTATTGAATCAATCTTCTTTGCTATTTATTGGAAATTAAGATTTTAAGTGGGTTTAAAAATATTCATAAGAATATTTGCCAATATCTTGTCATGGAACCTCGCGAAAGTAAACAAATAGTTACGTAAACGTTTTACTGTTCGTAAATATTTTTTGTTAAAGTCTTTATTGAAGGAGTAACGCCTTAAATTTCCTTTCCACAATGTCATTTAATCGCTTCTTCTGTTAATCTTACTAATATTCCAGACATCGCCACCCGGTGGTGGCCAGCAGCAGAGACAAGATGAAGATTGCGAGGCAGCAGAAGCCAATTCATCCTCGCACGTGGTAAGTTAGTTATGTATTTTGCTTTTTAGTTTAATTTATGACTCTGTAAATTAGTGTTTCAATTTGTTATTCACAACCAAATGTCTGTTGTTAAACTGGGTAATAAATAATCAAATGCATTGAAATGTGGCTGTTCTGTAAGAGATTGTCATTTGGTACGTTCGTTATTGGGTGTCACGAGTTGATATTCGCCACTTGTCTCGCAGGTAGCACAGCTATCGGCAGATCGGTCATGGACAGCGCTGTGATTACCGTTTCTTTGTTCTATGGCTACATTTAACTTGATATAAGTTCGGTCCCTCAACCGCTTAGCGCTTTTACCCGCTCGTCTAGTTGTTATTCATTTATTGTATAATGCTGGGGAGTGTTAATTAGCTTTTTCATCTTTCTGCGTCGCATTGCATTCGTCAAATTTAAAACTGCTTTGTCTAAACGATGAGCGCGCTTTGCATTATACTAGTTGTTAACAGAAAACAACTAAAAACCATGCTCAATTTTTACTGACGCTATTTTCTGTATGATAAAACGTGAAAAAATGCATAATTTCATCTGTAGTTAAGTTTGATCAAAGTAGGCCTACTGCAACTTTGAGCTTATATGCCTGTGGGTGGCAGGATAATGAAGAGCACCTGTTTCTTTCATTGTTGGGATTAAAGTTGTTGGTCTCTGGATTAATTTTCGAACTGGTCGTTGTTTATAATTTACATCAAACATGGCTTTTTGGGTGGTACGGCCCAACCACTAATGGCTTCAATTACAATCAAACCAGACCATTCTTGCTCGCATGAATGAGTTAGCGTAGCAATTGGCGAACTCACTGTCATGTTAGAAGTTCACCTGCGTATAAAGCAATTGGAGCTAGCTATGTTGCCGTTTTTTCTACTCAGAATTTCGACGAAGAGCCAGTTTAACTCATGATGATTTTGTAAAATCGCTATTACAAAGTACCCAAAACTTTTGCTCTTTTGAGCACACCTTGCTCTAATTTTTGCTTAGTAGTTCATTTTTAAAAAGTAGCCAGACATTATTTTTACTTGTTACATTAGGTGTAATTTTTTTGCCCGAAGTTGAGATGTTTTGCTGCACTCAAATCTGGTCTCTCAAACGCCTCAAAAAGCCTGATATGACAATGCAAAATTATGTTTTATTAAGTTGCTATGCTTCGCTTGCAGTATATGGAAAAACACTTACTTTATCGTTGCAAGACCGGGGTTCGATGCTTGATCACTAGCGATTTAGCAGATGATAGTCACAGTGTTGCTAGCCACTTACCATTGCTGTAGCTGCAGTTTTTGACACTCGCACCTGTGCTTAGGGATGTCCATTTCAAAATATTTACGTATTCTAGAATAATTCCGAATCTTTTTTTTGAATCCAGAATTTCGAATCCTTACTCGAACCCTAAATCTATAAAATGGCCGTTAGTAGCAGGGTTCCCACGCAGTAGGGAAAGTCGGGAAATAGTATGAAATTCTGTAATGGTATTTCCCGACCGGGAAGTAGTAAGGAAAAAGAGATTTTTTTGTTTTAGTATTGAAAAAGTAAGGAAAAATGTTTTGTAGACAATTTACACAAAACCATGTAGAAAGTACTCAAAGTAGTTCGATTAAACTGGATATATTGTACGTAGTCCTTTTTATACTGCAGGGAAAGGGTTGAAAAATAGAGCCCCTTGGCGGTCAAATACAGGTTTTACGGTGGATTGATTTTGATTTCTTGAATAAGTTTAATTTTGGTGTATCATGCATTTTTCATGTAGCGGATGTTTTTACGGTCACAATGAAAGAAACATGTTGAGATTTAGCAATTTTCATCGCGTGATGGTGATAAGGTTGTTTTTTTTTTTTTTAAATTTCAGGCGACATTAGGTGCACCGGCACAAGGCTTATGTTGTATTCAAATTTTGGTATGGAAAAAAAGTCGGGAAATTTGGAAAATAAAAGCGTGGGAACCTGTAGTAGGCTGCTGTTTTTATATTAGTTCAGCACGCAACCGCTGGACTTCTGCAAAACCAAACAAATCAACCATTTGTTTCATTTTTAATGAATTTATAGCCAGCACAAGGATCACAGCACTCTAAATTTGAAACATATATATAGCGATATACACGCAGTGCTGTAGTCATAGAGCTAATAGCGGGCATGCCCCTCTTAAACGTTAGAGACACATGAAAAAGATACGGCTCCAATATATACACAAGCGGTGCATACTACACTCATGTCCTCCCACAAATTTTTTACGGCCTCCGACGAACACCGCAAGATCGCATACACGCGAGGCCGAACGCGTACTTGCGTTTATGCCCAACGTCTGAAAAGATTTATTACGCCCAATTTTTCTTCCCAATTAAATCGAATCCTGAAAGCGGAACCGGTTCAAAACAGGAACGGGTTTCGTAGGATTCGATATTTTGAAATGGACATCCCTTGCTGTGCTGTTTAGACTATGATACGCATTAAGGTGTGAAGCAAGTATTGCAGAATATGTTTTTTGATTATTATTGCTGCTTCTTGTGGAGCGAATTGAGAGTGAAACTTCCTTACTTTGCGGCGTATATGCGTGGCTGCTATTTCTGACGTCTGCTTGTTTGAATTACATTCACTTGCTATACGTTGCTGATGTATTTACCTTCTGGCCAAGTTCGTTGTTCAAATGTTTAAGATGAATTTCGTTTTGTTTTGAAAGACCGGGAACCAAATGGGCGTTCCCGGTACTGTCTACAATCAATAACATAAAGCCGTGAATAAAGATATCTATGATAACCTTGTTTTCGATTTCCACAAATAGATTGAAATTATTGAGGCAGAACCGTACGTATGTTAATAATGATACACTGTGTAAGCTTGCGTATAATACAATGCTAGTGCTGCTTTTCAAACATTTTGGACCAGAATCTGCTATTTATATCTATTCTAGTCCTTGTGAAAATGCTTCCTGTGTTACGCTGTCTGCATTTGGCACTGCACTAAAAAAATGCTTGTCGACATAATTTTATAGTCACGCCTGCTTGCTCATTGTATGATTATCTGTTATAAGATTAAGGTGTGAATATTAACATTGTGCAAACATTAATAGAACTAGGACACATGCCAGGGCAAGCTAAGCCTATTTTGAGCTTGTATTGTTTGTTATAATGGCTAAATGCATTGTAGAATGACGGTAGCTGCGATTATGTCGTAAACGTTATGTTGGTCTTTGTTGCAAATAATAGAATTACTTGCATATTGTTGTAGGAAGAATTTCATTGTCTTCCACGCCTCCATAATAATTACTCTGTATCACGTTTTAACATGTAACGGTTGGTGCAATGACACAAATTTGTCGTTTGTTGGTACTTCGTTTTGCTGATTCTTGTGTTTTCATCTTTGAAGATACAGCTACTGTAGAAAAGTTGTTTTTTAGAAACTTGCTGACTACGATATTCGGTTTTGAGTATGTTGAATTGTAAGGCGTTTTGAGTTTCTATCATTAGTTGCTTCTATCTTTTGCCACGATTGAACCTGCTTGACAGAAGTGAATATTTTAATTAGTGGAACAATCCAGTGTAATTTTGTTTTTAACCTTATTTAGTCACTCGTAAATTGCGTTACTGCAAATTAATAATTTTGAGTTTTTTTCAGCGCGAATTAAAGTGACATTTAATTAACTTGCGTGCAATATCATGTATTAAACCTTTATTGTGTTAAAACTCTTTGCTCAGCCGCTAATGGTGTCCATACGGTTATGATATTTGGTAGTAGAAATTTTAAACGAGTCAATTGGATCTTTAGCTTATTGTCATGTACAGTTGACTTTAAAGTGGAAGTCAGTCAAAAGGTCGCAGATTTTTCATGTTGAATTCGTTCAAGCATTTACGGTTTCTCTACTAATGTTTGAAATGGTTTGATAATTGAAAATTTTCTCAATAGTCTTAAAATATTTTGATTTCATCCTGCTGTCGGCGTGCGCATTTTTCGCACCGATGATTAACGACTGGTTGTAGAGATGTCGAGAAATCGGCTAACTTTCGGTTATTTTGAATTTTTTGTCTTTGAATTTACCAGATTTTTTGGGGGGTTTATTATGAAAATCTTCCACTGCTTTTCCTTTAAAAATTGATGAGGTTTTTTTTATCAGGTCTCTTACATTGGAGTGTTGAGCTAGAGTAAGAAATGGAAGTTTTTGAACGTCGAAGGTTTTATTTTTTGCGTATCTATGCATTTCAGGATCAACTTAACCAGTTGCTCCTTCATCATTTGAAACCGGTCTTTCAATCGAGAGCCAACATGTTCAAATTGAGAATGCAGGAAGATGATATGAGATTCATACAATCTGTCAATGAAGATCCGTAAGTTGAATATTACTGTCGTCTGCTCTGTGGTCCCGGATTTTGATTTTATAAGCGGTCGGTCACAGCACTTAAATTTAAAAATGAAATCTTCACTATATTCTCGGCATTCCGTCGAAGCGTAACACTAGTGGCGGGCCCTTCATCGCTTAGCGCTGCGCAGCTCCAAAGAAGCGTCACTTCTGTGACGAGCCGTTGGTGCCACTGCATTCGATTTGACCCGGCAGGGAAGCTAACCTAAGATCTTCCGGTACACGACAACTGACTGCCAGTCAACTGACCGCCATGCAAACTGACCGCCAAAAACGCCTAATTTATTAACAAGAACTTTCGCCACGTGGAACTAGAAGAAATCCTGAACAAAAATAACCCGTCCTTAACTGGACCTAAGCCTAACCCAACCAAACCGTAACCGAATCTAACCCCAACCGAACCTAACCCTGACCACATCTAATCCCAACCGAAATTCACTCAGCCAACCGAACCTAACCCTATCCGAACCTAACCCTAACCGGACCTAACCCTATCCAAACCTAACCCTATCCGAACCTAACCCTAACCGGACCTAACCCTAACCGGACCTAACCCTAACCGGACCTAACCCTAACCGGACCTAACCCTAACCGGACCTAACCCTATCCGAACCTAACCCTAACCGGACCTAACCCTATCCGAACCTAACCCTAACCGGACCTAACCCTATCCGAACCTAACCCTAACCGAACCTAACTCTAACCGCACCGAACCCTAACCGAACCTAACCCTAACCGGACCTAACCCTAACCGAACCTAACTCTAACCGCACCGAACCCTAACCGAACCTAACTCTAACCGCACCGAACCCTAACCGGACCTAACTCTAACCGCACCGAACCCTAACCGAACCTCCTCCCCGCTGTGAGCCTGTTTTCGATCCTTGTCATATTATTCAGCGGACGAAGCGTGTTTTCGCTGCGATACAGCGCACGAAGCTGTTTTTCGCGGTCAGTTTGCATAGCGGTCAGTTGTCATGGCGGTCAGTTTGCGGCGGTCAGTTGTCCGTGTTCGAGACCTTCCGCACCGATAGCGGTATTTTGAATCAATAAGCCAACTTTAAAAATGTTAAATAGTATTCACTGCAGTTTTGACGAGCGTTCAGAATCAATGATAAGTAATAGGCGTTTATTTTGCCCTGTCTGCAATGGTAATGAATTATAAAAATGAGCCTACACATTAGACTATGTTGTCTAAAAACAACGTTAATGTAATGCCTCTTTCCATTTTTAAAAACGTCTTTAAATCTTCCATGGTAATGCGCATTATTGTCTTTCAATGACAAACACTGTCTGAAAAAAACAAAAAGTTTAAGCCCTAATTTACTTAAAAAAATAAGCGGTTGCATATATCATTGCACATTAGTCTGTTCTGATAAAATGTAATTTAAATACAGTAGCTATCATACGTTATATTTTTCGCGACATGATTACTTATTTCCATTAATATTATGCGATTGACTTGCATAAGCTTTTAAATGATTTCAGTTTTGTCTGATTGAATCATCAAGACGTCATTTGCATAGTTTGCTTAGGATGAAATAAAAAGCACTAAAACAAAACAACCTATTACTGTAGCGAATTGGCGATTATTTAATACGATTTAAACGACGGCGTCTTCGTTTACTGAATTATGTAAATAAATCTTATGTTTCGAACTTGTTTTTTTTCGAAATGTGCGATCTTTGACGTTTGAATTCGGAAGTAAGTATATTTTGATTTTTGAATGAAAATTCCGACTGTTTTCTTTGTCGTATTGACATTTTTCATGATTTTGCGTAAAAGCTATTTAGCCTGGCTGCAGTGCTACCAGTTTTTCTAGTGTCAGGGTTGTAGCACATGTTCACAGTGATATGAGTTGGTACTGCATTTCCGAAAAGGATATGCTAAATCAGCTTGATTGTTTATTACTCAATAAAGTTTTATTGACTATGATTTGAAAATATAAGTCACTGCGTACTATTGACAAATCTGTGCCTCTACTTTGGTTTTGAAAATATCGTTTTACGAAGCTACACAACATCTTCGTCTTATTTTAATTGGGTTTTGAAGTAGATAAGCTGCCACGCAGGTCAGTTAGATTAAACCTTCATTTTTTTGAAGATAAATGGTTTTCGTTTGCTGTTTGCTTGGTTGCACCACACGACGTTCTTGGTTCGGCTAGGTTCAGTTTATTTTTGTTATGATTTTGCACATAGTAAATGCAGAATATTGAATGTCTTAGATGCATGGACTGACTAATTGGAGCCAAACTTTAACTATTCATTGTTACTGAAAATAAGCTGGATGGAAGTGCTTGAATAAATCGAATTGTAGCAAAGATTGAGATATGTCTGTGAATTGCTGGAAATGGACCAGTTTTTTAGATTATATGTGGGTCCTTACTCGCATTTTCACGATAAAGGCTTGTTTGGGTTGTGTGAAACGGTATTGATCCATGAACTCACAAATTAGGCAAAAATATGGAATTTTATTGCAACAATTTGGTGTTTTTAACTCAACGTACTGACATGGGTTCTGTTTTTGCAAAGGTTATTGCTATTTAATCAGCAAGTAGGCTGTGGTAAGTCACATCGTTTGCCGTGTGTAGGCATTACTTTTATGTAGTCTTGTTATTTTCTGTTAGGTTGGTGGTGAGCTCATATGAAAACGAGGAAATGAACCACTTGACTTTGCAATTCAAGCAAGCTGGAATGGAAGACAAGTATCGTAGCATGTTTGGTCAAGAGATCGAAAAAGACGGGGCTATTGAATTTCGTATATCACCACGCTTTCGTTTATTCAAGGTAAAGTGAAATAGAAATCTTTCACATCACGTGTTTAATAGCGCTAGCTAGCTATATCATCGGTGGTGTGGTGTGTTGGTTTGTAAGGTCGTTTGTGCTATGGCTGTGGTAGCAAGCCAATTGTTTCAATTCTTACCTAAGATATCTAAATGCATTCATAATGCTTCTCTAAGGTTGACTCCGCTGAGCGCATTCTTAGCTAGTGGAGTAGCCTATTAGAGTTAAAATTAAGCAATAAGCTGAGAAACTAAGCAAACTAACTGGTTTCATTTTGTGGTTAACGCTTTTGTAGTTTTTTTGTGATTGAAACATAAAAAGGAATTAAACCATTAAACTTAGTCTCATTCTTATCTGCATCAGCTACGATGTTTTAATCCGATGATTTCAAAAGAACAAAGAAAATCAACTTTCGCATTTTAACATTGTTTAAATTAGGCTTTCGCTTAGGTGTATTTCAATAACCAACGTATTGTGTAGTTTACAATTTTTTGTCCACGTTTTTACCTTGCACAAAATGCGCGTCAATATTATTTGCTCTAAATAATACAGCAGTGCTTGTTTTATATCAATTCGCTACGAATTGTGCGTAATATGAATGACATTTTATGATATTTCTTTATGATTTTGGGCAATGCGAATGCGTTTATAGTTGTGGACTGTTTTTTTTTTTTAACTGAGATTTTAAACCCCTTAAAAAGTTGTCCGTTTTCTCTGCGTTTTTAGGAGGTTGAATTGTACAATGCACATAAGGACAACTTAATTTGTTTAACATAGTTTTATGTTGTTGGAGTTCACATTTTTTTAGTTTAGATGTGATAGTGGTAAAATGCCTCTCTTGATTATTTTTTAAATATTGCTTGAATGGCGTGCAGTTTTATCATTGCCACTGCACTATTTTCAAGCAAAATGAAATATAACGCTCTCAGTCCTTTCACTGTTTTGATCAATTTTTTCCCACGCATTTGAAGTTACTTATTCTCCGCATGTTTATTTCTTACTCTTGATTGGCAGTAGTAAATTAACTACTAACCTTAAGGATGAAGTACCCAGCGGTGTATTTACAAGGAAAAGCCTTACACCATTCCAGGTTGCCGAAGTTGAGTCTTTTTATGCTTCAGAATTGACCCTCAAAAATTTTATGATTTGGTAAAGCGCGACTGTACAAAGAGCTGATTTCCAAAAAGCACTGTGCCTTCATTTGAAAATAGCTACGTATGGAAAAAGAGATAGAGAACAACGTACCCTGCTTGAACTATTTTATGTCCATCGTTCCTGCATTTTTGACAGTGTACTGCGATAGTAGATCTTTTCGTGGCAAAGGCAATCATTCTTAATATTTTTCGATGGATGCTTTATTAGTTTTCACAGGAGTAAGGTTAACAACCATCGGAGCCTGCAGCTTTTGAAAAGAAGTGCATTGTTTTTAATGAGCTGACATTGATTTTAATTGATTCATTTATTGACCGCTATTCTCCAAAGATATACAGAAATTAATTGATTTTTTTGTATCTACGCAATTTTAAATGTGCATAGTCTGTATTTTCCTCGTACAAAAAGCTATATTGTGTATGAATTAGCCTGCACTTGCCGTTGACTTTTTACCTTGCGTACCATGTTTATTGGCAGGATTAATAAAGCTGGCGTAAGGGATTTTATTATTTAGCATACAAACAGTTCATTTTTCAGTATCATGTGCTTCATAGAAGTTGATACAAATCCTCTTTTTCTAATATGTTTGTTTAAATGGAAACATCAGTACTGCAGCAGCGGAAAGGTTTCAACAATGACTGTGTCAATAGTATCACTTTTTCACGTTTAGCCGTAGTGGGCATGATAGCTGCTCTTTTATGAATTGATGTAGTAGTCGACGTATTTATATTGTAGTATGCGTATTCTGCTTAACTAGCTTAAAGGTGATTCATCAGGCTTAAAGGATATGAATGAGTTCAAAAATCGGTATTAGTAACTGTTGTAAAAAATAGCTTTTCGTCAATATCAGTTCTGACTGTTTCGATCTTCAAGCGCCATCAGCGTTTGAACAACAGTTTTCATTTTGTGGAAACAACTGAGTTGTAAAAAGTTTTATCGCTAAAGTGTTGAAAATCATATTTGTTGTTTCAGGACGTGCTCCTTTCAACGCTCATCACTCTCCTCCTTTTTATTTCTTCTATTTTCCTTCTCCAGAGTCCAGCGAGCGCTAGTTGGATAGTGGTGTTCGTAGTGTTGTTCCTGACGCAGGTTTGGCGTAAATAAACAATAAACAGCCAAGTTCTTTTTAAATCATTAAATGTATTCAGATTTGTTCATCATAACTGTACCACTGCAAAAAATCAGTTGCGATCAAAGTTTTAAGAAATAAAGTCGTTGCTTAACTCTGTGACCTTACCGTTTCTTCGAAGTCATCCCATGCTATATTGAGGGCCGGATTTAGGCAATGAAAGGCCCTAGGCTATTTGATTAATGAGGCCGTAGTGAGCAACAATCAGACTCATCTCTACGCAGTGGCTAGCAAGAAATTTTGAAAGGGGGAGGCCATAATTTTCACACTTTTTTCAAGCGTATTTTTTTCGGCAGAACTAATTTGAATCTGATTGAGAAACAAGAAAGGCTCTAGGGCAATGGTTTTTAACCTTTTATATTCAGCTACCCCCTTTGCAATCCGACATAACCATATTACCTACTTTCGATACTACGAGTCATTAAACACACAAAAGTCAGGGGCGTGCCCAGAAATTTTAAAAGGGGGGGGGGGCGCAATTTTCGACGTCCAATTTACCGCCCGAAATCAAGTGAAAACCAAAAAAAAGGTCTTCACGTCTTTCGACGTCCATTTTACCGCCCGAAATCAAGTGAAGACCAAAAAAAAAAGGTCATCACATCCTCAGCTTATATTTTAGGGGGAGGGTGGACATAGGTTGAGAACCACTGGTTTATGACCTATCCTAAACTGTTGTGTTCCAAAACTTTAAATTACCCACCTGAAATCCTCAAATTCCCCGCTAGTGGGTAATCACTAAGGGGGGATAGAAGTCATTAAAGTTATATTTTTTTGGTAGCGCAAAAACTTATGAAACCGATAATCGCGAAAAAACTACCAAGATGCGAGGTTTATTTTAGGAGTTATAAAGTCATAAAAAGTCATATTTTCTTTTTTAGGTCATAAAATATGACCATTGATTTTTGTTATGAAATACAAATTATTAAACCCCAGTACCACCGTAGATACAGTTCCTGTAGGCTTTAAACTTGATAATTTTATGTCGAGAGGGGCAATGAAAGTTTTCAAGTTTTCATACTGACTTTTACGAAGCATTTGAATCGACTTTATTATTATTATTAGTTTAGAAAAAAGTTATGCAAAAACCATTGTGGAGTCGAGTAGACCAGATATTTCTCCAGCATTGTATGCCAAGTTGTTAATATACCAGCCTACATCAGCATCTGTAGAACGATCATTTACGATGTTAAAATCCATAATTCATGAAAACCGAAATTTTACCGATGCACACGTGGCATTAGAGTGTTAACTTTTTTCACTTTTTTTGAATTTGCACGAGTTTATATGATTTACGGGGTACAAATCATCACCGAAACTCGATGCAAAAAAATTTTTTTTGGAATATTAATGTTTCGATACCCTGGGGGGCCGCAAAGATTTTTCAGGGGGGCAAAGCCATCTTTTGACGTAACTTGAAAACTACTGCAGATAGAAAGTAGAGTTTGGTGTCAAACGATGCAGAACACCTGATTTCCCATCTGCTGTCAATACATGTTTATTGCCTATCTGCAACAGAAAAAAATGTTATGAGCAAAAAACTAAAATTACGAACATTTTGCCTGCCCGTATGTAACGGTGTAAGCTTATCACGACTATCACGATATCACATGGACTATGATATCACCAATTCACCATGCTTTTGCTAGAGTTTCAAGAAATTAAGTTTTTGACATTCGAGCAAGAGTAGGGTTGATTGTGTGTAGCTGAGCAGTGAGCAGGAGAGTCGAAAATCAAGATGAGCATAAAAGAACTGATGAAGGAATTCATGTGAGTTTGTGCGGGAAATGAAGGATCACATTTTACCGAATAAAAAGGAGGTTATTGGGCACTATTTTTATGTCTAAAATTTGCTAGTGGTTACCAAAAAAGAAGAGACCACCATTTTATCTTTGCAAGATAGAAGTATTAAGAACTATTCAGAATTTATGGCGCAAGAACAGCTTGCCGACAATTGATCAAAGGTCTGTCGAAACAAAATTGAAGAACTTGATTACTGATTATTATGCGAAGGCTAACACTAAACAAGATGGAATACCAAAATTAGAATTGGTTAATTTGATATTTGCTCATGCACGTGTCTTTATCAAAACCCTCTTGGGTAATATGGAACGATCAGTTGCAGCTGTGCCCCGAGTTACATGATTCCGTCTTCAGGTAAGATCTAGTATGACCGATGGCTGTTACCAATGTTTTATTTATGTTTACTACTTGCCTGTAGAGTTGTAGTTTTTGAGAGACCAAAGAGGTTGTCGTAAGAAAAGTTTGGGTCAGCGAGATTGATTAGGTACAGTGCGTTACTAGACTGCAGCTGCCAATACCGAAAGAAAGAAATGGCTCCTCAACTACCATCTACATCTCAGCCGCGATCGACGTCATTTTTAGGTAGGTCACAAGTTTTGTAGACTTGTTCTCTGCTTTAACCTACCAAATTGAGACCTAGAGATTGGAGGACGATGAATATGGTTTGTACGCACCTCCCCCCAAAATCAACAAGCTCTACAAGAAAAAGTTTCTCACTTACTGACGAAAGCTAACTGCAAAGATGCTTATGGAATAGATGTTAGCATTAGACAGCAGCAAGTGGTGGTCAATAACACTGCAAAAGCGTTAGGATTTCAAAAAGAAGTGAGCAGCACAGCTGTTTTCTAAGCTCGAGAAAGACATAGGTGAGCTTCCATGGGTTCTGGGCCGATCAGCGCGACTGTAAAATGATTGGTCACTTCGCGCGTACACCCTATTTCTAGATCGGCAGTAATCAAAGACATAGATCACAAAATTTTTAAGCGTATTTTTTTCTGGCCAAGTTAATTTGAAGCAAATTGTGGAACAAAAATATGGCTCTAGGGGGTCCTGGGGCATGCTTCTTGGATAATTTTTGAAAATGTAAATGCTGTAATGGCTATTTTAGTAGTGCTTTTCGAGCAATTTTTACGGCAAATTTTGCTTCATTTTTTTCACCCCTAACCCAATGTCCTACTCCAAATATGATACATTTTTTGCTCATCTTCGATTTATACGAGCTTAAGGCGTAAGGATTACTGTCATCAGAGAAGTTCAAAAAAATGGAAAAATTGGAAATTGTATTGATCAAAAATATTGAAAATGTTGGGTGGGGGGGAATGCATGCCCACACCCCCCCCAATCCGACCCTGGTTATAATTTATAATTCAAAAACTTAGTGCAAACCTTAGCCAACAGTGAAGTATGCTTTGTTGCTCATGAAATCTCTGTATTCAATGAAACAAATGTGACAAAACATGAATTCCACACAGAAATACTAATTTGCAACAACTTTATGCCTTTTTTGTGTACACTTATCCTGATCGTGGCCAAGCCTTTGCTACAGTCTTTGGTTTGGGTTCAATGAAAGGAAGTGGTTAATAGGGGTTTCGGTTTACGTTCCGATTCGGTTCGACGCCCTGATATTAAGTTTTTCAATAAAAGTAACGAAAGTCCGTAATGGAGTTGCATTTAGAAAAAAAAAAATTGATATATTTTTGCTAAATCACGCTTTTTGCTCATAACATTTTTTCTGTTGTAGATAGGCAATAAAAATGTATTGAGAGCAGATGGGAAATCAGGTGTTCTGCATCGTTTGACACCAAACTCGACTTTCTATCTGCAGTAGTTTTCAAGTTACGTCTAAAGTTGGCTTTGCCCCCCTGAAAAATCTTTGCGGCCCCCCCCAGGGTATCGAAACATAAATATTTCAAAAAAATTTTTTTGCATCGAGTTTCTGTGATGATTTGTACCCTGTAAATCATATAAACTCGTGCAAATTCAAAAACGTGAAAAAAGTTAACACCCTAACGTGGTATTCAACAGTTCTAGTTATAAGATACGCATTTGAATTTTTTTCATGTTTTTACTGATTTTCAAGTGAATTCTTCGTTCTTTTGAGTATGTTTTAGTTCAAAATACACGTGTAGACTTACTAATGAGATGTTAGTTATGAAAAACAGCATAAATTTGCTTTTCTAAAAATTAAGTCATATGTTTCAAAAAATAAAGTCATATTTTTCGATTTTATAGGTCAGGTTAAGAACCTCTGCTCTAGGGGGTCCGGGGACATGCTCCCCTGAAAAATTTTTGAAAATTACATGCTCTAATGGTTATTTTAGTAGTTTTTAACTAATTTTCAGGCAAATTTTGCTTGAATTATTTGACCTTAATTCTGAGTGCTTCGCCAAGTATGATGCATTTTGTTCGCACGTTTTCGATATTCGTGCTGAAGGCGTAAGGCTTATTGCTATGGAAGAGGTTTAAAATTATGGAAAAATTGTATGCATCAAAAACATTTTTGAAAATGGTTGGTGGGAGCAGAGCAGTCGACTTATGGGGGCCAAGCGTTTATCAGGGGGGGGAGGGGCAAAGTTTGAAATTACGCACAAAAGCCGCTGTCTTCAAGAGTATGCTTGTTAATTGGGGGGCCAAGCATGTCAATTGGGAGGGAGCAGGCTCCTTTGGCCCCTCTTGACGCCGGCCCTGGGTGGAATTATGCATACCCCTCGTTCTACCCCTCTGACCATAAGCTACAGAAACCATGAAAAGAGTCTGGCATAGTTTAGTCACGTGGGACCATTAATTTTGTTCTTTTTTACTAAAAGACAGAGTCAAAAAGGAGGGGCATTGCACAATGCCCCCCCAAATACGCTCTTGTCCTTACGTTTTGACCTATAAGGTCTTGATGGTCGATTTCCAAAAAAAAGATCTTGATAAGAAAAAGGTATTCGTTGTTTGTGACGAGGCCTTAGGCTTCATCCTGCCTAGCCTATTGGTAAATCCGGCCCTGGGCTATATTATATAATACTGTAAAATCAAAATCAAATTTTCATGATATTTTCTGTATCACGCCGAAGCGTGTAACAAGTGGCGGGGCTCAGCTCCTGGGCTACACAGCTCCGAAGGCGAGCCGTTCGCGACACTGTGCCGATTTGACCGACCCAGGATTTGAACTCCAGACCTACCGCACCGATGGCGTGTGCGCTAAGCAACTGAGCTAACGGCCGGTTACAATACTGTGTTTATGATATAATATGCTTTTTTGCTCAGTTATGAGCTGGAATCGCAGTAACAAATAAAAAAGCTTGAGTCGCTGAGAAACAACACGCAGGCGTGGTAGAATGGCCATCATGGTGAAGGATTACTTTCTTAAGACCTAGTTTCGAGCTTTCTTTTTCTTTTTTTTTTTTTTTTTTCTGAATGTACTCAGCAGTGACTTATTACTTGAGTAAGATAAAGCATTAAAGCTTTAGAATAAGCGGAAATGTTTCGTGGAGCCGAAATTTGCGACTGAGACAAAAAGTGCATTATCCAGCTTATTGCAATACTGTTTAAAAATATACAATTGATGTTTACTTTGGTTCAACTTATGAAGCGATTAACCGGAACAGTAAAGAATTATCATTGACCTATAGGTTCATGATAGCTATTTAAAAAATGAAATAAGTAGAGCCGACACAATGAGCTCATAAAGAGGTATTAAGGTAGGTTTTAAAAGCTTTAGCAAATGAAAGCTCTAAAAGCCAATTCTACGACTAGTTTCGCGGTTTGACCGCTCCTCAGGTGGACTCAGGTTCGAACCCAGTATCTTGTGACTAACAGTCAAGCTCTCTTACGACTCGGCCACCGGGCTTGCAGCCTTACTCGTCAAATTGTTTTTTAAAATGTCCATTCAGAAAGGCATACCATAATATCTCCTTAGGGATAAAAATTTATTTTTTGGTAACTTTATTGAGGTTTGATGCTGAAGAAAACATATTGTTAGTTGTTTTATTTTAAAAAAATTTTAAATTGCACAATTATATACTAGTTAATATTAAACGAAGTGTTCGTTGTGTTTAGTATTGTACTGTAGTATGTAACACAAAGCATTTCAAACTTCTGATGATAAACCACAGAATTTGGAGGAAAGGTTTTGTTTATTTAAATTGCTATAGATCGGATCTGTCGTTATTTTAACACTTTTGTGTTGCCAAAACTAGAAATGCTTTATTTTGTGCAGCTTACTTTTTCTGCTATTGGGACTTGGTACGTGTTTCATAAAAGCGATTTGGAAGGTTCCAACTTTCTAGCAGGCATTTCTTTTTTCACTACCTGGTTATGGAGGTATGTTTACTCATGAAAAAACTCACCGAATAAATCTCGAAATTTAAAAGAAAGATTATAGCCAGTGTATTAGCAATCATTTTACGAATGTTTCGATAAAACTTATACCACCATCGGAGTAAAGCTACCGAGGCACTAAGGCTAGAATTTTTTTCAGTTTGACACTGAGTTTTTTCAGTTTTACTCTGATAATCGTGTAAGTTTTTACTCAAAGGCTTGTTGAATGATTACTAATATACTGGCTGTAATCTTTCTATTACAGTTGAGTTTTAAAACCCATCTTAAAACTCGAAATGATTTTTACATAAAAACATGTTGTTTTTGGCTAACAACCCAATAAGTTATGTTTTGGAAGCACTTAACGCAGCGCTTCTCGAGCTTTTCTAAAAAATTTCTACTCGGTCCTTTACAGTTTTTTCAATTACTCACTCTCCCCCGTAAGTTTCAACATTAATTCTGGTTCAGCAGTCTGAAGGTTAGACTCGTTGTAAGGAGGTGTAACATAAGACGTTGAATGCATTAGGCGCACACAGAAATAAACAAGGAAAACTCATTTTTCAAATTTACACGCATGGTTCACTGCAGTGGGTGCATTTGTTGGACTTTCATTGGACATAGTCTATATCGATACCAAATCAGAATTCCACAACGTCTTCACGGTTGCCAATTTAAGAACGACTGGTGTAACATTAAGCTGATGGTTATAGTATAAAGGTTTAATTTTTTACAGACACTTAATTGGAGCGATATTACTACTTATGCCAGCTGCTGTAGTGTTTTCGCACGTCAGTTATCGTCTTTCTGCACCACTGTGTTCAGATTACTCGCTTCTCCTTCTCATTGGATTACTGCATTTTTTCAACTACAATCAGCTTTCGACTTGGGCTAGGTGAGCTTGCTTGTGTTTTATTTTATCCTTATGAACATGCAACGCGAAGTACGAATAAAAAGGTTTGCTTGGGCTGTAGTTTATCAGGACACATCCCCCAGTTTTCATTTTTGAAAGGAAGCATGAATACTAGATGTTTTAGACTTTTTGTCACTGCTTGCAGATCTGAAGAAAACGTTACCTTTATCAACTGCGCTATAACTCCCTACTTATGTGTAAAATCACTACAAGATTTGAGCGCATTTGCTTGTGATGCTTCAATGCTTCGTATTACATCTGAGAGTAATGTTATATAAAGGTGGAGCTCAATCGTAGTAGTTTGCTCGGGAGGTTGTGAAATTATAACTTGACTGTCTTCAGAGCTGATTAATTTAGCGAATATACATTTCTCTCATTTAGTCGTCTAGTAGAACGAAGAGAAATATAAGCATTGTAATCGGACTCCGGGTTCGATGCTAGGTTTTGCATTTTTTAAATTAAGATAGTATTTTGTGCAGAGTTAAGGCTTTAAATGGGACAAAAATTCAAACAGTAGTTTGGTGGCTTTAATGAGCAATAGGGCAATAACATAGCTGATGCGTTTGAATAATAAGCTAACATAGTTCTTAACAGTGCTTACGAATATTTGTTATGTTTTAATAGTATACAGTATGTATTTATTGCACCGCTGCTGCCCGTCGCAATGAAAAGTGTGGTAACTTAACTACACAAATTTAGTGTAACTCTAGTAGGTGTTACAAAACAGTTTCGGCATACGTAGAAGTGTTGCATTGTGACTTCACATCCCGTACTTTTCATAGTGAAACTGTTACGTTTCAGAACCATCCTTTCCGCTCTGGTTGCGGTTTCTGCTCTTTTGCTTGTCTACGTTACAACATGCGCAGGTACGTTTTGATGTTTGTGTATTCTCAGCGTCTTTGTTTATCTTGCATGGTAAGGTTATACAGCTTTGCCTTGCCAATGATAACAATAACCTAGTAGGCAAGGTCAGTGATAATTTACTATTTTTAGAAATAAGCAGGCATATACCGAGTTCAAATTGCTTTTTTTCTTTCTGCATGCGTATTGTTTGTGGTATAGGTCTCGCAGTTTGCCAAAAAAGGTTTTCAGCTTAAAATTGCATACATTTTACATCGTTTCGCTTTGTTGCACTTTATTATCGTTTGAAACATCGCTGGGCTTATCAAGATTCTGCCTGTGGAGAGGGCAAATATCTTATATCGCTCTAATATATGATTACTGGTTTTCTTAATACCTACTTTTCCCGGTCGGGGTTGCTCGTTTTGCTATATATTGTAGGCTTTGCTTGTTACTCATAAAGAAGTTGAATGATTTGATAAATTGATTTATGTGCTAAAAAATGCTCGAATACCGGGTTCGCTGGGGTAATCGTTCGCCTTTGATGTGCGGCCTCGTTTCGGGGATCTATAAAAATTGTTGTCACCCTGAAGTTTGTCACGAAGGTGGTGACGCAGTACGTGTCGTTGCTTTATCCGGAATACGTGCCCCTAATTGGATTGCCCTGCCATATCGGTGCTATGTTTTACTTCACTTATCTTCTTCATGATCTGTCCAAGTTTTAACGTTGACTAATGTCACTTAGTTAAGCTTATAAACTATAAAGCATCGTTCTTAATCTTACATTCTGCCCAATTTTCCTCAAATATATGCAGCTTTTATTTCTGACTCATAATTTTACTGTATCCTCCGTTTGTTTTCTCATCCTATTTTTTATGCGGGTTAACTTGCGTTGCTTCTCTCAACTTCTCTTCTTAGAATAATATCCAGTTCATCTCTACTCATAATAATAGAACACGGTGCTTGAGCTTTAGCACCTTGCATTTGAGGACGATGAATCAGTTTTTAATAAGATGCAAAAACCTAGACCTATACAGAACACATTTCCTACGAAATTTTGATGAATAGAAATTAAGACGATGGTAGCTAGATCAATTACTTGAAACAGAGCATTTCCTTTTTTTGTCGTTCCTGTTTTACATTACACAAGTAGAAATGATATCTTTTTGCTCTCAGGAGCCACATGTGTGTGCGTCGAAGATGGTTTGAAATACGAGTACATATTGGATTTCATTCTTTTGCTTCTATTTTTATGGTTCGTCAACCGGCATTTTGAGGTAGGATGGCGTGTTTGTGCACAGAGATTTATCCTCTCGGCCTGTACTTGATGTCATGTAGCTTGATGCTGTTTTTAAACTGGATATTGGATGCCCGATGCGACTTCGCTTTTTTTATTAATAACTAAACGACTAAGGGTGCGATTTATAGAACATTGATTAATTTCGATATGCACCAATTTAGGAAATATTGAAACAGTATAGGTGAAATTGATGTGAAACCAAACAATATAGATGGAAGCTCCTTGAAAAAATTGTTGTAAATGGAATTGCTTTGATTACACTAGTTTTGGTCGAGTCTTTTAATCAAATCCTAAAATCCAGAGAGCGTAACATGGTTTTGTTTTGTGTGCTAGCGACTAGGCAATTGCTCACAATTTTATGTTGGGCTAAAACTAGTTTATGTCTAGCTTGGCTATCGACTTGATTTCGTGTGTGACAAGGTGATCATGGCAAAACTGGATGAAACACGGCACGTTAAAGTTAAAGTGGAACAACTTATTCACAATTTCATTCCTCCTCACGTGCAATCGGAGTTGGAAAGAAGCAAGGTAAATAACCATCTACTTCATGCTGATGTTTTTTAGTTTTGTTCAACCACAAAACACTTTGTGGTATGGTAAGTTTCAGACATTGATATTCGCTGAAAATCGTAGGTGACTTTTTAAGTTTGCAATGGAAAGGATAGTGGAAATGCGTGGCAGCGTGGCACAGAGGGTTGGAAGTTGATCCGCCAAAAGTAATTTTTTCGGCCCGCGATGAATTACGGGTGACTTACACGTTTTGGTCGAAAAACATTTAGTAAGCTGTTGTTTTTGTAGTTTTCGACTGCGTTTACGTTTTTGCTTTTTAAAGAACAGCCTGCACCGCTTGGTTTCATAATTTATGTGGTGTTTTATTTATCGAATTGCAACGTATTACCTTTCAGTTTGTTGCAATTGTGAGTGTCGAAAGACAGTTTTACGTCGGCAGTAACGAGAACGAGCCGGGGCCAACTGGCAAAATGATAAAACACTCGACTTCCACTCGGTTACTTAAAACTCTCGGTCGTATAGAGTCCTTCACGATTGCTTTTCATCGCCTACCCTTGCTCAAAAAAGCATATTGAGAAAAATCGAGTCACTGATAATTTTCATTTCTACCAGCATGAGCTAGACACGAAAAAAAAAAAGAAGAATGCCAAAGCAGCAGTGACGATGCAAACCTTTTAATTACTGATTAGGACGACACAGTGGCGCACAAGCAGGAGTGCAAATCTATGTTAAGCATTGGGGGGATGATTCTGCAAAATTGACCATTTTTTGAGATTGGGGGGATGGTTTAACAAATTTGACGCCCCTGCGCGGTTGCCCAAAATTTTTGCCCGCCCCCCCCTTCCAAGAAAAAAGGTCATCACTTCTCAGATGATCAGTTACTTGCCCAGTGAAGACCAAAAAGAAAGAAAGGTCATCTAGTTCGCTGATGTGGGGCATGAAAATATTGGGGGATACATCCTCCCCTTAGATTTGCACCCATGCACACTGGCAGTATCGGTGTTGCGAAATAAGTTCAGTATTACATAATTTAAAAAAAGGGCATTATTCGCTAAACAATGATGTGTTTTTTGATAATATTAATATTATTAAACAATGACACAAAAGGTCATTTAAAGGTCCTGTTTTATGCGTAATAAAACATAGCGAGTAGCAACATCTTCTATAAAACCGGTGCTTCTCAACTGGGAATCCATGGACCCCTAGGGTGCATGAGGCCCGTTGAAGAGGTTCACATTCTGTTACTTAAATTTCATGTAATTTTTTGTATAATTTCATTTGTTCACGCATGTATTTTTATTGTCAATGCGCGGTTCATCTGCGGTGGAGACCTATTTGATTAGTCGTGGGCTTTTCTGAGGTGAAGACCCCTTTTTTTGCTCCTTTACACACCAGTGATGGGTTTTTCTGCAGTGGAGACTTACCACCTTTATGGGGTCCACGGAGATACACGAGTAGGCATAGTGGTCCACAGACCAAAATCAATTGAGAAGCCCTGTATTAAACATTGGCCCGCGACATAATTAAGTTGGACCACACTGGCTTAGGTTGTTTAAGGTTAAGGTTTTCCGTTTAACCTTAAAGTTGTGGTTTGCTAAGGAAGAATCCAGTGTACACGCTGCGTAGAGGATTTAACTCACCACGAAAAAGATGCCAAGACAAGAAAGAAATCTCAGCAAAAAACGAAACAGCCTTCGACGTCATATCTGGCGGCATATGGAAAAAGTTAGCACAGATTGTAGGGAATGCGTGACTCTTTTTTTTACCACATGTTGCTCAAAATGTTTTGGTCACTGCGTAAGTACCGGTACACGTTTGTTTTTTCAGGATGATAGTAAGCTGTATTCAAAAACGCATAAGAAAGTTGGTGTGATATTTGGCACCATTGTTAACTTCAATGAACTGTATGAAGAATCTTTCGAAGGAGGAAAAGAGTTTTTGAGATTCTTGAGCGAATTAATTAGTAAGTAAACCAACTGTTTTGCATCATTGACAAATCATTCACCTATAAAACTGTGCTAAGTTCATCTGATGAGTTTTGTTGCATGGTGTGCAGAAGTACTAGGAACTTTAATCTTCGTTTTAAAACCTTTTCATAACGTGGCCCATTTTCATTTTGAAAATTTTACATGACCCACATTTTCAACGGCATGCAATACTTTAGAAATTTTTTGACTGGTAGCTTTTTTTCTTCAATTTCACACGCAATCGATACCCTGCAAATAAACCACCAATGTTTGAAAATATGCTTTGTTATTGTAGCAAGAATGATTACTGGGATTTTGTCAGTTAATTTTGTTATAAAATGTGACTTTTAGGCCATTTTTTCATCTTTACGGAAAGTATGGAAAGATTTTGTGATTACGTATGACGGGCCCTAAAAATGCAAGTTGTGGAAGATATAATTGTGCACGATTTTGGCGTAGTGGCTAAGGACATCGTTATCGGCGCGAAAGGTCTTGGGTTTAATTTGCGGGCAGGTCAAATCTGACACTTTCGTCGCCACCGTTTCAACGTTTCTGTGTTGCCCAGGTGTTAAGCCGCGGAGATGGGCCCCGCCACTCGTAGCACGCTTCGACGTATTGCCGCGAGTATAATGAAGATTTGCTTTTTTTAGGTGATGTTGATGATCTTCTGAGCATTGAGAAATATAAAAATATTGAGAAAATCAAAACGATTGGAACGACATTCATGCTCGCTTCAGGTAAGCCACTCACTATAGTTAATGGATATATCTTGCTACGTTAAGTGCATTGGCACATCCAGGAAGCTTAGAGAGATCAAACCCCCGTGCATCTTCATTTATGCTGAGTACTTGGATGCTTTAAAACGCAAAAAGCTGTAAGACGCCTCGCCCAAAGTCTCCGTGAAAATTCTGCTTCTAGATTGGATAATGTAAATGTAGTTGGGCTGAGAGTTCTCTTCAAGATCAATATTTGACGTGATAAATTTGAACATTGCTCTTGCTTTTTTGTGGCTTGCAGTGTTTTGTTTTTACGCATCAAATCACCAAAGGCTGAAATCGATCATTACCTTGATATCAAAACCATTGGAATGCCTTGCTATACTAGATTGGTTTTTTATACATGCTGCAATTAGCCAACAAACAGTCGTCTTGGGCTCATGCAAGATTACGAAAGAGATAGTAGGCGCGAAAGTGACATGGGATCTTTTTGAAATATTTTTCCAAGCATTCTTTTATTGCTTCAAACTAAATTCGCTCTTTGGAAAGAACGCTGTACAGGAGATTGAGTCATCAAAATTTAGCAATATCGGTAAAAATGACCAAATAGCTTTTCTCAATCCTTTTTTTCGTGGGGTTTAGTATCTCCATAGCTTGCAGCTGATCACTTTTTCTTTGCTGAAATTGTAAGTGCAGCAAAGCATTTTGTTACGGTACTGCTCAGCGCATTTTAAATGAGGTGTACGTTGCATTTCTAACACGCGCTACGCAACCGCAGCCAACGCTTGAAGTTCATTTGGATTATCATATCGTTAGAGCGAATTGAAAATCAGTGGTTTGTTTGCACTGTTTGAATTATTCAGTTAATAAACATGGAACTCTTTATACTGTGTACTTGCATGTCTGACTGCACTAGAGCAGGACTTCCCAATCTTTTAATCTCGAACCCTTTTAATCTCCTAAAATTATTCGCGACCCTTCACGGTTAAAATGTGAAACAGTGCGAAATATGCATTTGTAATAATTATTGAAAGGCGAAAACTAAAAACAAGCTACCGTTACTCAATTATTTATTTATTTTTAAATTTTTGTAGCATATTTATCCTCCTATCACGAGAAAGCGACCAATGCGCTATACGAGCTCGCTTAGGAGTTGCCCGCCATCTGTCTACCACACCAAGATGTGGAAATCCCGCTTAGTGCCTTTCCCGACGGCACAACAAGTAAACTTGCCGGCTTGTTCTCCACACTATCCCTTCAATGCTAAGCGTCAAGCAGGAAAGCTGTGAATACCAATGTTAAACTCATTGATTTGACCCTACTCGGAATAAAACCAAAGTCTACAGCTCCCGAGGCGGACGCTCTTACCACTCGGCCATCTGAGCTGTTGATGCCTGCAATGCCTACTAGTTTACACTTCAGTAGCAGAAACAAACAGAAAAAAGCAAACACATTTATGTAGGCCTAATGTGATGGGTGCGATTGCTTTCTCCTACAAACTAAATACAGCCACAGCTCAATATTTGTTAATGCCGGTCTCAAGACGGTTTCAATGTTGCTTATGCAGGAACGATGTTTGTTTTGCCGTCAACGTTGAACATGCTAACTCGCACTGACACATCGAGACAAACGGCCGGAGTGCGGTAACTGCCGAGTCTGATAATGAGGGATATTGTATATTCCCTGCGAACCCTGAAGTTTGTTACGCGACCCCCAGTTTGGGAAGCTCTGCACTAGAGTATACATTTTGACTTGTATCTGCCGGTACGTAAGGGTCTGTTCAAAGGCAAATAGTCTCCACTGGTTCTCGCATAACGAACTTCTAAGTTTTATTGGTCGAAGTTTGAGAAGCAGTGCACAAGCTAAACATTTTTTATTCAAAATTGTTCTGATAATACAAAATTTGGAGGATGATCGTTTGTCATAACTTTTAAGCTGGTTGAAAACAACTTTTAGCGAAGGAGCCAAATCCAACTAAATCTTCAAAATTTGAAATCTTGAAGCCTTTCAAAACTCTCTGATAATTTAAGCGGCATGTGGGTAAAGCTCCGTGTCGCCGCTGAGGTTTTTTAATTCATTTGTAAATTTAGGTTTGAACCCAGATGTTGATCAGGAGTCAAATGGAATCGACTCTCATCTTCACAGACTCATGGAGTTCTGCATCGAGATGCAGGTTAGCGGCGCTAAATATGATTAAACAATTGACTGGATGTCAGAATCTACTTAGTTATGGTTAATTTTGATTACTTAGTACTGATCGCCATTTTAGGTTATGTTACGGTGGTGAGTTGCAATTATCACCACCAGTGATGGTATTTTTTATGGGATGGCCGAGTGGTAAGAGCGTCCGTCTCTGGAGCTGTAGACTCGGGTTTGATTCCTAGTTGGTCAAACCAATGACTTTATAATTGGTATTCGCAGCTTCCCTGTTTGACGCGCATTATTAGAGGGACGGTGTGGAAAACCGCACCGCCAGCAAGCGGCAGGTTTTCTTGCTGTGCCGTTGGGAAAAGCACTTAACCGGATTCCCTCATCCTGATGTGGTGGGTGGCAACTTCCCAGCGAGCTCGTTCAAGCGCTTTGTTCGCTTTCTCGTGATTTTATGGCGACATAACTAGTCTTCAAGCTTAGTAAAACTTTCATTACTTTTAATGAATTTTTCGATGTTCATTTTCCCCGCGACCTTACAAGGCTCCGCGGGTCTAGAAAGGTTGGTTATGTTCGCTTTAGTTTTATTTTCCCGGTCTTACACGTAGCTGTGAAGTATGAATGACAGTATTATCTAGTGTTGGAGTTAGCATACCGTTTCACAGCTAAAAAAATGTTAAGAGAAGTAGAATTGCTACCTACTTAGTGTCGTGATGTCGCAGCAATCCCTGCGTTGTTTTCGATTCCATGGTGTGTGCCGTAAAGCAGTCGTATTATTTAACAACACACTTAGTATATTTTTCACTTCACGTGTCGTAAGCATGTATTTATGAAGTGTTTTTATGTCAGTTGTTTGTATTTCTGATGGTTGGTACCTGTTTTTCTTTTTACTTTTGCTGTTATATCTCGTTGCTGCATGCTGCTTTCTAATTTTCTATTTTTGGTCGATCATTTCTTATTGTTTGTGTTGGTGCTGTTACAAAGCATTATTGCATTCCATAATATACTGTGTAAATAGCAACGCGCTAGTTTCACAATGCAGTGGAAAATTTTAGTTTTTATTCTGGTTTATTTTGAAATAAGAGAAAGTTAATGTCTTTTGACTAAAAGAGAAGTCTGTTTACGATCATAACCTTAACCAAATTAGCTTATTAACTAACAAACACGTACGTTTCAAACTCATAAATTACAACTTTAAAGATTTTGATCTGCGACCAAGCGAAACGTCAAACTGTGTGTGATGAATGATCGAATGTAATAAAATCAACAAAATTGAACGACATCGCTGTCGGTGCGGTTGGTTCTCGTTTCCCAGACCGGTCAAATCGGACAGTGCATGTACAACATATCTCCGAAGAAACGTCGCAGCGGTGGAGAGTCGTTGGCGACACTGTGCCCGATTTGACCGGCGAGCGAATCGAACAGAAGACCTCCCTCACCGTTATAGATGTGTTTAATCACTTTCCTTACCGGGCGCTATTCGACTCACATAATTAGCGCAGTAGTTAGTAATCCGAAAGCTGCTGACCCAGGTTTAATTCTCAATGTTGCTATTCGTCGTTGTGTTTTGGAAGGCACTTTGGTATTGTTGAAGGAATCTCGTGATCTTTAAATAAATACTGGCAAGCAAGATACCCAAAAACGTTTTGTGTTGTTTAGTAGTCGACGGGGGTGCCTCCTTCATTTAAATAATGCCATTGCTTTTTTTAAGATTTTGAATTAACTGTCATTACAGATTTTACGGTGTTCTTGTAGACCCGATTTTGGTCCTTAAAGGTGAAAATGGAGCCCCTTGAGGCGTCTACAGGTTTACTTGAGCGCTTTACAGATTTATTTTGGGCTTCTAGCATTTTACAAAAAAAACGCTGTTATCTGCTTAAATTTTGTGAAAAAGACTCGACAGTTCTACCAGCATGATAGGTTACTAAGTTGAGTATTGCTTTTGTTTGTGTGTAAAAGGAAAGATATAAGACGTCTTTATAATTTTAGTTACTTTTTAGAATGTGGTTGATAATTTCAACAAAAACATGTTGAATTTCCAACTTGTTCTTCGCATTGGTTTCAATCACGGTGAGGTTACTGCTGGAGTGATCGGCTCTACAAAACGACTTTACGACATCTGGGGGGACACAGTCAACATTGCAAGCCGCATGGACTCAACCGGTGTACCTGGACGCATACAGGTAAGTTGTTCTCTCATCCAACTGGCGTATTTCTATTTCTCAGCTTCTCTTTATGCTACGAGAACTACTAGCACCGCAAGGACTAATAACGCTGCCACGACTACTATCACTGCAAGGGTAATTGCACTATTTTTAAGGCACTTGCGGAACCGCTTGAGGCGTGAGAATTTCAAAAGAAGCTGCGCTTGCGGTGTACCTTTATGTGACTGCGCTGCCCACTACTGACTATTAGTGCTGTCGCGCTATTTGAGTAACGTCCCTTAGTACAAGGCATAGAATATTTATTATTCGTGTCAAGCATTAGCAGCTGGTATTGCGCACTAATTTTATTGTTGTGTTACTGTTTCACGGTAATGTAAGTAACGTCACACAACTGCTCTATAGAGTCGAAATTCAGCACTAGAAAGCTGAAATTGGGGAGACAACTTCCTTTGTATTGCATTGAAACAAGACGTTTTTTGTATAGACGTTTTAAATGATCATTTAGGAAATGGCGTTTGATGTCTAAGATTTGTTTTCGTATGGCTTTAGTGAAGCCGTTCGTATTTTTTTCAATTTCAAACTCTGTGCAGTTGATCTGTTTGTCCACAAAATTCGCTTTAGCTTCAAATCTTTCGTTATTGATTGTTATTGATAAGTCAATATTTGATGAGCAGAATTTACGTACAATTGTTTCAAGGTTGACTTCGCGGGTTAATTTTTGCTGTCTTGTTTTTAAAAAAGGCACTTAATACGTTGATTTCCACAATTTTCCAGTGTTTGGGGTTGCTCATGTCTGTTGCCACCATGTCAGCATTATAAAAGCAAATCTGAAATAGATAAACACGCAGTGTACGCAAGCTTACTTCTTAATGCGAAGCAAATCAAGAAGTAACGCTGTGTATGGGCGGTGCTCCATGATTCTTCGTAGTCGCTGTACAGCGCACAGGTTGCAAAATCTGCGTGACAAGTTTAATTCTTGGTCGGAGTTGATTGAACTTAATGTTTATTCTGGTGGCTGTTGTCTTGGATGTCTGCGTTTTGCACTCTCGCTCAGTTACTGTTGAATCTACAATAATTAAAGCAGAACTTCAGCTATAAAACAATGGTTTCAATCACTCAGTTTGGTGTTTGATGAGTGATGACGCTGTGATACATTTTGGCAGGTATCTGAGGAAAGCAAGAGTGTGCTGGAAAGTCATTTCAATTTCTCCTATCTAGGGGAAAAATTTGTGAAAGGTGGGTTATTTGGTTAAAATAGCGTCTTCATTACACGCAGCGTGTAACGAGCTACGGCGTACTAGTCTTTATTTGTAGGCCCTAGCTTGTCATTAGTAGTTTTTAAGACATAATGAGCATTGTATAGTTGGACAATCCAAAAGCATTGCATCGCATTCGCATAGATAAATTTGATATAATGTTATGCAAAGTGCAATCGAGGGTGTGCACGTACATTCAGCGACATGGCTAGCGGTACCACGGGCTCGTTACAGGTCGCGGCCGAAGCCATTTGGATTTGATTGATACACCCGGTTGCTGCCTACTCGAAAAGGGCAAGCTCACTTCGCACTCTCAATCATTTGAATTTTCAATGCAGTAATTTGAAAATGATCTCAGTGAGTTATTGAAGAAATTGCTATAAAATCTTTTGTTTTAGGCAAAGGCCAGATGCGAACCTACCTTCTTGTTCGAGACGATGAAGACCAAAGGAAGGTCGTGGAAAATCCTACCTTCAACTATCCGCCGTTTACATGAGTTACTGCTCTATCAAATTTTCAGACTTGCATTAGATCATGTCATTTCTCCAGTTTCCTCGTGCTCTCCCGCAAAAGAACAGGCGCTACGTACAAGTTTTGGATTTGCATTTTCGGGCACATCAGTATAGAATCAGTGGCTTGCTTTTTAGTGATGACTTGCATTATTTTTGCTTTCTTAATAAGAAACCAGTAGTTTTTAAAAATAAAAAGAGTTTGTGGTCAGCTAATAATTACGTTTTACGTTTCATTTCGTCTTTGTAAGAGTAGTATAATTGTTAGTTGCGAATAAAATGTCATGACGATAATGCTTGTTGTACGAGCTACGGTCTTCAATTTTGCGAACATCGTTTTCATTTGCTTTGAAAACGAAATCGACATGATCATAGTTTTACTGTAATGATGATCATTATAAAGCCTTGCTACAAAGAAATTTTGAGTTTCGCCTGCATTTTGCGCATTTTGAAAGTAAAACTTGACAATCTGTCAACAAATGCTTTATTTAATGAAATGTTTTCCAAGAATTTTGTTTTAATTTTGTGTTTCGCTTTTAACCTCGTTTCTTCACAAATTGTTTGCGTAATTTAATCTAACGTTTCCCTACTTCAATTATATCTGTGTTTACCTGTGTTTTTAACTTTGCTTCTACCTAACCTGTGTGTAGGTTTATGTTTCGGGGTAAGATTACTTTAGTGTGACAACTTTTGGGTGGTTTCGGCGGTGGCGGATTTTGTAAAGGTGGTTATGGCTAAGCAATTATTTTATCGGTTTAAGCAAGGTTTTTAGTAGAATTTGCTAAATATTATTTGCGCAAATCATTATTCAATTTTATTGCATTTTTGCATGAATTGTATTTTTTTGGCTGATAGTTTATTGTGATGCTTTTGAAAAAGTAGTTGTGATTTAAATTTCTTGCACGCAGTGCTCGATGAATAAAATCAGAGAAAAATAATAGCATTAAAATCACAGTTAAATTTTAAAAACACAACCATCTGTTTCGTCGGTAACGACTCGTCAGGTTTCTCGGATTTAGCAGAATGAAAAAACTTGTGTTTAAGTTGAAAATAACTGTATCGCTCCAAAATTTTTCCTGGCGGAGTGAAGTCGCCGTATTCCTTTTTTGTAGCGACTGTTTGGTGAAGGACAGCTGAAGCTGAGATTGTGCGAAATCATGGCTGTCAGTTGACTCAGTAGTCGGCAAACACCGGGTTGCAGCCCGCTGGTGGTCCGCGAGGGGTTCGGTACCGGGCCGTGTACCTTTCCAGATTGAATGCATTAAAACAGTGGTCGGCCAACCCCGGTGAAATTTGTAACCGGTCCGTATGCGTTTTCACATTAAATGCTTTAAATTTGAAAAATCTGGCAGAGTTAGCTCCATCGCAGGATGAAGATTTTTTTAGAGGCACCCGAAAATATTTGGCAGATTAGCTATCTTCGTGAAGTCAAGCTAAATAAATCCGAGTTTCCCAGCTGTTTTATTGCTATAACATTCTACGAAAAAAATCAGTTTTAAACCGGTCCGCTGTGCGAAAAAGATTGTCGACCACTGAGTTAGCGCACCGCCATGATTTGGCACAGTCTCAGCTTCAGCTGTCCTCTACCGACCAGTTGCTGCAGAAAGGCAATGCGGCGACTTCACTCCGCCAGGAAAAATTTTGGAACGATTCAGTTCTTTTTAACTTATACAGAAGTTTTGTTTATTTTGCAGAATCCATGACACCTGATGAGTTGTTCCCGACAAAACAGACTGTTGTGTTTTTAAATTTTAACTGTGATTTTAATGCTACTGCTTTTGAATAATAATAATTTAGTATTCTTTTCCAATATATACCCTATTTTTGGTAGTTTCGTAAATGCACAAAATTTCATTTCATTATCAACTGGAAGCTACTGACAGCTAGTCTGTCGATTCTTTCTTTACCAGCTTTTACCTTGATGTAGCGTGATACTTGACATGGCAATATTCGATTTATTACGTTTAAACGTTTCGACATTTTTCTGTTTATCATTTTGAGAGCTTGTAAAAAGCTGCTGTATTTTTCATGTGTATATAACAGAACTCTCTTAACAGCGTGTGTGCTGTAGATTGTCAGCTTTTGTTATTTCGAAACGTTACTCGTTGTCAAGGCTTAATGCAAAAGTCTCTCTCTGCTCGATGTTTTTTCAGGGCAGTGCAAGCATTTTTCGTCAACTTTTGTTACTGTTATTCCCTTAACGTCTGAAACTAACATTATATATTGCTTGTAGTGAAGTAGTTTAGTTACTGTTGCATTGACTCACCCCTTATTCTACAGTTTGGTTGATTATGTTCATTTTGTTACGAAAATTTGAATTTTGCGTTGGTCATACAATATCAGCATCCCTTCATTTACTGTTAACACTATATTTTTTGAACTATTTCAGCATTAATTTGCCTTATTTTAAACACACCATCATACGCAGCTTTCAATTGGGTAGAATAATTGCGTTCAGCAATTAAAATTTATCCTAGCTGATAGAGTAACATCCAAAGTACCTTATCTTGTCGTTAGCATTTAAATAGGTTTTCTGGAATTCGAATCAGTGAATGTTTTGCATTGGTTGCTGCAAAATTGAGTACCATGCCTGTGGTATTTGGTTTACGTAACCAAGTACTGCAGTACAATGATAGCTGAATGGCAAGTTGAAACTTTCAAGATAGCTTCACAGGGCTAACAACTTTCTGTAGTGTTAAAGGTTTGTTTCGCGTAGTTAATTTGTTTTTTACAACTCGTTTCTTGTCCTTAAAACACTCATCCAACTTCTGAATTGAAAAGCTATGTCTACAACGCAGTTTGTTTCCGAGTCAAGGTTGGCTGTTTGATGTGTTAAATTCTGCATGTGTATTAGTTTCTAGTTGCTGCAATGCTTTTTATCAACTGCTCGTTTATTAAGTAAATATTTTATGCTATCTATCTTACTAACTATTACTGCCGGTCACTTGTAACTGCACAGTCGAAGCATTCCTGGTTTAGAAAGCTGTGCGTTGGTTAGTATTGTGTCACGAAATTTTTAATCATGTTGGCAGAATAATTCTGTTGAGATATGTTGTATACTAATAAAATTGCAGAGCATAAAATCCTTGTGTTAATATAGAAATTATGAAAATGGTCAAATATAATCGTTAGGAATTGCAAGCATAGAGATTAAACGAACAATTTAGTTAAATTTTCGCCCCTATAGTTGGTTGTTTTTTCGAAATATGAACTAGATTCTTTTCCAAACTAAAGGAAAGCCGACAGTTTAATATTTCGATAAAGGCAAACAACGTCTTCGCCTTAAGTTGTTTCAGTTTCGCTCAACAAGTTCGTTCAACGCTGCTTTGAGTTATGTAAAGAAAATTTGAACGTTCATGCTTAGTTACACAAAAAAATATTTTACCCTCGCAAATCGCTCCATCAGTACCGGTACCATTAGACAGCTCAAAACAGACAATTAATAGGGTATGGAAGTAGAAGCCCCCAGCCTCTGAACGCCCCTTTTCAAAATTCTGCAGGCTGAAAGCCTGCGACACTGGTACCGGTAACCCTTTTTTGCAAGCACCGTACTCGGTTACAATGTTAAAGAAACATATTTTATTTGTTTTGTTGTAACGTCATGATGCAATGATAAAACGTACCTAAAAGTTCTCAAAGACATTGAGAAGTTTCAGTCAAGTGTGATTGCGCCTGTAGCATAAATGTAGGCAGGGATAAGCAATGAGTTGTCGCAAATGCATTTCATGAGATGGCGTACGCAGGCAGACATGAGCAAGATCACGAGTTTTGGTGATCTTGAAGATCAAGATTACCAAAACTCGTGATCTTGAAGATCAAAATCAGATCACCAAAACGAGGTGATCTAGAAAATCATTGCATCTAAGTTCAAAGAACTTCTGACCTCTACTAAAGACATTGAAACTGAGTGGTGTTTGTTTCAAACAGCAGTCCGCTACTAACTGTTGTGGATGTAAGCGTGTTAAAGGGACGAAGAGTAGTGAGAAAAAAACTCCTTAAAGAAGCTATTCGTGCGAAAAAGGTGGCCTGTAAGGCCCGGCTTGCAAATAAGTTATCACTTGAACTTCGTTCGCAGTACTCTGAAGCACGTAAGGCGGCAGCCACAAAAGTTAAACAGTCTAAGGAAAGGGCCTGGACGAAATTTGGAGAAAGGTGAGACTAAGAAGTCTATGGTGAGACGATGATTTCAAAACGGCAAACAAAGTATTGTGGCAGACCATTCGCCGTCTGCGTGGAAAAAGATCTCTCGCCGCTTTCTTCATCGAAGATTAAAATGGTGTGACTCTCGATACAAATTCACGAGGAACAGGTTGGGGAAGATATTCAGATAACCGAAGCAGATGTGAATGCAGTTATCAAATCATTGAAAACTGGAAAAGCACCTGGTGAGAATGATATCAGACCTGAAATGTTTAAAGCAGTGAACATATGGTGTTCGTTGGCTGACTCGTGTTTGTAAGGTGGCATGTAGTACTGGGCAAGCACCAAAGCAATGGCAAACTAGTGTGATCATACCTAACCACAAGAAAGGAGACAAGAGAAAATGCACCAATTATAGGGGCATGTCTCTCATCAGTGTCCCGGGTAAGGTCTATGCCAAATGCCTTGAAAAGAAATGCCGTAAAATAGTCAAGCCCAAACTAACGGATGCTTAGTGTGGCTTTCGTCCTGGCCGAAGCACAATGCATCAGATTTTTGCCTTGCAGCAAATCTTTGAGAAGTCATGGGAATATGCAAAAGAGATTAATGCATGTTTTGTTGATCTTCAAAAAGCATATGATCGCATTTCTAGAGACAAGCTTTGGGCGGTGCTGTTGCAGTGTGGCATTGATGGCCAGTTACTAACTGCCATTCAGTCGCTTTACATGCATTACGAGGTCTATGTTCGAGTTAAAAGTGCAACGACGAAACCTTTCAGAGTAAGTGTGGGACTAAGGCAAGACTGCTCTCTTTCACCTATTCTGTTCCTTATCTATATGGATAGAATCGTTAAGAAAAGTGAGTCTTGTGGCGGAGTAAAAATCGGTGAATACACTGTACAACGTCTGTTATTTGCAGATGATCTTGTGCTACTCGACTCTACCCAAAGTGAGCTCCAGCAAGCTCTTGACAGGTTTTCGGATGCATTCTCTGTTGCCGGAATGAAAATCAGTACAACAAAAACAGAAACCATGCGCCTGACCAGACAAGCAAAGCAGTGCTTTTTCCAAATTAATGAAGTACCACTAAAACAGTCAGAGAAATTCAAATACCTCGGCGTCTCATTCACTAGTGACGGCAGACAAAATAGCGAATTGGATATCCGCATCGGAAAAGCAAGTGCAGTAATGCGCCTGCTCCACCGATCTGTGGTACTGAAACGGGAGCGTTGCACCAAGGCAAACCTATCTATTTTCAGATGGTCTATGTTCCTATTCTGACGTATGGCCATGAGTGTTGGCTCATGAATGAGAAAGTGAGGTCTCGAGTTCAAGCAGCCGAAATGGGATTCTTGAGGAGAATTAGCGGTTTGACCTTGTTGGACAAGGTTAAAAGTGCAGATATTCGTGAATCTCTAAATATCGAATCGCTGCTTCTCCGACTAAGTTAGAAAGATCGCAACTGCGCTGGTATGGACATGTGACACGAATGTCCCAGAAAAGAACAGCCACAAAACTGCTCTGTTCAACACCGATTGGTCGAAGGCCTAGAGGCCGTCCCAAAACTCGATGGCGAGATTAGATAGATCTTAGTTGGTCTCGCGTTGGCATCCCAGCAGAGCATCTGTACTTCGTTGCAGAGTTTCGAGATGCTTGGGGGATCCAACTCGAGCTGCTGCCTCCGCAACCCCCCCAAGGAGAAGCGGGTCCAGAAACTTGATTGATTGATTGATACTTTGCTACATCGCATACTTGCTGATCGTAAATTATCTTACTGTCTTGCTCAACGCCCAGGCGCAAAGTCGCGGAAGTGGGCCCGCCATCTCGTTTACGCTTCAAAGTATTCCAGTGAGCATAATGAAGATTTGATTTTAATGTTAATGATGTCACAATTGCGTACTGTTTTCTTCTTCGTATTTGCATTATTTAAATCGCAATGCCCCCCTTTTGGCAATGTAATAAGGTGCTAAAACCTAACTTTAGTGAAGTTTAGTCTACAATTTCTTGAACTAACAATGGTTGCAGCCTTCTTTCACTTATTTTAGCCAAACCTCTGCTTTTAGACATAAGCTGCGAAAATATTTTTGCAATGTCCATAATGACTGCATCACTGCATGTCCGTTTTCGGTAAAAAAGTGTGCTAAAATGAGTGTTTTTTATGTGAAACCTGTAAAAATTCGTTAACGGTTAGGGCTACTCCCCAGACCCCCTTGACCTACGGCGGCTGGGGGATGCACCCCCAGGGCGCCACGCCCGGGGGGCGGCATTTTGGGCAAGCTTCATGTATTTTTTTCCTAATTATTTTGAACAACCATTACTTTGCTACGTCGCTTACTCACTGATCGTAGGCTAAATCATCTTACTGTGTTGCTCAATGCCCAGGCGCAAAGTTGTGGAAGTGGGCTCGCCATCTCGTTTACGCTTCAATATATTCCAGCGAGTATAATAAAGATTTGATTTCAACGTTCAATACGTCACAATTGCGTGCTGTTTTGTTCTTCGTCTTTACATTATTTGATTCGCCATGCCCCCCTCTTTGGCAGTGTAACAAGGTGCTAAAATCTAACTTTAGTCTACGGTTTCTCGAACTAATAATGGTTGCAGCCTCCTTTCACTTATTTTAGCGCCACTGCTTTTAAACAAAAGCTGCGAATTTTTTTTTGCATTAATTGTCCATAGCAGGAGCGTATTTAGGGGGCATAGGGCCATGCCTCCCCTTTTGACTCTGTCTTTTAATAAAAAAGAACAACTAATGGTGCCGAGTGACTGAGATATGCCAAACTCTTTAGATGATTTCTGCAGCTTATGGCCAGAGGAGGATGCAGGGGATAGGATGAGGGTTATGCAACCTCCCACCAGCCATTTTTAAAAATGTTTTTGATGTATACAATTTTTACATAATTTCGGGTCTCTTCGATAGCAATAAGTCTTGTTATGAGTAGGCACAGATTCTGCGACCATTTCTCGCTATACCTCGACGCTCGTGTTTTTTGTTTCATAGGCCTAATAGCTAAATAGAAGTGTGTGTCTTGCCGGCGTCAACTAAAAAATTCTGTTTTTACGCCTTAAGCACGCATAGCCTAATCGAAAATGTGCGGACAAAAGACATCATATTTGGCGAAGCACTCTCAATTAGGGTCAAAAAATTTATACAAACTTTGTCTGAAAATTATTCAAAAAGCACTAAAATAACCATTACAACTTTCACTGGTCCATAGTGACTGCATCACCGCATGCCCTTTTTCGATAAAAAAGTGTGCTGCAATGAGTGTTTTTTTATGTGAAAACCGTAAAAAATCGTTGGCGGCTAGGGGATACACCCCCAGACCCTCTTGGCCAGCCTGCATCGGCTGAGGGTTTCACCCCCAGACCCCTGGTTATGGACCCCCTTTGCGAAATCGTGGGTGCGACACAGGCATTGCATATCATTTTTGCGTATTATTGTTATGTTGACGATACGGAAATGAAAGACACTAATTAACTATCCTTGTTAATACACACTAGCTTCGTAATCATTGCTGTAGTTTGCGAGTCAGCGCGCTTTTAATTAACGCATATTTTGTCATGCAGAATAAATGACCGGATTTGAAGCTGATTAATGCTTAAAAAATTATTGCTCATTTGGGGGCGGCAATTTTTTGAACCGCCCCGGGCGGCAAAATTTTTAGCTATGCCACTGCGTATATTATTATTATTATTAAAAGGCGATGGTGTCAGAGAAGGCTGACCAGGTTCAATCCTCACTAGTACATTGTGTAGGCCATTATTTAGGCCCATTACAACTTTCACCGCTATCTTGTTTATTCAATATTTCAATGTACTACTGGCCGTATTCAGCAAGTCTTCCGGCCTGCTGTAAGTACTTTGCCGGTAGGTTTATATTTAGTTTTTCGACCACGGACTTTATTGTGTTTTTTTCTTTACCAAAAATCTTCTTTCGTAGAGCTTGGTAGTAAGTGCATTCTCCAACATGGTGATTTGGAGTTTCTTCTTCCAGGTTACATTTTGGACATGTCGATGATACGTCTAACAATGGTTCCCAGTGCACCTGTGTTTCTGTAAGTTGCAGTGACCTGTGAGAACTTGCAACACTTCATTTTAACTAGGTCTTTTGAGCCTCAAAAGTCGTTTAGTTAACTGGGGCGAAGCCCATCCTGCATTTTCTTTTGTTCTCAAGCTGTCCTTCCGTTCTATCCAAGATGTTTTCCATCTTTTCACACTCCAATCCTTTATTGCAGCGCGACAACTAGCATATGGGACGGAAATGAAAGGTTCAGGCCCCGAGCAGTTTAATGCTGATCCTGATTTAGCTAAGATATCCGCCTTCTCATTTCCTTGGATGTCAGTGTGGCCCGGCGTCCAGGCAATAGTGACGTCATTGTCTTTACCCAATATATTCAGGTTTTTGATGCACGTTAATACTGTGTTAGATTTCACAATATTAGTTTGCTTTGCCAGAATTGCTGCTTGGCTATCCACTAAAATTAGAATTTTTTCATTTACAATTCTATCCATGATCAGTTTCTTTGCTACTTCAGCTATAGCAAAGACTTCCGCCTGGAAGACAGTACTATATCTTCCCAGATGGAAAAAATTTTGATCTGTTTGAGAGCCTGATGCGTATTCTATGTAAAAACTCGCACCAGCTCTTCCATTTAACTTGGATCCGTCAGTGTAGCATCTGATTATGCTTGGTTCTAAAGCATTCTCTTCCTGCACTGCGTCCTTGCGTTTCATAACGAGGCGTTTGTACTGTTTTCCAAATACCTTTGTTTTAGTTATTAGGTCTGCTGGCATACTCAGCAAAGGCAAGTTTTCCTTTGCTTCATTGCATACGTCTACGTGACTTTTGGTTTTTCTTGTAGAACCAATTGTCTTGGCAGGCCAAAAGCTCACACGGGATAACCGATATGATCCTTTTACTGCCTCTGACAGTATGAATTTATTAATTGGCATGATATTCAGCAGCATCTCTAAAGCTCCTGTGGGGGTGCTGGGAAATGCTGAAGAAATCATGAGACAAGCTAGTCTTTGTACTCTTGAAAGTTTTTTCTCTAGATATTTTTTATTTACTCTACCGACCCAGGATGTACACGCGTATGTGATGACGGGTCGTATCATTGCAGTGTATATCCATCGCATGCTAGTTGGATTTAACCCCCACGCTCTGCCCACTATTTGTCTGCATTGTAATAACGCAGCAGTCGCTTTGCGAGCAATTCGTGTTATGTGAGGTTTCCAAGTACGCTTACTATCAAGGGTTACACCTAGTAGTGTTGCTTCTTTGGAAATTTCTAGCTAGCATCCGTTTAAACGCAAGGTTCCAAAATCCGGCTTCCTTTTGTTGGTAAACAGAACTATTTCAGTTTTTTTACTGCTAAATTGAAGCTCTTGATTATGAGCCCAATTACTAGCAATATTTAGCGCTTTTTGAGCCCTACCTTTGATCCACAGCATGTTGGTGCCAGTGACCAAAATTGCTACATCATCGGCATAGGCTTGTACATGAAAACCCCTGTTGCGTAGGTCTACCAACAAGGAGTTTAATACACAATTCCATAGAAAAGGGACAAAATACCACCTTGGGGATTCCCTTTTACTACTTCTCTTTTAATCTTTTCACCATTTAGCTCTACTTGAACTGTGCGGTGTCTCAGTAAATTCTCAATCCAATGGACGAGAAAAGGAGACACCTTCAATTCTCGCAGAGCATCGGCAATGCCACTACGTGTGATATTATCAAAAGCACCAACAATATCCAGAAATATTCCTAGTGCTGTTCTTTTCTTTGCCAAGCTTAGTTCTATGCGTCGTACAAATTCGCGCAGTGCAGTTTCAGTTGAAACTCCTGCTCTGAATCCATACTGGAACGCAGAAAACCTTGCTTGCAAATTAGAGTCATCATTAAAATGATACAGTACTAACCTTTCCAACCATTTAAGTTGAAAGGAAGTTAAAGTAATCATCCGGAAAGACTTAACTTCATGATAGTTTTCTTTACCGGGTTTAGGGATGAAGATACCAGTCCCTTCCTTCCATACTTTCGGCACATAGCTGTACTCAGAGCCGGATTAAGCTTTGTGTGGGCCTGGGGCTGTATGATAGTCAGGTGACTGTTTTTCATCTTCTTCGTTGAAGTAAAAACTATAACCCCAATTGAAGCAAAGCACAAATACATAAACAAAGTTTTTACTTTGTATGTACACATTCAAATGACACATTTTCTGGATTTAGTCAATACACAGCTCTTAGTAACGTCATCAGCGCCTATTCTTTCCAAAAGTTCGTTTTCTATGTAGAGTAAAGCTTAGGAATTCAACCTTTTCTGGCCCATAAACGAACCCATATGATTCTTTACCCTTGTTAACGCTGAAAATGAGCGCTCGCCAGAGCAATATTAGAAATCATCAGACAAAGGTACAGCCAAAGGATTAAAACGAAAAGCAGTTGCATTAGGCCTGCTGGGCGCTATTTCTACGCTGTTGCTTTTCGGTTCGCTTAGTCATTAAAAAAGTCAGACAATTTTTTTGATTTTGCGGTACCTTTTTTCAGTTTATTTTCTGCTTCTCTTCTGGATTTTTTCTTTTCCGAACCGCGTCTATACTTCCTCATTTTTATTTTCAAATTACTCTAACCGACATATATTATGGTATCTCCTACCTTTCAAGCTACATACTAGAATCGACTGGTATTGGTATAACTACCAAAGCAGCCGCGAATACGAATTGTTGCGTCAGAGTCAGCAAGTAAGGTTTTACAATGACAGTGGTGACAGTGCATGGACACAAACAGAACTGTGTTTTCCCGATAATAGGTGGGAAATTTCTAATAGCCTATACGCTACCGTAGTTCTTTTATCACTTTATTGACTTAGAATAGTGGTGGGCCTATTTTTGATTGTGGGCCTGGGGCTGCAGCCCCATCAGCCCCCGCCTTAATCCGGCCCTGGCTGTACTTCAAGCACATTTGGAAAATGATTTGGTATATATTTCTAATACTATTTCAGCCTTTTTGTAGTAGCACCGGGTAAATACCGTCTGGTCCCGGCGTTTTAAAAGGCAGAAATTCGTTTATTCCACTGTGTATAACAGTATGCCACGTTTAGTTTTTGTATTGTGTTGCATAACTACAGCACAGAAGCCTACAGTCCTTTCGAAGTCAAAATTTCGTTTCAAATCGAAATTTTACCTAAAATGTTAACTCCGAAGCGCAAGCGAACTGACTTAAACCAAGCGAGAAAACGACTACTCTTGTCCAGAGGTGGGCATTTTTTAAAAATTGGTTGAAGCGCAGCGCAACAAAGCGCAAAAGTTCTGTTAAGTCATGAAACGCAACGCAACTAGCGCAACCTAATTTTTAAATTGACTGACGCGCAACGCAACTTTCGCAATCAATTATTTTTTCGAATTAAAGCGCAACGCAACTTCCGCAATCAATAATATTTTTGCATTAAAGCGCAACGCAACTTCCGCAATGAGGTTTATACAAAAGAAAAAGCGCAACGCAACTTTCTCAATAAAAAATTTAATAAAGCGCAACGAGTAGATGTATAAACAATGCAATTTTTTCTTGAGTTATTTTTATAGGTGCTTTTAACAGCACGCAGTTGTCTACAACGCGACAACGATTTTAATGCAAGTGACTGTAACAAGATTTTGCGTGATAAATGAACAGGAAAATTAAATAAGAAGCGAAAAAAGATGCGTTGCTGATGATTGCTTTCTTCATCTTCATCCTCTTATCACGAGAAAGCGACGGAGGCGCTGCTTAGGATGAACCCAGACTCGCTTAGGAGTTGCCTTTGTTTCCGAGTTTTCCGGTTGAATTTTGCTTCTGACTTCTTTAATTTGCCGCTTGCCAGATTTCACCAAGCAGAGATAATCAACGTGAAGCATCTTATCCAAGGACGCAACAACGACACTAAGTTGAGAGTTGAACCATCAACCTTGCGATCATGGTCGTCGTAAAAACGACGCTCCAAACCACTGCGCCACGTTGCATTGTCGCGTGCCGTTAAAAGCACCTCATCGCGGTAAATCATAATTTGCATATGCGGCGAAGTTCTCCACAACAACAAGTAAATACGATTTATTCAACACTCAATGATCTCTTTAAGCACTTGCAATTATTTTAAAAAGCAAAAGACTTTAGTGTACCACATTTCTAATGAGCTGAAAATTTCTGCTACAATAAATTGACCTATCGGCCTATTGTACGCATCAAGAAACAAACTTAAGGAGGAAAAATAAAGCCGCTGTAAATTTTCCTCCTTAAGCTATTTTCGTCCCATATTTATTGTATTCCGAAGAAACAAACTGCTATTCTATTAAAAACAGTTACAAAAAACTGCTTACTCCAGCACATTGCGCTTTAATTAATCCGACAAAGCGCAACGCAGTATTTCAACTTTCGACAGTGCGCAACGCAACAAAGCGCAAGCAACCAGATTCTTTTCAGTTCGCAGCGCAATAATGCGCACACTATTATATATTTTTTCAGTTCGCAACGCAATAAAGCGCAAGAAGGATTTATTTTTTTGAAGCGCAGCGCAACTTGCGCAATGGCTAAAAATAATTTGTTAAAGCGCTTCGCAACTTCCGCACGTGCGGAAGTTGTGCAACTAGCGCTTTGCGCTTCAAATTGCGGAATGCCCACCTCTGCTCTTGTCTACTTTCCTTTCGTAATGCTTCTGCCTGACAAGTCAACAAATTCCTTCACGCTTGGTTGGCAGACAAAAGAGAAAAAATATTCGCTTGCGGCGTGTTTGAAATCGTTTGAGTCGAATCCTATAATGATTACTAAGGCTACGTTTACATGAGACTTCAATTCGCCCGAAACGAAAAAAACACATTTCGGTAAGGTCTGCAAACAATGGAAGTGTTCACACAAGCGCACCGAAATGAAATCTCTTTTTTTCCGATTTTCATTTCTGTCTTCAGGACAGAAATGAAAATTCGTTTCGGGGGTGTGCAAAGCGTGTGAACGCAAGCGACATGGAAGTAATCCGAAAGGAAAGTATGTCAGCAATATAAAGACTATTACTAGTTATCATGATGCAGTAATGTGTGTAGGCTAGTAAGAAGGAGGTGACGTAGGCTATCTACATTATGCTGTGGCGTAACTACTAGGCAAGTTCATAGTCTAGTGTAAGCTATTAAAAGCTTATTGGGATTGCGCTTAACACCTAGCTGTTCATCACTTTTGCTGGCTGCTTGAGGGTAGACTACAAGTGCACTGTAGTAGTTTATTGGTAAGGGTTTAGGGAAACCTTGGTTAGAGCGTGTGCAAATGAAGCGCTATAGATTTTCAACGTCAGGTGTTTAGTGACTAGTGCTGTCACCTTGAGTTGATAGTCAGACAACAGGTTAATTTAATTCACTCTCGTTAAGCAACTGGTTACCGGTATGTACGAAATGGCTTCTGCAACTGAATTTTTAACTTCAACTAACCTAGTCATTGTTTTGAACCAGCACGTAAATTAAGCGTTGTTGTTCATAACATACAACTCAACGAAATTAGGTCAACTACTCCACAAAACGAGATGCATCATGCACTTGCTGTAGTTTAAATGGTTTAATGGTAAAGGATGTTCCTATTAATTGCGCGTGCAATTGATGCAAAGCCAAGTAAGCTGACATCATGCACGGTGCAAGCGCTAGCAATTCTACGCTCTTCATCTCGTCTAATCAGAACTGAAATGATGACATCATAGAAGCAGACCGCAGTATTTATAGTTCCGTTGCTTTCGCGGTGAAATGAAACACAAGGAAAAATCCCGCGCAAACCGGTTCAAACCAGTATTTTCATTTCGCCTTGTTTTCATTCCAGGCCTTATGTAAACGTAGCCTAAGTATCAGATAAAATGTAACAGATATTTTCTCTCTGCGTGTGAGCGTCAAGGCAGACAAAAGAGAAAAAATATTCGCTTGCAGCGTGTTTGGAATCGTTTGAGTCAAATCCCATCATCATTACTAAGTATTAGAAAAAAGTAACAGATATTTTCTCTCTGCTTGTGAGCGTCATGGCAGGCAAAAGAGAAAAAATATTTGTCGTCGCAATGTATTTAATTGCTTTGATTCTGCTGCTATTTTTAGATTCGAATAGATTTTGATTCGTGATTACCTGAACGAATACAAGTAACGGATAAAAAGTATCGAATATCTTTTCTAAAGTAATTACTTGGAACCGTTACTCAAAAGTAACGGTTAAGCACATCTCTACTATTGATGGTATCGGCATAACTGGCCGAGGAGCCGCGAAAAAACACTGTTGCGTCAAAGTCAGCAAGTAGGGTGTTGCAGTGACAGTGCATGGACACAACTTGAACAGTGTTTTCCATAATAAGTGGGAGATTTCTAATAGGCTACGCTACCTTAGTTCTTTTAGCACTTCATTGACTTAGGACAGTGGTAGGCCTATTTTTGGTTGTGGCCCTGGGGATGCAGCCCCATAGGCCCCGCCTTAATCCGGCCCTGAACGAGTCCGAAAATTGGAACAAACTGTGCTCTTAGCTCCCAGCGCTTGATTGGGAAGTGCATGAAAAGGATACTGCAGCGCTAACCGCCTGTTTTCATTACCTGTACTTTGGGGATTCATCGACCACTTCACACATCAAGTACATAGACGAATTTACTAGGGCTTATTGCAGATAATAATGTGACTGATGCCGCAGCAACAGTAGCACCCATTTTAATGCAAAATCTTTTCTCCCGCAGTATTCCCAACCGTGGGGATTCGGATTCAGCAAACCCAAGCACTAGGATTAGGAGCTCTGCATCAAAAATTGAAGGCTAAAAATATTACAAACTAGTTGCTTAGCTGAAATAAACATCTTGAAAATTCATCTTGATTTTACTATCCCGCTAGGGAGCGCCTCAGGTCCATACGCCACCGCTGTAAGACAGCGACCAGATCTAGATGCCATTTGATCTCCCTTTATGCAGAGTTAAAACTAAGGTAGCGCGAACAGAAAAACACTTTTAGTTACAAAATAAAAACTCCTACCGTGAATCAAGCCGAAGACCTTTTTCAGCTCCGCGCTGAATGCCAGTGAAAAATAAGACATCGGCGGACGAGTAGACCTTTTTCTTTTTTCTGCTCCTCGTCGATTTTCAGAGGAAAAAATAGGACACATGAAGAGGCGTAGAACTTTTTTGTTTGCTCTTCCAATCAGTGCAGCCCTCGGTTTCAAAGTTTTTTTCACAAATGGACCTTCGTCTGAAAAGTTTTGCCCATTCCTGGCATGGTTGATAATTAATTGATTTGCGACGATTAGTCACAGGTTTTAGCTGGCCTACTTGTACGCTTACAGCATACGGTGAGTCAAACAACCTAACTTGCGAGAGCTTAAGAAGCAAATTTGACGAGGATTTTTGCGGCATGCAAGAAAGTAAATGTAACTAGTAACTGTAAGTAGGGATGTCCATTTCAGAATAATTAAGTAGCCTAGGCCTGTTCAAGAATAATTCCGAAATTTTTTTTCGAATCCAGAATTTGGAATCTTTAGCCGAATCCTAAATCTATAAAATGACCGTTAAAACTATTTTGATATCAGTTCAGCACGCAACTTCTCGACTACTGCAAAACAAAAAAAATCAACCATTTGTTTCATTTTTAATGACTTTATAGTCAGTGCAAGGATTACAACACTATAAATTTGAAGCATTGGCCTATGTACACGCAGTGACGCAATCATGGAGCTAACCGCGGGCATGCTTAAATTTTAGAAGCACATGAAAAAATGCGGCTCCAGCATATATACAAGTGCTGCGTACTATGATCATGGCTTGCCACAAGCGTTTTCCGGCCTCCGACGAACACCGCATGATCACACTCACGCGGCCCAGCGCGCTTACGTTTATGCGCAAAGTCTGAAAAGATTTATTACGCACAATTTTTCTTCACAATTAAACCGAATCCTAAAAACGTAACCGGTTCAAAATAGGAGCCGGTTCCTAGGATTCGATGTTCTGAAATTTACATCCCTAACTGTAATAGTAGTTACTTGTCTAAATTTGTAACTGTAACTTGGTTACTTTTTTGCGAAGTAACGAGTAACTGTAAATAGTTCCTTTTTGAAAGTATCGTGCCCACCACTGCGTTTACTCTCCACTGAAATGTTTTTCACACAGAAATTAATTTTTGACAAAAATTACTTCAGTTTAGAATCACTGAGTAGAAAAATCAATTGCTACGATTATGGAACTGAATTGAAAAAGAAACCATCGCAGATTTCTCTCCATAAACTCAAAGATAAAAGCAGCAAAAACTTGCGTCAAAATGGCGAGATAAACATTAATATCCGAGTCAGCAGCAGAGGTGGGCACGGTACTTTTTTAAAGTACCGGCGGTACCGGTACTTTGTTAAAAGTACCGACCGGTACTGGTAGGCCTACTTAAAATTAAAAGTACGCGGTACTTTTTTAAAAAAGTTCCAAAAAGAAAGTACTGCCCTATATTTTGTAGAACTTTAATTAAAACTGCACGGTTTTATAATAATTAGACCTATACAGCTATTAGTAAGGCCATTTTTTTTACCTAAAAAAATATATTTTTGACTTTATTTTAGTAAAATTTTGACTTTATTTTGACTTAACCGCTTTCGCGTATTATTTATGTCTTGTTGCACTTTATTAATTAAATATGTTTTATAATCTGCAATTTACATAAGTTTTTAAAGAAAAAGGTAGCCTACTTCAAACATTTTCTCAATTACTCAGTGTTGAAGCTAATGCAACAAAGCGACGCATGACGTTAAAACCTAGGATAACGAGCCATTGAGTGTATCGGTATCAATTAGTGTGTAATACAAAAATTGCGTTGCTATCGCAACTGTACTGTACTCTAACAGTATGTCTACGATTTTTTAACGAAAGCTACGCAGTATAATTACAAAGACGTTTTATTGCAATACAGCATCATATGTTTTTTACGTTCTTAACATCAAAATTTCTGTCTTTTCTCAATAAGTTATTGAGCATAGAAAACGACCTCTCAACAGCAGCAGAGGTTGGCTGGGCTTTTTGCAATAGTGCGTAGCTTGTTGGGTCAATTGTCAAGTTGGTACAGTTTATTATGGTTTCTAAATCAGAGTTGGATAGCTGTTTGTTAATGTAGTCTTTAATTGCGCAAGGATCATCATCGAATTGCATATTTTTCAACAGTCCGTATGCTTTGGTTATTGTGCAGGCACTTCCTTCTAAGAACTCTACGTTGGCTGCTAAAGTCCGGCATTGATTTATTTTAACCAAGTCCGACACTAAACCTTCCACATTGATAGCGTCTTTTGCTCGGTTGACTAAGAGGCCTGCACTTGTCCAATTGTTGACAATGGTACGAACAGCTGGAAGGTTATCACTATAATATAAGGCAGCTCTAAGCCAAGATGCCCATCTTGTAATTATAGGGTCAGGAGAAGATGGCAGACCAGCATCATGAAAATCTTTCTAGCGATCATTGTTTTTGATTGTTGCTGCCTTGATCGTTGCTATTGCTTCATCAATATTTTTAAAATAAGCACGCACACGCATAGCGCAGTTATGTAGTAAGTGCGCAACACAGGTGACATGCATCAAAGAAGGGTATAATTCCTTCAATGTCTCTCCAGCCGAAGACATGTACCGAGCAGCATCAGTCAAGAACAATGAAAAACTCTCGCGTTTTATTTCAAGTTGTCGCAATATGTCATCCACAGTGTGCTGAATAATACTGCTATTAACATTGCGACCGCTGTCAAGTGGATGGCAATTAACGAGGAATGTCTGATTTGGAGCATCTAACCTGCCCACAAGCACACTGATATACTTTTGTTTAGCAACCTCTGCTTCATCCACAATCAAAAAATTTTTTTGTCACGAAGCAATTCTTGAATTTGTTCCTCTTTTTGGGATGCCAATTTAGCAACACATGCCCGGGCTACAGTCTCCGAAGGCAATACTTTTCCCATTCTAGCAAACAGAGACTTTAAAGAAGGATGGTTCAGTTTATGAAGTAGGATACCTGCAGCTAAGAATGAAGAAACAACCTATTCCTTGTAGTTTACATGATCGAAATATAAAACGGTTTGCTTACTTTGAGATTTGCTCTTTGTCTCCAATTTTCCTTGGTGTTGCTTACTTTTTCGGTGGCTTTCCACAAAAAACTTTTTGTCGCATTTGACTAACACGTCGCAAAGGTTTCATCGCAAGTTGCCGGCAGGAGTTGCCGAAAACTCATCCGGATATTCCTGGCAAGTTTGCCTAACTTTCGCTATAAAAGATTTGGCTTGTTTTGGCATTTTTTGCTTTGCAAGCTACAACTTAAAAAGACCACGTGTAAAGAGCGCAAGGCTCTTATAGGATTAGATTAATTGTCTAACAATTATGTATTTATGCATCAACAATGAAGTTTCATGCATAATAAGTGCTATTTCCTTCTCAATTACCGCACATTATTGTGACGATAGTGCAAATATTGCAACTATTTCAAAAGTTTAAAATCAAATAAAACTGCGCGTAAAATTTTAACAGCAGCTCAAAAATTCAAAAAAATATTTAAAAAATATAATATTTGTTTGTTATTGTAAGGAAATTTTTGATAAAGACAATTTTGACTTTATGCAAAATTTTGACTTTATTTTGACTAATAAAATCTACCAAAACAGACTCCTGAACACCTGAAACGAACGTTAGTACACATTTGATCATGTAACAAGGTCCTGAAAAAATTTTGACTTTAACGGGCCCTAGCTATTAGTCAGCTAAATATCTAATTACTCTATATGGTAGTGTTACCGGTAGTAGGTACTTGGTAGGGCACAATTCACAAACTATGCACCAACCACCAAAAAATGGTACAAATTAGTGGTTGGTGCAACAAAAACCAGAAGAATGGTGCAATCATTTCCCTCCCCATAGGAATGGGCCGCAACGCATAACGCGAAAACGTTTTTTATTGGAGATCACTTTCAGCGCAGAATGCAACAAAAAGATTGTGGGACTTTGAATGAATGGGGACCCCAGAACTAGAAGTAACTTACGCTGGAGTTTTCAGTGGAAAAAGTTCGTCATAAATCGTAATGACGTCAATTTTTTAGGGAAGTCATTAAAATAAAAACAGGTTTTTAACATCGAAGTGTGTAGAGCGGGGTATCCAATTATTTTTTCAGAAGTAGGCCTACCAGATTTGATAATGTAAAAGTGCTCGAGGAGTAGAGGGCCAATTTTCGTGTCTGCGATAATCAGAAAGCACTCAAAGCTGTAAATTACATTCATGCAGTGGCGCCGCCACGGTCAAAAAAGTGGTGGGGGGGGCAAAATGGCGTTACAACTTGATGACGTCACGTACGGGAAACGGAAACCAAAAAGTGTTTTTTTGTCTTGACTTTAGCCACCGCTGAACAAGTTAGAACAACGCAACTATTTAATCTAAATTGATCTACCATTAACCTTTCTCACTGCCCGCTGTTACACTAATGGCTCATACAGTAGCGTACTTTTGTTTAAATTGATTGAGGAAATAAGGCAGTGGTGCATTGAGGATTTGGCAAAGGGGAAGCATAACTGGGGGTCCCCCAGCTTCCGGAGGCTAAGGCGTAGCCCCCAACCGCCAACGAATTTTTGCGGTTTTCACATGAAAACAACACTCATTTTAGCACACTTTTTTATCGAAAAAGGGCATGCAGTGAGTGCAGTCTCTATAGAGTATAGACAATGCAAAAATACTTTCGCAGCTTATGTCTAAAAGCAAAAGCTTGGGCAAAATAAGTGAAAGGAGGCTGCAACCATTATTAGTTTGAAAAAATATGAACTGAAAGTGAGATTTTATCACCTTATGACAGGGTCAAAGGGGGAGGCATGGCACAGAAAATTTAATATGTTAACGTCTTTTCAGGAAGCTGAAGGAAAAAGTCTATGATTAAAGTACGTCATCTAGCAGTGGCGTACGCAGGATTTTTCAATGTAGGGAGTTTCAGTGACGTCACATTGTGATGACGCAAGGATACCACAATCACAGCAGTTCAGAGGTATTTAAGTGCATCGGATTGTAATGTTTCTAGTCTAAATTATTACGCAATTGCAGTTGACCATGATTAAGCTACATAATGCCTTAACTAAGAAAACAACAAAGATATATTTCATTCACACTTTTGCTTTGCGCTTCATTTAAGGGGAGAAAAGACAGAGATGAGAAAAGGTTTCACAGAAATTCATGTTGTAAAGCCGTAGTTAAAAATTTACGGAAAAAATTTTAGTTTACCTCAGTTTTGGGCCATAGGAAGGTTGACCGACCAAAGTAGGCCAGCTTTCGCAACGTCACAAACAGGGTGTAGCCAGGGGTTAAAGCACTTAATTGCTTCCCTCCAAAATATTTTTTCAAGAACCAACATTGACGTAAAGTTGTAAACAACGCATATAAACCTAGATATAAATATTTAATATGCACTTATTTTGAAGGAAGCAGTTTCTCCCATAACTATCTTGAAAAGTGAAGATAGTAAAACATGCCCTCCCTACCAAAACATTTTAAAGGTAAAATTGCTCGAGAGAGGAATCCCTGATCATGCGATTATGGTCAAAATCAGCGTCGATTTTGTCTAAGCATTTTTTTACCATATCACAGCGTCGACATCATCACATACTTTTGAACACGTTAATCGGGATGTCTGAAAAACGGAGCACTCCAGCTCCTGAGGCGGTTACGATGCATAAAAACAATTTTGCTTGCCCCTTTCCCTCGCTCCGCCCCTGGGCCTCTTCAAATCTTTTATTGGTCTGCTCTTCCTTGGCAGTATTTTTATTTTATTTTTAGCACTTACGGCAGAGTCAATTAAGGTTTTTATATTTTAATAATTTTTCAACTAACCGGCCGGTTATAGCATATATAGTGTTAAAGATGTCGCTATCGATGCGGAAAATTTGGGGTTCAATTCCCAGGCCGGTCGAATCGGACGCACTACAGCCAACGGCTCGCCACTGCTGCAACATTTTTTCGGAGCTGCGTTGCCCAGGCGCTATAAGCCGCGGGGTCGGGCCTCGCCACTCGTTACCGCGCTTTGGTACTACAGCGAGTGTAATGAAACGAGTATAACTGCCCTCTTTTGGTTAAAGCATGCTAGTTAAAGAAAATAAGGTAAGATCCTAATTGGCAGAAATAGGGCTTGTCGGCTCTAAACACTCGGCTTATAGTATTACAAAAACGCTACTGAGCTGAACTATAGTTCCTAGATTTCCAAAACACAATGGCATCAGAGTTTTCTTTATTAGAGTTGTCCGACTCTATCACGTGATTTCGTTTTTACGCATGAGTACTTATAGATCGATTTCAGCAGACTACAGTCAGCTTGCATTGTGAAAAGTGACTAAAGCCTTCAAACGCCGGAGTTAAGCTAACGAATTAGCCAAATTTGATTTCAATTACGTGAAGGATAGTTTTACAGACATTTGCAAGAGAATTTTTTGTGATATGTAGCCTAGTTAGCAAAAACTGATTTAAATAACGTGAAGGATAGTTTTAGTGATTAGGTAGTCTATATAGCTGTACATTAGCATGGATTACTCAGACACCCTTTGTTGGACACAAACTGCATTTAGTGATAGACTAGAGTTCCAGTCTAAATGTCATTTCAAATCGAAATTGATTTCTATCACTAAAACTTTTGGAGTAATATTTTCAGAAATTTGATCCAAATTAAATTCGACATTTTTCTGAATGCAAAATATTTTACATTAATTATTTTTTGATTTTTTATTAGACCTTAGCTGTCAAAATAACTATGAAAGCTTATGGATCTTATTGAAAGAAGGGAAAGTAGGGGACCTATCGCACAAGTTTTACTGAATTCAATTTTTTGTCCAATTGGTTGGACAATACATTAGGCCAAATGCTTTTTGGTTTGTTGGACTTAGTTGTAACGACATCGCTATCGATGCGGGAGGTCGGGGGTTCGCGCCCTGGGCCGGTCAAATCGGACAAAGTATCGCCAGGGACTCGTCACCGCGCTGTTTTCTTCGAACTTTGAAGCTGAGTTGCCTGGGCGATCAGCGGCGGAAACGGGTCCCGCTACTTGTTACACGCTTTGGCAGAATACCGCGAGTATAATGACGGCTTGATTTTTTTGGATTTTATATTGTGATGAAACTCTTCTGTACCCAAACGAAAAAACTCGAAATGCTCAAGGTAAATTTATTTGCAGTTAAAAAATGTCACTCAAACGTCCCCACGGGGACCATTTGTCAATAAAGTGGCAACCTTCCGACCGCTACATGATTAAGCGATTTAAAGTAATTGCAAATGTCTCTTAAAAATTGTTGCTGTAATCGGAAAACGAACGAATGTTTATTCATATGAAACGAATGTTGAAATCTTAATAGTAGACTCGCTTAACCACCAGTGCACACAGATGGGCATTTATCGGTGATATAGTTTTGATTTGTTGATTACCGATATCGCTTTTGTAGTACATTTTGTTATCGCCGATGAATTATCGAGATAAACGATTCTTCATGCACACAGTGTTCAAAGTTAGTGAGGTGGTGCTGTGGAAAAATACGCAGTGTTCATGAAGTCTTGTTGCGATTTAAAAAAATGTCTCTTTGTTTTGTTGCCACGGCAGAGTTCGTGAACTGCTTTCTTTTCTTAAAAATCTAGAAAAATATTTTTGCAATTTAACTCCAAAAAAGCTTCGTCAAACACATCGAAAATTTAATGCAACATATATCGGAAAAATTTATCGATTACCGATATCACTTCAAGAAATTGAAATTTACCGATTATAATCGGTATCGCCCAGGGATTTTTTGAAATTATCGGTAATCGTTATTGCTTAAGTACAGAAAATTTTAGCCTATCGTGCCCATCACTGCCAGTGCAAATGAAAAATTAGCCAAGTATTTTGAACAATAGGTTATCGGTACGGAACATCAGAATAGCTTTGAAAAAGCTGTTTTCGCTAGGGAGTCGAACCGTTTCATTTGTACGGTTCAGAATCGGTTTGGGTTCAACAGCGGTTTCAAATTTCGGTTCAGTTCCGGTTAAGGTTCAGATAAATTGAAACGCTCTGGTTTGGGTTCGCTCCAGTAAAAAATATTTCAAACCGGTTTATAAAGTTCCAGTTCAAGTTCGCAGTTAAAAATGGTATAATTCTAGTAACATATTTTAAAAAATGAAACGTACAAAGCAATTTTCCTTCGCATTGACAGGCCACTATAATGCATAAAATACTAGTAGTAAAGCCAGTTTCGAATTAATTAAATTGCTACTATGCTCCGACGCCGGCGGCCTAATCTTTACAGAAACATATCTTCACATTGACGGGCCAATGCACAGCTTGTAGTGCTGTGCAAGTACTGTATTTCTTTAAATATAAGCCACCTTCAAAGTGTCAATCGGTTACGCCGATCAAAGTGACGAGTGTGACCTCACGGAGCGAGCCGCTTTTTTAATCGGTTCGATTAAGGTTCGCAAGTGCTAAAATTATTCGGTTCAGTTCCGGTTCGCTGTTTGAAATTTTGAAAAATACGGTTCAGGTTCGACCAAATTAGCGTAAAACCGGTTGATAAAACTTCGGTTCGACTCCCTGGTTTTCGCATTTGGAAAAACCTCTATCATAAATAGAAGAAGAACAATTTATTTGTTGCTAAAACACGTACAGAACATGTACATAGTAACATAGAATCAGAATTATTTATATTAAGCAACAGGCAGCTGCGAAGGGACCACTGGTCTTCAAGTCAAGCAGCGACCATCAATCAGGACACACATGTTGGCAGAACTTATAAATAAAGAAAAAAAAAATATTAGAGAAAAAATAGAGAAAAAAAAATATAATAGAGAAAAAAATAGAGAAAAAAAATGTAAATTAATTCAGATTATACTTGTGTAAAAGAAGTTCTTTAAAACACAGTTTAAACTTGGAAAAAGATAGTTTTTTGATGTCATGTGGAATGCTGTTCCATATTTTAGTACCAGTAAATTTAATGGAGTGCTGGGCGCGTGTTGTCATAAAACGAGGTAAGAATATGGTGTCTTCATGAACGTTTCGGCGAGTACAATAATTTGAAACATTTGAGGAATAATTAAAATAATCGTTGAATACATTAGCAAGTTTATTGTGAGTAATTTGATACATTAACTTCGCAATTTCAAAAGTGTAAAGATCTTCGAGCTTTAAAATTTGATACTGGTGATATTGAGGTGTAATTTTTTTTCTAATTGATGTCTTTGAAATTATTCTCAGAGCTTTATTTTGTAAACGAATTAGTTTACCTAAATATGAACTATAAGTTGAAGCCCATACAGGTAGAGCGTAAAGTAAATGAGTATGTACAAGTGAATAATATAGATTAATTAGGTTATTCCTTGGAAGATAATAACTTAATTTTGCAATTATGCCAATAGAGCGAGCGATTTTGCGCTCAAGGAAATCAATATGTTTCCTAAAAGAAAGCTGATCATCAATTATGACTCCCAAGTATCTAGCCGATTCAGAGAATTTAACAGTTTGGTTATCAAAGGTAAGAGTAAAGGGTGTTTTAGGAGTACGTATATATGGAGAAATTAGTAAAGCTTCAGTTTTCGTTGTGTTAACCAGTAGGCCATTAGTTCTCATCCACTGTAAGACATTAGAAAGCTCAGTATTTGCAAGAACTTCTAAGTCAGTAAGTGTTTCTGCAGTGATTGAAAGAGCGGTATCATCAGCAAAGAATCTTGGAAGAGTTTGCAAACAAGAGGGAAGGTCATTAATATAGATTAAAAACAATAATGGACCTAAGATGGATCCTTGCGGGACGCCATAGTCGATTACTTTATCAGAGGAATTAGTATTGGCTAAGGAGACAAATTGTTTTCTATCATTTAAATACGATTTCAGTAGAGAATTAGCCACACCACGAATACCATAGTGATCCAATTTCTTGATTAATTTATTGTGTGGCACAGAATCAAATGCTTTTCTGATATCTAAGAATAATAAAGTTGTATATTGCTTGGAGTTAATATTATCAAAGCAAGATGTAATCAAGTCCAATATCGGATGAGTTGTAGAACGGTTGTGTCTAAAACCATACTGGCTTGAAACTATTGTCTTATTACGCTCTAAAAATGATAGAAGTCTGTTGTAAATTATGCGTTCAAATAGTTTAGAAATAGAAGTCAGTAGCGAAATAGGACGATAATTATTTAATAGGTCAGTAGATCCTTTTTTAAATATAGGGATAACTTTTGCTGTTTTCAGCTTATTTGGAAATATGCCATATGTAAGGCAGTGATTTAGCATTACAGACAAGGGATAGGAAAGAATAGGGGCAGCAATCTTTAAAAAATAAGGATCTATGTCATCATGCCCACCAGCTTTATTTAGCTTCAGGGAGTTGATTAGCGTCATGATTTCATATGGGGTTGTAGGTTGTAAATAGATTGAATCTGGGCAAGCGTTTTTTAAATAAAGTATTTCATCATCTGTAGAATTAGCTTGGACACTGTTTGCAATAAATTTACCAACATTAACAAAGTGATGGTTAAATTCTTCTGTGATTTCATGTACGTCTGAGATAGTTGTTGTGCTGTTAATTTTAATAAGATTAGGAAACCTAGAGTTTTTCTTTGATGGTAATAGAGCACGCAAAATGTCCCATGTTTTCTTAGGATTATCTTTACATCAATTTAACTTTTGGTGGTAAAATAGTTTTTTAGCAAGCTCTTTGACTTTGGTCAATGTGTTAGAATACATCTTGTAGCATGATTTTGCAACAGGTGATCCATTAATATAGTGAGTTTTGTGCATTTTTTGCTTTTTTTTGATGGATATGAATAACCCTTTCGTGATCCATGGTTTACTTTTCAAACGCCTCTGTTTTCTAGACAGCTGTTTAAGCGGGGCATGAGTGTTAATTGTTTCAGTTATTAAGGAGTAAAATTGGCTAAATCGATCATTAATATTATTTTCAGTAATAGTATGAAGTTGGGGCATAAAATATTCAATTTTATTTAATAGTTCTTCATTAAAATTTTCACTAATAAAGTTACTGTACGATCTAACTAGAGTAGGCTGAGGATGTGTAGGCATAAAATTACTATTAATGATAGCCATAACCGGATAATGATCAGTAATATCATAGTCAATAACGAATGGAATAATTACGTGTCTATTTTCATTAGTAATAATATGATCCAGAACAGTCGCAGAACTCGACGTTACTCTAGTGGGAATATTTATCAAGGAAGCAGAACAATTAGAAGTTAACATGTTTAAATAGTTATTTGCCTTGTTAGATGTGCTATAGGAATCAGTTGACAAATCGATATTCATGTCACCTAGAACAAAAAAGTATTTTTTACTTATGTTTAAATCAGTTAGAATCTCATTTAGGTATTCACAAAAAGCATTATAATTGGAATTAGGATGTCGATAAACAGTGCCCACCACATAATTAATTTCAGAATTAGGGCACGTTATCTTGATCCATATATTTTCACAGCCGTGTATCGTCGCCTTAAAAGTTAATTCTTCCAGCTGAAATATATCAGCAACGTAAACACCAACGCCACCAGCATTGGAAAGAGAGTTATTGTGCAGAAAGGTATATTCAGGAATTGAAACATTTAAAAGGGGTTTGTCTTTTATTTTTGTTTCGCTTATGCTAATAACATGTGGTTTAGAAGGTAATTTAGATAAGAAGTTGCATAAATTGTCAAAGTTTTTTTGCAGAGAACGCATATTGAGATGCAATAAAAACAGCTCATTTTTCTTAAAGTGAATACAAGGAGAGTTCAAGTCCAAATATTTGCATGACTTAATATTTTGAAAAATAGAAGAAAACGATTCATCACATGAATCATATTTATCAGATTTGCAATCATTTAGGATTGCCTGATTTTGGATATTTGCTTGACTTGAGGTCAGTAGTCCCTCCGCAGCATCATCATCACTACACACACTTGAAACTGACATTAAGCTCAACAAAAAATAGTCTATTCCCACAGCATAGTATAGGCCTGTACATCAGTTAGGCCTACTTGATTAGATTCAAATCTTGTTCGGTGGTGATCAGAAGTGGCTTGGAGTTTTCAGTTTTTCTAACAAAAATGTTGCCATTGACAGTCCAAAAGAATTTGTAATCAGCTTTTATAGCATCTTGCTTCGCTTTCCAGAAAAGACGTTTTCGAAAGGGGGTCAGGTTTTCATTAATATATAGCTCACTGATGCCTTTCACAGAGAGTTGATCGAGGTTTATACCTTGGGTAAGTTTCCGTTTCGAGTAAAGTTCATTACGTACATCACGACTAATGAATCGAGCTATAATTGGTGGGGGACGATTATCATTCCGAGATCGAAGCCGGTGGGAAGTCGAAATATCTTTATCAGTAATTTTAACATCCAGTAGCTCTGCAACTTCTGTGACGATAGCATTAGTATTCTCACTTTCAGTGAACGGTATTCCAGCTATTTCTAGATTCAGTCGACGTCCGTACTGCTCCAGGGAATCGAGTTTAACTGCCTCCTTATTAGTTTGTTTGTTGTTTTCAGCAGTTTGGTTTTTTAAAGTTTTCAGCTCGTTTTCAAGTTTCCTATTGGTTTCAATTTGTTTATCATAATCAACTTTGAGCTCATCATATTTTGCTGATATGAACTCTTGGCTATTTTTCACATCCGAAAGTTCGTTTTTAAGGTTCGTTTTTAAATACTCTCGATAGCTTTAAAAAAAGCTGTTGTATAGGCCTACCAGAAATTTTTTGTGACGCGCTCGTCAAATATTAATAATGTGTGCAGTGCAAGCTTCCAAAGATCTCAAATTATCCAGCGCAATTTTTTTTCTTTTACAGTAACTAAAAAAATCGAAATTAAGGCTCAAAATTTGAAACTAACCTACTTTGTGCAGAAAAAACTGCTCGGGTAGCGTTACTTTATGCTGAAAATACTCGTTATCGAAAATGCTAGGCTTATTCGTTATCGAAAAAGCTGCCCGTGTAAAAGTCTACTGTTACTTTCTTTTACACCACTGCGTATTAGCCTACCTGCGTTAAGCATTTTTTGCTAAATATGCTAAGAAAAGTAGTGGCGAAATATCAGGGTAGGCTATAAGTTTGCTTTTCTTTGGCGCAGTAGCAGAGCATTGCTAGTTGTTGGCACTAAGTTTTTAAAAACAAATTCGTGCATTTCATGTTATGATTTCAAAGCAAATAAAAAAAATAATGCTGCTGCAAGCTACAAGACTGGATTCAGACTTTCAGAGATGCTGGATTGCTGCATTCTTATGCTGCTGCTGCTATTGTATCTTATGCACTGCGACGTTTCTGTAACACAATTGATCTATTAGTATTGAAGCGTAACCATTATAATAAAGAAACAAAAATGAGAAAGAGTCGGACAACTCTTTATAGAGAAAACTCTGATGGCATATCAGTAGGCTACTTCAATAGAGTGGTAAAGTGCTAGGTGGCGCTGTTCCTAGCAACCGCTTTTACTGGTTCTACACTATTTTTGCTTCATTATAACTAAGCAGCTACTGGTAGCAGAGTTCTCTTTACGAGAGTTGTTCGACTATTTCTCATTTTTGTTTCTTTATTATGATGGTCACGCTTCAATACTAATAGATCAATTGTCTCAAAGGAACGTTACAGTGCATAAATTACAGTAGCAGCAGCAGCGGAAGAATGCAGCAATGCAGTCTTGTAGGTTGCAGTAGCATTAATTTTTTTCATTTGGTTTGAAATTATGATATAAAATTCATAAATTTGTTTTTAAAAACTTAGTGCCAACCTACTACCAAAACTCTGCTACTACGCTATAGAAAAGGTAACTTGTAGCCTACTCTGATATTTAACCACAACTTTTCTTAGCATATTTAGCAAAAAATGCTTTGCACAGGCAGGCTTATTATGGACAGTGGTATAAAAGAAAGTACCAATAGACTTTTACACGAAAAGCTTTTTCGAAAACGAGTAGGGCTAGCATTTTCGATAACAAGTATATTTAGCATGAAATAAAGCTACCCGAGCAGTTTCTACTGCAAAAACCTAAAAAGTAGTTTAGTTTCAAATTTTTAGCCGCACTGTCGATTTTTTTGGTTGAAGAAAAAAAAAATTACGCTGGATAATTTTGAGATTTTAGAAAGCTTGCAGCACACAATATTAATATTTGACAAGCGCGTCACGAAAAGCTTCTGGGATGCAACAGCTTTTTTTAAAGCTATCAAGAGTGGGCTATTGATGATAGAGGTTTTTCCAAATGCGAAAACCAGGGAACAACAACAGTTATTTGACAAATCAAACAACAGACAGGGAGTCGAACCGACCCCGAACCGGAGTTTTGTAAACCGGTTTTACGCTGATTTTGTCGAACCTTAACCGAACCTGAACCGTATTTTTCAAAATTGCAAAAAGCGAACCGGAACTGAACCGAATAATTTGAGTACTTGCAAACCTTAACCGAACCGATTGAAAAAGTGGCTCGCTCCGTGAAGTCACACTCGTCACTTTGATCGGCGTAACCGATTGACACTTTGAAAGTGGCTTATATTCAAAGAAATACAGTACTTGTACAGCACTACAAGCTGTACATTGGCCCGTCAATGTGAAGATATGTTTCTTTATCAAAGATTAGGCAGCCGGTGTCGGAGCATAGTAGCAATTTAATTATCTCGAAATTGGCTTTAGGCCTACTACTAGTATTTTATGCATTATAGTGGCCTGTCAATGCGAAGGAAAATTGCTTTGTACGTTTCATTTTTTAAAATATGTTACTAGAATTATACCATTTTTAACTGCGAACTTGAACCGGAACTTTATAAACCGGTTTTGGAATACTTTTTACTGGAGCGAACCCAAACCTGAGCGTTTCAATTTATCTGAACCTTAACCGGAACTGAACCGAAATTTGAAACCGCTGTTGTACCCAAACCGAACCTGAATCGTAAAAATGAAACGGTTCGACTCCCTAGCGAAAACAGCTTTTTCAAAGCTATTCTGATGTTCTGTACCGATAACCTATTGTTCAAATATTAGGATAATTTTTCATTTGCACTGGCAGTGATGGGCACGATAGGCTAAAATTTTCTGTACTTAAACTATAAACTATAACCGATAATTTCAAAAAAATCCCTGGGTGATAGGTCTACCAATTATAATCGGTAAATTTCAATTTCTTAAAGTGATATCGGTAATCGATAAATTTTTCCGATACATGTTGCATTAAATTTTCGATGTGTTTGACGAAGCTTTTTTGGAGTTAAATTGCAAAAATATTTTTCTAGAATTTTAAGGAAAGAGAGCAGATCACGGACTCTGCCGGAGACATTTTTTTAAATAGCAACAAGATTTTATGAACACCGCGTATTTTTCCATAGCGCCAACTCACTAACTTTGAACACTGTACGAGTATGCATGAAGAATCGGTTATCTCGATAATTTATCGGCGATAACAAAATGTATTACAAAAGCGATATCGGTAATCAACAAATCAAAACTATATCACCGATAAATGCCCATCTGTGTGCACTGGTGGTTAAGCGAGTCTACTATTAAGATTTCAACATTCGTTTCATATGAATAAACATTCGTTCGTTTTCCGATTACAGCAACAATTTTTAAGAGACATTTGCAATTACTTTAAATCGCTTAATCATGTAGCGGTCGGAAGGTTGCCACTTTATTGACAAATGGTCCCCGTGGGGACGTTTGAGTGACATTTTTTAACTGCAAATAAATTTACCTTGAGCATTTCGAGTTTTTTCGTTTGGGTACAGAAGAGTTTCATCACAAAATAAAGCCAAAAAAAATCAAGCCGTCATTATAATCGCGGTATTCCGCCAAAGCGTGTAACGAATAGCGAGGCCCGATTCCGCCGCTGAGTGCCCGAGCAACACAGTTTGGAAGTTCGAAAAAAACAGCAGCGATGGCGAGTCCCTGGCGATACTGTGTCCGATTTGACCAACCCAGGGCACGAACCCCAGATCTCCCGCATCGATAGCGAATAGCGATGTCGTTACAACTAAGTCCAACTAACTAAAAAGCATTTAGCCTAATGTATTGTCCAACCAGTTGGACAAAAAATTGAATTCAGTAAAACTTGTGCAATAGGTCCCCTACTTTTAATGAGATCCATAAGTTTTAATAGCTATTTTGACAGCTAAGGTCTAATAAAAAATCAAAAAATAATTAATGTAAAATATTTTGCATTCAAGAAAATGTCGAATTCAATTTGGATGAAATTCCTGAAAATATTACTCCAAAAGTTTTAATGATAGAAATCAATTTCGATTTGAAATGACATTTAGACTGGAACTCTAGTCTATCACTAAATGCAGTTTGTGTCCAACAAAGGGTGTCTGAGTAATCCATGCTAATGTACAGCTATATAGACTACCTAATCACTAAAACTATCCTTCACGTTATTTAAATCAGTTTTTGCTAACTAGGCTACATATCACAAAAAATTCTCTTGCAAATGTCTGTAAAACTATCCTTCACGTAATTGAAATCAAATTTGGCTAATTCGTTAGCTTAACTCCGGCGTTTGAAGGCTTTAGTCACTTTTCACAATGCAATCTGATTGCAGTCTGCTGAAATCGATCTATAAGTACTCATGCGTAAAAACGAAATCACGTGATAGAGTCGGACAACTCTAATAAAAAAAACTCTGCTGGTAGCATACAGCTGGATTTTGTGGCTGACGTTGGTGCTGTCGCCTGTTAGGTTTTGTCAAGGCTGGTTTTACCCACTATTTTTGATGGTTCAGTGTTTTGTACCTGACTGTAACCTTCAGTGTGAAGAAACAAACTGTAGTTTTTATCGGTTTTCAAAAACCAGGCGAAAACTTTCGAGATGGATAGCATTGATAACTGATAAGGTAAGCATAGCAGTCCTTTTTTCCTAAATGAGTAGGCATACCACTTTACTAGGCTTTTAAGAAGCTTTTGACTGCTTTAAAATTATTGTCCTAACAACGCTCTAATAAAATTTATTAGGTTTTATCATCCTGCCTTGGCTAATCAGTAGTGTAGATGCCCTGCTCAGCTGCTCTTTTTCGGAATCGCAAACTACCAGTAAGACGACTTGCAGCAGTGTTCAGCTGCATAATTTATGTAGTAATCCGACTACACTTGGTGAGCTAAACCTCTATTGATTTGACGTCCTACACTTAGCTACAGCTCTTCTTGATCAGAGAAAATTGGAAACATCCTAGAGGTCTAGACTATGCAAAGTGTTTCGCAATGTTGAATGACCTGTAGCATTTTGAACGGCTAAAATAGGTAACTAAAGTTTAGTCTAACTTTGAGATATATCTTACGATAGTCATTATATTGAAAATGTCCTGCTAACAGTAACAATTAGTTCATGTATAATTTTAATGTTTTGCAGAAGAGCTGACTAAGAAGCATTCGTGAATTTTCATGTGAGCAGTTGCCATTTTAAGATGAAAAAGAAAATGACCCAACAATATTTACAAGAAATTTGGACAAACTATCCCTGTTAAAAAACCATCTTCAAAGAAGCATAAAAGTAAACCTACTGATACTGCTGCTACTGAAAAAAAAAAAACATTTCTCTAGATTTTACTAATGAGCAGTTGGATGAGGTTTCAATGGATGGGTTGGTGCTGCCTGCTGATCCTTCAACTCTAAACTAGTTCAATGGCACTAACAGATTTTATTCAGTTGACAATTTGCATGAAAAAATGATTAGAATAGAAACTGGCATTCCTACACAAAATCTTTTTCTATTGATAGCTGTATGTACAAAAAAATTTAAAGGTGAAATTTTATATTTTTATAACTGAAAAGTTAAGACGGTTAAGCTTGAAAATTAGATTATTATAACACTAATGAAGCTAAGACAAAATTATACAAATCTGCATCTTGCGAAGTTATTTTTATGCAGCAAAACCCCGATTTCAAACACTGTTTTGACTTTTATTTATGTGTTACATGAATTACTATTTGTTGATTTGAAGTCACATGTGCCATCGCGATTCAAACACGGAATTTCAGCTCCAGCTGCATTTGCTGACTTTCCGAATTGCCGAATGATAGTGGATTGTACTGACATAGAAGTTGTTACGCCAAAACGGAATGGATTTACAACGACTGTCAAAATCTACTAGTAGGTCAATGAACTCATGTAAGGCTCTTGATAGAGTAGCTCCCAATGGTGTGATTACATTTGTCAATAAGCTATGTGCTGGGTCTACATCTGTAAAACACATTGCTTAAAAGTGTGGGATTTTAAATCACTTCGTCGCAGGTGATCTTATTCTTGCTGACATAGGGTTTTTGATCCAAAACGTTGTACCTGCCCACCATTTCTTGAACTTGGAAAGTTGTCTAAAAATAAAATCATTTAAACTAAAAGCATTGCAAAGTGTCAAATTCATGTTGAACGAGCCAATGCCAGGGTAAAAAGTTTTAAGATTCTAACTTTAATTCCATCATGGCTGCGTGGTTACTTTAATGTTATTTTTCAGCTAGTGGCTGCTTTGGTCAACTAGCGATTTCCTCTTATTATATGAAAAGGCTTGCTATAATAGTGCATTTTAATGATATTTGCGATATTGTCGGTACTTGCCTGTACTCAGTGGTGTAAAGTAACGAAATACTTTTACTTGAGTAGATTACTTGAGTAGTTTTTTTCGGTAACGAGTACTTTTTTGAGTAATTTTTTTTTGGCTACTTTTACGTTTACTTTAGTACTTTTTGTATAAAGTAACTCTACTTGGGTAGTTTTTATTTGAGAAAAGTAGAAGTAGTTTACTATTGTGGCATTTGAGTTACAGTCTCGCCTTGAAATCCCTCGTTGCGCCTAAAATCTGTATTTACACTCCAATTCTCCATTATTCAACTCCATAACACTCGGTCTCGTCATCGCCATGGAAATTTCACTCCATGCGATAAGAATTACGCTGTCACCTTTGATACTAAACGTCATGCAGGGAAGCTATAAATACCAATTCTTAAGTCATTGGTTTAACCCAACTCTGAATCGATCCCCGATTCTACCGTTCCAGAAGCAGACGCTCTATCCAATCGGCCATCTGGGCGGTAATAATTTCTTTTGGTTCACCATTTTGCCACCTTCAAAGCAAGTCCATCATCACCGCATCGGCAAGTGTGTAGTTGACACTTTAACATTTAAAAACGCTATACGAGTACTTTTACTTGAGTAGTTTTTAAATGACTACTTTTTTACTTTTACTCAAGTGCTTTTTTCAGTCAATACTTTCTACTTTACTTCGAGTAGTTTTGCCGTCAGTAACAATACTCTTACTTAAGTTCTGTTTCAAAATACTTTTTACACCACTGCCTGTACTTTTATACCAGTTCTTGCGAGCACTTTTATATGGTGAGTTTCATACATTTTGCAGCTTTAGAAGAACCAGTTACTATTTTTGCTGTTATGGGTGTGAATTTGACTGTGATGTTAATAACTGGATGTTCTGAAAAAGTCACTGCCTGGTAGTGTTATTTCTTGATTGCGATATTTGATTCATAAACACTGTTTTTTGTAAATGTCTATGTTTATCATTTCGTGTAATCATACTTAATCTATACAAAAATGTGGTACTGTATTTCAAACCAAGAACAGAGGTTATGCATGTAGGCAATAATTCAACTTGATTGGTTTAACGAAATGTATTTTACATTTTGTTGGCCAAAACTTTTAAGTGTTTAAAATTATGTCTATTTTGTCTTTGTGGATGGTAAACTGGTACTATTTGCGTAAGGGCCTTGCCAAGGTTAACGATTATTGTCTTCATAATTCTTGCTGCAACCGTTACTGTGATAATTTCTACAATAAAAACGCTTGTTGTTAAAAGCTGTATATTTTGAATGCTGACGCAGCGAAAAGAAAAAACAAATAATCGTAAAACGCGCTGGTAAAAATAGACAACGGAGATAAGCAACCTGGGTTCTAGCTAGTAATGGCTATAATTACGTATTTTACATGCAAGACGATGCCTGTCCAAAAACACTTTGAACTGCATTTTACTGTAGACTACTCTTCAGCAAAGTATGTGAATTATTAACAACTTAGATGGCCAAGTGGTAAGAGTGTTTGCCTCAGGAGCTGTACAGGGTGACCCCAAAAAAAAAACGGGCCCCAATTCTAATTATTCTAAATACACGGGGCCCGTTTTTTTTGGGTCACCCTGTACCTTGGTTTGACTCCGAGTCGGATATCAAGCCAATGACATGAAAATTGGTATTCACAGCTTCCTGCTTGACGTTCTGCATTTTAAAGGGAAAGTGTGAAGAACAAGCCGGCAAGTTTACTTGCTGTGCCCCTGGGAAAGGCACTTGGCGGGATTTCCCAATCTTGGTGTGGAAGAAAAGTGGCCGGCAACTCCTAAGCGAGCTCGTAAGAGCGCTTTGATCGCTTTCTCGTGATAGGAGGATAAATATGCAGCTAATTTAAAAAAAATGCTCATAAACTTTGCAATAATCACGAGTCACATAATGAGATATGGAAAATTAATCATTATTACGTTAATGGACTAAAATGGAAATGAATGGTGATGAGTTTGACTTCACAATAGACTGAACAAAGTCGACAGTTAGGCTTACGTTCTTCATTGAAAAATGTGCAAGTAGACTAGTGAATAAGAAAAAGATTATACAAACAATCCGCTACGTATACATTCACGACCAATCAAACAGCTTCATCTTGTATGATCATCAACCGACCAGTTAATGATTAAAATTCTTCGAGGCAACTTTCTGCGAATAGGTACCGGTATTTTACGTAAAAACTTCAAAGTTGACTGATTTGAACATTCCAATCTTCATCCTTGTCTAGTAGTTTTAGGGTAATCAGTTGCAGCTGCCAGCTGATAATGGCACATCAACAAATTTCTTCCTCTTCCACTGACATTCGATATCAGTGCGACTCAGGTTGTTATGTCATAAATATATAGAGCAGCAGCATAACTGTATTTATACTCGCTCCTGGGACATTCACACTAAGAAGCGGATTAAATTTCCTTATCTTCTCCAAGATTTATCTGAAAATAATATCACAGATTAGCTGCAGAAACCTTACAAAAAATCATGTAACGGTAGGGTTGCCAACCGTCCCGGAATGCCCGGGACAGTCCCGTCTGACGTCCCGTGTCCCGGACCGGACCACGTCTGTCCCGGAATTTACTGACAACCAAGGCGTTCTAACATAAAAGGCCATGCAAGCATGTCGGCTTCGTTCAAAACTGAAAACGGATGTAATTCACGCGAATATTTTGGTAAATAAAAGTAGTTCACATCATTCTATATGCGTCAATCAAATAAGAATGAGTTGAAAGTAATATTGTGGACAAGACGTTTCGTCAACTGTGACGTGCTGATGACATAACAATCAAATAAGTTAAACAATCGCAAATGGAGGATAAATCACCAGTCACCTTAATTTGAGACGATCATTTAGAGGCTGGGAGTTAGCTAATAACGCTGCTCGATTATCACTTTATTACGCGCAGCACGCACTGTTGCTTGTGATGTCATTTGTGTGTCGTAAGCTTTTGTAGCATCAGTTTTCAAATTCTAAGCATTAAAGTGTCCCGGAATGGTTAAACACAAAGTTGGCAACCCTATGTAACGGTAGGCTACCGGTACCGTACTTACAAGCATATGCAGCTATTGACATTGTACCAGTAGTTTAAAAATCGGTTCAGGTGGTTACTCTTAAATCTCCTGGCATAATTAAATGCAATATTTATAGGCCTATAAAAACCAGCTAGGCCTATAAAAACCAATCAATTACTGAATATGTTGAAACTTAGTTACCCGCTTTAGGTTATAAAAAGGAAATTTATCAATCTATTTTCATCAGCTTACCATTACTTTGCAGTTTCTGCTTGCATACTGAAATAACTCTACATGACTTGATTTGTGGTGGTTTTTCCCTCTTTTGACTGATTTTGATTCATTTGCAAAGTGACCAAGCAGTTTGGCAAAAGAACACATGTTTCGCAACTCGTAACTAAGGCTATGCGGCGATAGTTTAGAACCAGCAAAAGCGGTTGCTACGACAGCGCCACCTAGCACTATTTTACAAAGAGCCGGCGGCAGAGCAGTTGACTTGGGGGGGCCGAAGTTTGATATTAAGCCCAACAGCCACTGTCTTCAAAAGAGTAAGCTTGTTAATTGAGGGGGCCAACCATGTCGATTGGGGGGCCAGGCCCTCCCAGGGCGCCGGCCTTGACCTTACAACTAAAATAAGCGAATTTTTTATTTGTAGGCTATTATGCTTTTCCGCAATACTGATTCACCGAATAGGCAGTCCAAGCAACTTTTTCATCATGAATTTATTTCTGACTTTCATAAGGATTAGGATGTAGGCGTAACAAGCAACAATAGCAGCCTAGCCGTTAATAAGGAAGTGTAGCACCTACGTGCTCCACTAGCCTAGAATTAACCTCAGGATAAAATGAAAATAATGCACCGATCGATGTGAAGTTAACGTTACTAGCGGTTGCATCATTGTTTACGCGGCCTTCTGGTTTGGGTTACTGAAAATTAACCATGTGCTTTTCGTTGGCTCTTGCAGGGATCAGTTTAAGCATTGTTTACTGTTTCTAATGATTATTTTGAACTGCAAAGAAGTTGGAACAAGTCTATAATTCCATACCTGATGAATTTCCACTGAAGTTGATTGCCGAACAGTACGAGCTAAAGCCTAAAAGTTCAACTAGACTAGTTCCCCATTTGAAGTTGAAGGATAAAACAACATCTGGTCTTAAACACTATTCAGTCGCGAGTGTCAGTCTTTGTTCGAAGTTGGTAAGTCATTTCAACGCATTTGGACTGTCTCAACTGAACTTTGTGAATGCTAGTGGCTGTTTGGCTTATACATTCTACGGTATATATGCTCAACCCAGCATTGCAGGGCCTATACCCGCCAGTAGCCGCTACATTTATTGGTGACTCCGACGTGATAAGAAAGTTGCGAGTTCCGATTCCAGTTTGATATTATGAACTTTGGCAAAAAAAAAAATCTTGTTTTGTTTTTGCCTAACAGTTACTGGTCTGTGATTTGACAGAAATTAGACTAGACTAATTCAACTTCAACTTTACTAGTTATTTTGTGTCAAGTTACTAGTGACATCAGAATTAGATTTTTTATGAAAACGATTCTTTTGCTATGCTTTGGAACGGTTATGAAGGATTTTCGTTTCTTGTAGGCCTAGCATGTGTATTAGTCTTGTGTGTGCTTATTTTGGCAGGAATGCTGTATCATGTCGCACATTTCTAATACTGAAACAGTTTCGGAGGCTTTGAGACCTCAAACATTTTGTAGTACTAGCACTCCAACTCAGTTGCCTGTACACTTACAACACTTCACCGAGTCGCCTCCTCATACTCGACACAACATTCACTTACCTGTGCATGTAGACTCTCATCATAACACTGACTCACCATCTCGACTTCAACATGAACCACAATCTTTTGCTTCCCCCACACTGCGAAGCAGATGATTGCCCTCACTTCCAGACGCTACGCCTACAGAAGAATTTTCGCCTGGGAGATCAGATATTCTACATAACTTCAGGAGAAACCATTCGCCGCCAAGTTTGCCTCCACACAGCAGTCGTTCAGTAACTCTTCCCGACTCTTGGTCTACCAACCCAGTGGGCTATTTCAATGCTATTGAGTTACTCTTCCAAGATAGCGGCATAACAGCCGAATCCACCAAATATGCATTGCTGATTACTGCACTGAGCAGGGACAAAAACAACCTTGGCTGGAGTTACAGACATATTTCAGCAATTAAATGCCGAATCTCCCTATTTACAAATGAAGACCACTCTCCTCAAACGCTGCTCGGGTTGTCATGATGAGTCACCCCATTCCTTGTTATATCAGTGCAACAGAGGCAAAGATTCAGTATCAGATTTTCTCCTACGCATCAAAACACGCTTAGGTCCCCATTACAATGAAGACTATTCCCTGATCATGGACCTGGTCCGCCATCGTTTACTTGAATCGGTGGATGATCAAGTCCGACTGACCTTGTATCACTATGAGTCTGGTAGCGTCGAAGAGCTCGCATATCACGCTGACCGCTTGCTTAACCGCACGAAAGACTCTGCCTTTACAACACAGGCTACCTAAACACATCATTACAGCAATCAGCGAGTTCCTAATCAGCAGCTTGTTGACGAGACAGTCGAAACTCGTTTGGATTCCCTTCGCCGTGATGTCACCAACCTGGCTTCATTCAATCAAGGGGCAGTACACACACCAAAAGCTAACACCTTAGGGGTTTCACGTAGACAAGAAGGTAGGTCAAACTATGCTCCACCCCCTTCTGGATTTAGGAATATAAACACTAACCCTCAATCCTATGCATGCTACTACCATGATCATTTTGGCAGCAGGGCTTACAAATGTGATGGTCCTCCATGCCCTTTCAGCACTTCTGCCAGAAATCACACTTTCAAAGGATGTGGCCCACAGCTTCACAGTATCACCCCCCAACCTGCTTCACTCCAGACCGATTCTCTATTTTTTATGACAGACAGGTTGACTTCCACGAACTTTCTTGTCGACACAGGAGCTGCTCATTCACTTTTCCCTTACGCTGTGGCCATTGAATACAATATTCTACAGTCATCCTCACAGCCACTACAGGCCCTAGGAGGAGGTTACGTGCCTGTTCTAGGAACCTACAAGACCCACGTTGATTTGGGATTTTCACGTCTTTTTGAACATGAGTTTTGCGTTGTCGAAATGGACTATGGTATTTTGGGGGCTGACTTTTTGACACAACACAAACTGATTGTAGACCTCTCTTCACGGAGATTAACCGAGTCTACCGAAATAGACAGCACCGCACCGAACTCAGACGACAGTTTAGGAAACGAGTTTGCTGTCAACAGCAACCAAGTTACCAATGGCAATGACAAGATATTAAGTGACAAAGATAATGTTGCAGACCTTTTCAGCCGACCATTCGAGGCACCACAACTTAATTCCATACTGCCCAATCTTGACTCTTGTCTAGACTACCTCGAAATAGCTAATGAGCAACAAGGTGATCTTGAACTGCAAGACTTAGAACATGACGAGAACACCAACCTTTGTTTGAAAGAGGTCCCCGTATGTGAAACTGGCGTGACCCTTCTGTGTGATGATTCGCAGGGGAGATTAAGACCTGTGATACCAAAATCCATGCGCTATACGGTGTTTTCTCATTTTCATTCTGGCTCCCATCCAGGCATCAAGGCTGGAATCAAACTAATCAGTCGTCTTATTGTGTGGTATAACATGAGGAGAGACATTACTTGTTGGACTAGGGAATGCCAGCAATGTGCGCGCTCGAAGATCTACCGTCACACTACGGCACCCCTTCAAGCCGTCACTCCACCCCCACGTGGGCGTTTTACTCACGTTTACGTGGACTTCACTGGGCCGCTACCAGCAAGCAAAGGCTACAATTACATCATGGTCGCAATTGACAGGTTTTCTCGTTTTTTCCAAGCAATCCCTCTAGTTGGCATAACGGCTGAAGAGTGTGTAGATGCTTTCATTCGGAATTGGGTGAGCTTCTTCGGATGCCCATCAGACATTTACACTGACAGAGGTAGGCAGTTCACGTCGTCACTCTGGCTTGACATGTGTCGTCATCTGGGGGCTCAGTTTCACCAATCAACAGCGTACCATCCTCAGGCACAGGGTTTGGTGGAACGCTTAAACCGAACTCTCAAAACCAGTCTGAAATGCCATGAAAACGCCTCTGCTTGGTTCGATCAACTTCCTTGGACCGTGTTAGCACTCAGAAATACGCCTAAAGAAGATCTTCAGAACTCAACCCCAACCGAACTGGTGTTTGGACAACCCGTACGCTTGCCGGGGGAATTCTTTGATAAATCACTGGAGGAAGACTCGCCTGACAGGAACTTTGTGAACAATCTTGCCACTTTTATTTCCAATGTACAGTTTTCACCACCGAGAACCACAAACCGTCCATCATACATTGATCCCAAGCTTATTGACCCTACTACGACCCATGTCTACATTCGCATTGCCAAACGCCAACCGCCTTTTCATCCTGCTTACTTGGGACCATACCAGATTGTGGATCGACATCCCAAATATTTCGAGATAAACATGAGAACCCATGTCGAACGAGTCACCATTGACAGGCTGAAGCCTGCATACTTAAGCATCAGCACTCTAAACCAAGAGACAGACCGAACCCAGCACGCTTCTTCCCAAAGCCCGATTTGTCCTCTAGATGAAGAACTTCAGTTCCCTAGTGTTGACGACGAAGTTGAACACCAGTGTTCTTCTCCAACTTCATTGGCAACCCAAAGTCCACAAGTCTTTACCCGCGGAGGAAGAAGAGTGAGGCTGCCATCTCGATTTTCTGAGTATGACACTCATTTCTAATCACACGCTCATACACACGCATTACATACATACAAGCACTCATACATACATGCAACGCACACAGAATATATGTAGCTACATACACGTTGACACACACACACGTCACACACTTCCTAGTCCTGCGTGCGAATTTAAGTTTTCATAAGTTCATTTGTTGTTTCACGTGCTTTCTTGTGATTCCATTTTGAGCGGTTTGTGGGGAAGGGCCCTCTCCATCGATCCCTCTGGTGGTTTTCTTGGAGTACTGAACTTGTTTTATTTTGCAATGACCACCCCATTTTTGCTTTTGTTTTGTCAAGTTTTGTTGTTGTTTTGATTGTGCTGCAGGGGGGAGGAATGTAGCACCTACGTGCTCCACTAGCCTAGAATTAACCTCAGGATAAAATGAAAATAATGCACCGATCGATGTGAAGTTAACGTTACTAGCGGTTGCATCATTGTTTACGCGGCCTTCTGGTTTGGGTTACTGAAAATTAACCATGTGCTTTTCGTTGGCTCTTGCAGGGATCAGTTTAAGCATTGTTTACTGTTTCTAATGATTATTTTGAACTGCAAAGAAGTTGGAACAAGTCTATAATTCCATACCTGATGAATTTCCACTGAAGTTGATTGCCGAACAGTACGAGCTAAAGCCTAAAAGTTCAACTAGACTAGTTCCCCATTTGAAGTTGAAGGATAAAACAACATCTGGTCTTAAACACTATTCAGTCGCGAGTGTCAGTCTTTGTTCGAAGTTGGTAAGTCATTTCAACGCATTTGGACTGTCTCAACTGAACTTTGTGAATGCTAGTGGCTGTTTGGCTTATACATTCTACGGTATATATGCTCAACCCAGCATTGCAGGGCCTATACCCGCCAGTAGCCGCTACAGAAGGACTTTGATCACAGAAAACGCTGCTACTCGAAAGACCTTCCTGAATCTTAGTTTAAAGCATTTTAGATTTTGATTCTAATTATGACATTTGCCAACAAGTAAAAATTTATAAAAATTTTGGAAATTTCGGGGGGGGGGGGGAGGGCGGGCACCCCTCATAAATCCGCGCATGGCGGTACTGCCCACCTATGGCCAGCAGAAGGGTTGGTTTGCCTATATGACATTTCTCATCGGTATGTAGCTTACTTCGTTTGTGCCGTTATGGTTGTTTAGCTGCCGGTCCTACTAAACACGGCAAAGGACCTCAAATTGAGGTACTAAACACCGCAAAAAACGACTAAGGATCTTTAAATTGATCTACTAAACACCAGAGGTGGGCACAACAGCGCCGCTGTTTTTTCAGCAGCGGCAGCGCCACTGTTTTTTTCTACCAACATCGAAAAGCGGCAACGCCGCTTCTTTTGAGGCGTAGTAGCGACCAGCGCTTCTGTGAAGATAATTCACTTGCCGCTGCCGCTACTGCAAAAAAAAAAAAGATTTCGAAGACAGTGTATTATGCAGCCATTTATTAATAAAATCGCAACATGTAGCCTCGCTCAGCTTGACATTAATACCATGAAAAAATTAATTAAAAAACTTAAAGCCAAGTGATAGAGTGAGATCGCAAGCGATGTTCCATTAATTCATTACAACCATTTTTATCGTTCTCATCGCTAGACACTAATCCTGATTGACAGTTGCTGCTTCATAAAGACAGCTGCATCTCGCCATCAGAAATCAAACATTTCAGTAATGCCCCCCGCTGGTTTGACTTCTCACTTTTTCGATTCGAGTATCTTGAATCGTTTTCGCACATTAACACTACGACTACAACCCGTTCAGGAAAAAAAGCGAAAACATTGTCTGTTCGATGAGACTATTAATGTGAAAAAATCACTGATCAGTCTTTGCGGTGGTAGACTAAAAACGATATATTGGAACAAAATACGTAACTCAAGTTAGCTCGAAAATTTTGAACAAATTCAGAACCACTAAAGGAGTAGAAAAATGGTTGTTGATTTTATGCCAAAAGTGGTTAAGACAGTATGGCATGACAAGTAGGCCAAGTAAAGTTAAGTCTCATAGATAATTCTTACTTAAAATGATTCATAACAAATCTGTGGCGTAGCCTGGAAAAAATTTCAAGGGGGCGCAAATTGATTTTACTTTGTGTACTTACCCCCGATTGTGTGTTTTTAAGTATCCAATGATAGTAGTCATTTTGATTTGGGTGAAAATATTCTCAGTACAGTAGGCTACATTATTTTTATGATGCGAGAATTTGCATTGAGCTCGTTAAATATAATCATATCGAAAGAAAGAGCAAAAGTAACTGGACTCTTTTTCTCTCCTGCCCCCCCCCCCAACTTGGCCCCTGATCAGATTTCTGTGAATATGCGTCTATTATCACCAGTATTTGTTTTTCATGAAAATATTATTGACTGAGATGAAGGAAATTCACTTTTATGTCATTGTTATTCGTAAGTTTCGTGACTTTTAGTTTCTACAAAAACTTCCGCAGTTTCATAATTTTAGTAGCGGCAGCGCCCGCTGTTTTCGTATGCAGTAGCGGAAGCGCCGCTACTTCTTTAATTCAAGTAGCGGTAGCGCTGCTGCTTTTTTCGTCAAATAGCGGCAGCGACGCTACTATTAAGTAGCGACTGCCCAGCTCTGCTAAACACCGCAAATAACAAGAAAGGACTTGGAATCATACCATAACAAAGAACGACAAAGAATTTAAGTTAGGGTTTTAGGGTCCTTTGTCGTACTTTCTGGTGTTAAGCACATCAATTTAAGGTCCTTTGCGGTGTTTAGTAGGACCCGTTTTTAGCTTCTCAGTACTGGTGCTTGCTGCGGATTGTACCCATATGCTTGTCGGAAAGTCTGTACCGGAAGATGATTGCGTGTAGAGGTTTTACCTGTTGTTTTTGGAAGTAGTAGACATTTGCTGCTCATTCAGATTATCAACTAAAAGTTTGTTTGATTTGGAAATGTCTCAACAATGCACATTCAATGAATTCGAAAAAATTTATTATCCCTGCAAAGTAATTTGAAAAATGTGTTACCTTTTTTTACCCCATGTTGATGAAAAAATTGAGTTTGCTTGTTCACTTTTCATGTATGCGAATCGAGGCTAAGCATAAGTGCATGAAGAAAGTTGTCACTTAAGTGTAACAATATCAAAAACATTCCACATACGATTGCAACAAGTCACCAAACTGCATTTCATGCAGCAGGGACTTGTTCACTTAGGCCTATTCTGTTGAAACTCAAGTTGAGTCAAGTATTGAGGTCTCATTTGCTTTTGAAAAGCTAGCAACTCTTCTTCTACTTCTGTAGTGGTAAAAAAAGTTACAAACATAAGCACTGATGGAATTAAATATAACATGAATTCCGTGATTTGTAGTGTGACATATGAAGGAATTCTAAGAATGTTTGAACTTAATTCAATATTTGTGGATAAATCTACAGTGAAAACTATCATGCATGGCTTCCGGAAAGAGATGAAACCAGTCAGACTGGATATTGCATACAGCGAGAACTCGCATTTCCTCATCCACAGCACACAAGTCATCCGTTTAGTGTTTTTGACACTTACGCTGCTCCAAGATTTTGTCTTGTACCTTCTTTGTGCTGTCACAGCATATTGCTGCATTTAACTGTTCTTAAAGCTACGTCTACTCTACAGCACTATGCTTACATAAAGCAGCTTCATCTTTTTTCTATGATTTCTGGAAGTATACAAGCGAGAAAGCAGGTTGTGGTTGCTGTAACATAGATGATGACGAAACAAAGTTTAGCACGGTAAAGTCTCAGCTTTCATGCTTAAAATATACGTAATGTGAACGGGCCTCAAAATGCTCTCCTTATCGGCGATTTATAAGAGTAACAATTGATTACGACTTTTAAGCGTGACCTTGATAGCCGCTGATAATATTTTTTCTGCGGAGTTACTTCATTGGCACGGTTATATCATGCAAATCACGCAGTGAATCAGAACTTAATGCCGGGAAAATGACAAAAATAATGGGTACCGATATACGTCAGAACAAGTTGCCTTTTTTAATCCTAAAAATCGAAACTCTGATATGTTAACAATTACCCAAAAATGCTAGGGCAATGGTGCTGCCCAAACTCAAATTTTTGGTAGCCTAATAGTGTTTGTAGCGATCTTTCGAAGCGCCAATCCCAACTACCTCTCGAAACTCTCGATCGTCACAGAACTCGTGATTGATCTTTTCACGGTTTTTACTATCATTTATAAACACAGTAAACTTATGAAACAAATGAAAACATTCAAATAAGCTAGATGCACACTTAAACATCTAAGACAGGGGTACAGGCAGTGGCGACTCCAGCTTTTTAAGGCTAATCGGGCTAGACATAAACGTGTTGACAAAACGGTAAAAAAAGCAATAAAATAACAATTTACACCACTGTTAAATTGCTGCAAAATACTATCATTTACACATAAAGTTTAATCTTCTTAATTTCATGGCAAAGTCATGCAAAGTAAAGTTCGTTGTGTAGCTCTTTGCTATCATAAAAAATTTCAAGAACTTTTCAACATAAACAACCCTAATAGGCTATCACAGCATCATAGGAACATCTTAGTTTTAAATGTGACTTATGCATGTCCCACCTTATTTTCTTTCCCTGACCCGTATTAACCAAAAGGGGGGCAGAATCACTCTCCCCAGGCGAGGATGTAAGAAACCCAAACATTTGATGTATAAATTTACTCAGCACAACCAGTGCAAAATACCAGCAAACAGTAACATAAAGTAATGCACGACAAAGCGCAATGTTTCGACCTTATGGGTCTCATCAGGTGCATGACCACTACAACAAATCACATCAAAGTAGTCCTTAAAAAGAACATTCCAATCAAAATCCCAAGTTTGGCATAAGCAGTAGTAATGAGTATAACAAGTCAACGAGTTTCCACTTCACAACATCAAGCTAGGCCAACTTTAGATCTACACAGCATCAATTTAAAAAATGGTGGAAAATTTGGCTCCGAACATCTGCCAAAATAAACACAATTTGGCACAGAACATCTGCCAAAATTTGGTTAATATGGGTTAGGTAAAGAAAAGGTGGTACATGCATAAGTCACATTCACAACTAAGATATTCCTATGATGCTGTGATAGCCTATTAGGATTGTGTACTTGCGTATGTTGAAAAATTCTTGAAATTTTGTAATTTATTTGAATCTTGTGCTTTGCATAATTTAATTCTTTGCTATCAGCTATCCATTTTAAGCCAGAAAGGAACAGACATTCATGACATACAAAAAGCCTGCATTTACTACATGGCAGATTGATGGCAGACGTCTTACGAAATCTTTTTTATTCCTCTCTTCAATTGTAGCTCGGGCTATTCCTCGTGGGCCCGAGTTCCACAAACAAATTACGGAAAGAACTGTGTGAAACTACGTAACAAACGTTTGCATTGTCTGGCTCAGGCAAATGCGATCGAGCCCGAGTAAGATTTAATAAGGAAAAAGGCTTTTGTCTCGTTTGTCTCTTTCTTTTCTCCGCAATGCAGCTTAGGCTATAGAGCTTCTGAGTTAGACAAATCGTTGAATGAAAAACGTAACTGCCACCGCACACTTCGGTGGTTTTTACGATGACTGTTTCTTTCAATGAACTTAATACGAATTAAGTTAAAAAGTTTTAGCTTATTTTTTAGAATTTAAATATAGTCGCCTCTGGGTACCGGTATGAGTAGACGTAACTAAACAGCCACATTTACATTAATTAAGCTATGCCGATGCAATGTTTAGTAATTATTCAATCATATACAACTCACCAAAGAATTTCTCAGCAGTGGGGGTTTTTCAAGACGAAGACACTTCACGACAACAGATAAAATATGAATTTAAACTTTGAGCAATAAAGGCTCCGGGAGTAAATCCAAGATAAAGAAATAATTCACTTCAATATGCTGAAGATATGAGCAACAGCTTGGGAGCAATAAGGGCTCAGGTAAAGTTATTGAATTTTCTTATCAAACTGCATTCTCAACGTGCAAGCAGCTAGGTCTGTCTTGACAACACAGCAGTGTCGGTTGACATCAAGCAAAAACAATATCACAAAATCAGCGCGTAATCAAGCAGCGTGGCGACGTTACAAGTAGCTATCGGTTCTAGCGACCCAGATAACAAGACTCGGCATCGATCTCTGGTAGAAGTTCACATTAAACTTTGTCACAGCGTAACAGTGTTTATGCCATAAAACTTTGGGTAATGGCATAAACACTGTTACGCTGTGACTATTACTCAATATACACTATTACTATCAATATAAACACTATTACTCAACAGTGGGCAACTGCGTGTACTACCCAAAAGAATTGAGGTCAATCAATTCTTTTGGGTAGTACACGCAGTTGCCCACTATTGAGTAATGAGACTAGCCAACAACATTTGCAGTGTAGATGACGAAAGTGACAAACACGATCGCACATAAACTTGCGAAGCCGTAGATCAGGAAATTGGTTTTGTACGGATGGGGGTCTATCTGGCCCGTCTGTGGAGTGACAGGGGTAGGTTCTATAACAAACATACAAGGGAGAATCCTCACATTAAGTAAGTCATTGACGCAGCAACTTCCTGACGTGACGATTGACTACCAATTTCCATGGTGAAATAAGTTTATAAAGAAACAAACGAGTTATGAAACTGTCACAGAGGGAGAGGGTGAATACCGGTCAACTTCTATTTGCGCAACATTCTTGTCAAAAAACGTTAGATATTAAATTTTTATGACTTTCATGGCCGACAATAATTTTCGCTCTGGCTTTCATGATTGCAGTAAACGAGCTCGCAAACTCGTCCCGAACTCGCTCAGATTCATTACTTCAAAACCTTGCGTTTTCCATGAGCAGTTTACACTACACGCAAATTATTTGTCTTCGTTTAATTCGACTGTTGTGAACTTGAATCTAATTTAATTTACTTCTTTGCGATAATTCCATTTAAGGCGATCGGTCAACATTTCTGACATTCCGATCTTGCACAACTTGCATCTAATTTCTTGTAACAAGTTTAATTTCTTCGAAAATTTTCTTTCTCTTCAACAAGAACGTAAAAGACACAGAAATTTAAAATCGCCCCAACTTCTCCGCGTAATTGTAAATTTTGAGACAAAATTTTCGCAACAATTCGACCTCTTTGCATCATGCGCGCACTTACCTGGAAAAACCGTTAAAAATGCGGACACGTACGAGACACCGATGAAATTGCCGGCCAGACACGTATACTCCCCCTCATCGGCAAATGTCACATTATTGAGTGTAAGAGTCTGCATGTCTGCGCCAGTCGCGATCACCTAAGATTTCTATACGTTAGTTATCTCAGGCGTCAGCAAACCAGTGAAGCCACTTCAATTTTCACCACCGAATAGGCGGCTTACCGGCTTATCATCGGAGCGGATCACACTTAACATCGGTGGTTAAACGTCAAAAAACCTGCACTTAAGTGATAAATTTGCGGATATAATGAGCGTTCGATTCTCGTAGCTTGGTCGTGGCATACATTGAAATAATGATCCGCTCCAACTATGACGTCGCATTGCAATCATCACTGTTAACATTCGCATGCTTGGCTACGTCACCAACGCAAAATCGACCAAAATTTTGAATCACCGTACACACCGTTGACGTCACAGTGACGTACACCGGTTGTACCTGAAAGCACGGTGAGGAAAGCCAATATTGAAGCCGCTATAATTGGAACCGTTGCGAATGTACTCCCCCGAATCACTGATGCTCACGTTTTATAGGGTCAGAGTCAGGGGGTCGGAAATGTTGACCCCGGGTTCCACATATATATAACTGCACGTGACACTGGATCAACCGAAGGGGCATTGTATCCCCAGATATTACAAGGGGGGCACTGCGCTTTCAGTTAAAGCGAGGAGGGGCATTGTTCCCCCCATTATAACAAGGAGAGGCACTGTACTCTCAGTTATAGCGAGGAGCATTGTAGCCCCAGTTATTACAAGGAGGGGCACTGTACTCTCAGTAATAGCGAGGAGGGGTATTGTACCCCCAGTTATTACAAGGAGGGGCATTGCACCCCCAGTTATCGCATTCACTTGTCATAAACAAGTACTTATTTTCAAACAATACACAAAAAATAAATAGCCAGGCATGCACGAAAATGACATCACAAAAGAACACTAATGATGTCACAACAGCGTTATGCGATGAAAAGCCAAATGGTCGTTGCTGTTAAAAAGTTGAAACGAAATGTTGGTGATCATGACATCGTATGATCATGTGACACCATGTGAAATAGAACCGATCGCGTGATATCAATAATGACGTGGCACCGTGTGAATTGAACAGAAATGGAATTTTAAGCAGCAGCATCAGTGCAGCAATTAACCACAAACGCGTTCTTAGAAGTTATTCCAAAGACTGGTGGCGCCGATAAGCAAGGTGATTCCGCGCTATATCCTTAATTTCGGTTTCATGTCCCAAAAATGCGAGTTCACCTCGAATGCAGGGGGAAGATTGCACGAATTTATTCCCAATGTAATAAGGACCTCGCGAAGCAGATATCACACATTTCGTTTCAAAGAATACGGTACCCGGTAATAGGTTAACATTACCTGCTGCATATCTCTGCGCTGTTTCAAGAACTGAGCGAGAAGAAGCTACATAAGTCGCTGATTTCATACAAAACGTAAAACTAACGAAGGTTGCAAACTAGACCCTGGTTGATTTAAATATGTTTCATTTTTTAATGAATCACATGCATTTTGATTTGATCGAAGCGCACAACGAATATCAAAGCTTTCTTCACGGAAAATTTAACTGTAAACAGCAGCGCATCAGTGATGACGTAGCGTTAATCAAGCAACAACAGCAATAATGACGTAAAAAACGACGAGATGCTCTTGTTTGGCAGAAGAGCATGCAATGATATTAGCCGCATAATATTGAGTTGGTATACTGCTGAAACCTGAGCCGGGGGGTAGGGGATGTAGTTTGACACGCCGGGCACATAAGCCAGTATGACCGCAACTTAGTAGGACACTGTACCTCAGTCTGTTCCCATTTCGTCCGCTGGAAAAATGTTTAAGATTATTTACGTTTAAACTATCTTGGCACAGATCATTACCTTGGTCACTGCGATGTCGTCAATACCTATATTATGCTGCTTTTTCCTGAAGAGCCACTGCACGTGAGGATGTGGATTACCGAACACACGGCAACGGAAAGTCACTTCAGCACCAACATAAACCGTCTGGTTTTGCAGAAGACCGTCTTGAAAATAAGGCGCCGACGCCGAGGAACGCTCTAAAACGAACAGCATAAAACATGATGCACGTTGGGCTACATGAACCGCCTGCTCTCTCCACCAGCGAAGAAAACAAAAATTTTGCGGAGTTTGTCGATACCGTTTACTAAGAAATGAAATTCTCACAATGTAGAGCCAGGCAGCACTTGTGGCCAGTATACGAGTACAAACAAGCCACAAGATGGGTTAGATTGTCAATGCACTCACAAGTTAATTTGCATTACAAGCAAGGAAACGCCCGATGCTTGGTATCTTTAGTAATCAGCCAGTTGGTTTGCTGACATTCCGGTTATTCGAATCCCTCTTCAGCCATTTGAACATGGGGGTGGGGATCGCTATACACGTCACATGTGAAGCGGACGTCTTCACCCAATTACGCAGTCTTATTTCTCGGATAACTGATGCGGAGGTTCTGTCTCATGTATGAGATCTGTAGGGCCCAGGCAATTAATAAAGAAAACAAATGCATCAGCCTACAATTCAGTAAAATATGAAAAAAAAAAAAACTTTGTAAAGACTGTGACAAAAATTTTGCACACATGCTATGACGCCATCACAAGCGCATTGCACAATCGTGTGAGGTTATCGTGCCACGTGCATCTCACTATTGCATCATCATACAAGTTTACCACATTAATTACCCTCTACAATGCAACGTTGAAAGAACAGGAAACTAGAGAATCAGAAAGAGCGGCACGAGACGCTCGATAAAAGCGTGAAGACTAAACCAGTTAGTTCAATTAAGCGAAACAAAGCGCACAAGAGCGACGAGTAATTCGAGATCTTTAACAATAAACCAACTTCCCACGTTTAAAACTAAACAAATTCAATTGCTCGAAGTCAGAGCTGTGATGTTGCAGCGCGAGTGACGCGCGATAGACTGAGAAGGCGACGACATATTACCGATGTTGCAAGCAGTTGTTTCAACCACATAGCGACTAGCGAGCCTTTTGTTTTCGAACAAACGCAACTTCGTACCGAGCTTAGCTCGTTCATTTAAGCAAAGCAAACTAAGCAGAAAATAAGAAGACGAAACGAACCCGCAACGCAGGGGAACTGAAGCAAAGATTTCATACACGCAACACACATGCCCTGCTAGCTTCCACAAAGACTTGGATAATATAGCTGAGTGGTAATTATCAAGTTAAACCGGTGGAAAGAATTAAGAATATGCATAGATCCGGTGCTAAGCGATCATGTGCGTACAAGTTTCGCGCTTCAGCGGAGGAAAGGTCTCGCCGAGCCATTGTTCTTCTTCGTATGGGTTCGATTTTTTTTTTTGAGAAACCCAGATTAAACAGCTGAGCATATATTCAACAGCCAATTTTCCAGCGTCACATCATTAAATGTTAGACCGTGAGCTCTGTTCGGATGGCAATACAAGCTGCTATTAGATGGTCTGCAGTCTGCTTATTTATTCCACACTCGCATGCCGGTGAGGAAGCCATACCCCATTTGTTCATTGTTGAGCGAAATAGATCAATGTCAGTTCGGAGGCGACCAAGCCTTACCCAAGCGGGTCTGGGAAACGCATTCCCGGTGGCAGAGAGCCGACGTAGCTATGCCCCCATGGAGTAGCGAGTCGCGTTCCTGCCACTCCGTGTTCCATTTGCGATCCGCCCAGCTATCTGCCGAAGTAGTGTTCAAAACATCAATGTCGTTTTGCAAATCTAGTGCAGCAGGGACAAAAAGGCGTCTGGATTTGAGCTGACGGTGTCCTCCGTAAGGAGGGGACGAGAGCCTCTCATGAAGTATGCGTTTGGATCTTGTGCACGACGAGCAAGAGGCAATGTGGTTCTTCAGCGTCGATGGTCGGATGGCTGGATGTCTGTCAGGACATACAAGTCATCAGTTTGTGTGGGCCGCAAGCATCCGGTCACTTGGCGTAATGCATCGTCAATAGGCCTGTCAATAAGGCCAGTATGAGCACTGTGACACCAAGCGGGTGCACAGTATTCAGCAGCAGAATGGACCAAAGCTAGGGTGGCTGTGCGTAAGGCAATGGCACCAGCACCCCAGCTCGACCCTGCCAATCATTTCAGAAGCCCAACCCGCGTTGCTAGTTTTTTTCGCAGTGACTCGAGATGGTGGCAAAACGCGAGAGTCCTATCCAACTTTACAACAAGGTAAGTTGGTGTGGCGGAAAAAGGAAGGAAACGTCCTTCAACATTGATCGTGAGCTCACGGCGTGCCTCCCTGTAGTGGAGGGGAAGGCTGATGTCACCGTTTTGTTTACGCTGAGGTTCAGCTTCCATTTGTGGAGATACTGGTACGAGGATAGTGTTTCCATGTCCTGTGAGAGAGTCCCCTCCAATGTTTGTCAGTCTCCTGTGGAGTGTAGGATCACCGAGTCTTCTGCATCAGCAAATTTCTTGGGAAATTGTCGTTGGCAGATCATATACATAGATGTTGAATAAGAGGGGGCTAGGACTAAACCCTGCGGGACGCCATTTGTCAGGCGCCGCAACCTGCTATGCGGGCTAGGGTGGCTCATTTTCCTTATTGTTCTTAAAATTTTTTGTCAGTTTGAAAAGTTGTTCCAGTTTGGTTATTGACAACTGCAATCCAGAAATTTTTGTCAACTTTTGACATTTGACCCTGGTTCACCTGGCTAGAAATTCCGAAATTTTTGGAAAAAAATTAAATATTAAACTGGATAATTAGGCATCTTGACGAGAATTTTTTCAACACCACATGCAAAGTTTTGTCTCATAGGTTTTGTATTTTGCTTACTGATATTTAGAAATCAAAGTTTTTGTGTAACTACGATGTTTCACCATGATTCAAACCAGATGAAATAATGCATTTTTTTGAAAAATGAATATGTCATGATTAGGGCTGCGAACTCGATCGATTTTTAACCGAGTTCAAGTTGAGTTTTAAGAATTTTATTTTTCGAGTTCAAGTTCGGCAAAAATGACCGAGTTCAGCGAGTTCGAGTTCGCAGCCCCGGATTTTATAGGTCGCAATGGCATGAACAAATAAACGACATGCAGCTTCTCTTTTGGTAAAATCATAACTTCAATTTACATGGATTGTGACTACTTGAACAACAAACTATGTTTCGTAGTGATCTATTATTTCTTCTCAACAATAATATCTTTTTAGTGAACTCGAAAAGTTTTATGCGAGTTCAAGTTCGAGTTCAGAAAAAATATCTTTTCGAGATCAAGTTCGAGTTCGGCAAAATGATCGAGTTCTTTCGAGTTCGCAGCTCTGGTCATGATTCATCCGTGTCGCGTCAAACGATATTCTGCACCTGTGTCGCATGTTTAGACAGTCATATTTTTTTAGGGTGTTGCTTTGAGCCTATTTCATTATATTAATAGCTGATAAAATCTCAAAAAAAGTATTTTTGAAGCTTGCAAAAGCAAGTTTATTGCACCCAAAATACTGTTTTGAAGTCTTAAAAAATAACCAAATCGATGTGAAAATAAGCCACATGTATGGGAATCAGCTCAATACCAACCATCTGTTTTCCTTCAACGTTGAATTAACGTTGGTAAAGGATTTATTGAACAGAACAGTTAAAAGATTTTGCGTTTTGCTGACAGTAAGTCCTAGCTTCAGCGTTGCCAAATGTTCAGAGATAAAATAATCTAGAATCTCATCAAAAATTATCAAAAATAATCTAAATTTGAAAAGTAATGATCCACATAATAATCTAAACATACCAAAGTAACATTTTCAATGAGTAAATGAAAATTGACGTCCAATATTACGCCAAAAGTCAAATGAAGAGCAAAAAAAAAAGTCTCTACGTCCACAGACATCCAATTTCCCGCGCAAAATCAGGTGAAGACCAAAAAAGGTCTTTACGTCCGCAGACTCCGATTTCCGCGCAAAATTAGGTGAAGAGAGCAAGCTGGAGCAAGAAGAAAAAATAAACGTCGCAGATGTCCAATTATTTGCTCAAAATCAAGTGCAAAAAATACATCTAAATGAAATGCTAAAATAATCTAGAAAATAATGCAACATCTAAATGGGTATTTTTTACATCTAAATCAAACGAAAATAATCTAAATCTAGATTAAAATGATTATCCAAGTTGGCAACACTGCCTAGTTTGGCATGCTCTAGTCGTTTGCAGGTAATTCAAGTAAGAAAGTGGAGTTGAACGTCAAGGAATTGACTAGGCAAATCTGCAGCTCGAGAGGCTAATTAATCTAATGTATTATAAGTAGTCACTAGCCTACAAAAGCAAGGATAAGACAGACTTACGTTGCACGCACCATGAAACGAAAAATGAGTTCTACACTCAATGATGTGCTAGCCAAATTCTACACAGCACACAAGATATTTTAAAATCTACCAGCCGCAACTTTGAAATAATATAAAGGGGTTTGAGTTTGAAACGTGGTTTGACCGCTATACGCCAAACAAAGAGCTTAATGGTACACGCACGGCATAAACAAATCCATTATTTTACTCGAAATCAGTCTTGATCAAAAACACAGCACAGCTGCCGAACGAACAAAAATAATTTTGGACACCCTTGATATATGGAGCATTGAAAAGCACCTTATCATTGGTTTAGTGTTTAATACAACTTCTCTTAATTCAGGAGTTCGTAATGTGATGGAATTGTTGTGTGGAACAGCTGCTTTTATGGTTTATAATGCAGCTGGTTCTATGATTTAATTCTAAGAAGATTTGAGCTTGTTTAAAATTATGATTGCCAATGCCATAAAACCACGAGTCTGAGAGACTCCGGAAGCTCAGCAACGCCGTTGCTAACAAGCTTGAAAATGACTTTTGGCATTTGACACAGCGATTGGTGGTTCTCGCACTTTTCGAAGTGCAAAAGTTCAGAAAAACCAAAGCATGGCCGAATCCATGAAAAAATATCAAATGATACTTCTTGTGACCACTCAGTGCAGCAGATGCCGGCAATAGCTGCTGTTACCCAGCTAATAGATTTATTTGGGCCTGATTAGTGTGGGTGCTTTTCAAGCTCATCAATGAAAACCCAGTATTTTTGTGTAAACCCGCTTCCATCTAGGAAAAGGACAAAAGCTGCATCCGGATTAAATCTCGGCTTCTTCGTCTGAAAGCTGTAAAATATTCCTCAAAAAGAGCCCTTGGCCTCGTCACAGAGTTACGAGTACGACGTCACAGAGTACGAATCTACGATCTCCAAATCACCATCTCAAAAGCGGTTTCCTTATCAAGTAATATAAAACCCACGAGAAAAACGAAGTGATCTTTTGATCAAGCCAAATGCAGAACGTTGTACCAAGCATATTCTATCTAAGATGTGGTAAAGCTTCATTGTAGGAGGAGTTTTTGCACTGTTGCTAAAAAATAATCACATCTTGTGTATCCTTTAGCTTGTGTTTTTGTTTTTCGTAGATAAAGTAGTTTTGTTTAGGGTATTCAAAGGCTACGACCGAACATGAAAAACAGTCAAACTTTTAGAAATTTTGAAGTGGATGAACCAGGGTCAAACATTAAAATACTTTCATTGAATTTGGTATAGGAGCTTCAATTACCAAAACGAACATTATTGCAAACGGACAAAACGATCGAAAAAAAAAATTTTTTTTCATGATTTTGAGCCAGCCTAATGCAGGCCGTTACCAGTGGTAAAGGTAAAGTTGCGATTTCGGACAAGCTACGTGATAAGGGAAACCATGTGCCTGTCTGACAGCAAGCGCAGGAGCTTGCAGGTGAGGCCGCGGTGTCACACAGTGTCGTAGACTGCTGTGAAATCGACAAATACAGTACCAGCTTTCTTCTTAACTGAGAAGCTATTCTCGACTTCATGTGTTAAAAGAGTGACTTGGTAAAAGTTGATCTTCTGCATCGAAATCCTGCTTGCTTTTGGGGAAGCAGATCTATGATCGGTTCAATGCGAGCGTATTAAGTTTCTCCATGATCTTAAAAGAGATACACCGCAAGGAGATTGGTCTATAACTCTTCGGGTCCCCAAGAGGCTTCATTGGCTTTAGAATAGCACCAACTAAAAATCGTCTCCAGATTTTTGGAAGTCTTTGTTGACGCATGCAGGATGATAGGAACTTGTTTAATCAGATCTTCAAGGCGGCACCAGCATGGAGAATGAGCTCTGGAGATATGGAGTCAGGCTCAGGGGCCTTTCCAGTTTTTAGCAACTAGAGGGCAATGAAGAACTCCACTGGCGTAAAGTCATCAGAGATACTTTCGCCAGCAGGTGTTTGGATTTTTCAGAGTTCAGAGACTTCTTTGGCCACGGAGTTTTGCTGGATCATAATCCTTTGTTCTATATACTCTATTCTTTACTAGTTGCGAAGCGATAGAGTTGGCAGAGACTGATAAGAACAGTTTCTTGATCTTCTCGTAAACTTGTTGATGGTGTTCCATGCCAGTTTGCTGGTGCGTGTAAAGTCGATGATAATGACAACCTCTGATCAGCGTTCTTTACGCTTTTCATCAAGCCGGGCTAGCAAGGCTGAGACAGCAATATCAGTTGCTTCGTCTTGTGGTGCCGAGAGGAAGGTCTGGTAGAGCTGTTCACACCCAGCATCCCAACAGAGTCTGTAGTTCTTTCGCCGATCACGTGGGATATAGATCTTTTAGCTGCAGCAAGGATGGTGTTGCAGAAGTCCTGGTAGGCCTCATCTACATAACCAGTGTCAGGAGATGGAAGTCCCTTGATAAGCTGATTAGTGATGAGCTATACTGTTCCCAGTTGGCCCTTCGAAAGTTCCATCGCTTGTATGGCTCACATGGAACAGAGGTCACAGTCGTAGGGGCCGAACACAGGTCACAGTTGTAGAGGTCGTTATTAGTGAGGGTCGATGTAGTGACCGAGTAAGTTTTTCTAAGGTGCGTCTATCCAGATGCCAGCTGTTATGGATGGCACTCGCGAAAGCCAAGTCTGATTGGTTCCAGTGTTCCAGCGACAGAGAAAAAACTGGGGGTGTCCTTTGGGTTGTGAAACATGACAAAGCCACTGTTGGCTGCCCATTCAGCCAAGCAGTCTCCATCTGGGGTGCAGAATAACCCCAATCGATATGCTAGCAGTTAAAGTTGCCTGCATAGACACAGGGGTGTAGAAACACTGGAATCGCATTTGGTGTTAGGGATACAGGTGGTAGTTTGTAAAAGCTAACAAAATTTACACCATCGACGTCCACGCACAACCACTCGGTTGCTGATCCTTCTTGAAAACGATCAGCAAGCGTCCAGTTGAGTCTTTCGTGGACAAACGTAGCAAGACCATGCTTCCTGCTCAGGACAGAACCAGCCAGTGAAAAGTTTGAAATCACAAGCCGATCTGCACTTATACTGTGCGGCTCTTGCAAGAGGAAGACAAGAACGTTGTTTTTGGTGGCCAATTGGCTGAGCACGCAGATCTTATTTGCGGTTATGCCCTCGATGTTCAGCAGCAAAGTAGAGGGCACGAAGAGTCCACGTCGAACATCTTTAGGTTTTCTCAATTGCTTCCGGGGACGAGGGTCTATGCTTTTACCACCCCGGAAGCATCCCGTGTTCATCATCATTCGCCTAAAAGCTTGTTTCCAGTTAACAGGGCGCGCTACGAGGAAGCTGATGACATGAACCCCAAACCATCGTTGATAAACTTCAACGGGCAAAAACGAGCCATCGTTGAAAAATTTCAATGCATAAAAATAAGTGAAAAGCGCGACGAGCTGGCAGGATGTGATTACATCTTAAACAACATCGAAATGCTTTGCGCCAGATTCTAATCAATTCGCTGCTAATTAATTAAAGGAATAATAAAAAGCAAAAACAGAAAAATCTTCACAAATTTCCGTTGAAAAAAGTACAGAAGCACTAGATTTGTTAGTCACGCATGAATGATTTATGTTTTTGAACCACTATTTCGAAATTTGTGATGATTTTTATTGAATCATTTTGGAGGTTAAACCTCGTAGTTTTTCTTGAGTGTGACTTCTCAAGTAAAACGTTTTAGATATAATGCTAAGTGATTTGTGCTAGCAACGTCCGGGAACATTGCACATCTGCAGCATGCTAAGGGAACGTGCTATCATTCCCCCCCTTCCTTTTCGACTGAGTAAAAAAAATAGCAACAAGTGCAGCTAAGTGACTGAAATATACCAGACTCGCTCCTGGGTATGATCTCAAACTGCATCCGGTTGTGAGCTCATCGTTGATGGGTCGGATTGATGAGGGCACCTCATCACAACTCTCTCCAGGTCATGGCAAGGTGAAGTACCTGTAAGCCCCCCTCGCAAAGGTTACGTGTTAGAAACAGTTACTATTAAATCTATCGGTAACCACAGGTTAAAGGGCTGCTGAGAACAGTCACATTTAGCTGCATTTTGTTTTTCGCATATTTCTTAGTTTTTGAAATGGGTTGGGCAACTATGCTGCATACTTAACCTGCATGCTTCAACGTTTTGCGTTTTCGTTGCATATTCCTTTTTCTGTGCTATTTTATTTTCATGCGTTGTTTTGATTAGTTACTGTTGGCGATCAGAAATAAAAGTTGTGATTGATCGATTTTTGTAGTTTATGCTTCCTTTTTGGAATTTTTCGCTACAACAGTGTTGCGAATAAAAGGTTCGAACTAGATGATCGAAAATACTGATCAACAACAAAACTTGGCCAAATCTGAACAATGTTAATTCGATGGAATTCGCAAGGAATATGCTCTGCTCCCCCGAGAATCGATGAGCGGATCTTCAACCGACACGTTATTGGCACGGCTGGCCCCATACTAGTAATCAGCGATCGCTGAATGTTCGAGAAATGCAAACCTCTACAGATTAACCAGCTCGACTTGATTCGACGAGAAACGAGTAGAGCAAAACGATTCTAGGATAAAACTCGAGCGAACTAGAAGGACTCTTTAACCAATCGATAAGCGATAAAACAATTGTGAATTGACCAATCGCCACCTCAACAATTTCCTCCACATTCTCAAATGTCACAATGACGTTATAGTTAGCAAAGCACACTTGAATTACAGTGCATGTTGATCGTTTGATCATGAAGTGAAAGAATGGTAATTATCTTCATCAAATTCGAATAAAATGAGCAATCGCCTGCCAAGTGAAACACCGTCATCTCGTAAACCGTTAGGAAGCATCGCTCCCGGTCGACAAACACAAGAACGTTATAAACACTTCGGTAACTCAATAATCCGCAGATTTACTGGGTTCATTATTTTTTGTCGTACAAGACATATGATTACATCCTGGCGACTGCTCGTAGCGCCGGTGTTTGAAACAAAGAAGTAGAAGACGAAATCACGAAGACAATCCAGGCCGGATGACGTCTATCCAATGAAATCGTTTCATTTGTAGCATCAAAACAAGCCAGTGTTGGCGAGAAAGAAGTTAGCTGCTATGAATTTTGGGTGAAACCATGTCGCGGAACGGAATCCACGGAAAAAAGTCTACATTCATCAGAGGGGTTATGGTCGAGTGACATTGCTCCGACAAAGAGCTTTACATATTTGAGCCGCAAAAAATAAGCCGGTCTCCGTTGACCAAGGCAAGCCACATTGTCAAGAGCGTTATTAAAATGTGATTTCACATGACAAGCAATTATGAAATCAACTTGTTTCCGTTTATTTTTATCTTATCACATTGTAATTATGATTATCTTATCACATCTAGCTGCATCTCGTCGTCACAACTCTTTTCACAATGCGAGCTGGAATGTACACAGCTCCGAGCTAGTTTTGAAGCGTACCTGATTTATTTAACTAAGTGTTTACGACGTCCTAATGAGCGCTTTGCAGCGAGCGATTCATAAATAAATAGCTTCAACGGAAACAGCGAGCTTGTAGGACAAGTAAAGCACATAACTGATACAAACAAATAAATAAAATAACGCCTAAGTGACGTCAATACGGGGTAATCTATGATTTCAGATAAGGGGTACCGACACCGTACTATAGGAACTAGCGTAGTAAAGCGGGCCATCTAAATTGCACAAAATTTCGAGCGGGCCAAATCATTTTTAAATTTTCAAATCCACACAAAATGCCAGCAGTTAAGTTGCAAATATTTATGGCAAAAATTATTCTTCCCTGCAAAATGAAAGAATATTAGGTGCGTTTTACGACACAACCATTGAATGTGTCATAGTGTTTAAGAAAGTTTAATGTTTTCGAAATTTTGTTGTACACAACTACTTCTAACTTTGCACATTGCCTAAAAAAACGAACAACAGGTTCCTGCGCTAGATGCTGGGCCCGATCAACCAAGTAGCACCAAATTCACAGCAACTGTGCATTGTGCAACTGCTGGTGATCAGAAGCACTCATGTCAACACGAAAATTATTGTGAGAGTCAATATTGATTGAATCTTTGCTCGACAAGTGCTGTGCAGGTAGCAGCGCGACGACAATGAACAGATTCTTACGTCAACAGCGAAAAAGTTTATCCACAACACTTAAGCGGCGGTCACGTGACTATTGTGATACAAACGAAATTGTTCGAGCAGATTGTGAGCAAATAAACTCGTTTCCATCTACAAATTAAACTAATGAAAACGCAAAAGCACAACCTTAGCACTTCACACCTAAGTGAAACTATCTACAACCAACCACACCCACCCAACTAAACTGTTACCCTGTCCACAGAACCAATTAGCGCGGGTCCAAAGTCCATGAATATTGGACATGTGGACAGGATATATGAGTCCCAGCTACTTCCTGGTTCTTACCTGCAATCTCCAGTTCATAGACATGACTGATTTGACCGTAAGCATTCGATACTTCACATCTGTACTTGCCACGATCAGACAACACAACTGAATCAAGTTTTATGATCTGTCTGTTCTGATGAAACTGCAACACAAGAAGCTGCAGTGAAGTGAATGAAGATAAACAAGACCTTCCTTACCGATAGCGGCGTGGGCATCAATTGAGCTAACCGGCCAGTTCACAGAAAAGCAGCGACTACATAAGCTGGAGTAGCGGCTTCAAGCAACAGTCGCTCGTTCAAAACAAATTGACGAGGTTTCAACATCGAAAAGAGCACAAAAATTCTGGTTCACAATTAGCAAGTACATCACTCAGACTAGAGATGAGTAGTCACTATTCTATAAACATGAAAAGCAGAGTTTGTCTTGTCATAAAAACAACATTCCAACCTTATATCCTCCGACGCGTCCATCGTTTATGATTTTCTTATCGTCTTTAAACCATTCCGTCACAATAGGTTCCGCCCCAGTTGCTCGGCAACGAAACGTGACCCTATTACCAGCCGGTTCCGCACGAAAGACTTCCTTCATCTTCTTCTCATTGGTCCATAGAGGAGCTGCAAGGACATCGGAACACATGAATGTCAAAACCCAAAGATACTGCTATCAGCGCAAAAGGTCTTGGGTTTGATTCCTAGGCCGGTCAAATCAGACACAGTGTCGCCAACGGCTCGCGACCGCTGCGACGTTTCTTTAAAGCTGTGTTGTACAGCCGCTAAGCCGCGAAGATGGATCCCACCACTCGTCACAAACTTCATTCAATACCGCGAGCATAACGAAGATTTGATTTTTGACTCCTCAATCACTTAATAAAGCCGAGAATCATGGTAGTTACACAGGATGAGATCCCAATTGAACTGAAGCAGTTTGACCACCAGGGTAAAATAATAAGTTAACAAATTCTGTGCCAATTAAGCCCACTAAAACATCAGAAATCAGATTACAAAAAAAAGGAAAATCATTGACAAAGAAACTAGTAAGCGAAAGCGAGATATACCGGTACATTGAAACTGAACATGTCTATGCATTGGTCAATCATTTTAAAAAGCAATTGTTTAGAAACATCAGTTGATTCCTTTACTGAGGCTATTTTTCAAATTATATTTAACTGATAATTCAACAGTAATGGAGGGAGACTGCGAAGTGAGCTTGTGCTCTATGAGTCAGCAGCCACCCGCTAAATATTTCAAATGCGATCGGCTCTAGCCGTGAACCGAACCCGCCACGTAGCATCTGCAACCTGCGCATGCTACCGTTAGGCCATGTTGCTGACTTATTGTATTGCTGAAAACCTAAAAGAGAACATCTGTCATCAATCATTACTGGAACAGTTTTGTTTTCAACAAAAATATTGACAAAATCTACCTCCATGGTTTGACATACTTTCTATATTCACAATATTTTGCATTCACCATGAAAGTTGCTCCAGAGCCCGGAGCGTTACTCTGTCTACGCTATTTAATCTGGCTGACAGAAACCGAATCTGCCTTAACGACGGGACACCTAACGATGTTCAAGCTGGGCAATGGCAAACGTCCTTTTCAGGACGGGGCGATGCGCATCCTCGGCACACCGTCAACAAGTTCCAAAGGCCCAGCATTCTCCGAAAGATGAGCGTGTTGCATCATCTTGCGATACAGTGTGAGGCACTAGTCATTTTTTACAAAAAACCCATTGCACCTCGGTAGAAAGGTTAGTTCTTCCGAGCTACCATCTAGCTGAGTTTTCCTTGAGCAGGAAACATGGTCTTGCTACGTTTGTCCATGAGCGTCTGAAGTGGATCCTAATCGACCAGTCCCCACCAACATCGGAGATCGAGTGGGTGTGCGTGGATGTTGATAACTATAAAATAGTCAACGTCTACAAACCCCCTCCAACACGGATGCAAGCATCTGATCTTCCAGCATTCCCACACCCCTGCCTCTATGCTGGCAACTTTAACTGCCACCATGTTAACTGGGGCTATGATAATAGCGATCCAGATGGTGAATGCCTGGCTGGCTGGGCCAGAGCCAACAACTTCACCTTGCTGTACAGCCCCAAGGAGGCCGCCAGTTTCCACTCTGGCCGCTGGAAAACAGACACCGACCCAGATCTTGCATTTGCCAGGGTCGATTTGGACAGTCGCTTACCTGACAGACGTATCTTAGGAAAGTTCCCAAGGCCACAACACCGACTCTCGCTTATAAGTCCACCCAAACTTGCTCATCCAAAACCGAGCAAGCCTGTAAAGCGATGGAACTTCCGCAGGGCCAACTGGGACCACTATTATAACCTAACCAACAAACTGGCCAAGAGTATACCGCCACCTGAATCTCATAAGATCGATCAGGTTTACCAGTGCTTTTGCAAGGTAATAAGCACTGCGGCGAAGAAATGCATCCCTCGTGGTCGACGATCAAATCACATACCTTGCTGGGATGCGGAGTGTAAAGACCTCTATCAGCATTTCCGGCAGTCACCTGGGGGCCCTGATTCGGATAGGGCTGCCACAGCCCTACTCACAAGGCTCGATGGGAGGCGGAGAAATCGCTGGTCAGAGACGGTCCGCAACATTGACTTTTCGCACTCCAGCCGGCTGGCATGGAATACTATAAACAACTTGACTGGTAGGTCACGACAGTCCCCTTGTCAATGTCCCGTTTCAGCTGATGCTATTGCTTCTCAACTGGTTAAAAACGGGAAATACGAAGGTGTGAATCGGCGCTCATCTCGGCACGTTTTACAGGAAGTGTCTGACCTTTGGAGGGCTGATCCATTACATCCTGTGAATGTCTCCTGGAGTTTCTCCCATAGGGAGTTCGCTGATGCCCTCCATCATTTAAACCAGGCAAAGCTCCGCGACCTGACACCATTTGCCCGGAGCTAATAATCCATGCTGGAGCCGGCTTAAAATCTTGGCTACGTGGCTTCCTATCTTCCTGTCTGCACCACCTCAAAATTCCTTAGTAGTAGCGATCCCAAAGCCTTCAAAACCTGTAGAAGACCGAAGGAGCTATCGTCCTATCTCCTTGCTTTGTGTTCCCTACAAGATTCTCGAACGACTTATCTACGCCCGCATCGAACCTCTTATTGAGCCTCTGCTATCGCGGGAACAGACGGATTTTTGACGCGGAAGGTCCACCGTAGATCAAGTCACTTTGCTCACGCAAAGCATTGAGAATGCATTCGAAGCGAAAAAGAAGTCTGGTGCCGTCTTTATCAACCTGACACCTGCCTATGACACTGTCTGACATCGTGGCCTCACCTGCATGCTGTTGCGGCTTCTGCCGGACAAGTACATGATACAGTATGATTATCCGCAACAGAAGCTTCACCCTTACAACTGGCGACAGCAAGCCTAGCAGGTTACGACGCCTGAGAAATGGCGTCCCCCAGGGATCGGTCCTGGCCCCTCTCCTTTTCAACATCTATACATATGATGTCCCCTCCATAACCTCCAAGAAGTTCACCTATGCTGACCACCTGGCGATACTTCATACATCTGGAGATTGGAAGGAGTTGGAAAGGACTCCAAGCTAGGATATGACTACACTCTCGGAATATCTCCAGACCTGGCGACTGAAGCTTAGTCACACTAAAACGGTGACGGCGGCCTTTTACTTCCACAATCGAGAGGCTAAGCGTGAGCTTAAGGTCTGTAACATCGGTTAGACCTTACCTTTCTGCCCAGTTCCCACTTATCTTGGGGTCAAACTGGACAGATCGCTCACATATCGTCCCCACCTGGAAGCATTGCGCAAGAAGCTATGTGCTCGCGTCTCACTGTTGAGGCGACTTGCGGGAACAGGTTGGGGTGCTAGCGCCAAAACATTGCGCACAGCTGCCCTGTCTCTGGTCTACTCGACTGCCGAGTACTGCGCACCAGTCTGGTGTCGCAGCGCGCACACACGTCTCATCGACAGTGTATTAAATGATGCCTTGCGCATTGTCACTGGATGCCTGCGTCCCACTCCATCGGTCTACCTTCCAGTTCTTTCAGGCATCCAGCCAGCTGAGCTTTGCCGCCAAGGAGCGACACTCTCCCTAGCCAACCGCAGCTCCCTGGGCCCTGACCATATTTTACATGGCCAGTTTCATGAGTCACAGGACGTATGTACTATGTAGGGAGAGACTGAAATCTAGACGCTCATTTGTACCTGCTGCTCGGAAATTACTAGACAGTCTTTCTGAGATGGACGTCCGTGCAGCCGAGTGGACGAACACGAAATGGGACATGGAGTACTCTGCTAACGCATCGTCACTCCACGCTTTCATTCCCAAGGCTAGCACCAGACCCTTAGGTATGGGTCTGTCCAGGGCACTGGGTCAAGCTCAACCGTCTGCGTTCTGGTGTTGGACGTTTCTGTTCGTCCATGTACAAATGGGGTCTCGCTCCTCTAACGAATTGTGAGTGTGGTGCCAGTGAACAAACCGAAGACCACATCATCTCACAGTGTCCCATACATCGGGCACCCCAAGGTATGTTTGGTCTAATGGTTTTGGATGATGAAACAAGATGCTGGCTGAAGTCCTTTGCAGTCAGCATCTGACCCCAGCAGTTTGGTGGCCAGGGTGGTAAAAGGATAACCCCTCGGCCTTGGTCCTTCCATCTGTCTTGAAAGAGATGCCCCGCCAAACGACGACGACCATGAAAGTTGCATTTATTTAAAAATATTTGATGAAAATTTTCCTGTTCACATCACTCAAAGCACAAGGCTCAGATGTCTGAGTGGTAAGAGTGTATGCCTCGGGAGCAGTAAGCTTGGATTAGAATCCAAGTCGGGTCAAACCAATGACTTTAAAACTGCGGATCACGACTTTTAGGCGCGGACGGTTAGTCGCGAGCGGTTATGACGATATGGTGCCAGGACGTTTAGACGCCAGGACAGTTGGGCGCCAGCTCTATTTATATCTCTATGCATAACGCTCCAAACTCGACACATGCAATTTTTCGTTTTTTGGGAGGGAATTTATTTTTATTGAAATTTATAGGTTTAGTTTTAAGGAAGCTAAGTAAAGATGCAGTAGAGCTCTGTAAATGAACGTGACATAAGTTATGAACGTGACATTTTATAGCAGATGTAAAACAAATTTTTATCTCACAACAAAGCTATTTCAATCAAATTTAGAGAAATTTCACGCAAAAATTAATTTTATGAATATGCAAAGTCATGACGAAATTAACACGTTCTAGCGTCATTACGAAGCGCAAACAAGTTTTCAAAAAAAAAAATCTTCATTATTATCGCGTATTACATCAAAGTATGTAAACGAGTGGTGGGGCTTATCTCCGCAGCTAAGTACCTGGCCAACACAGCTTCGAACCATGAAGGAGAAACGTTGCAGAGTGTACTGCAGATAATGAGAACTGTCAAATGCGCAAAAAACATTCATGGAAAAATTACTGTATAAAACTGTTCGTACCTTTAAACACACGTAATTAATTAGGAACACTTTTTACAACCTCTGTAATGTCTAATATGGTATTGCTGAGCGTAATTCAATAAATATGGGACGAAAATAGCTTTAGGAGGAAAAATAAAGCTGCTGTAAATCTCAAAACTGGACGTTTCGACAACATAAATTCAGCTGTCATCATCAGCAGTGTATGCAAGGCATTACTGGACATTTCGACAACATAAATTCAGCTGAATTTAGTTTTGAGATTTACAGCGGCTTTATTTTTCCTCTTTGAGCGTAATTATTTGTCACTTTGATGCATTAAGCTTCAAATTTTTTCTGTATTAGCATCGCCTTCGGTATGGGAGGTCTGGGGTGTGATTCCCATGCTATTCAAATTGGACACTGCAGCTTGCCACCTCATCAACGTTTCTCCTCCATGGTTCAAAGTTGTGTTGGCCAGGCGCTCAGCCGCAGAGATGAGTCCCGCCACTTGTTACATATACTTTGATGTAATACGTAATAATAATGAAGATTTTTTTTTGAAAACTTATTTGCGCTTCTTAATGACGCTAGAACGTGTTAATTCCGTCATGACTTTGCATATTCATAAAATTATTTTTTTGCGTGAAATGTCTTTAAATTTGACTAAAATAGCTTTGATTTGATATAGAAATTTGTTTTACATTTGCTATAAAATGTCACGTTCATAACTTATGTTATAAACGTATCTCATTTGCAAGTCGCTACAGCAAAGACGTATCATTTACAGAGCTCTACTGTATCTTTACTTAGCCTCATTCAAACTAAACCTATGAATTTCAATGAAAAAAAATTCCCCCCCAAAAAACGAAAAATTGCTTGTGTCGAGTTTACAACATTATGGGTAGAGGTATAAATAGAGCATTTAGACGCCAACTGTCTTGGCGTCTAAATGTCTTGGCGCCTAACCGTCCTGGCGACTAACCGCTCATGACTAACTGTCTCACGACTAACTGTTTCGCGACTAACTGTCCGCACATAAAAGTCCTAAACCGTTAAAATTGGTATTCACAGCTTCCTTGCTTGACGCTCAGCATTAAAGGGATAGTGTAAAGAACAAGCCGGCAAGTGCACTTGTTGTGCTGTTGGGAAAGGCACTTAGCGAGATTCCCCCATCTTGATGTGGTAGACAGATGGCTGGCAACTCCTAAGTGAGCTCGTCTAGAGCATTGGTCGCTTTCTCGCGATAGGATGAATATGCAACTAAAATACTAACTAAAAAAATTATACTTACAATGTCAAATCAAACTTATTTGACGTTTTGGATGTGAGAGAGGTATGGGCTGACTGAGTGATTGTAATATTAACAGAAAACTCAAAATGATTAAATAGGCCTACATATTAATGCATATTTCATCACAACATTGTGCCATCGTGATATTGCAAGGAAAGAAATTGTAGCAAAATACAAATCAGTCCTGGGATTGTCATATCATACTTCTCCATATACAGTATACATAACAGATTTCGATCAAAAATGACTAAAATGATCCATGAGCCGCAGACCAGAAAATGAGGTGGTTTGAAAACATCAATTTATCGGGAAAATATTTAACTCATCTGCCAGATGTAATCACGTCAAAAGTCTGAACAGTGTCAAACTTTTTTCAAATTTTTTTTACCAATAAAAGCTTTTCTTGTGATACAAAGTTATTGTTGCATCAAATCATGGTTGATTGGTTGGATATTCTATATCAAGTAGTTCTGTGCAATCTTCGTGCTCTTCACTATTTACAATACGAATCATGCAATCTCGTTGGGGTTAACTTTGTTTGAACAACTGAATAAAATCTATTTCTTTCTCTTGTAATCACCGTTTCCTCTGAAAGTTTAGCAAATGCAAATTCGCCAAAATAAAAACTTGAAAATAAATTTGTCCAAAGGTTTCAAGGCCAAGAAAAACTTGATTCAAGTTTTTGCTTTAATTTTGATTTCAAGAGTTTATAACTTTTTATTTTGCGCTACAATATTTGAAACTTTGAATAAAATTTGACCCAAAATTATTTATTCTTTCTCCAACAAGAATAGAAAACAGTGGCCCAAAACTTCAAAATTTTTTTTTAATTTTTCATTTTAGAAGGAACAGTACTTGTATTAATCAAATTAGATAAAAGCAAATGCATTATTAGATCATATGAAAAAAAACTGTTCAGAGGTTCACTGCAAGATTGTGATAACAACTTGTCAGCAATATCATTACTTTTCACAATATAAAGTTGATTTAAAATCATTAACTTGCCAGCGAGACAGGCTACTTAACCTTATTTTCATCAAAACTAAAAATGCATTATTTGTTTTGGTATTCATGCAGTCGTACATCAAAAAGACTTGTAAATAAATCACTTCATTTATTTCTACAACAATGTTAGAAAGATGAAAGAGTTATGTTTTAGACCAGGGCTTTATCACGTTACTAGTGACCCAACCTCTTTTAGAGACTTCTAATGATCTCTTTTTGGTGACCCGAATTTTGACAGCAATAATGTGTGCGTAGAGAAACATTGGCGATCCTATACTTTCACAGATTTTATTTTGAGAGCGCGAAAAATAAATTAAGTAGATTGCAACCTATCACAAAAAGGTTCAAGTTTAGTCGATGAGGTCATTGTTTTTTAATTGAATCCACATTTTTAAAATTTGGAACAACTTGCTGACGATTAATTTCAATTCATTTTCAAGCTCAAGGCAGTTCTTAATTTTTGTTTAGAACAGCGCAAAGTGAACAACCAGCCTATTTCCATCGACCCAACTGCATTAAACAGCGACTCACTTCCAAGGTCTTTACCAAGGTTGATAAACATGGCTTTAAATTATCAAAGAATCTGTTTTACAAAATGTTATGAAAACCATATTTAACATCACAGGCAAATTTCAATGAATATATACATGATTGTGGAAAACAGCAAAAATATCAAGAGCAGTTCTATGATATGTTAAGAATTACAAAAACATCAAGTGTGAACAAAGTGGCTAGCTATCGTTATGGTAAATATGAACCAATTAAACAGCACCAAAGTGATAAAAAACATCATCCTTGATTTTATACGTCAGCCAGCTCACTTTCGGGAAATACAAACAGTGATGCAAAAATACTGCCTTAGAAACTTTGACCAAAATCCACCAATCATATGCTAAATACCTAGACCATAATATGAGAGCATTTATTATAACCGAGACTATTTTGTCGAAAGCATACCAATAACAAAGCATGGTGATACATTGAATACTCAGAAAAAAGCATGGCAACTGACCACCGGTAAATAAAAAAACTTTACCCAAGCTTAATTTTAGTTAAATTATGGCCTGATAACACCATAAGTGCTGCTTAATAAAAAACATGCCGGCAACGTTTTATCGGACATCATGTGAAAACAGCTCACCTCCGTTATCTTGTTCTATCGTACTTGAAACATTCAATACTTGCTTGAGGTCTCTGACCTTCTCACTTCTCACCACATAAACACTCACCAAAAATATAAACAACACTTTCAACATTATGTTAACATGTATTAAACACAAATATTTTTTCATATTAATTTCTATCAAACAGCAAAATATTTTATTTATAAAAATGCAACACAACTTCTCAAAAGCAGACAATAACTTGATAACTAAGATTATTACATTTTGAAAAATGTGACCTAAATTTTTTTTGAAAATGAAGACTGAGGAGCTTGTATTCTAAGAATTGAAAGCTGCAGAAAGCAAGCGTCAAATACTATTGGTTTTAGCAATCAACCACGCTTACCATGCCCTTCATGAAGGATCTGACAAAAGTATATATATGGCAACTAGAGTTGGCAAAATAAATCAATTACAATTGTATATACCTAACAACTTTTTAATTACATCGTTCTAAACCGAAAAACTCAAATTACAAATTTGCAAGGGACAAATTAATGTTTCGACTATAATCAAAGTCTCGTCAGCCTTGCTACGCACAGCCAATCCAGGCTAAACTCATTCCAGACTGTAAAGACTTTGTTTTAGCATTGCTTTACCTGTACATCTCGACTTCATCTCTTTTCTAGGTTGTGCCCTATTTTTGGCAGACGACTGGCCCCAAACAACAAAAACAAACAAAAACAAACCTTAAACAAAATATTCCTTCTCAGATTACCTTAAACAAAAACAAACAAAAACAAAAAAAAAAACAAAAAAAAAAAAAAAAACAAACCTTAAACAAAATATTCCTTCTCAGATTACCGGGAAAATAATGTTTAAACCAACCGGACTTTTCTATTCTTATCGATTGTTTGCAGTGAATCTGTGACATCATAATCCAGCCTGTATTATTTTCTTGAAGGTTTTATTTCAAATGTTCTACCTTGAGCAGAACGAGGAGAGGCTTAGATTTGGAGTGTGTAGTTCTTTTGAAGGTTAGAATTTTTTTTTTTTTAGGAAGGTGGGAGGTTGCTATGCTGCACTGATGAGACCATAATAAGGTCGAAACGCGTCTGCAGCTGCAAATGAGTGGGTTACCATGGGGGCTTCTAGTGATGTGGGCTAGTTAGGCTAACGGTAACTTGGTTGTGGGTTAGTGGTTATAGGTTCTTTCATTAGGTTTCGTTGTTTGGGGCCAGTCGCCTGCCAAAAATAGGGCACAACCTAGAAAAGAGATGAAGTCGAGATGTACAGGTAAAGCAATGCTAACACAAAGTCTTTACAGTCTGAAATGAGTTTAGCCTGGATTGGCTGTGCGTAGCAAGGTTGACGAGACTTTGATTATAGTCAAATTACAAAATTTACTCTATAAAACTGGTGACGTTACAAGTAAAACTACAATTTCATTGTCCTGCATCATAGTATACTGAAACTGTAGCTACACGTGCATACTAATGCTGGAAATATAGCACACTAGTACACAAGAAAAAAACAAAGTCAAAACACTAAATGCTTTGATTTGATGCTACTAAACCAAAAATAAATGGTGAAGTTAATTAAAAGCATATATAACAAAAGAGTTTCGGCAAATTTGATAAAAAAAATAATACAATATTGTAGCGGTAGATATGTCCACAATTTTCTAAAACTGCAACTAGGCCTATAGTTACAATTATGTGAAAAACTAATTAATTTCAATTTTAAGGACCACTAGACTAAAACCAAGTCTGCAGCAAAAGTTTTTCTCAAAATCACAACCAGCTAAGAAGGTGGTGGCAAGTGCAACAAGAAAAGAAGCTGAGAAAGAAACAAGGATTTGCGATCAAAGCCGAACTGTGTCTTTAAGTTGGCAAAGTTGATGAAAAGAGATGGGAAAGAAGCCATAGGCAGAAGATGCATGAAAGGAAAAGGGAATTTAGCTCTTAAGAAACAAGATAGGAAAATCACATGGAAAAAACCCATGGAGAGAGTTACGAATAAAGAAAATGAATGGCACCAAATAACAGACGTGATGACTGTGAAGAAAAATGAAATCAGGGAAAGCCACTGGACCATCGGAGGCAGATTCCAAAATTATAATTGCATCTGGTGATACAGGGATTAAAGTGATGGTGAGACTTTGTCAACATGTGTTAGATGGTAGAAGCATGCCAGAAGAATGGAAGACTAGTGTGGTTGTGCCTATTTTTAAAGGGAAGGGAGATGTAAAAAGTTGTGGTGCATATAGAGGAGTGAAGTCGCTAGAACATGCAATGAAGATCATGAAAAGAGTTTTGAAAAAGAGAATTTGATGCATAGTAAACATAAACAAGATGCAATTTGGTTTTATGCCTGGAAGAGGGACAATAGATGCTCTGCTTATTCTTTGCAGAGGACAAGAGAAATATCAAGGTGAGAGGAAAAAGCTGTATATGTGTTACGTAGATTTGGAGTTAAGCATTTGATCGAGTACTGAGAACAGTTATGAAATGGGCGATGAAGAAGAGAATTTCAGAGGTAATGGTGAAAGCAGTGATGAGTCTGTATAATGGAGCAAAGACAAAAGTCAAGGTGGGATCAGGATTATCTGATGAATTCTCTGTAAATGTTGGTGTACATCAAGGATCAGTGTTGTCACCACTGCTGTTTGCGAATGTGGTTGCTGCAGTTACTGAGAGATAAGGGATGGTGTCTGTCTGTCTGTCTGATGGTTCAATCAATGAAATTTTATATGCAGATGACTTGGTCTTGATTGGCGAGACCATGAAAGATTAGAAAATGAATTCTGGTGATGAAAAGAAGCGTTTGAAGGAAAGGGCATGAGAGTAAATTTTGATACAACGATAATGATGGTGAGTGGGTTGGAAGAGAAAGTTGCACCAAGCAACATTGATCCATATCGTGTATGCAGAAGGAGAGTAAAAGTCAACACAGTCTTTTGTACAAACTGTGAGAGGTGGGTTCACCAAAGGTGTGCATCCATGAAAAAGGTGACCCTTGGCCTGGCCAAGAATTTTGTTTGCAAATCACAGTCATGTAAACGGCTTGAGTGAAAACCAGTGAGGATTTAAAAAACGCTTATCAATGTCTAAGGGGGTTGCCCCCACGAATGCTTTGCTTTTGTACGTCCAGAGTCTTGATTTTATGGAGAAAGGAGATTTGTATTTGCAAAATTCAGAAGGTGGAGACTGGAGAATCAAAATAACTGTCTTTTAAAACTACTTCGCTAACAAACCTTTTTTCACATTGTAACGGGGTTTGAGTGAAAAGCTGCATGTGCCCATAGCATAACTTTTCGGCATTAAAAATGTCTACATATAGCTGCACTGTTAAAATTACTCCAGTCCAATAAACAATTCCATAACTGTGATCTTCGATGTGTACAACCAAAATTGGGCTCTGCCCCAAGCAACTAACTGACTTATTACGATTTTTACATATAAAAACACTCATTTTAGAGCAGACTTTTTTATGGAAAAGGGACATAGTGGTACCTGCAGTGAGTGCAGTCACTTTAGAAAATGCTAAAACATTTCAGTAGTCCACGTCCAAAAGCAGAAGCTGGGCTAAAATAAATAAAAGGAGACTGCAACCACTACCGGTATTAGTTTAAGTAATTGTAGACTGACAGTTAGGTTTTAGTAGCTTATTACAGGGCCAAGAAAGGGGCTATCAGGCTATGCTGTATGGCACCATATCCCCTCCCCCTATGCTGCTACCACACCGCAATCGAGGCTGCCACAGTGTCAGGGCAAAGCAATTGAGAATACGTTTAAACCAATACTAGTCTATTGCCGCATAACAGACCATTAACAGTGATGCAAACAACTGGAGCGAAAATCGACGAGGATTTTTAAATATGCTTATCAATGTCTGGGGGGCAAAGCCCAACAAGTGCTTTGCTTTTGTATATCCAGATTCTTGATTTTATGGAGTGAAGAGATTTGTATTTTACAAAATTCAGTACCGATAAGTGAAGACTGGAGAGTGAAATTAATTGTCTTCTAAGATCACTTTGCTTACAAACTTTTTTTCACATGAAAACAAGGTTCGAGTGAAAAGCTAGCTGCATGTGCCCATAGCCGTGTTCCCTCTAGAATTTTGACTAGTGCAAATTTGCCCAAATGATAAATTTATTGAAATTTTTGCCCAAAGATTTCACGACTTTGAAGACCCCTTTTACAAATTTTTTGCATTAAATTTGCTTTTGCAAGATACAAGCTATCTGGCTATAGTCCTGCATTAAAATATTCAAGTTTTTTGTTTAAGTTTTGCATTTTATAACATTAATTTCTGGTTCAGAATCAGTAAAATCTGCCCAAAAACTTTGCATTTTTCTCAAATTTCTCACTCTAGAGGGAATACTGGCCCATAGCATACCGAGTAACTTTTCTGCATTAAAAATGTGTACATAGCTGCATTTTTGAAACTACTCCAGTCTAGTAAATGCTTTCATAGTTTTGATCCTCGATGCAAACGACCGCTAACGGTAATCTGAGGACAGAGCCCCCAGCTATCAACAAATTTTTACGGTTTTATTTTAGCAGACTTTTTCATGAAAAAAGGACATACCGGTACCTGCAGTTACCACAGAAAATGCAAAAACATTTTAGCAGTCCATGTCTAAAAACAGCTGGGCTACATGAAAGAAGACTGCAACCATTACCAGATTACTAGTTTAAAGTAATTGTAGACTGACAGTTAGGTTTTAGCAGCTCATTACAAGGCCAGGAGGAAGGGGCATAACGACCACAATCGGGGGTATGGCAGCAGAAAATTTTGTTATCCACCAAAATGATAAGTTTCTTGAACATTCCTCTACAGTTAAATATTTTGGCTTGCTCATAGACTACACGACACTTTAAACTGGTCTTCCCATATACTGATATACAGCATTTGTCTCATCAGCTTGCTCGTCTCTCTAGCATTTTCTACAGATTGCGCAATTATGTTAAAAAGAAAGACTTTTTATGCTTTATCACAGCCTAGTATGCAGCAGAATATGGTACAATATGGTATTATAGTGTGGGGAACGGCTAAACAAGCTCATTTAGAATGTCTACGGGTTAGATTGAGTAAAATATTGAGGATAATTTTGTCACGTGGAGTTGAAACCCCAATTACCAACTGCCAAAATGTACAGCACCCGGTAGTCCTATTTTTAGGATCTTTAGGATTCTTAGGATGCCGCAAAATCCTACGCGTCCTAAAAAAAGACCACCAGTAGGGGTAGTCCTTTTTTTAGGATCCCGTAAACGGTTTGCTTTTTCCAACATTTTTTGGCATTGTCAGCTCCATTATGATGAGTTATAGCCAGTAAACACCGGAAATGATCGATTTTTCAACCGCAACCCAACCAATATCAATTTTGAATGCGTAAAGTCCTCAGCGTCCTAAAAAAAGACCACCAGTACGGGTAGTCCTTTTTTTAAGATCCTGTATACGGTTTGCTTTTTCCAACATTTTTTGGCATTGTCAGCACCATCATGATGAGTTATAGCCTATAAACACCGGAAACGATCGATTTTTCAACCGCAACCTAACCAAAATCAACTTTAAATGCGTAAAATCCTCAGCGTCCTAAAAAAAGACCACCAGTAGGGGTAGTCCTTTTTTTAGGATCCTGTAAACGGTTTCCTTTGTCAACGGAAGACCCTCAAGCCTTGACATAATCAGTCATATATGTTCTTGGATCTTGAAGGTTTGCATCATGTCTATATCAGAGTTGGATCAATTACGTTTGTATTTTAATTTACATGTAGTAAGTACTTTCACTTTTTCATGTGGTAATTAATTACACTTTTTTATGCGATTGCGCTAGTAATTAGGGTTTGTAACTTTTAGATAATTGTATAGCCTTGGACAAATTACGCGTACTTTCTACTTTTAATACGTTTTCAAAGTTCTACTACTTGTAATTGCCCGAATTTGTTGGAATAAAAGCGGTTTCGAGTGCACTTTTACTAAGTAATCGCTTGTCTAATGTAATTAAAAAAAGTGTGGGTGTCATTGTACTGTAACTACGATCGATCTATCATGCAGTCACTGATCCAAATCTGGTCCATTTTTTATTACATCTATTCGAAACAATATGCACCGTACGTCCTCAAACTAAAATAAATGCAGAATTATTAAAACCAAAAGAAATTGAAAATTTTGCAAGTTAGTTTTTAGTGTCTTACCACTTCCTTTGCTATGGAAAACGGCACTGTGTTGTAGGTTTTGTGGTGAACACGTTCAATGTTAATATACCTACCTCACATTGTACAATTGCTTTCATTTCGTTTTTATTTATTAAATTCTCTTGACTCATTTTTCGAATTGTCTGTTAGATGGAGCATGTATAGGTAGGCAGTAATAGTGCCCTGTCCCTGTCATATTTTCGCATTGCCTCATTTTTGCAGATGTTGACGCAGTGATGAGAGACATTGCTATTGTTGCGAGAGGTCCGTGTTTCGATGCCCGGGCAGGTCAAATTGGTCGCAGCGTCGCTAACGGCTCACCACCGCTGCGATGTATCTTCAAACTTTGAAGCTGTTTTGTCCGGGCCCAGTCACGACGCCGCGTAGATAGACCCCGCTCCTCGTTACGCACCTTGATTGACGTAATAGGCCTAGCGCGAGTATAGCCTAATGACGATTTGATTTTGATGTAACAAGACATTAAAACGGCACAAGAAACAAAGTACCGGTAGCAAAACAATGATCGGCGTAACTTGTGGGTAGGTACATGAGGAGTAGCAACTCGTAGAAGAAAGAAATCGTTAGTCTTGGAGCGGCCTACAACGCATAAACTAATGTAAAAAGAAAAGCGTTTAACAATCCGATCTCACGGAAACGTGAGTGGTCATCCTCATTGGAGTGATCAGCTCTTGGTTCCTTTACATGACTCAGTGTATTTCACTGACCTATAATTTATTATCTTTCGTATCAATGAAAGAAAGACACGTCGCTGACGTCTCTGAGTAAATCCAACTACAACATCAGTAACTTCAACACTCGTAAGTTGGTAGGCCTACAACATGTTAGCGACATGTCCTTGCGGTACGGTGCGCTGGTGGCAGATCCAATGTGACGGCTTCGATTCGCGGCTGGAGGCGATCGCATTTGACACATGTAAATCGGTTGGCTTCTGACTCGTAAAGTAACTTCACAGTCTCCCTTTCTTACGGTTGAATTTTCAGTTCACATAAATTTGAAAATAATCTTAGTTGTTCATTTATATTTCATGTTTTGCAGCACAAAAGAGGTCAGACTACTAGCGTATCCAGGAATTTGAAAAGGGGAAGGGGGGGGGACATCACTTTTGACCATACGTTGTATACAAGAACGGATCCAGAAAGTTCTGGTGGGGTAGATGTAATTTTGAATCAGTTTGAATGTTAACTAAATGCAAAAACGTTTAGACCCGGAAACGGGCGTCTATAAGCCTTTTGAAAATGTTATTTGTAAACGTGTTAATTACCCTCCTTTAAAAGAATTTATTATCCGTTCACAAGCTCCTAGTCTCAGGCTTCTAGGCAGGAGCATATTTAGAGAGGGAGGCATTGTCCCATGTCTCCACTTTTGACTCTGCCTTTTAGTAAAAAAGAACAATACTATTGGTGCCAAGTGCCTGAAATATGCCAGACTTTTCTGATATTTTTCGTAGCTTATGGCCAAGGGAGGATCTAGGGGGTAGGATGAGGGGTATGCATCCTCCCACCAGCCATTTTCAAAAATGTTTTTCATGCATACAATTTTCTGTAGTTTTGAACCTGTTCGATAGCGATAAGCCCTACGCCAGCACGCATAATCGAAAATGTGCAAACAAATGCATCATATTTTTTCGTCTTCAGTTGCATATTTATCCTCCTATCATGAGAAAGTGATCAATGCGCTGCACTAGTACGAGCTCGCTTAGGATAATAATTTGGCGAAGCACTCAGAATCAAAGTCAAAAATTTAAACAAAATTTGCCTGAAAATTAATCAAAAAGCACTAAAAAAACCATTCGCAGCATCTAAATTTTCAAAAATTTTCCAAAGGAGCATGCCCTCGCACCCCTTAGAACTTTTTTGTTTCTCAATCAGGTTCAAATTCGTTCTCCCAAAAAAAATACGCTTGAAAAAAATATGAAAATCATGCCCCTTCTCTCTTCTCAAAATTTCTCGCTACGCCACTGCTCCTAGGGTAAGCTATAGCTAATTCTAATTTCATATTTTGTTGTTTCGCTTTATTTGCCCAGTTTCTTTTAAAATTGAAGAAAATCTCCTTGTGACATCATATTAAAGCTTTAAGAGCTTGTACACGAAGTTACCAAAAATCCAACAGTTTTTGCGATTTTGTTCGCCTTTGACACACAAAGTTGCAAAAGTTAATAGGCTACGTTGGTTTTGATAATATCAATGAAGAAAAGAAACAAATTAGAAGTGACGCCATAAGTCATTGTTAAAGTGCCTTAGGCTGTACTGTTATGATAAATTCTTGAAAGGAGGGGCTGAAGGAGGGCTCAAAATTTCTATGGGGAAGGCTGAAAAAAATGTAGGGGGTCCTTCAGCCCTCCTCGGCCCCACCTTCCAACGCCCTTGCATTATAGGCAATTTGACGTCGTAGCCGAATTTCACCAAAACGCCCTAAAACTGCTTTTTCAGTTTCATTACCTTGCAATCGTATGAGGTGACCGCCCGTTTGGCATAGTGATTACGACATCGCTATCGGTGAAGGCGGTTTAGGATTCCATTCCCTGGCTGATCAAATCGGACACCGTGTTACCGGCGTCTCGCCACCGCCACTTCGAGGCTTACAGGATCCTAAAAAAAGGACTACCCCTACTGGTAGTCCTTTTTTAGAACGCGCTTCGTTTTACGCATTTGAAACTGAATTTCGTTAAGTTGCGGTTAGAAAATCGATCATTTGCCGTGTTTATAGGCTATAACTCATCATAATGGAGCTGACAATGCCAAAAAATGTTGGAAAAAGCAAACCGTATACAGGATCCTAAAAAAAGGACTACCCCTACTGGTGGTCTTTTTTTAGGACGCGTTTCGTTTTATGCATTTAAAACTGATTTTCGTTACCTTGCGGTTAGAAATCCGATCATTTCCGGTGTTTATTGGCTATAACTCATCATGATGGAGCTGACAATGCCAAAAAATGCTGGAAAAAGCAAACCGTTTACAGGATCTTAAAAAAAGGACTACCCCTACTGGTGGTCTTTTTTAGGACGCGTTTCGTTTTATGCATTTAAAGTTGATTTTGGTTAGGTTGCGGTTACAAAATCGATCGTTTACGGTGTTTAATGGTTATAACTCATCATAATGGAGCTGATAATGCCAAAAAATGTTGGAAAAAGCAAACCGTTTACAGGATCCTAAAAAAAGGACTACCCCTACTGGTGGTCTTTTTTTAGGACGCTGAGGACTTTACGCATTTAAAGTTGATTTTGGTTAGGTTGCGGTTGAAAAATCGATCATTTCCGGTGTTTATTGGCTATAACTCATCATGATGGAGCTGACAATGCCAAAAAATGTTGGAAAAAGCAAACCGTTTACAGGATCTTAAAAAAAGGACTACCCGTACTGGTGGTCTTTTTTTAGGACGCTTAGGATTTTGCGGCTGCGTCCGCAAAATCCTAAGAATCCTAAAGATCCTAAAAAAAGGATGACCCTACAGCACCTCATATACCGTATACAATTTTTGCAAATTAATCACATAGTGTTGACGGAGTTTAAAATACCTGAATCGTTGTGTAATTAGCGCAAAACAATTCTGTGCTCAGTCAAGCGTTTATTCCTAATGGTGTAAACAGAGGGTGTAAACAGAGTTGGTGTAAAGTTAACATGTGGATGTTCAGTTATTAAAGCTGTTCGTTTTATGATTATTCATGTATCAGTGGTGATGTTAGTGAAAGAACCTCATCGAGTAGGGCTATAAACATGATGGCAGCGATTGGCCTATAACCCTACGCTATCAGAACGCCGCAAAATAAACTGTGTATTTACAGTAGTTGACTAGTTACTTAGTACGGGTAGACTAGTAGTGTATTGCTGGCAAGCTACATCACACCCTGTGACTTCAAAGATGTCAGGTGAGCTTCAGATTCGTTTTCCGTCGGTGTTACAGCTTAATAATGGCAACCTGGCAGAGCTTTTTAAAGATTGGAAGGAGCTTCTGGAAATATACATGCTGGCTAGTGGCTCAACAGATAAAGATGCCAAGGTCCAGAAGGCAATCATACTCAACTGTGCAGGGCCCCACGTGATCAAACTTGCCAAACAGTTTTCTTATGAAGATGGTGAAGATAAAGATGATCCTGATCTATCGCTAAAGAAAATAGAAGAGTACTGTAACCCACGACAAAACGAAGTGATGCAAACTTTTCGTTTTTGGAAAGCTGAAGCTCATGAGCCTTTTGATGCCTTTTTGAGTGAATTAAGAGAAAAAGCAGCTTCGTGCAATTTCAAAGATCCTGATCGAATGCTTCGGGACAAAAATTATTTTTTCAGTTGATGGAAAGTTGCAACAGATCTTATTACGAGAAAAGAAATTGACACTTTCAAAAACTGTTCAAATATGTCAAGCATATGAAATGGCCTGCAAGAACACACAGGAATTACAAACTGGCCATAGTCTTGTGAACAAAATGTCTGTGAAGAGTGGATTCAGTGTGCGACCAGGTGGCCAGGGTAAGACTTCTTTTGTGGATGATTGCCGATACTGTGGCCGTGAACACCAACGTGGCTCACAGTATTGTCCAGCATATGGCAAGACATGTCATCGCTGTCGTGGACGCAACCACTTCAAGAACAAATGTACCTCTCGAAGACCAAAGATTCATGAGCGGAAAGATGGAGAAAAGCAAAAAAGTGTACGATACCAGCCAACTCTGATGATGATGACGATGCCTATTTACATGCTGTGAATGGACACTTGAAGACCAATAATGCACTGACTGCATTATTAGAAGTTAATCAATGCAAGGTACGATTTCAAATAGACACGGGTGCACAAGTGAATACCATTTGTCAAAAATTTGTGCGAAAAGAACAAGTGCACCCTACTTCAAAAACTTTGATAATGTGAAATAAGACTAATGTGAAACCTGTTGGGGAAACTTTGCTTGAGGTGATTAATCCTAAAACTAAGTGCGTACACTCAATCAATTTTATTGTTGTCAAAAATTCTTTTAATTGTTTACTTGTTTTATCTACTGTGCAAACTCTTAATCTTGTTACTGTAAATGATGATTGTTCTTTTGCTAAAGTTGAAAGCCCAACTGATAAGTTTTCTTGGGACTTAGGCTTTGCATCACTGACGGTTGACCCCAACGTAAGCCCCAAAATTTTGCCATCGCGCAAGATACCCCTTGCTTTGCAAGATCAAGTTAAAGCAGAGCTTGACACGCTAGTACAACGTAATGTCATTTCGCTTGTTGATGAACCTACACCTTGGGTTAGCCAAATGGCGGTGGTAACTAAACCAAATGGTGATTTGCGTATTTGTATCGATCCGCAACCTTTAAATAGGGCATTGCAGCGTGAACACTATAAACTGCCCACGATTGATGATATCTTGCCCCAGCTGAAAGATGCCAAAATTTTTAGCAAGCTTATTGGCACATAAAACTTGATCACAAGTCGAGCCTGTTGACAACTATGATCACTCCATATGGCCGATTTAAATGGAACAGACTGCCTTTTGGTTTAAACGTTAGCAGCGAACTGTTTCAAAAGAAGTTGAACAATGCTTTAGCTGGACTTGAGGGTGTTTTTGCCGTTGCTGACGACATCATCGTGATTGGATGCGGTAAAACAATGATTGAAGCAGAAAACAACCACGAGGCGAATTTAAGTGCATTGCGTCAAAGATGCACTACTCAAAACATTCTGCTTAATGAAGCAAAAGCTGTAGTGAAAACGAAAGAAATTCGCTTTATGGGACACTTAATTTCGAATAAAGGCATTGCAGCTGACCCTTCCAAAGTCAAAACTATCCAAGATATGCCTCCACCCACTGACGTATTCGGAGTCAAACGTTTATGCGGCATGGTTTAGTATTTAGCAAGATTTTTACCAAACCTAGCCGATGATCTGGAGCCGCTGCGCATGCTCACGCGCAAAGGACAACTGTGGAAATGGACTGATGACTGTGAAAAAGCTGTACGGACAATCAAAAATAAGATATCTGCAGCACCGGTTTTAGCCTATTATGACCCAAAACAATGCCTTGTGCTTCAAGTAGACAGTAGCAAAGATGGCATTGGTGCTGTTTTAATGCAAAACAATCAGCCGCTCGAATACGCATCGCGTGCGCTGACTAAATCGGAACGCAACTGGGCCCAAATTGAAAAAGAGGCACTCTCTGTTGTGTTTGGTCTAGAACGTTTCGACCAATAAACATATGGTCGCGATGTGGTTGTCAATAATGATCATCGACCCATTGAAATGATTTTTAAAAAACCTCTCAGCCAGGCACCCAAGCGTCTGCAAACTTTGATAATGCGCCTGAATTGTTATAACATTCAATTTAAATACGTTCCCGGAACGACACTCGTTATTGCAGATACGCTTAGCCGAGCTTATCCTGAACTGAACCATCCTGACAACCTTCCATCACGCATCATGCATATATCGTCATCACTCGACGAAATTCCTGATGAGAACCTCAAAATCATTAAAGAGGCGATGCAGACTGATCTTGAAGCAAAGCAATTACTCAGTGTTATTCAAAATGGTTGGCCTGACAACCGAAATAATCTGCATGATAACGTTAAGGCATATTTTTCAATGCGTGACACTCTTTCATTTGACAATGGTTTTGTATTTGAAGAGGAGAGAATTTTTATCCCAAAGCTATGCCGTAACATCATCAAAAACAGATTGCATATTGCTCACTTAAGCTACGATAGTGTGATGCGTCGTGCTTGTGATACTGTTTTTTGGTTAGGTATGTCAAAAGATATGAAGCTATTAACTGATAATTGCAATATTTGCCAAGCACTCAAACCGTGTAACCCAAACGAGCCCTTAAGGCAACATAATGAAGGTCGTTATCCCTGGGAAAAGTGTGGTGTAGATTTGTTTGAACTTAACGGGAAAACTTACCTTATTGTCGTTGACTATTTTTCTAAATTTTTTTGAGATAAAATGATTGTTTCTGATTGTGGTTCCCAATTTGTTTCAAGTGCTTTTAAAACATTTTGTGAAAAATGGTGCATAACTCACGTAACCTCATCCCCTGGTCATCAAAGAGAGAATGGTAAAGCCAAATCCGCTGTAAAGATTGCCAAAACTCTACTAAAGAAAACAGCATATTCTCACCAAGATCAATACCTTGCCTTCCTGGAACTCAGAAACACACCAAGGCAAGATGCCAGTATAAGCCCCACTGAAATTATGTTAGGCCGGCAAACTCGATCCGTCATCCCTAGTGCTCGCAAAAAAGAAAAGAATTGGAATTTTCAAGCAACGCAACAACGCCAACAACGACGAGATGCTGTTAAACGATCATATGACAAAACTGCCAAGACCCTATCCACACTACATACGGGACAAAGTGTAATTTTTCAATTCCCAGATAAGAGAGAATGGCGCAAAGGCATCATTAACAAACAACTTGGTTCTCGTACATACATTATTCGAGCAAACGGTGCTGAGTACAAGCGCAATCGTGTGCACATACGACCTGATACCTCCTCTATTGCTTGTCCTATAGACGACCATTATGAACCAAGCATTCCATTTCTGCCTCCAGATTCGGAACAAGTGCAAAACAACACCCCCCAGATGCCGGTCATGAATGCACGTCCCCAGAGGTTACGTAGACCCCCTTCCAGATACCAAGACTACGACACGCACTAGTTAGCTTGTTTATGTAAAACTATTGTCTTCATTCGTTTCATAGCCTGCATTGTTTTATGTAAAGAAAAAGAGATGCTGACGGAGTTTAAAATACCTGAATCGTTGTGTAATTAGCGCAAAACAATTCTGTGCTCAGTCAAGCGTTTATTCCTAATGGTGTAAAGTTAACATGTGGATGTACAATTATTAAAGCTGTTCGTTTTATGATTATTCATGTATCAGTGGTGGTGTTAGTGAAAGAACCTCATCGAGTAGGGCTATAAACATCACCTTATGTACCGTATACAATTTTTGCAAATTAATGACATAGGCTATACTGATTCAAACTTTATAAATTAATATAAATATATGCATCTAGTCCGGCAGCCCAGAGATCTGAGCCCAGCTGGAAGCTTACCAATTTTTGTCCCTATTAGGCTATCATTTAAAGTACCTACTTCAAACCATGCCAAAACCAGATTTCTGCCGGGTCAGGGGTGGTGGGTGTGGCCAAGGAGAGGGGGTAAAGAGGGTAAAATCGTTGAAGTGGCACAAGTTACTGGTTGCCAGAGGATTCGCCACATAGGAAGATTCGCCACTGAAAATTCGCAACACAACGGGTGAGACATACGAATGTGACTGAGAGTTTGAGCATAAGCGTCGGACAAACGTTTGCAACAGTGCCGATGTGGAAGATTCGCCACACAACGATGATAGGATGAGGTTAGGGTTAGGGGGGTTGAGGTCGGGGGAATGGGGTGGGGTCAGGGGAGTTGGGGTCGGGGGGTTGAAGTCGGAGGGATTGGGGTCGAGGGTTTGGGTTGAACAACCGACCTAACCCCAACCTTCAACGTACCTGCTGTGTGGCGAATCTTCTTTGTGAATCTTCCATGCGGCGAATCCTCTGGCAACCCAAGTTACTTACCCTCTAAAAGTAGTTTTAATCGTTTATAGTCGCAGTAGAGCTCTCATTTTGGGCTGAAACAAAATACTTATATCGGCGATACGTATCGAGCAATACTTTTGTATCGGTATCGGTTAAGTGTATCACTACAGTATCGGTATCGATTAAGCATGTTTTTGTGCATCGCCGATACAAGTATCTCGATATTGTTTTTGAGCACGATCATTCTTACCAGGTGTTGACTGCGTGTTCATTTACAGTTTCTGAAGAATGTGAAACGAAGCTAAAGTCCCTTATTGATTCAAAGCGACGTACTGTCCGCAAATTTCTCTTATCACTAGCCTATTTGCAATTGTTTCGTAACGCCATTCAACAACGTTAATTGTGAAATTATAACAACCCAGTAGGCGCTTATGCCACGGAGATGGAGCCCCCGCCACATGTATCACGCTTCAGTGTAATTTTGAGTTAATAAAGATTTGGATTTATTTCCTTTAGTTACAGGATAGAACGTTACACAACACATTGTAACCGAGTAACCGATGCTAGGCTATTAATAGTATTTGATTGTGATTTGTTGCAAAATTTACACAGCAATGAGCATTTATATGAATAAGTTAATGACTCTGTGGCGATGGATTTCGTCCTTGTTGCTTTTAGCAGCCCTTTTCTTTAGTTAATGATTTTATTTATCCAGTTTGAATTCTGTTTCGAAAACCGTCAAAGTCGTTGTACGACATGCTATAGTGTAGAACAATCATGTCACTTCAAAATGTGTTCATGTCGGCCTATATTTTTTGGCATTTTTTCGCTTTTTGCAATTTTGACCCAAAACATAGGGAGATGTGATTGGTTAAGAGGGGCTGGAATAATTTGAAAGCTAGCTTCTAGATCTGTTTCCTTCTCCAATGAATGCCTCAGCTATTGGGCTGATGACGCTGTTCTGGTCCGAATCTCTTAACTCGAAGTAGGTCCGAATCTCGCACAGTAATGCGTCTTTTTTGATTTCGTTTAATTGCCGCAGATCTTAATTGTGATTTACATTCAAGAGCAAATTCCTTGAAATTTTTGGCATAGATACAATTTTGAATCACTTTCTTAGCCCTAACCTAAACTGGATAGATTCTAGGCCTACTTAATAGAGGTTGGAAATGGTAATTCGTGTTAAACTTTAAAATAGAATAGTTGACTGATAAAAAAATCACTTAGTAGTTGATAATACGTTGTAATCGAAGGGCCTATTTTTTTGGTGAGCCTGGAGCTGCAGCCCCATCAGCCCTCGTCTTATTCCGGCCCTGAGCATGCTGTATGAAATAATGAGGCCAGGAGTGGATCCAAGAGGGGGAATGTGGGGGATGCATCCCCCCACCAGCTATTTTTAAAGACGTTTTTGATAAATATAATTTTTCCATAATTTCGAACCTTTTCGATAACAATAAGCCTTACGCCCTAACTAAGCACACGTAATCGAAAATGTACGAACAAAATGCATCATGCTTGATGAAACACTTCGAATTTGGGGCAAAAAGTTTAAACAAATTTCGCCTGAAAATTGTTGAACTAGTGCTATGATGGCCACTACATTATGTAAATTTTCCGGGGAAGCATGCCCCCCGACCCCCCAGAGCTTTTTTTATTCTCAATATGCTTCAAATAATTCTGGTGGAAAAAAACTACGCTTGAAATGTGTTAAAATGTGGGGTCCCCTCTCTGAAAGAAATTCTGAATACGCCGCAGAAATCGTCGTCGTCGTCGTTTGGCGGGGCATCTCTTCCAAGACAGATGGAAGGACCAAGGCCGAGGGGTTATCCTTTTACCACCCTGGCCACCAAGCTGCTTGGGTCAGATGCTGACTGTAAGGGACTTCAGCCAGCATCTTGTTTCGTCATGCAAAACCATTAGACCAAACATACCTCAGGATGCCCGATGTATGGGACACTGTGAGATGATGTGATCTGCGGTTTGTTCACTGGCACCACACTCACAATTCGTTAGAGGAGCGAGACCCCATTTGTACATGGACGAACAGAAACGTCCAACACCAGAACGCAGACGGTTGAGCTTGACCCAGGCTGCCCTCGGCAGACCCATACCCAAGGGTCCGGAGCTAGCCTTGGGAATGAAAGCGTCGAGTGACAATGCGTTGGCAGAGTACTCCATGTCCCATTTCGTGTTCGTCCAATGGGCTGCACGGACGTCCATCTCAGAAAGACTGTCTAGTAATTTCCGAGCAGCAGGTACAAATGAGCGTCTAGATTTTAATCTCTCCCTACATACGTCCTGTGACTCATGAAACTGGCCATGTAAAATATGGTCAGGGTCCAGGGAGCTGCGGTTGGCTAGGGAGAGTGTCGCTCCTTGGCGGCGAAGCTCAGCTGGCTGGATGCCTGAAAGAACCGGAAGGTAGACCGATGGAGTGGGACGCAGGCACCCAGTGACAATGCGCAAGACATCATTTATTACACTGTCGATAAGCCGTATGTGCACGCTGCGGCACCAGACTGGTGCGTAGTACTCGGCAGTCGAGTAGACCAGAGACAGGGCAGCTGTGCGCAATGTTTTGGCGCTAGCACCCCAACCTGTTCCCGCAAGTCGCCTCAACAGTGAGACGCGAGCACATAGCTTCTTGCGCAATGCTTCCAGGTGGGGACGATATGTGAGCGATCTGTCCAGTTTGACCCCAAGATAAGTGGGAACTGGGCAGGAAGGTAAGGTCTTACCGATGTTACAGACCTTAAGCTCACGCTTAGCCTCTCGATTGTGGAAGTAAAAGGCCGCCGTCACCGTTTTAGTGTGACTAAGCTTCAGTCGCCAGATCTGGAGATATTCCGAGAGTGTAGTCATATCCTAGCTTGGAGTCCTTTCCAACTCCTTCCATTCTCCAGATGTATAACGTATCGCCAGGTCGTCGGCATAGGCGAACTTCTTGGAGGTTATGGAGAGGATATCATATGTATAGATGTTGAAAAGGAGGGGGGCCAGGACCGATCCCTGGGGGACGCCATTTCTCAGGCGTCGTAACCTGCTAGGCTTGCTGTCGCCAGTTGTAAGGGTGAAGCTTCTGTTGCGGATCAGCTCCATAATCATACGAACCATGTGCTTGTCCGGCAGAAGCCGCAACAGCTTGCAGGTGAGGCCACGGTGCCAGACAGTGTCATAGGCAGCTGTCAGGTCGATAAAGACGGCACCGGCCTTCTTTTTCGCTTCGAATGCATTCTCAATGCTTTGCGTGAGCAAAGTGACTTGATCCACGGTTTTCGACACGGAAAAGGTTTTCGACACGGAAAAGGAAAGGGTTTTCGACACGGAACAGGCGGGTTTTCGACACGGATCTTCCGCGTCGAAAACCCGCCTGTTCCCGTGGGAGCAGAGGGTCAATAAGAGGTTCGACGCGGGCGTAGATAAGTCGCTCGAGAATCTTGTAGGGAACACAGAGCAAGGAGATAGGACGATAGCTCCTTTGGTCCTCTACAGGTTTCGAAGGCTTTGGGACCGCTACTACTAGCGCTCTTCTCCAGATCTTAGGAATTTTGAGGTGGTGCAGACAGGAAGATAGGAAGCCACGTAGCCAAGATTTTACGCCGGCTCCAGCATGGATTATTAGCTCCGGGCAAATGGAGTCAGGTCCCGGAGCTTTGCCTGGTTTAAATGATGGAGGGCAGCAGCGAACTCCCTATGGGAGAAACTCCAGGAGACATTCACAGGATGTAATGGATCAGCCCTCCAAAGGTCAGACACTTCCTGTAAAACGTGCCGAGATGAGCGCCGATTCACACCTTCGTATTTCCCGTTTTTAACCAGTTGAGAAGCAATAGCATCAGCTGAAACGGGACATTGACGAGGGGATTGTCGTGACCTACCAGTCAAGTTGTTTATAGTATTCCATGCCAGCCGGCTGGAGTGCGAAAAGTCAATGTTGCGGACCGTCTCTGACCAGCGATTTCTCCGCTTCCCGTCGAGCCTTGTGAGTAGGGCTGTGGCAGCCCTATCCGAATCAGGGCCCCCAGGTGACTGCCGGAAATGCTGATAGAGGTCTTTACACTCCGCATCCCAGCAAGGTATGTGATTTGATCGTCGACCACGAGGGATGCATTTCTTCGCCGCAGTGCTTATTACCTTGCAAAAGCACTGGTAAACCTGATCGATCTTATGAGATTCAGGTGGTGGTATACTCTTGGCAAGTTTGTTGGTTTTAGGTTATAATAGTGGTCCCAGTTGGCCCTGCGGAAGTTCCATCGCTTTACAGGCTTGCTCGGTTCTGGATGAGCAAGTTTGGGTGGACTTATAAGCGAGAGTCGGTGTTGTGACCTTGGGAACTTTCCTAAGATACGTCTGTCAGGTAAGCGACTGTCCAAATCGACACTGGCAAATGCAAGATCTGGGTCGGTGTCTGTTTTCCAGCGGCCAGAGTGGAAACTGGCGGCCTCCTTGGGGCTATATAGCAGGGTGAAGTTGTTGGCACTGGCCCAGCCAGCCAGGCATTCACCATCTGGATCGCTATTATCATAGCCCCAGTCAACATGGTGGCAGTTGAAGTCGCCAGCATAGAGGCAGGGATGAGGGAATGCTGGAAGATCAGATGCTTGCATCCGTGTTGGAGGGGGTTTGTAGACGTTGACTATTTTATAGTCATCAACATCCACGCACACCCACTCGATCTCCGATGTTGGTGGGGACTGGTCGATTAGGATCCACTTCAGACGCTCATGGACAAACGTAGCAAGACCATGTTTCCTGCTCAAGGAAAACTCAGCTAGATGGTAGCTCGGAAGAACTAACCTTTCTACCGAGGTGCAATGGGTTTCCTGTAAGAGGATGACGAGTGCCTCACACTGTAACGCAAGATAATGCAACACGCTCATCTTGCTTGCAGTGAGGCCTTCGATGTTCAGTTGGAGAATGCTGGGCCTTTGGAACTTGTTGACGGTGTGCCGAAGATGCGCATCGCCCCGTCCTGAAAAGGACGTTTGCCATTGCCCAGCTTGAACATCGTTAGGTGTCCCGCCGTTAAGGCAGATTCGGTTTCTGTCAGCCAGATTAAATAGCGTAGACAGAGTAACGCTCCGGGCTACGGGAAAGCATCTGCCATCCGGAGCAAGCCGCAGACATGAAAACATTTTTCAAAGGGCTTTTTACACCTTTTTGGGGTCTAACGTCTTAGTATTTACTTAACATTCTACCTAATTCAAAATTTCATGCCCCCACCAAAATTTTCCGGATCCGCTTCTGAATGAGACATTATGGTAAGAGATAATTTCTTGTAGCGTTTTCTTTGCGGTTCGGACGATGAATTTTGGCCTCCCCAATCAAACTTCCTTGCTACGCCACTGACGTAAACCCCGATATTGATTCTGAGACAGGCATCGAATCATTGACAAATCTACAAAACTATTGTTCCAAGTCTGCACAAACCAAGTGTAAATCCGTGGTACTTCAATGCAATCACGCCTAGGGGAATATCTTTTAGTGGAGTGATACCCCATGCTTGGGCAGACCACCCACTGACAGAAAACAGTGGAGCACCGAACTTACAGTGCTCTAGATAAAGAGAAAGATCGCGATATTGCTGTAACGCTCTGAGGTATAGCTAAGTTGTTTATTGATATGAATCCACTCAACGACGCTTAGATTCATCTAAACAAGTCGTTGAAAATTTATCAAAACATGCCTCTGGATGAAAGCTAAGACCGAAATGTTGCTGAAACACTTTATAACCTTGCAATTTACTTACATGTTATGCAACGAACAAATCAAGCTGTGAAGAGTTTGGAAGCATCTTCAAAAATATATCAAGCTGAAAAACTGTTGGATGTTGAAAATGCAGTAAAGATTTTGGAGTGAAAAAGAAACTTGATGAAATCGTCCATCTTCTCAACCAATTGCAAAGCAAAGACGACTCAAAGAATTTACGAAATCTATGTGTGATTGACGAAACAGTTTTATTTTGTAGAGAAATGTACTCGGCCTAAAGTAGCGTGTTTCGGTCCGCATCCAGCAATTTAAGTACGCCAGGCAGTGTCCTCCGGTTACGTTGTTTCGTTTAACTAACACAATTCATGCGCTGCCATAATGTTAACGCTAATAGATGAAACCTTAAAAAATTTTTGCGTGCCTTTATGTAGGTTAGCATGGCAAGCAAAGCACACATTTCAAATATCTTTTAGTCACGATTTCCCTTGGTCTGACGTTAAACAGTTTTGTCCTAATTAAAATAGTTCTAAACTTGTGAACAGTTACAGTATTGTCAACGTGAGCAAAGTAAATACTTGGCCTAAAGTGCAATCATGTTACTTGACAGTTGGCAGCAATCTTCCGGTTTTTCACTTAGTGCTTTGCAAATTTTTCACAGATTGTGTTGTACTCGTATTTCTATAACTTAAAATTGTAAACACTGCCTTAAGTCATCGTTTAGATATTTTATTGACTTTATGTCGTGGACTAGTGTCAGTGACCGGCAAGAGAAGTCGTTTTTATGTCGGCGACTACTTCACAATTGTCAACCTCATTGCCACGATGAGTGCTTCGCCATATTTCTGTTTCACTTTTTTTAATAAGGCTATAGCAGCTAATTAAATATCGTTTGTAAATTCATAAACATGGAAGTAACCACTTGATTGAAAGTTGTAGGCCTACATTATGATTGTGATTTAAATTGTAATTTGTAATAGTAAAGCCTTGCAGACTTTTTAATATGATGTTCTTGGCTGCTTAAATCCAGCAACTATGACTCATGAAAAAAATCTTATGGACATTATAATAATTTAAGGAGTAACCAATTACATTCGAAAGACCACAATAATTGTAATTTCAATAAACTAATACCATTCAATTCTTGTAAGAACTTCGAACGAAGGACGCTAAGCTACCATGCTTTACCACTAGGAGTCTTAATATGGTGATGTGCACGCTGTTTTTTTTTCGTATACTATTATCTATGTTGAATATTAGTTTTGTGTTATTCTAATGGTGATTTGATCGAAGCATCGTCAACCTGTCTCTGCACAGTAACGAGATGTGTTTTCAAAGTTAGATTGTAGTTTCTTTTTTCTCCCAAGTTAACGTTTTAGTTGAATGAGACACATCGCATGGAATCAGTTTTCATAATTGCAGTGACAAGTGTCATTTTTAGAGTATTTCCATTATACTAAGCAATTGCGGATGTGACTCCACCAGTAGGGAATGTAAATCTGATAATCAAAAGTTCTTAATCTCGTCGCGATTTTGATTTTCGGATAACTGCTTAGATCCTATATATAAAATCTATATAAATTTCGAGAAACTCGGCCAAGCGTCTTAATTTTTGGAAATCACATCGGTATTCGAGGCCGATACAGGACTGCTGGATCGCTTGTGGAGTAACAGAAGGCTTCTGCAAATATCTACTTTGCCAGATAACTACTGGCTAGACTTTAACTACAATAACTTCTATTTGTGAAACGCGACCCGGAATTGAACTTGCAACAAACTAAATGCAAATCACCAAAAAATGCTCAATTACATCACCATCAACAATCATCATGCAGGTAACTAGTCTATGCCAGTGGCACTGCGTGTAAACTGACAGCTTAGTATTTGTCAAAAATATACAATCATAAAATCTGATTAAAATAGCACACAGAAAATGGTGAAAAAAAATCTTCAGCAACGTTTTTTCTACAACAGCTTTAACTGTAGACCGCGATACGGGTTATTTCAAAAACAGCAAACGTAAAACATCGCGTTGGAAGTAAAACTTGGTATAGGCTGATTTCAACCAGTGAATTATTATACATTTCAAAGAGATTGTGGGTCAATAAAGGTGCGAATTTGCTGATAAGTTCATACACTGGCTAAACGAGTGGCAACCCTTAAGCTCTACATGAATTCTGAATTCTAAAGTACGTTATGTCTACATTGATAAGTATATCATTCAACCCTGAAGAGAATTCATTGGCCTTTTTGGCGGCAAATGAATATCTTGACCTTCCGGTTATCAAAAATAACTGCTCCAGTGTCTCTGTATTATATTGTATAATAACAACATCAGCACCCCCACAATAAAATTATCGCCCAACTAATTGAATTATGGCAAAGCAGCCCAATGTTGCCTTCTAGATTTTGACGTAGCCTATTCGGTTCTTTTTGCAAATCACCTTCGTGGCGAGCTTCGAGATATCCACGAATCATCATCGCGGACTTTTCTTGCTGTAGCTGGGCTAAGTGATGGGGCAGATGAAGTGGAGGAGATGGGGGAACAGTTTAGTCTTCTTCTTGTAGCTGGACTGAAGCCTTTTGCTTCAAGAAAGTTTTCTGGGTGTAAACTTCTGTCTTCTATGTGAACTTGATTAAAAGACTTCAGGATGTCATCTTTTTTTCGTTCGTAACCGCTCCAAGAACTTACACCGGACGATGTCTCACTTTCCTCCGGAAGATTAGTTTTTCTGTAGCAGCCAGGACTGTCGGGCTGAGTTGAAGGTTTCACACCAACATTCTCGGAGCAGTTTTCAGTGCCACTGTCATCACTCCCAGATACTTCAACTTCGACCATATCATACAAATCACTATCGAACTCGTTTCCGTCTTTCCATGGAATCATTTCGTCACTAGCGCTTGATGACGATGCTGTGGTCATCGCGGCATATTCAGGAAGATGACTTTTCCTCTCTGGCATCACATTCATGGAACGAGGTGTATGATGCTTTCGCAAAGGCGGAGTATCGGGACGAGACACAACGTTATGAACGTTGGTTTGAATCTGCAAGACACACAATGAAGGAATAATAACTTGTAAATTGCTGAGTAGTATCCCCACAAACAACTGGTACATGCAGTAGGCCTAATTGTTGTGCAGAATATTTGCGGTAAAAAAAAATCAAAATTTACGTAGTGTACACTGAAATACTTTTGTGCTAATGCATATATAAATAGAAAGAAATAAAAACCAGTCTATTGCAATATTCTGGAACAACATTGAGCATCTGCAGAAATTTTATAGCGATTAGAATAATTTTTTGAAATCCAAAACCTTTGATGAAGGTCTGGCAATAACATAAGCCATCATTATTGCAAACAGTCTGAATCGTACTTTTTTAGCAGGTTTGTGTTGCCTAGGACTGCGAATGGATTCAAGTAGTTTTTCTCTCGGTGTTGGTTCACGCGGAGGACTGGGCTGTCTTTGTCGTGGGCTAGTCATATGTTTGTTGGGTAGATGCTTGGGTCCAGCCTGTATAGGTGAAAAATGAATAATACGTCATCAATTTGAGATTAAGTATCATATTAAATTTAGAACTGAAAATATGGCATAATACTGTAGCTAAATGTTTTAAAGTTCGTATCAACTGAAACTTGGAGGAAAATTTTTGAAGTTTGCGCTTTTGCCACTTGTGGTTTCGAGAAAATTCTTTTCCACTCGAATGCCCAATGGAGCCAAAATGACAATTTTGGAAATTTTGAATGTTCTTATCTTTTCACTAGTTGACTCTCAGCAAAAATTTCCCCGTGACTATAGATCAATTGTCGGGCTTGATAGCCTAACTCAGGGATGGCGAACATTTTTAAGTGGTGGGTCAAATTTAAAGTCGTCAACCAAAAAAAAAAACGTGGGTTACGGATGTAAAAAAAAGTTCATTACATCCGCAGATGTCCAACTTTCTGCCCAAAATCAGTTGTAGAGCAAAAAAAAGGTCATCACATCCGCAGAATCCAATTTTCCGCCCAAAATTGGGTGTAGAGCAAAAAAAAGATCATCACGTCCGCAGATGTCCAATTTTCCGCCCAAAATCGGGTGAAGAGTAAAAAAAGGCCATCACGACCGCGGGTATAGTTTTCGAAACTACAAGTGGGTCACTAAGTGACCCGCGGGTCAGTGGTTCACCATTCCTGGCCTACCCCCCCGAATAGCGTGCATTTTTGTCAGCTTTAAAAAACATTTGCTTTATATATACGTAAATTGAATGCCCGAAGGACGGTTATTCATTTTTGACCCTATGTATAGATACGCTTAGAAAATAGTACGTGGACAAAAACAATAATACTGCGCTCATGTTTTGAAGCAAAAATTCAAATAAGCCAGTTGTATCAGTGCTTTTACAAAAACTTTATCTCTTCTTCAGCGGTCGGTGGAATATTGCAAGTCCTTTGGTAGAAAAATTGTGAGTACATTGTTACTCTCTAGTTACTGGTAAATCAACATTGTCGTACAGATATAGCAAATTGTTAACTTTATTTTGATTTGCTGTGCGTGGATGTGAAAAGCAGTTCATGGTATCAAGCATAGACCCATGCAATAGAGGGACTGGCGGCTCGCAAACCCGGGTTTTTAACTTGGGTCCCAAAAAGTTAGTTTGATGTTTCTCCAAGGTTTTCAAATCTTTTGCTTTTATACTTCCTGACGACGTTTAATTTATTCACACACAATTTCAGAAAAATTCGAGGTTGATTGGACTGGGGTGACCCGAATTCCCAAATATTTACGAACATCCCAAAATTTGTCATTATTGGGTACCACAAATAAAAACATATTTTGAACAGGAGCGTAGCCAGGGGGGCGATGCCCTCCCCCCAATCTATGCCTGAACAAAAACAAGAATCTTGGTGATTATGATAAATACTTGTCATTGTGTGATGGTTTTCTTGCAGGGCTTTTAATAAGTGGGCTTACAAAGAAAAAATACAATACAACTTTGAATATAATCCAGTGTTGGTCGGTTTGTGAAATGTACTAGTTGTAGCTGTCGTTGAATTGTTATCTACTAAAACACCCAAAAAATTAATACATTTGTTATTTTGAATTTTAGTGGTAGATTTTATGTTGGGATATACTTTATTCAAACTGTCACAAAATATTTTAATGTAATGAAAATGTGTTAATTTTTTGGATGTTTTAGTAGAGAACAGTTCAACAACAGTTACAACCAGTGCATTTCGCAAACCGACTAACACTGGATTATACTCGAAATGGAGCAGCTTTGCACCACGCCGCAATACAACTTTGCTTTTTGTGTTGACAGAGTTATGATGGCGTAGCCGCAATGACCAGCGAATTTAACGGTCCCTTCAATTGTTCAAAGCGAATCTCCGTTGGCATATTATTTTCACTGTGCTAGGCATTGCTTAAATTTGAGCGCTTTTGCAGCTGTAAAAGTTTCAGCAATACAAAATGCTGAAAACGTTGCACGAAAAGTGGTTGAAATGTTTAAGACCAGTGCGACGAAAACAGCGTTGTTGAAGTCCTACATCATAGAAGATGTCTCTAGTCAAGAAGAAACAAAACGTTATCTTGTCGGCTTGTGTGAAACCCGGTTTGTAGAACGCCATGTATTGACACCGGTGAAGCACTCAAAAGTAGAGGCAAAAAATTTCAATGAAGTTTGCTCGAAATCTGTTCAAAATGCACTAAAATGGCCATTATAGTACGTGAATTTTCAAACATTTTCCAGGGGAGCATGACCCCGGACCCTCTAAAGCCTTTTTCCCCTCAACTTGCTTCAAATCAATTCTACCGGAGAAAACTACGCTTAAAAGAATGTCGAAATTTGGTGCCCTTTCCTTAAAAAATTCTGATTACGCCTCAGACATAAAACATTTTCAAATGGCTTATTTACGCCCTTTTCCGCGTCTAGACCTCTACCATTTTTGTATTAAGAGAAGTAAACATTCAACTTAATTCAAAATTGCATCTCCCCAGGGCCCCACCCAAATTTTCTAAATCCACTCGTGGTCTGAAGTAAGCACGCATAAATCGAAAATGTGCGAACAAAATGCATCATATTTGGTGAAGGACTCCGAATGTGGGGCAATAAGCTTGTTTAAAAAGCACTAAAAAGGCCATTACACCATGTAAAATTTCAATAACTTTCCGGTAGAGCTTGCCCCCGGACCCCTAGAGCCGTTTTTTCCTCAATTTGCTTAAAATTTACTCCGCCGGAAAAACACACGCTTATAAAAGATGTAACAATTTGGTGCCCTCCCTAAAAAAACTTTGAATACGCCTCTGACATGAAACATTGACGCCCTATTCCGGGTCTAAACGTCTGGCGTCTTTGTATCTAGTTAACACTCAACCTAATTCAAATCTGCATACCCCCACCAAAATTTTCTGGATCCGCTCCTGCTGTTGGGTAAGATTTTTGAACTTTAGCCCCCCCCCCAATTAAAAATCTTGTCTACGCCTATGATTTTGAATTACATTTATTTCATTTTGATGACGTCATAATAGCTTCTTGTTTCACCTATTCAAATTCTGTTATATTGTAGAAAAGCGGCAATTCGCCTTTGTGCAGTTCCATCTTTCATTGCATTGCGGAATTCAACAAACTTTACGGAACTACTTTTGCTGGTAATAAAGCAGAAACCCAGTCTAGCAACGTTTTGCATGTAGCGTTAATGCCATAAGTACAACCGGTATCATTATTGCTTAATTTGTAGCAAATCGCGAGAAACTTAATGAATAGTAGGAACATTTCCACTTACACCATGTTGCGGAGGCCCTCTCAGAAAACACAGTTTGGCGCTGGTTTAGTATGTGATCTAACGAAGTGTGGGTAAGATAAGAGAGATAGAGAAAAACAGCTTGGGTGTTTGAGAAGGAGAGAGAAACTTGGCAATTAAATTTTCACTAGGTCAGATCATTTCAAACGAATATTTTACTTCACGCACTATATATGTGATTATGTGGCACATCTTTGACGCTCATCATTCAGAATTTATTTATGTGTCACGCATAGGCCCACATATTGGGCAGGGGCATTTGATTGATTTTAATTTTGCCAAGCCTCCTTCTACACTGTAATTTAATCAGTACTTTTTCGCGTTTTTAAAGTTTTCGACATTTATAACAGGCAATGTCTTAATAATATGCTTTATTCCGAGCAGAAAAAGGAGTTTGTTATATAAAGTACTACATAATTCAACCCGGTAGTGTGCTTTTAGTACGTTAAAGCCAAAAAAATCGTGATAAGTTTGAGTTAAATCTGAAAACTTAACAGAGAATGGAAAAAAAAATAATAAATTATGATAATGTTCGTTTTCAAGTGACGTCATCGACCTTTGATTTTCTTGGTAAGGTAAGATTGAAGATAGTTTAAAAATGAAGTTTTAATTTTACATTAGTTGCAAACGAATGAAGGATATACTATTATCTAAGTTTTAGGGGTAGCAGATATTACCCTTCAAATTTTATGCTTTCTACGGGTCTGTTCGCTAAAGGATTTTTTATAGCGAAAGAACTAGCTCCTGACAAAGTTTTGAGCTCCCAAAGCACATCAAAAAATAAGAAGAGACGCACAGATAGCTTGAGAAAACTAAGCTAAACCTGCATTTGAAGTGACGTCATCACCTTTACTGTGACGTCATTACCCCCTCAGTATCCATTTTGGAACATTCCTGTATTGCTTAAGGTAAATGCCCAATTTAACGTCTCTATCTGCTCTTAAACATACTTTTCTACAAAGCCATGCTAAAAATTTGGGACCCAAGTTAAAAACCCGAGTTTGCCAGCCGCCAGTCCTTCTATTCAAGGCGTCTATGGTAGGCCTATCAAGCCTAGCCAAGAATGACACAGAAATATTGGCTGGTTGTGGAAAAAAGGCCTCAAGTGGTCGTAACTTCGTTTCCATACGTTGATAGAGACTAGAATCTTTCAAAAGATGACCAGGTTGTCACGTAGTTGACGAAAAATTGTCTCAACAAAGAAAGAAACGTGACAGCAGACAGCATTTTACCTTCCAGGAAATGGGCCACAGAGTTGCAAAAATACAAAACTAGCTAACTGGGAGCTGTTAACAAACTACGAAAGGAAGTACCTCTAGTGGTGAAACACACGAAAAAGCCACTTCACTTTACTACGCTGTAAAAATTTGGTGAGGCGATAATGAATGTTTTGCTAGATAAAAGCCAAGTAAAAACGTGGTTACTCCTTTTCTTCCAAAACACACTGGACATGGCTGCTACAAACAGTGGTGTAAAAAGTATTTTGAAACTGTACTTAGTTAAAAGTAGTATTACTGACGGCAAAACTACTCGAAGTAAAGTAGAAAGTATTGACTAAAAAAAGCAGTTAAGTAAAAGTAAAAAAGTAGTCATTTAAAAACTGCTGAAGTAAAAGTATAGTGTTCTCAATCGTAAAGGTGTCAACTGCACGCTTGCCGATGATGTCTCGCTCTGAAGGTGGCAAAATGATAAACCAAAAGAAATCATTACCACCTAGATGGCCGAGTGGATAGAGCGTCTGCTTCTGGAACGGTAGACTGGGGGTTCGTTTCAGAGTAGGGTCACGCCAATAACTTAAATTATTGCTTCCCTGCGTGATGTTTAGCATCAAAGATGACAGCGTAAAGAACAAGCCGGCAAGTTATTTGTTGTGCCGTTCGGAACCACGCTTAGCGAGATTTTCCCATCTCGGAGTGGCAGACAGATGGCTCGATACTCCTAAGCGAGCTCGTTATAGCGCCTCTATCGCAAAGAAGGATGAACATATGAATAAATAAGCATTAGCTCAAAAGCGGAAACCTGCTTATTTGTGTTAACACTTCAATTTTAGCTTTGCAATTTGCTTTTCCCACAATTAAGATTAAATGAGAAATACGATAGTTTTACTGGTAGGCCTACAGGTTTAGGGAATGAATATATTATTGTGGACATATTAAGCACTTTCTGTATCTTGCGGTCATGCGGTTACGGTCATGCAGTAATTACAGACAACGGTGACTCGGCAGGCGACCCAGCTTTGCATCGCAAGATATTAGGTGCAACGCGGGATTTCAAGCGAGACTAGTAACTCAAGGACTACTTAGTACTTTTCTAAAATAAAAACTACCCAAGTAGTGTTGCTTTATACTAAAAGTGCTTAAGTAAACGTAAAAGTAGACAAAAAAATGCTGAAAAAAGTACTCGTTACCGAAAAAAACTACTCAAGTAAAAGTATTTCGTTACTTTACACCACTGGCTGTAAATGCAATAATGCACGAATGCATGGATGGTTTAAAGCAGGGGTGACGAACCTATTTGCTGTCGCGGGCCACTTTGTTACTTACCAATAAGCAAGCGGGCCGCATAACTTTTTAGTCATAAACAGTGGCGTAGCGAGAAGTTTAAGAGGGGGAAGCCATGATTTCCATATTTCTTTAAAGCGTTTTTTTTTCGGCAGAACAAATTTGAAAATGATTGAGAAACAAGAAAAGCTCTTGGAAGGTCCGGTGGCATGCTCTCTCGGAAAATTTTTGAAAATTTACATGCTGTAATGGCTATTTGTAGTGCTTTTTGAATAATCCTCAGGCAAATTTTGTTTAAATTTTTTGACCCTGATTCTGAATGCTTTGTCAAATATGATGCATTTGGCGCGCACATTTTCGATTATGCGTGCTTAAGACGTAAGGCTTATCGCTCTCGAAGAGGTTCGAAGTTATGGAAAAATTGTATACATCAAAAACTATTTTGAAAATGGCTGGTGGGAGGATGCATACCTCTCATCCTAACCCTTGGATTAGCCACTGGCCATAAGCTACAGAAACCATCAAAGGAGTCTGGCATGTTTCAGTCACTTGGCACCATTAGTTTTGTTCTTTTTTTACAAAAAGGCAGAGTCAAAAAGGGGGAAGGATGGCACAATGGCCCCCCTCTGAATACGTTCCTAGCCATAAACATATCGGATATCGGTCCAATCTTTTTGAAATACTCATTTTTCATCTACAATATTTCGTTTTTTCGCTGAAGACAAGCGGCTAATTAAATATTGATTAAAAAACAGAATAACAAATACCTTAGGAAAGCAGTAAAATTTGCATATGACAAATGGTACTGCCACCTCACCAATTCATTTCCGCAAACTCACATAATTCCTACTACTGTAAGGCAAGCTAAGCTCTCACTCGAATAGCTACTCGTAAACTGCTGCACTATGCTGAAGCTGCAACGGACTCGAGTTATGTTATTATCATTTCATAACAATGGATAAACTGCTGAATCCTGAAACAGATGACTTGTATTGAGCGTTTATATAATCACTGCGTGATACGCGCTTGATTAAATCAAGGGCTCAGCTTTTGGTATCGCATCGCAAAGATTAGACGGGGGAAAAAAATGTTTAAAAGTGCTGGTCTCGCCAAAATGTTCGCGGGCCGCAGGAAATTCTTTCGCGGGCCGCATGTTCGTCACCTGTGGTTTAAAGAAAAGTCACGTTGAATAGCATAGTGCTGTTTTTCAGCAGTTGGCTGAGGAGCTATCGCCAACTAATAATGTAAACGAAAGGAGCAAGCAACACTAAGAAAAACCGCTGCAAGACCAACATTTGAAGATGGACATGATAAAGAGACAAAACACTGCCAGTGAAAGATTAAGCGCAAAAAATCGCACCGTTTGTACTTTCTACGGCTGTAGCAAGTCACTAAGCGGTATTGGTAGGCATACTGCTAAAACCGTACGACGTACGTCATGAATGAGAGTAAAATACAGTTAGTCATAATGATATCTGTTATTTTTTAGCTTTTTGAAGTGTTTTGCTTTTTGTGCTGAAAAATCATTTAGTGAGCGGTATGCAAAGCTATTTTTCAGCTACAATTAACGTAATATTACACAGAAAGCTGCATTGGGTCAAAACAACTCCTTCGGGCATTCTAGTGCTATCATCCTTGCAAACTCTTAGGGTCATGGTTGGGCGGTGGGAGTGCTAAGTCACGAAGACGTTAACCCATTGGTGGTCTTAAGCATGGGCAAACTGGGCGGTCGCCCTGGCCCCCCACACTGTTTTACGCGCTGTCGGGTCCCCCCTCCCACCTACAGTAAGTTTACGCGCAACATGACAACCTCAAATTTTATTATGCACTCAATGATATCAAGCAATCTTGTCTGGTTCTCTTGTCTTATCTTTTGTACCAAACCGTTAAGTGGCAGTCAAAAACAAAGATTTGGTTTAGTAGATGCTAGCCAGGTACTGGTGGGTTACAGTGGCAGAATTAATTTTCGGAAGTGTATATTTTGCCAAATAGTTTCTAGGTCTATTTTGCCGGATATAGTGCAACCCATATAGTGTGGATACTCATGACTGATATTGAGCGCCGGCGAAATAGTTTGTGACTTATTTTGCCGGAAGTAAATGCTGATTTTACTTACTGCTGGCAAAATACCGATAGATCTACAAACTAAACGGCAAAATAGAAACTGCCTTAATTTTCAGCTCGTTAGTTTATTTCATTAGCTAGCCTATAGTGTAACGACGTAGTACTAGTATATTCAAAGTTGTTGATTTTGACCTAGGTGTCAACTGACAAGAACCTTTTGGTTGAAGCAAAAGTGCTTGCAATTTGTGGTTAGTTGAAATTTAGCATTGGATTGCCTACTGGCAGGTAACCGGGTATCAGGCTATGTTTCGGTTTAGAGATGCAGATTATGATACAGCTGCTACCGTAGCAATTTATAGAGTCATTTCATCTACTATTTGTAATCAACTAATTTTTTTTTAATTTTTAAGCGTCACCTCTTATATATATTTTAGTGATGAAGATGTATGGGATAGAGCTTGCAGAAACTAGAAGATTAAAAAAGAATTTTGATGGGCTTTTGAATTATTGCAATTTGAAATTTCAGCCACTTGAAGGAGTTTACGTTTATGAGCACTGGTCACGCTTAGTGATTTTCCTGAATATCTTTATTTCTGGTGATAAAATGATGGAATATTATAAATGTCAATTTTATTATAACATTTTTGGGGTCCAAAAATTTACTTTTCACATTATAACTGTCCAAAACATCTCCTTTATGGAGTAAATTACGGTCATGTTTTTTAATCAAAGTCAAAGGCTAAGTTTACTACACAATTACAAAAATAGCTAACGTTTCTCGGAAATAATTTGTGCGCTTTTGTGTAGTATCAATCACTTGTTTTCACGTATCCAAAAATTATCCACTTGTTTTTTGCGCTTTTGAAATAAATTTGGTGTTAAAATTCCAATTTTTTTGAGGAAGTGTCTATTTCACCGAAAATTCCGGTTGCCAGTTGCGGTCCCAGTTGCAAAAACATGTTGCGTTGTTGCGCAGGGGGGCCCAAGTTTTACTGTCTTGCCCGCCCCCCACCCCCCTAGTCAATGACCATCCCAGCGTAAACCAAAAACTTGTGACACCATCAGCGTATTAAGCAAGTTTAGAAAGTATGGCGTTTACCAGAGTCCCACGGTCATGGAAAATCCTGGAAAAATAAATTATTCTGGAAAAGTCATGGAAAACTTGCAAAAAGTTGAAAGTTATGGAAAAAAAAATTTTAAAAGTTGTCAAAAAATTTTACCAAAGGACTTTTTAAATTTATTAACAAGAACTTTCGTCACGTGGAACTACAACAATTCCTGACCTAACCCTAACCGAACGTAACCCTGACCTAACCCTAACCGAATCAAACCCTAGCCGAACCTAACCCTAACCGAACCTAACTCTAACCGAACCTAACTGTAACCGAACCTTACTCAACTAACCGAACCTAACTCTAACTAACCGAACCTAACTCTAACTAACCGAACCTAACCCTGACCGGACCCTAGCTTGTTCCTAACCTCAGAATTGAGGCTTCAAATTTCGACCTTTAATCTTAACTCAACCATCTGAATTGATTGAGAAATTTGCCGGTAATCTAATAGCCTTGTCAAATTATGCAACGCACGAAGCTGTGATTGTCTCTTGAGCCTAGAGTCTTTTCGAGCCTTGCCGTGAGCCTGTTTTCGAGCCTTAAAATTATGCAGCGCACCACGCGCGTTTTCGCTACGATACAGCGCACATATCTGTTTTTGGCGACCAGTTTGCGTGGCGGTCAGTTTGCGGCGGTCAGTTGTCCGTGTTCGACTGTACCGCTGCACAGTGGTTGAAAATAACTGAATAACATAATTAACCGACCCTCTTCTTGAAACTATTGTCGCTTTCTTTCACATTACTTTTTGCAGTTTTTATGACCTGGTTTTATGGTTGTTTACAATACATGGTGTTTTCTATTTTGATACGATAGTGGAGCGATAGATTTGATGTAATTCAGATAAATGTGGCTAGTAATGTTGGTTTGGTTGATTTGCTACACCGCCAATGCGCAACGAGCAAGTTTACAGAAGTATAATCATGGCTAATTCCACAAGTTTTTATATGCAAATGTGAGACGTATGCATCAGGGATGTGAAAGCAGTCAAATTTTTACTTCCTCGGCTTCCAGCTCTCTTTGAAGACCCAACACCCGAGTTTGGTTTTGTTTCCGCTAAAAAATAATTACCTCCACAGAATCCGCATACGTGGAGTGTAGCTTACATAAAATAACGTAAAAAAAGGTGTAATAATATTGTTCGAAAAAGTCAAAAAAGTCATGGAAAATCATGAAAAAGTCATGGAAAGTCATGAGAAAAGTCCTGGAAAGTCATGGAATTTGATTTTAAAAATTGTGTGGGAACCCTGGTTTACGATCACGCCTGAAAAGGGTCGTATCCAGGATTTCTAATTGGAGTTAACGATTTGCTTCCATGATTCCTGGCACGTATTGCGATATTCATTGACATTAGACATCTCAGCCCATTATGCTCTGTGAACAGCAGCACTTGCAATTGTTTCCTGTTACCGACAGGCTAGGAGAGCGCACGCCCCAATTCCCCCCTACAGATGTACCCCTGGACTTTTGATAGACCCTATCTTGGTGTTTCTTTTTTCAAGAAAATTGATTTTATGGTTGGCTATAGTTTAAAAAACCATTATTCAATCAATCACTTCGTTATTATTTCCGCTCTCCAAAACGTTAGACACAAACATTCATATCAGTTCAATAAATATAGTATTAGCAAAGCACGGGAAAGGGCACATGCAGCAAAACGAGTAATCGTTGAAGCATGCCCGTCAAGAAGACTAGGCATCTGCATGACCCTAGCAATCAAAAAAACAATTGGATTTAACAACAAAAACACCCACACATATTGTCCAAACCTTTTGTGGCTGATGATGAACTTGAGTTGGAACTTCTCTACTGTGCTCCATATATTTGGATATAAACCATCGCTCCAACAGAGCTAGTTGCTGTGGATCCATATGATCAAGATAATTCTGTGGATTTAATAATTAGGCCTGGCGTCATTAATGATGTCAATACATATTACGCATAGCATTGCGCATAAACTCTTTTTTTAAACTGATAAGGATGTGGCACCCAATCAATTATTTTCAACGCCCAGTAAGTTGTCACGGTAATCTGAGGTTATGATTTGGAAAGTAGTAGCAGAGCCAGTGGTGGGCAAATTACTTTTAAAAAGGAACTAGTTACAGCTACAAGTTACTTCGCAAAAAAAGTAACATAGTTACAATTACAAATTTAAAAAAGTAACTAGTTGCAGTTACAGTTACGTTTTTGCATGCCGCAAAACCAAAAAAATCTCTATTCTTAACATGTAGGCCTAGAGCTCCATGGTGTGTATTCAAACCAAAATCATTCATCTTTATATTGAAACCAAACGGAAGTAGGCTACGATTCTGATACGATAAACGCTGCAATAATGACAATTTATTGCCTTGCAAAAACGATAACATTTCAAAGTGATAACATATCACTAAGCCCCCAGCGCTTCGGCTTTAAAATGTCTTTTTCAATACCAAAGAGTCGTTCAACTGCAGCACTAGAAGCAGCGGCGTTGCAAGAAATTTTCATAGCGGGGAGGGCCCACTAATTCGACATTTTTTTTTCAAGCGTAGTTTTTGTAAGGCAGAACTAATTTGAAGCTGATTGCGAAACAAAAAAGGCTCTAGGGGGATCCGAGGCATGCTCCCTCGAAAAAATTTTAAGAAATTTACATGCTGTAATGATTGTTTAAGTGCTTTTTGAATAATTCCAGGCAACTTTTGTTTAAATCTTATGACCTTGATTGTGAGTGCTTTGCCATTTTGTTCGATCCATTTTGTTCGCACATTTTCGATTATGCGTGCTTAGGCTACGTTGTAAAGCTTATTGCTATCGAAGAGGTTCGAAATTATGAAAAATTGTATTTATCAAAAATATTTTTGAAAATGCCAGGTGAAGGGGATAGGCTTACTCACCCCTAATCCTACCCCCTGGATCCGCCCCTGGTCATAAGCTATAGAAGCCATCGAAAGAGTCTGGCATACCCGTACTTCAGCCACTTGGCAGCATTAATTTTGTTCTTTTTTACTAAAAGGCAAAGTTAAAAGGGGATTACCCTTTTGACTCCCCTAAATACGCTCATGACTAGCAGGAAGAGCAGTATCGTAATGAATTAAAAGTTCCATAAGTTCTTCGTGCATAAAAGCATTTGCATCAACAGTTTGTGAGGGCGAGGCGGAAATGAACTCTTCTGTACTTCATCCACATTACTAGATCTTCGTCGCTTTGATTGTGCGAACAAACAGCCAAAAAACTGTCACTTAAGCAAGTTGAGCTTGCATCACGGTCGTTGTCGGTGTCACTACTTGCCGAAGTATCTACAGCAGTGTCTCTTAAAGGGGGCAATATCGCCCCCTTGGGGGCGAAACAGAAGCACCAGGGGGCAAAAAGCAAAAGGGGGCGAAACCGGCGAAGGGAGGCAATAGCTCGTAAACCGTGTAAGACTTTTTTTTGCTCTTCAACGCATTTTTCTTTGCTAATTGGGTAATTCCCATTCATCAGTAGCTCTCGCCCTTGCGAGGTTTATTAGAACACAAGCTTATTAGGGCGAGGGGGCGATAATGGTATGCAGAGTACCGTAAAGGGGCAATGACACAAAAAAGTTTGAGAACCACTGATCTAGAGCATTGTCGGTTGCTTTGTTTAGTTCATTGATCATTTTTCTTTTCAATTTGGCCTTAGTTTCAGTGGGCTCGTCAAAAAACCAAGCTCATTATTACAAATGGAGTGAAATTAAATAATTTTTTTTCATTTTTATAGCGGATGAAGATGCCCCATAAAAGTAACTGTAACGTTTGAGGTTCTAAAGAGGTAACTAGTTACAAATTCCGTTACTTTTGCAGAAAAGTAACTTAGTTACAGTTGCTAAACTGCCCACCACTGAGTAGAGCCAGGAAATATGAATATAGTTTAAGGCAGTAGATCTCAGCTCTTATGACTTGTGACTATTGAAAGAGACTATTATTACTTTTAATTTTTATTATCGCTTTTTACTATACCATATAATCAATCAATTTCGAAAAACTCTAACTTGCACATCTTCTTCCCTCACTTCTCCGTGGAGAGTTGTTGGCAAACCGTGTTCTTGCATCCGCCTAGCTCTCTCCCGTCGTTGCCAGTCAGTACTGGGCTGATTTCTCAGCATTGGTCGACTTGCCTATTTGTTAAAAAAGTAGTTTAAGTTTATTTTTTAAGCACCGAGCATGGATTTTACCTGTGGTGTAAAGTAACGAAGTAGTTTTACTTAAGTAAATTACTGAACCAACTGGGTAACCAGTATTCACTTAAGTGATTTAAATTTTTAGTCCGTATACTTCTACTTACGTAGCTTAATAAGAAAGTAACACTACTGAAGTGGTTTTAGGAATGATAAGTCGTTACAATTACGCAATGGATTGTGTAATGTTTAAAAATTATTGGCAGCACTAGTATTTGGTGTTTTTCTTTTTCATAGAGAAGATTTTTACTTTTGTGATTTTAACAGTTGATTTTTGTTATTTGTTTGGCGTGGACATTGCGCTTGCGTTTTGCAGAATATAACACACTTCGCTTTTTCAAATTTGTTTAATCAATGTGCTTTAGCATCAGCAAAAAGTCTGTTAAGATTTGAAGTGCACAAACAATTGTTATGTCAAAGCTCAGCGTTATGGCCTTGTTTTCGCAAACGCTACTTTTTACTAAAGTAGCTCCAACTTGACGATACTTCTTACTTTTACTTAATTAGTTTTTAATAATGTCAGCAGACTCAGCATCAAACTCTACGAAATTTTGCACCTTACCACTAAAGCCAAGCACTCTCTTGACCTATTTACTGATCTACTCAGCTTCAAAATATTCCAACCCCAACCAAACCTTAACTTAGCAACACCCAAACTGCAGCAGGTGAGCAGGCCTCTGCATTGCTCTACGTTTTGATTGAAATCTCTCGGAACACCAATTATGATGCAATAAATCAGTTTCAATGAGACAACGCAAAACAAAAGGCAAAATACTGTAAAGCAATATCGGCACCGAAATCGCAAACTTGCAATCATTCAATCCATAACAAAAAATCAAAAGTAAAGTTCGTTTTGAGAGATTGGAATCGATAAATTCGAAACACTCAGTTAGTGAGCTCGAACTCGATTGTTCTTTTTCGAGTTCAAAAAATGTTATTTTTCGAGTTCAAGTTTGAGTTCGGCAAAAACGATCGACTTCCAGCGAGTTCGAGTTTGCAGCCCTGCTTGTTACACGCTTCGGCGTACTACCGGTAGTATAATGAAGACTCGTTTTGATTTTACGTTTTATTGTCCAACGCATATTTCAACGTAGTATTGCTCACTTGCGCTTTTTTCCTTTGCTCCTGCACCCTCTTTTTTCTGACGTCATCCATATTCCGCGTAAGAGTGTTAGACGCTGACATCCGGGGACCTGGATTGCTGAATTGGTAACCAAACCGAAGCAAAGACCTTAACAAAACCATGTCATTTGCTTCAAACTTTGCTAGGATTTGTGACGCTCAAAAGGGTTTCGTGCAATCGATTTGAGATATAGGATTGGGACGGATGTAGAATTCGAGCCGCTGATTTGGTAAGAAAGAAAAGGTTTAAGCTTCCATAAATAAACAGCAAAAGTAATCTAGTCCTAAAAGTGTAGCGACAAGAAAAGATCCAAGATGATGGCAGCATTAGTACGATGCGGCTTCGATATAATGCCTGTTGCTTCACTTTTACCGGATCGAAACAGGCGGCAACGGCGCACGCGACTTGCTGCACCTGACATTTTTTTGCTGTATTTTTCTACGTCGATTTCTCAAAATCCTGCTGAATCTACTTATATTCCCGAGTAGTTTGCCGCCTGTCGCGTCCAGATAACAGCAATTTTCAGTTCGGTTGCATTTAAAAAAATCTGGTCGCTTTGTGATTCATGATTGCAATCTAATCTATCCAGTGATTTAACTGGCAGCAATAAGTAGCCTACGGATCTGAACGACTAGCTAGGCTGCATAACGTGTCAGAATTTTTAAACAGAATTTTTTTAACTCTGCAATAATTATTGCATCCCCCTTTTTTACTGTCGCAGTTCCGTAATTCCATGTAGCTCTTTAACAGATAAAACTATTTCCTAGAATGTGAAAAAGCACTTCAGCAAAGCACAACGGGGAATGTTTACGAGGGTATAATTTCGAAAAAAATTAAAGTACACACTGAAACGTGAACTCGCGTTAATTTAATACTTTGATGTGAAGGATTTATTCCAGAAGTTCGGTTAGCGCACTTGTAAAATTAAGAGATCGCAGTAGGTGCGGAAAATCAGGGTTCCATTGACAGGCCGGTCAAATCGGGCCCAGTGTCGCCAACGGCTCGCCACCGCTGCGATGTTTCTTCGAAGCTACGATTTCCCTTTTTCCCGGATTTTCAACTTTCCGGAAAACGGTAAGTTTACAAAAACATTCCCGGGAATCTCGGGAGATTCCCGTAATCTCAAAAACCCTCAGGATTTCAGGGATTCAAGAAAAATTCCCGAAAAAGTTTTCCCGGAAACTTTTCTCGAGCTTGAATATTTTGCCATTTTTTCTGATTTTCAACATTTCAGATCTAATTTTTAGCATTTTGTTATGTTGCTATAACAAACTTAGTTTAAGTTTTCAATTTTTTCGCCAAATTGAGGAAAAAATCTTGATTTCACAAGCGTTTCGCCTAAAAAAAATTTTGCGAATTTTGAAAAACAATTGAATACACGATTACGAAAAGGGAATAAGTCACTATGTTGTCATTTCACTTTTATTGCATCATCGCGTTCTTAGCGACATTAACTATCATGTGTACAAAAAGTAAAACCAAGTTCCTTCTACAAATGTGAAAATTAACGTGAAGAACATTGTTGTGAAAATGAAAGGAACCACTTGGGCCTTTTTTGATTTCATACTACCATATTAAGCTATAGTTTCTTAATTTTAATTTTTTCAAATAAATTGTTTTCTGATGGAAATAGATCATCAAAATGTATTACAGACAGATAGGAAATCATGTTTCCCGAATCGGTTGACACCAAATTCAGCCGTGTAGCATCTGTACTTTCGAGTTACGTCATTTACCCCCCCAAAATATTTCAAAATCCCCCCGAGCATAAAGACATCAATATCTTTCAAAACAAATTGTGCAATGGGTTTCTGTGCCGATTTGTACCCTGTACATCGTATAATTTCGAAAAAAACGTCTAAAATTGGGAGTCTTTTTTTATTGCAATATACTTTTCAAACAAGCAGCAAAGTAATAATAGTATTGCGAACTTCGTGATTGTTTTCACCAACGCTTGGTCAAATATGTCAAGCTTCCAATCAATCACTTTTTGTTGATAACTCGAGTGAAGTTTTATTATCGCAAACCTTTTGGTTTCTTGCTATTTTTTTCGTTTTCAAAATATGTACCAAAAACGACCCAAGTTTTTAAATTTTAAACACTTCTAGCATGTTAACTAAACATAATGGTGCAATGAGTTTCACCGCTATGGAACCTCTAGGTTAGTAAGTATTTCTAATAAACTTGACTACTCAATGCAATCGTCACACAAAAATACAGAATGTTTTTTTTGATTTTCTCAAAACTTGATTTTTTGATTTGTGACGTTTTCCAAATCATGTCTTGAATTTTTAGTAAGCAAAAAAAATTTAAAATTTGCACTAGCGCATTTAATATGTCGGAATGACGAATATCAATACCCCTGAAATCCTTACTAATGTACAAAAAATTTACCGAGAACCCGACATAAATTTCCCGGGAAACGGAAAATTTCAAAACCCCAAATTTCCGGGAAAATTTTCTGTCGCGACTTCCCCGGTGGAAACGCTATTCGAAGCGGTGTTGCCCAGGCGCTAAGCCGCGTAGATGGACCCCGCCATTCGTTACTCGCTGCGGCGTAATCATGCGAGCATAACGAAAGATGAGTTGAGTGGTATTCCAAAGGTTTCAGGCTCAACATTACTGACTTGTTGTCTTTCAAGATTTTTGAAAATTCGTGTTCAACTTTTGCACCAAAAATATGTCTCTGATTGTCAATTCTCAATTCTGATAACGACGAGTTTTTCTTGAGCGCAGCTACAATTCGAAGAGCAGCATTCCCTGAAATCACAACAAATCAAGCCTTTTTTCTTATTTTATTCACTATACCGGACGTGGTTATTTAGATGCTAAAACCAGCTGATAATCTTCAACTACTGAGCTCCAACAGGGCACACCTGTCCAATTATGCAATAGATGTTTGTTATATCTAATAACTCCATTTATAGATTGGACCTACTGCCGCTACAATTCACCGTATACAATGAATATGGAACAAAAATAGTTCAAGGAAGAAAAACAAAACCATAGTAAATCTCCGAAGTGGACGTTTCGACAGCATAAATTCAGCTGCCATCATCATCAGAGAACTGTAAATTCTAGTACCTTCGGTTTTGTACTGCCTTGCTTGCACCGCTGATGACGACAGCTGAATAGTTGTCGAATTTTGAAAACTACTGTGGCTTTCGTTTTTTTCTTAAAAATTCGCCGTACGTTTTGATGCCTTGATTAGCTAATATGAGTGTGATTGAGTAACAGTAGAATGCAAAAATTTTTTTGCAAAACTTGTTCTGCATTTTCTTTACATGAAATTATCTTGACGAGGATATGTGTTTGAAACATCATTCATGCCTATGCGTGTGTGTGTGTGTGTGTGTGTTTTGTTTATTAGTTAGGTAAACAATAAACACTGTATTCACCTGATATAAAATTGGATTCTACGTTCAATTTTTCCAAAGTTTCATTTTTTTTCAGCATCGAAGCCAGAGCGCGAGCAGGCTTGTCAGTGAGACCAACATTTGCCAGGCTTAGATGTTTGACATGGGAGTTACATTCCATGGCTGAGGCCAGCTCTTCAAACACTTCCATATCCACATTTTGAATGTTGTTGAGATTGACCTGAAAATTGCATCAAATCCGATATGCATCAATGTTCCAATCAGTAGGCCTACTGTTAATACGAAGACGAGATTGAGCCCGTCTCGAGACCAAGTTGATTTAACGCGATGGCTCTACACAGTAGCGCAGCGAAAAATTTAACAAAGGAGGGGGGCGGAGCGAGACAATTTGAAGCGGACGATTTGACGCGAACAAACTTGACGCGAGGACAACTTGACGCGAGAACAACTTGACGCGAAGACGATTTGACGCGAAACTTGTTTAATGGGGTCGGCGGGTTAGAAAAAGGTGGAGGTCGGGAGGTTGAGGTCGGTAGGGTTGGGGTCGGGAGAGTTGGGGTCGGGAGGGTTGAAGTAGGGGGAGTTGGGGTAGGGAGGGCAGGGGTCAGGGGAGTTGAGGTCGGGGAGTTGGGGTCAGGGAAATTGGGGTCGGGAGAGTTGGGGTCCCGGATCGTGACACCAACCCCCCCCCCACTCCCGCCATTTTCCAAGCTGCCAACCCCTACTCCACTTCACACGTTTCGCGTCAAATCGTCTTTACGTCAAATCGTCCTCGCGTCAAATTGTCATGTACCCGCGGGAGGGGAGGGGGCATGAATTATAAAAACCATCAAAGGAGTCTGGCATATATTTAGTCACTTAGCAGCATTGTTCTTTTTTACTAAAAGGCGAAGTCAAAAATGGGGCAAGGCACAATACCCTTCCTTGAATGCGCAACTGGCTCTACAAAGATATGTGATCCTTGAAGTAAACCAAATAATCTCGACGCTTTAAATAAAGAGGATGGTATTATTTCATCAATATTTTCATACAAAACCATTCTCAGTCATAGCGCAGCTCCAAATACTGTTCATTTACTTTGTCGAAGAAGAATGGAGGTGAATGTTGATAACTACAACGATGAAGTTTGCCTTTAGAACTGCCTTTAAAAAGAAGATGAAGTTTGCCTTTACAATTGATTAATAACTGCAAGTATGAACTTTGCCTTCTAGGATCATTTTCTTCCCAACACCTAATTCTATTACCGTTACTCTTTTATTATCTTTTCTATGCAAATTTTATCTCGTGGGATGCTTTGCAGCAGCACGTTTTTGTTAAAACCTGTTTATAATAAGAAGTTGTGGCTTTTGCACAATATACTGACGTGTTTAGTGCAATGGCGAAGTTTGGAATATAGTGACGTGTTTAGAGTCAATGGCGAAGTTTGGAATCAAAAAAACAAAGTGCAAAGCTTGATAATACAAATCTAGTCTCTCGAGATCTTATCGCAGAGACAGAAAGGACTCACGAACAGCTGAGTAAAATGCTAGAAACGCGTCATACTACTACGTAGCGGTATTTAACGTCACGATAGGAACCGTAACTTGAATTACTTTCAATCAAACATTTGCACGCGTTTCTTCAAACGTAAACTATTAATAACAGCAATAAAAAGATGTTTATGAACTTCAACGCTTTTTATGGAATGAAACATACAAAAACGCAAAGCTTTGACAAACAATCGAAAAAAATATGTCTTTATAGATTATCAACATTGATTTGAGCTTGACAAAATTTTTTCCTTGATACAGAAAATGTCCAAACTGATCTAATCAAATGATTAGGTAAAGTCAGCTGCTTAACCCGCATATGTTTATTTTGTTTTTTTGTTTACTGAGATAATTTTCAAACTATATGGAACTGAAAATTCCACAGTAATTGAGGGAGACTGCAAAGTAAGCATCGAGTCAGCAGCCACCCGTTATATATGTCAAATACGATCGGCTCCAGCCGCGAATCAAAGCCGTCTCGTAGGATCTGTCACTTGCGCGCGGTATTGCTTGGCCATGTCGCTGACAATTAAACACTTGTTATTCTAAGCTTATTTTCTTCAGTCTTCTTCAAAGATTTTTAAGTCATTCTATTATGTTTTATTGTATTTTACTCGTATATTTATCCTCCTATCACGAAAAAGCGATCAAACCCCTGTGACGTGATCCCTTAGAAGTTGGCAGCTATCTATCTATTACTCTAAGACGGAAAAACCCCGTTAAGTGCCTTTACCAACGGCAGAACACTGACTACAAGCAAATTGGCCGGCTTGTTCTCTTTTCTTTTAATGATAAACGTCAAGCAAAGAACCTCTTTAAAATCATTGGTTTGACCGGATTCGGAATCAAACCTTAATCTATGGCTCCAAGGGCAGACGCTTTATCCTCTAAACTAGGGGTGTGCAACCTTTTTCACTGGGGGGCCACTTTCGAAAATTTTAACAACCTCGAGGGCCAGTCACCGTCAAATATGTATAAAATTATAAAATGCTAAACACAACCCGTGTATTATAGACGGTACAAATAGCTAAATAAATCGATTTAAAAAAAAAAAAGTTTTTGTCCTGCCATCGTCGAGGGCCACATTGACTGGCCTGGAGGGCCGGATTGTGGCCCGAGGGCCGTGGGTTGCACACCCCTGCTCTAAACCATCTGTGCTTTTAAATTATTTTATTCTGTACGATGAGTTTTTCGCATTGAATGCAAACCAAATCGCAAAATTTACAAGTTTATCAAAGATTACCTCAATCAGTTGCTCGTCATCGTCCCAAATTCGCAGCAGCGTCTCTTCTACGCTGTTTGGGTTTATTGACAGCTCGCCGATGACGTCATAAGAATCAGCACTTGTGCTTCCAGCTGTAGTGCATGACATTGCGTCGTCATTACGTGCGTCATTGAGCATTCTGCGTGTATTGAGGCGACGATGCACGTTGTCGTTTGCTGTCGCAACTGCTTCATCCACAAGAGGCGATTCCTCGGCATTCTCATTAATATCCGATTCTTCATCCGCGTCCTCCTCTGATACTTCATCATTGACCCTGGAAACCGGATCTTCCTTCATCTCCTTGCTTTTTGCTCCTGATGTAACATGACTCAGTGAAATTCCATGCAACATGTCGTTGACTTTAGCAGGTTCTCTTGTTTTGACCTGCAAAAAACGATAGGAGTAAAAGTCATTAATGAAACTTCGAGCAAATGGATGTAAGAGATATCAAAGCAATCATAGAATAAAGCTGAATATTTATTTGAAGATTAAAACGTATTTTTAAAATTGTGCTGTGTTGCTTAACTTGACCTGTCAGAATCTCATCAGTACATTCATGCCAAGCCTGAACTGGAACTAGAAATTATTTCGAAATGCAACTTGAAGACAAAAAATGTTGGAGTCGAATTTTAAAACAACTTTGAAAAAATAACAGGTCTGCGCTTAGGATCTCCTTCAACCAAAATGTCAGCAACTTTATGCCATACATTTTCACACATCAAATCTGGCATTTCGCAGAAGACACTTGTCGGCAGAGGGGTGCAATGGTAGAGTGTATGTTTAATTGAAAAGTTTTGGATCATCTCTTAAGCTTGGCTGTAACATGCTTAATTAGTAGTAGTCTATTCTTGATAACCTTGATAACCTTACGATCTTTTTCTGGTATCTGGTTGACAAGTAGCACGTACAGTGCCATATGGACGTAATTCTTGCTTTAAAACTATTTCTAAAGCAAGAATTATGTCCACATGGTACTGTACGTGCTAATTGTCAACCAGATACCAGAAAAAGATCGTAAGGTTATCAAGTAAAATAATGATGTCCGAGCATTGCAGTTTTTACAGTGAATTATCTAGGTCTACGTTATCGATATACCTTAGGGAGGTATTAATCGGCGTGGCTTTTGCAAAAAGTAAATAGAAAAGTCAAACAACAATCGAAACTACTGAAGAGAAGTTCAGAAAATACTCTTTAAAAAGTTTGGATTGTCCTAGGACCTGATAGTATGCAGAAGGCGCATGATGTTTTCAAGCAAATAGAAATAAAAAAACAATAACAAATCAAAAGCTATGGAGATGACATCATAGAACATAACAAAAAATAAAGCTCAATTGAATGCGAATGAAGTAAACAAAGGACAAAAAGGTTTTCGAAAACGATGCATTTAAGTGAAACGCAGCCATGCTCACTTTCTTTAACTTTGGTCGAAGCGACAACATTTCCTGAGTGATAAAATTTCGGTTTACATTTGCATCTCTCTTTTCCTCTTTGGCTACTTTCGGCTTTCGACTTCGCAAGAGACAGCTGCTGTTTTTACGATTGTATCGTCTGGACAACCCAATACCACTGCTATTGGCACGACTAGTACGGCGTCTAAATATGCATTTTTTCAATTTTTCGCAGCAGCATTAAAGATTACACTCGCAGGGCAAAAATACCACACATTACAGAAGTATGGGAACGATCCGTAAAAACTAAGTAACTTTATATGCTTTGATATTAAAAAATAAACTGTTGTAATATTAAAAATAAGATCATATTAACAGATAAAAAAACTAAAGATCGCTAAAACATAAGTAATAGATGAAAGTTTTAAAATTAGTTGGTGCTATAGTGCTGCTACTCTGGAGCCAGTGTAATTCACTGCAACCTTATTACAGAATATGAATGTGATTGAAGCAAGTAGTTAACTAACTTTGTTCGGTGCTTGACAGCTTGCATCAGCTCTTTTTTGAGTTCACCTCCTTCTTCACTTTTCTGCCTTTTGAGGTTTTCTTTTGATTTCGCTGGACGTAGAGCCGGGATTTTGAATTGATGCGAACCTCTGCCTGAGAAACCAGTCAAGATGATGAAAAAGGCTTAAAAGGGTTAAATAGGCCATCATTTTATACAGTGGGCAGGTCTACATAATTTGCGATTCATTTCAATAATCGACGTTGTTTCACAACGATTTAAACAGCACTTGCACTGAGGAATAGGCACCAGTCATGAGCAGAGTAAAGGGTCTAAAGTAGTTAAGCTATTTAATAAAATAATGGAGATTCAAAATTCTTTCAAAATTTATATCTTAAAAAATCATTTAATTTTCACGTACGTCTTAGCTTGATTTTGACGTGAAAACTCCAAGCTTTGACCTACTTGATTTTCTTCTTGGTTCTCCAGCTTCAAACGATCGCTGATTTTCAAGTGATCTTTGCCTCTCCAACGTTTGCTGCTTCTCCAAAGATCTGTTTAAAAACTTCGTTTGAACTGCTGACAACTTTGGCTTGCGACGTTCGGGTATTTCATCTTCCGAAACAGATGAGTATTCGTCGGACGTAGAGTCGTATCGGTAATTCCCGTCTTCATTTCCATCCTCTGGAAGTTGGTTTAACACCTCTCGATCGATTTCACCCTAAATGACATCAATTAAGTGGGATGAAACTTGGTTGAGCTACCCGTATACCACTGGACGTATTTCGGCGTTGAGTTGCGACTCGTTGAGATGTATCGCAGAGTGTGCGAGAATTTTTACCGAATGTTCACGCTATGAAAGGGAGCGAACGACTTAAGCAACTAGGTGCATAATTTAATCACGCGAAGCTATAGTGGTATATAGGGTAATACCGGTAGAGATTGCTATTGAGGGGAGATGGCCATCAGAGGCTATTTTTTTTAGTTTTACATGCTATGCAAGATTGGCGTTGTCAGTTTCAAATCAGCACATGGTGCAGTAACATGTCTGATATTGCTGTCGAAATTTGCTAAATTTTGTGGGATATAACCAAAATAATTTTTGAGGAAGGGTAAAAAATTTCAGCAGGATATAGATAGCAAGCAATAAAATTTTTGTGGACGTGTTTTCACTCTACAGTCTTCGAATTAGAGAATTTACAGTTCTAAGAATGCAATCACAAAGCAGGTACCTCCTGAAAGCTAGTTATCGCATAATCACGTGAGTGGCCATTCCTCCAACCGAGGGGCAAAACATAGACGCCCTCTTATGAAGGTTAGATGGCCATGCCTTCGAGCATGTGCTGCTTCGTGCAAACTTCACATATGACATCATGGCAAAAAGTAAACAAGTTTAATGTTAGAGTAGGGTGAAGCGTTAGCAAGCCTATAGGACTAGCATGACTGACTAATACAAGCGTTTCGAGATAACCAAAATTTCGGCTCAATTTTGGTTCCATTTGTAGCTGCGCAAGAATAAAACAGCGTTATGATAGACTGAGCGTTATATGCATGTCCATTTTCGTTTGTTTTACGATAGGCCTATATCTTTCTCATTTTGTGAAGCAACCATATTGGCCATCTCACCTACACTTCTCAGGCGAGATGGCCAATGACGTCATTTTTAAAATGTTACATATTTAGCCTACAGTATTTTGTGTGAGACAAATTTAAACTGATGAGACACAGGAATACAACTCTGGTCCATATCCTATCAATCCACACCTTTAAGTACGTTTTAAGCAAGTAGGAAGCAAACCAAAAAGATTTATACAAAGCGTGGCCATCTCATCAGGAATTATCCTAATAGTTTATTTTTCGAGCAAAAAAAAGCACATAATAAACAAGAAAAGAAAAAAGAAAACGTATAGCAAGCGGTTCAATAAAACAAAATAAGTGGAAAAAGGAAGGGCTAAAACAAATGTCAAAATAAATGCATACTTGCAGCAACAAAAATTAAGTTTTTTGCGTCAGGTTGCGAGCAGTAACCATGTGAAACCGCGCCAAACCCTTAATTTTTTTTTTGGGGGGGGATTATCGTCAGTCAAATTCGAAGCTAATCTGCCGCGCAAAACAAAAACACAGTAAGTCCAAAAATAAAGTTTTGAGAAAAAGGCAAAAAACTATTTGCAGTTGAACTTTTTTAAATTAAAGCAACAACTCTTGGCGGATTTTGCTCAAATTTTCAAGAAATACTTAATTGCAATTACTCTTTATTTGGTGCGAATTTCTAAGTCCAATTCTTCTTTCTTAACTTTTTAGCCCACAGCAAGTCCAAAATGCTTCTATTCTATCGTATAGTTTAGTGCGGTAAAACAAGACAAATCACAGAAGTCCACGGACATACTGTGCTTTGTCTTGCTTTACGCGTAAACAATTATGCTCGACAATACAGGCATTTTGGACTAACTGTCGGCTATCTTTTTTATTTGAGGGTATTTTGTCCCCAAAGTTGGTGGGAACGTGTATCATAGTTTTTTATGTCGATTGATGAAAAAATCTCAAAAACGAAAGAAATGGACATACCGTGTTTTGATTTGCACGGCAGCATTAAACACGATCAAAAATCAAAAAATCTTCATTATAATGGCGGTATTACGCCGAAACGTGTACCGCGTGGCGAGGCCCATCTCCGTAGCTTGGCGCCTGGGCTAAACAGATCCAAAGAAACGTCGTGGAGGTGGCGAGACGTTTGCGACACTGTGCTGATTAGACAAACCCGGGTTTCGATCTCCAGATCTTCCGCACTGATAGCGTGTGCGCTTAGCAACTGAGCTAACGGCTGATTAAACAAGATTATATCAACAATAATTATTATGTTAATGTGGTCTTTTTTCGTTGAGCTACAGTACTATCACAACAACATTCATGACAACTTGCTAATTAAGAGCTGGTGTAACGCATTGACATCTAACCGGCTATAGGTATAGAGGATATAATTTAGATTTTTGATGTAAAATTACTAAACTAAAGTTTTTCATCTATTCCTACAACACATTACTTCCAGTTGTTGTAGTTGTTCATCCGTAAGGTTTGAAAGAATTTCATCTTCATCAACGTTGCGATATTTTTCCAGCATGTGACCATATAACTCTGTTGGTTTTTCCTCCATTGCTGATAATCCAGCGTAACGCAAACCTCTAACAAACCCTCACGCTAAACAGAGCCTTTCTTTTTGCAAAGTGAAACCTTCGAGTGAACTTCAAGGTGCACACTTTTTGCAGCTTCACTCTGCACTTGACGCGGTGATGACAGGTACTATTAAGAGATTTTGAACGGTCACTGCGTTGCTACTGTTGTTCAGCTGCATGCCAAGCTTTTGTTTAACTTTATGCCAAGCGACGTCCGCGTCATTTAAAGGCCCAGCGTTACGGGTTCGATTTACGACTGGAGCTGATTCCTATTCGATAAATGCATAGGGTAGGTCACTATATGCAGACTTCAAGCTTACTTCGCAGTCTTCTTCAATGCGGTGGTGAATTTTCAAGATAATGCGTTGAAAATTACCTCATCTATACGTTTACTCATGTTGCATACCGTTCCGTGCCATAACGAAACCTAGGATTTTGATTTTGTTTACACAAAATTCAAAGATTTTTCCGCGCCTAGTCATTGTTAGTAAGAATTTTCAAGGTTTCACACATCCTTTTGCGTTTTTGCAGTGCAAACTAGTCGGTACGCTTTTGATTGCACTGATGTTCGTAGCTTGTACGGAAATTTTCGAGCTGATAGAATAATGTAGATTATCACTTTCTTAATAAGGCTCAAACGCATTAAGACTTGATTACCGGCATACTGGTAAGCAAGGCGCGTGGAGATTACTTTAGAGCGCATCGCGAGCATTTTAAAACTGATTGCAATCATTTCTACAAGTTTGCATTAGTCGGTCTATATGTATGTCACAGTATCAGATTGGAATTTAAAAGCGACAGCGCTTCATAACATAACTGTTTAGGCAAAAATGGCGTAATGGAAAAGATTCATCTGCTCATGCCTTTCATCTGACAATCTTCAGGGGATATCGTTAGATTGAAGGATATATATAATAATAGTGAGCCGTGCCGGCTTATAACGCAAACAAATGTGTTCTAATTGTTTAAAAAAGAGGCATTCCACTGAAATTGGTTGAAATAGCATCGCTTCAACGGAAAAGCCGAACGGGTTGTTTGATAATGCAAAGGAAAAAGTCTTGAGTGGTTGGAAACCACAACGTTTTAAAATCGAGCGGATTCAATCTTGCTTAAAAACTAATAAAACAAAAGTAGTACAACTACCATATCATCAGTATAAATGATATTAAGACCCCGTGACTACTTTTATGAATCATTTTGAGTGAATATGTTAAAATCATAAATTTCAAATTCATTTTTCTGCAGTGCATTATGGACTTGCTTCCACTTATACTTGGTAAAACTTTAAAAGTAGACTTATCCAGCAACCAACCAGTTTTTATAGTTCGAATTGTTTTATTTAAAACGTCGGCCTGTGTAATCGGAGAAACGGAATGTCCCGAAGAATCATGGACCGCCTTTTTTCACACTGGTTCCACAAGCTTTCGCTTTTCTTTTCTCATCTAAAATTAGGCAATGGCAGTGCTTGTAGACTAAAGCAAACTTTAAGCATTTTGCAAAGCATGTTTTTCTGAGTAGTTTTCAGAAAAGGTTGCCGCTAAACTTGGGCAAAACAATTTTGACCAAATTACCAAAAGTTTTGTTTAATGATCTCAAACCTAGAAAACTCGTCAACTTGTCCAATTTGATCCCTAGCTTTGTTGTGAAAAAAGTCTCAAAATTGAGAGATTTCCAAAAAGCCTGCCTTATACAATCCTATCTCCCTGAGCTGTGTCCTGTTTTTAACTAATCTGAAGCAACTGAGAGAAAACTGTTGCGCTTCGTACGTACATTCGGATTCTCCCTAGGGAATATAGTTTTCATGCATAATGACGTCAAGACCTTGTGACGTAAGCACTCTAGAAAGATATTCGCAGGTCATCTTTTTACCCTTTTAAATGATCTTATCGAAAATATAATTCGAAAGACTTTAGTCGAATATCATTAGGCAATTTAGCCTATAGCACTTAAGGTAAATCACATCATTTTCGAAAGGTTTTATCCAATGCCGAAGTGTGGGCTTACAGCACCGTAAATGTTAACTATTTTCAAGTTCCCCTCTTGCAACAATTCAGATCACGAACATAACGATCACATATAGAAGACGGAAAATTCTATGAATTTATAAAGTTAAAAACATAAAAAATGATGCTTCTTCTTCGTATGGGCTCGATCTTTCCTTGAGAAACCCAGTTCATACAGCTGGGCATGTGTTCAAAAGCCAATCCTTCAGCGTCATGTCATCCGATGCAAGACCACCAGCCCCATTTGGATGGCGATAAATAGGGCAAGATATTATTAGGTGGTCTGCAGTCTGCTCATCCGCTCCACACTCGCATGCCGGTGAGGGAGCCATACCCCATTTATGCATTGTTGAGTGGAATAGGCCAAGGCCGGTTCGGAGGCGAATAAGCCTGACCCAAGCGGGTCTAGGGAAATGCATTCCCGATGGCAGAGAACCGACGTTGGCAATGAAACCATGGAGTCGCGAGGCGCATTCCTGCCACTCCGTGTTCCATTTGTGATTCGCCCAACTACCTGCCTTACTAGTGCTCAAAGCATTGGCGTCGTTTAGCAAATCTAGAGCAGCAAGAACAAAAGAGCGTCTGAATTTGAGTTGTCGATGCCCTCTGTAAGGAGGGGACAAGAACCTCTCACCAAGCATGTGCTTTGGGTCTTGTGCACGGCGAGCAAGAAACAGCGTGGCTCTTTTGCGTCGAAGCTCGGATGGCTGGATGCCTGCAAGAGCATACAAGTCATCAATTGGTGTTGGTTGTAAACATCCGGTCACTTGGCGTAAAGCATCTTTAATTGGCCTATCGAAGAAACGAGTGTGGGCACTGCAACACCAGAAGGGTGCACAGTACTCAGCAGTGAGATGAACCAAAGCCAGGGTGGCTGTGCGCAGAGTAATGGCACCAGCACAACCCAGCTCGACCCTGCTAATTGTCTCAAAAGCCCAACGCGAGTTGTTGGTTTTTTGCGCAGTGACTTAAGGTGTTGGCGAAACGTGAAAGCCCTATCCAACTTTACACCGAGGTAAGTTGGTGTGGTGGAAAAAGGTAGGGCACGTCCTTCGACGTTGATTGTTGGCTCACGTCGTGCCTCCCTGTTGTAGAGGTGGAAGGCTGCCGTCACCGTTTTGTTTACGCTGAGCTTCAGCTTCCATTTTTGGAGATACGAGGATAGTGTTTTCAAATTCTGGGCAAGAGTCCTCTCTAGCGTTTGCCAGTCTCCTGTGGAGTGAAGGATCGCCAAGTCATCTGCGTATGCAAATTTCTTGGAAATTGTCGTTGGCAGATCGTACGTATAGATGTTGAATAAGAGGAGGGCCAGGACTGAACCCTGCGGGAGGCCATTCCTCAGGCGTCGCAACCTGCTTTGGGGGCCGTTACCGGTGAAGAGAGTAAAGCTGCGATTTCGGACAAGCTCCATGATAAAAGAAACCATATGCCTCTCCGGCAGCAAGTGCAGAGGTTTGTAGGTGAGGCCGCGATGCCATATGGAGTTGTAAGCTGCTGCGAAATCGACAAACACAGCACGGGCCTTCTTTTTAGCTGAGAAGCTATTCTCGATTTCTTGAGTTAATAGATGACTTGGTCTACGGTCGATCTTCCGCGTTGAAATCCTGCTTGCTCTTGGAGCAGAGAATCTATGATTGGTTCGATGCGGGCGTAGATAAGTCTCTCCAGGATCGTAAAGGGGATACACAGCAAAGAGATTGGTCTATAACTCTTTGGGTCCCCAGATGGCTTCATTGGCTTTGGAATTGCAACCACTGAAGCTCGTCGCCAGATTTTTGGAAGTTTTTGTTGACGCATGCAGGAAGATAGGAACTTATTCAACCAGGTCTTCAAGGCGGCACCAGCGTGGAGTATAAGCTCTGGAGATATGGAGTCAGGCTCAGGAGCCTTTCCAGTCTTTAGCAACTGGGGGGCACTGGAAAACTCCTCTGGCGTAAAGTCATGGGAAATACTTTCGCCAGCAGATGTTTCGATCTTCTAGAGTTCAGAAACTTTTTTGGCCACGAGTCTTGCTGGCTCGTGATTCTTCGTTCTGTATACTCCATTCTTTACCAACTGCGAAGCAATACAGTTGGCAGAGGTTGGACAAGGACAACGAGAGTGTAAAGTTTGTTGTGGGTGTTCCATGCCAGTCTGCTGGTGTGTCTAAAGTCGATGGTACTGACTACCTCCGACCAGCGCTCTTTACGCTTATCATCACGCCGGGCTAGCAGTGTTGAGGCAGCAATATTAGTTGCTTCGCCTTGCGGTGCCCGAAGAAAGGTCTGGTAGAGCTGTTCACACCCAGCATCCCAACAGGGTCTGTAGTTCTTTCGCCGACCGCGTGGGATAGATCTTTTAGCTGCAGCAATAATGGTGTTGCAGAAGTCCTGGTAAGCCTCATCAACATAATCAGTGTCAGGAGATGGAAGTCCTTCGGCAAGCTGATTTGTGATGAGGCAATACAGTTCCCAATTGGCCTTGCGAAAGTTCCATCGCTAACACGGCTCACTTGGAACTGAAGTCACAGATACAGTTGACGTTATTAGCGAAGGTCGATGTTGTGACCTAGGCAACTTTTCTAAGGTACGTCTGTCTAGATGCCAGCTGTTATGACTGGCACTCGCGAAAGCCAGGTCTGGATTGGTTACAGTGTTCCAGCGACCGGAGAAGAAACTGGGGGCGTCCTTGGGATTGTTCAATAGGACAAGGCCACTGCTAGCTGCCCAGTCAGACACGCATTTTCCGTCTGGGGTGATAGAATGATAGCCACAATCAGTATGTTGGCAGATAAAGTCGTCTGCATAGAGACAGGTGTGTGGAAACACTAGAATCGCATTCGGTGTTAAACATACGGGTGGTGGTTTGTAAACGTTAGCAATATTTATACCATCAACGTCCACACATAACCACTCGGTTGCTGATCCTTCCGGGAAATGGTGAGCAAGTGTCCAGTTGGGTTTTTCGTGAACAAACGCAGCAAGGCCATGCTTCGTGCTCAATACCGCACTAGTCAGTGTAAAGTTTGGAATCACCAGCCGGTCTGCACTGGTGCAGTGCGTCTCTTGCAAGAGGATGACATGAACGCTGTATCTAGTGGTTAATTGGCTAAGCATGCACATCTTGTTTGCGGTTATGCCCTCGATGTTCAGCTGCAATGAATTGGGCACAAAGGGCCCACAGAGAACATCTTTGGATTTTCTCAATTGTTTCCGGGGCCGAGGATCTATCTTTTTACCACCCTGGAAGCATCCCGTATTTATCATCATTCGCCTGGAAGAGCTTGCTTCGTTCGTTACCAGTTCGTTACTTCGTTCGTTACCTTCGTTACCAGGGCACGCTACGTGGAAGCTGATGGTATGCACAAAAATGATACTGAGAGAAAATAATGGAATAATATTTAAACAAAATATTTTTCAATATTGGATAAAGACATTTTGAATAAATGTAATGTCATTTTAAATCTTATTGAAATTCATTGCTTGATTTTTTATACTTGAATAAAGTTATTTAAACAGAATGTTTTTATGGACACGTAGTAACTTCTTTTTTTTTGCATTTTGTTTATAGATGTTGTAGCTGTACACAGTAGCGTACGCAGGGGGCTCCTAAGCGCGCGCCCCCCCTCGGTTCCTCCTTACATAAAAAAGTTAATCATTAATTCTTTAAATTGTTTCACAGTACTAGTCATTGTATACAGTAGCTCAGTCATCTCGTTGTTTCTTCTTCTGTGTAGAAAAGTTTGGACGAAGTAAACACCGCCCTCATTGAATTTCTTGAAATCTCTAGACCGTACGTCTATTGTAGAAGCTGTGAGGATCTGATATTATTTATTTTTTGATCTGGTTCGCCGATACCTTTAGCCAAGACCAGTGCTATGGTTTAGCCAAGGCCAGTGCATGTTTCTCAACTTAACTTGTGGGTAATTACTGTAATATTCCAAAAGGGAATTTTGGATTTTATCCAACTAACTTTTTCAAAAAATAAAAAGAAATAACTTCTTTTGCCACCGTTATTGTGTGAGGTTGAAAACTAAAACTCTTACACTGTATCACCATCAAAGTGCTTACTACTAAGTCATAGTATAATATTTTACGCAGCATTTTCTTTTTGACAGTTCTACTCCTTTTCTCGTTAGGCCTATATCGAAAATATTTAAGAGGCAGTAAAACTTGATATTATTAAAAGTCGGTCAAAGTAGCAACATCAAACAAAGCCGGTAATAAGTTGCAATTAGGTCGTCCAGAAATCATTGAAAATTTGACATGTGTGAAGTCAGTAGCAAATTTGCCGGACTTTGGGCTAAATACTAGACCAATGAGAAAACTAACCACAAGTGCGAAGCGAAAAGCTTGACATCAAAAAAAAGATGGTACGAGACTACGAGTTCGCTACAATTATTAAATCAGAATTCAGAACTATAAAGCCAATAAGGGTCTCTTATAAATCCTCTTGTTTTGTAAACCATAGTCTAGCCTAATCCAGGTACAAATAAGAGTGGAGGAGGGGGAGTATTTTATTTCTAGGCAGCAGTCGTAAGGTAAATTTAGTGCCAAAAATTACTAATTAAAATGCCTCAAGACAGAAACGAAACTTACGAAGAAGCTTTTCTGAAGTTTGTTTTTTAAATGTACCAGGGTACGCGGAGGGGGTTCTTATGCGCGCACCCCCTCAGTTCCTCTTTATAGAAAAAAGCTAGTTGTTCTTTTTAGTCGTTTTACAGTACTAGTGCTGGTTAAGTTTGGACGAAGTAAACACCGCCCACCGTAAATTTCTTGAGACCTGTAGGCCTTGATGCGGCTATATGTAGCCTACCATCCTGCTTTTTTTTCAAAATTTTGTTTCGATCCTTGAGCGATTTTAGCTAAGCTTGCACAATATTTCTTTCAGTCAAATCGATTTTTTGCTCATATTGTAACTCAGGTTAAAACCATATTTCCAACACTTCCTTGAACTATAGAATTTATAAAACCGGCCAGTTAGCTCAGTCGCAAAGACGTCGGCGTGGAAAGTCTGAGCTACGTTTTGTGGCCCGGTCAAATTAGACACAGTATTGCCAGCGACTCGCCACCGCGCTGCAAGTTTCTTTGGAGTTCGAAACTCTGTTGCCCAGGCGTAGCAGGCGCTAAAACCTCGTAGATAGAACGTCACTCAATCAAAGAAAATCGCATGGAAATCACCGGGCATTTACATGAGCCAGCTTGGCTCATGTAATGCCTATAAATGCCCGATAAAAATTGCCGGTCAAAACTGCAGAGAAATTGTTACGTTGCACGAGTAAAATGCAATCAGATAAGAATTTTTCGGGCAGCAGCGAGAAATTGCCAACAAAAAGTGGACCCAGAACGCATTAAAATCATTGTAGAAGAGGCAAGACGACGCAAGCCCCCCACCACCCTAGTAGAAAAGTTAAGGGTAGGCCTCGACAAATTCCAAACAAAAAGTGGATCCAGAAAGCATTAAAATCATGACAGAAGAGGCAAGACAGCTCAAGCGTTCCACCACCCTAGTAGAAAAGTTAAGGGTAGACCTATGTTTGCCACTTACAAAAAATGGGTAGGCCTATTCGTAATAATCGCACGGCTTGCCCCCCTTCTTTTAATAATTTCTGCGTACGCCACTGGCTGTACATCTTGTGCCGACTCAAGTTCACTTGTTGTTCCGTATGTGAGCGAGCTGCCATCGCGTGCTCGTAAGTTCTTCAAAACTCGGTATATACAGTAATTTTGGACTTTGAGCTAAACGAGACTTTTTCAAACGGCACAAAAATTGAACAGTCAGTTCTGGATTAGTTTCATAATGAAAGAGTTGTTTTAGTTTGTATGCTGCTTTTTTCCTACCCTATTATCTTTATTAATTATTATGCAAAAAGTTTATACCGTTGAAGTGAGCCGTAATTTCAACGATAACTGGCTTGGTGGAGATAAAAAATTAAATAACCCAAGTCAATAAAAGCTGCTATGATAAGTAGTGTAATGAAACTTTAACGCACATGAGCCTAAATCGCTTTTCTACCCAAAGCTAAAGTCGAAAACGCCCAATCCAGAAAGGTTTGAGACAAACAATAACAAAAAGAAGGCGATTGACTTCCAATCATTAAAGTTAGGCATAGTAGTCGTTGCGTTGACATTAGTTCTAAACATTACCTACTTATCACTGCATCAGCTTGCAGTTTTAACCATTTTTGAAACCGTGATCCGTTATTATTCCAGGTGCTAAGTTTATCACCCAAAAATGTTTTCTCGTTAACTAATAACCTACTTAGCATACCGTAGTGGGATAACCTGTTGTTATCTTTTATTGTAAATTCATTATCATGATAAAATGATTTTTTTTCTTTTTTTTTAAGCCACATAATTGCAGCTTGGGTTTTTACACGAGTGTAGTACAAACATCCAAGAAGATGACCTAGCTGAGCGTCGAACCCGCGAAACCAGTTCCGGACTCCTATGCACCGACCACTCGGTCAACTCCATGAGCATCACGATGAAATAAAGGCATTGATTACGTCAGTCGTTGGTGATGAAACACTTAACGATTGTCAAATTTGTACATGATCTTACTAGATGGCAGTAATGATATTTTTATTTGTATTTACTATAGCTGTAATTCTATGGTTTTTCAACGTTTTTTTAGATATTGAATGAGTCACAATTATGGACCTGTGTGTTCTTTAATCAATAGTTTAAATCTAAGCTTATTAAAGCTTTCACCAATGATACTTAAGATCATTAGCTAATCCATTGGACTTACTCAAATGTTGTCAGCGTTTATGCGGCCTTCGAAAATTATTTTAAAACTAAGCTTGTTGCTATGCAACATAGCATTATCTATGTACGCAAGCACCTCTCATTTTGAAGGAAACTAAAAAATTTCTTGTACAAAGCGCAAAAATACTGTAGAATACAATAATTAATGGACGAAAATAGCTCAAGGAGTAAAAAAATAAAGCTGCAGTAATTCTCAAAATCTGGACGTTTCGACAACATAGATTCAGCGGTCATCATCAGCAGTGTAAGCATGGCAATACAAAACCGAAAGTTTTATACTGAAAGCGATACAAAACGGAAAAATACTACAGTAAAACGATTTTTTTAGCAAACATCAGTCACGTTTGATTTCTTTGTCATTGGCGGTGTATCTCAAACGCTGCCCAGGTTTGTAAGCGAAAACTGCCAGTAATTCTCGGTATAATTTTCTTCTTGTTTGTTGTGTTTCATATTTTTATTCCAGTTGGATTTAGGCAGGACACTAAAATGATTTTAAATAACCCTACACAGAACAAATTATACTTTTTTTGTATGACGTAAATCTTGCAACAGTTGTACAGTAATTGTTGAGCAGCTGCGGTACATTAGGAATGAAAGGTCAATAATCAAAAAAGAAATCCATCTTGGTTAATTAGTTTAAAGTGTTATTAAAACAAATATAATGTTTAGGTTCCTTGACTTTGCTTTATCAAAACTGTAAAAGGTATATTCAAGTTCATTGCGTGCGAATGAGGAAATACATATTTCCTACAATGTCAATATTGCCATATACGTCTTATTGCTCGGTGTTAGTCCAAGAATGAATAAGTTTGGGCGCACTTCACTGCTGCTATCAATCCTTTCCTGTCGCCATTATCAATAATCAAATTGAATAGGTGGCATCTTCACATCAGATAGGCATTGATTAATCAAGCATCTTTCAACAACAAAGCACTCATTTTTCGCAAGTATCAGCAAACATGTATTCGTAATTAGCGATTAAAATTAGCAATAATGACGCTGCAAGAATTATTGAGAAAAAAAATCACAAAAGAGATATGGGGTTAATGAAAAATTGCTCTTTTGTAAAAGTGTCATACCTCAAGGGTTGTTCAATCAAATGTCAAGAACTGGCAATGGCTTTTACACCAGAATTGCACAGATACAACGCAACTATGAGCTTCAGTGTAACGGTATGTGTTGATGGTCATGCCATGCTGAGTTCGCTTTGCTTGTGTTGCAGAACTGCTTGCTCTCTATTAGTTCAGGGGTGGATAATTTGCAAATAAAGCGGGTTACATTATTGCGTAATGTTTCAATCGGGCCGAAAGGTCTTTGAATTTTCAAATCTCCGCAAAGTATCACATACGTTGCAAATGTAGTAAGAAATATTGGTAGAATTATTTTTTACTGCAAAATTAAAGACTATAACTTGGTGGATTTTACAACTCAAATATAGCATATAGTGGAATGTGTTGTAGTTTTTAAGAATCTGAAGCGGTTTCTGTGCTAAACTGCACAGTTAGTTCTAACGCAATGATGATGATTTATTCATTTTACCCTCTTGTCACGAGAAGCGACGGAGGCGCTGTATATATGATGAATCTAGACTCGCTCAGGAGTTGGACGTGGGCCACGTTAAAAAAATAAAGAGTCGCATACGGCTGGCCGCAGATTTCTCAAGTAGAAATTAAAAAAAAAGCTTCCAGAACTTTGCATAGCAACATACATACAGTACAGTAGAATCCATGACGAAGAGACTATTTCTTGATGTGTTTGGACGAGCTAAAAATGTCGCAGGCCTGTAATGTACTTTTGTTTTTAAAACAGTTTTACTCTTCATGATAAAAACAGTGCACTGTCTGTAATAGTCAGTGTACGCTAAGTGAAGCGGAGTGCACTTACGCTATGTTTGATTTTGTAATTCTACGCAACGGGACTTTTCTACTTGAGCAAAATGGAGCTAGAATGAAAGGAAGTTGTCAATCGGGCTCAGTCTTTTCGGGTCGGGCTTCAATCGGGCCTGACGTCGGAGCAAAATCGAGATTTTCAGTGACTGACAGGGTTTTCGCGATTGCTAAAATAAAGAAAAGATAACACCTTGTATAGGCTAAATCTTGTTGCTCGTAACTGGCGTGAGTTGTGGATGGGTAAAACTCTTTTTTTTTTGTTAAAATTTCTCTAAAATTCAAAAGTGATGTTTTTGATTTCGGGTTTAAATCGGGCTCAAACTGGCTGATAAATTAAGATTTGGATTCGGGTCGCGTTCGGGCTTAAAAAATCTGGTTTGGGTTGGGCTAAACATCTTCGGCCCGTTGACAACTCTGGAACGAAATCATAAAACGAAAAAGCGAAACAGCTCAACGCTGCTTCAGTTCAAGATAGAAATTTGTGCAAGCACGCGAGGCCGGCAGAAAAATCTATCTAGATCAGACATGGGCAAACTACGGCCCGCGGGCCAAGTCCAGCCCGCCGGTCCCTATATTTCGGCCCGCCGGCACTTACACAAACTTAAATTCTCACCGTGAATTTAGCGGAAGACCTTTTTTTTCCTTTAGAGATCATGGATGGCAGTGATTTTCAAAAAATAAGCCTCAACGGTGCAAAATTGGAATAAAAAACGAGGTGAAAACCTCTTATTTTGGAGATCACATTCGTACGTGGACCGTGATCTCCAAAAAAAAAGTCTTCACCTTGTTTTCCAATTAGCGTGCGGCCCGCGGTTTCAACAGTTTTTCCAAATCTGGCCCTTCGTGTGAAATAATTGCCCACCTCTGATCTAGATAATTGCCCTAAGTCAGCTCCGCAGCCAGCAAAAACATTCAAAGGGCAGAGCCGCATCCAAACAAAAAGAGGTGCCACATTTTCATTGGCTCTTAGTAATCGATCTCTAAAAAAACTTAATACGTCAAAAAAGGGGAACCCCGCTGCCCCCTGGTTACGTCACCGCTCAAAGCTGCTGCACTCCTACAGAAAACGCAAACCGCCTTATTAGGTTATTCATTCTGATACAGCATTAATTGTCAAAACTAGGTTTGATTAACCTACATCGTCACCGCGCAGTGGCTTCATCATTTATTCCCACACAATCAACGCGATGATGAATGAGAAATAACAAAACGAAAAACATAGCAAAGTGATTCCAAACAAGGAAAAAAATGCAAGTAGGAATTCGGAAGTCAGAAAATGCAGGATGAAGCAACAGACGAATCAATCTTCTTGTTTGTGAATGTATATCAAATAAGATTTATGGACCCAGTGATTGCAGCAGCTATATAAAGTTATCTTGGTTAAGGTTTAACTAAACAGCATCGGAAGCGTAGCATCTTCGAACGATTTTTTCCACCCATATGTTTGAAAAGCTTTTTGGTGGTACAGAATTTCAAAACAGATTTAAGAAACGCCGAAAACATCTTTTAAATTTAGGTAGTCTTGAAAAAGACTGTTTTTGAACCAAACATTTTCGTCTCGCTCTCTTCAGGGTTCAACGCGAGAGTGAATTGAGTAGGAAAAGGTGGTCTTATTATATTATCATCAGCTTTATCGAAAAATCTGCTTCAAATAAGGGAGAAAAAGGAAAAGAGCTGTGATTTAAAGGAAGAAAAAGGAAATTTAAAAGATGTTTTCGGAGTTTTTTAAATCTGTTACACCAGTATGTTTCTGCTTAAGCGTTGCGGCATTTTCAGTTTTGATGCGGCTGCTAATAAAAGTAAATACGGTATACGGTTACAATGATCTTCCAGTGATGAAATTCGAAATATCAAGTTTACTTCAAGTTTACTTGTTTTGCTAGTTTACTTTTTGAGCCGTTGGGAAAGGCACTTTGCGGGATTCTCTCATCTTGGTGTGGTAGACAGATGGCCGGCAACTCCTAAGCGAGCTCGTATAGCGCATTGATTGCTTTCTCGTGATAGGAGGATAAATATGCCACAAAATACAAAAAAATACAAGGTATTTGCTCCATTAGCATAGATCTGAGCAGTTCATCACCGTTTCCAGTAAAAACAAAATACAGCCCACTTACCCCGATGTTGTGAAGTTGTATTTGCCTATTAATGATGAGCTAAAGTCAATGAGATTCAATCTTCTTTTTATTAATTATTACTCATTAACGGTGGCCTTGCGAAAGGAAATCTCGGATTAAAATGTGAATAAAGCTCACTCTACAGTAGAGATGGCAACACCGCTGCCGTCCACGTCTCCTTCGCAGCAATATTCTAAAGACTCCAGTTCCAAAAAAGGTTTGGAATCGCATTGTCTTTAAGCATCAGTCGGATATCTCTCTTACCAAGATAACCTTTAATTTTTATTGGTAGGTGGTTGTTTGGTTTTTAAGCAACACTTTATTGCGTGCATCTTGTTTCTATCGCCGAAAATATGTGTACAAATGAAACAATAATAATGGGCAGCGTTTTTTGAAAGCTGGTTGTTTTATACAACGTCCGGCCTCTTTACTTACTGTTATGCTGTCACTGTGAATTAAGTTTTTTTCTTTGATGACGTTTGGATTCAAACGAGAGCAAAAGATCGAACCGCTCCCTGCAGTGAATATCGAAAACTGTTTGATTAACTAGTTCAGTTATTTTTAAAGTAACGGAAAGCAGTTTTCTTGTTAAATAACAGTAACCCCATTAAAACTGCTACTACATAAGAACAAAAGCGAAATGTTCTTTAGTGTATATCAACGTAGTTTAGAGCATGGGACGCTCTTTATTTTGCAAGCAAGCTGATTAGCAGCAGCTGCTGTTTGGAAATGTTTGAGAATAAATGAATGCTTATTCACCAAAAGCACGAAAGAAAGCACTAGTGGTAGGACACAGCGAAAGATCATAATGTCATCCAAGTCTACTGTACCAGGTGTACCTGTATAAGAACGCTTTGCGGTTAAGAGATCGATTCAGTATTCGGTTGAGTTCCTCAAATGCTTTGAATCTGCCAATAATATAGTTGTCAGTAACTCACCATTGCTGCAGCAGATTTCTACTTTCGTGGCTGTGCTGGTATGTGCTACGGATAAGTCACGAGACGGACACTGCAAACGTAACATTGGCGTGCAAAGCTTTGTATAATGGAACAATGTCCCGCAATTAACCGCAATTCTTTGATAAGCAAACAGTTTAAATGGATTGCTAAAGTGAAATGATGTCTGCATCCGGAGAGGTGCAAGTCAATATGAAATTGAAACTGAATAGGCCTACTCATAACTTCCGGTACTACATATGCAACATTGAATATCTTGCGATCTTTAATCAGTAAAGTGATTTAATCGTATATGTAATCAATTGCTACCCTGGTGCTTTGTAGCTTCAAATGAACATAGTGTTATAAATGCTGTATTACCACAGCATTACATAGCGCATATTGAACACAATGTACAGTGCTGGTTAATAGAATTTGGGCATGAAATATGGCTCATCTTCTGCTCTTTTAGTGGATGTTTGATCTCCAGCATTGATGCGCTTTTCACAATGCAGTCAATAACTGTTCTATTCGATCAAGCATGAGCTCTTTGGTGGAAAAAACATGCTATCGTGAAAATTAAGTCTGCACCAAATATAACAATTTTTACGTTTAAAAAAGTTTCGCGAAGAGCAATTGTTTTCGCTGTCATCGATTTTAAAACGTTTACCATGCTCTGTTCGCATTAGATTAGAGCCCTTGTTCGTTTATCAGTTTTATCTTATGAACTGTAAGAAATCTTATGGGAAGCGTTCATGAAGGTTTCAATCCTATGTTAAACGCAGACAAAGCACATTTTTCCCACATTATGCTGTATCTCATATAACCTGCAGAGGTTTACGTAAACCCTTTAATAGAATGAAGTTATGTAAAAGCAAAAAAAAAAAGTAAAATAAGGAGAAGCTTATTAGAAAAAAAATCTTTTCAAATTCAAATCTCGTGATATTATTGTGCCAAAACGAAAAATAATGAGTACGTAACAAAAAGCATGTAGTTCTGTTGTTGGTTAGCAGATATCAGATAACTTTCAGTTGCAGGAAAAATATCATTTGGCAAGGGCGGATCCAGAAAATTTTGGTGGGGGGATGCAATTTTGAATTAGGTTGAATGTCAACTGAATACAAAGATGTTAAACCCGATAGAGAGCGTAAATAAGCCCTTTTTTGAAAATGTGTCCATGTGAAGGGAGTATATTCAGAACTTTTTCCAAACTTTGACAAATTTAAGCGCCTTTTTTCTGGCAAAGTTAAATTTGAAGCAAACAGGGAAACAAAAATAATTCTAGGGGGGTCCGGGGGCATGCTCCTTCGGAAAAATTTTGAAAGTTTACATGCTGTAATGGGCATTTTAGCGCTTTTCGAACAATTTGTGACGCAAATTTTGTTTTTTTGCCCCTAATCAGTCCTTCACCAAATATGTTGCATTTTGTTCGCGTATTTACGATTTATGCGTGGCTAAAGGTCAGTTTGCACTAAACGCGATTTTAATCCGATTTGTTGTCGTACGACATTTTATCCATTTTTTGACGTAAAAAGTTGGTGAAAATTTCTTCCACACAACTCGAATCCCAACAGTTTTGATTTTTATCAGTTATTTTGTAAAGCACCTTACGATTGTTTTCGAAAATGCCGTGCAAAGTGACGTAGTTTTACGTCATAACTTCTAACTGTTTCGCGGCCTACGTCACCTTACTTACGAAAAGTCGCATCGCATTCTGTGTAAACACACCCAAAGGCGCTTATGAATTATTGTTGAATCGAAGAGGTTCGAAATTATGGAAAAATTTTATTCATTAAAAACATTGTTAAAATTGGCTGGTGGGAGGAATGCATCCCCCACATCCCTCCCCCCGGGATCCGCCACTGTCATTTGGGTATACCTTTTTGTTAGTTTTACTCTAGTGAAAATAGTTTTTAATTCAAATTTATTCGCGGTAATAGGACTGTTATCAAGTTTGGAGAAAAATTTGTGTGAAAACTTAAAGTGGGTCGAAGTAAATGTGTAACTAGCCTCTACCGCTTTGCTGCCGTTTTTTCTTTAGTTTCAGAGACATATTAGGCCAGGGATGGGCAACCGATGGCACGCGAGCTCGTTTTTCTGGCACCCGAGCGAGGCCACGGATACAAGTCAACGGTAAAGCAGCAGCAGAAGTCTCACTGACCAACATACGGCCCTTTTATTTTTTTGTAGGACATGAGGGCGTGAAACCCTTTTTTTGCACTTCACCGATATTTTCAGTGGAAAACACGAGTTGTTGAGTGGTACGGGGAGAAATTTGGCCATTGATTTTAGCCGATTTTAGTACTCAGACCGAAAAAACTTGCCCATCCCTGTACTAGGCGACTTAACAAGTTCCGTAATGCAATTACGCTATTCATGATAAAGTATCACATGATTGCATTTGCATGAAGAACAAGTATCACTGCGCGCCGCGCGTGGCGGCTTCGTCGAAATTCATCGTTTTCGTTGAAGATACGTTACAAATCTCTGCCAATCAACTGAAAAAATAGTTTTGTGAGTTGAACTCGAATTACGTTTGATGTACTAACAGTAACCTTTAAGGTTTTTTCGGGTTAACAGTATTCGTGTGTGTGCATGAAAAATGATGTAAGATTCTCGCAGGAAACTAATCTGACGTCATCACGTGTCACCGCTAAAAGATTCACGTTAAACACCAAGCTAGTTAATTGATAAACAAAGAGCGTAAAAACGTAAAAAATAACCGAAGAGCGAGAACTGCGCAAACACAATCACAGCAGAAATGTTTCCCCGAACGTTTCTTGGAAAACACTAAAACGTACTTTGCTTGGACGACAATCTCGAAAATTAATTAAAATAAATCACCGGTAATCATTTTTGCAACGTTAAAAGTACGCAACAATAATGATAAATTCCTTTATTTTTATTATGTGCGCTTGGATTCTTGATATCAACACTGCTGGGTATTGATATGCCATAATGACCTTAAAGTAGACTCTGTATGACACTCATTAGTTGTTTAATGTTTATTCAACGTGGAAGAGTACCAGCAGTATTCATTCCAAAAGTGTTGACGGAAACTTATGGATTAGACCCAATGTTTTTCAAACTATAACCTACAGGGTTGCTTGTATAAAAATTCTGTTACAACAATTGATGGTTAACTATCGATCTTCATTGAACTGTTTCAAAAAAATTTTAAGAAAACAAACCACCGTACTGCTGGGGTATATTTTTAGCGGAATTTTTTAAATTTTGAGTCCACAAGATTTTGTGCCTAGGCTAAGTAAGAGTATGCTGTATGTCTGATTATGGTAAACATACAGACTAGTAGGATTTGCATTTGTGGTTTGTATACAAAAGATGGTAACTGCAAGAAATACCTTTTAAACATAAAAAGATTATTACTCAATTGCTAAGTTAGTGACCATTTAACAAAACCTTGAAGATGAAGATTTCAAGGCACCAATCATGTGCTCATAAAGATTTCAAACTTAAAAATTTTCATTATTTCATGCTTTCACCAAGCAATCAATTCCAAAAATATAATTTCCAAAAATGTTTAAATAAGTTGTTCGTCTAGACTAAGATGTACAACATTCATATTTACTGGAGTGGCAGCATAGTTTAGTTCAAAGCAAATCATTTCTGGAAAACGGTAAGGTCAAAATTTTTAATGTACATGAGCTCGTTTAATAGCAAAGTTCTCGTTAAACTAGGCCCTTTTGAGATCAACTTAACCCACTGAACCAAATATGATATAATGCTGCTTTTACGCAAATATACTACGTGCTTTTTATCAAGTTTCAGCTTTTGCTCGCTCAAAGCTTACCTCACAAGACAGGTACAACGAAACCCTGCTTATAATTTGTTATTTGGAGTAATGTTAAATGCAATTTGAAAAGGTAGGGATATCTAATAACAGTACATTTTCAGTTTTCTTTTTTGCTTGAAAACCGGTTGGTCGGGTAAATTTGCGTAGATCTAGATGCAATTATACGACAAATATGAAAGAGAATTAGGTATTAGGGTTTAGTTCAGACATTTGTTTTTTTCAAGACAGTCAAGATTCGTTTTACGTATAGTCGAATCAAAAGAAGAGAAAAGAGTCAGAATCACGTGAATCAGAAAGTCCTTTTTAAAACAAGTCATATTAATTTTACTTCGATTGCTAACTAATGGGTCACGCAAGGGAAATTTTCTCAGGTCTCCTTCAATACACGTAAAAGTCGTTATTGCAGGCGAGAAACCTCTTATAGACTCCCTTTCTGAAAAATTCCGCATGCGTCAATGCTACCAACCCTAATTTTCTTGTCCGTATGACTTGTGTTCATTGTAAAAACAACGTTTTGACACACAGTTGCATCATTATCATCAACAACTAAAAATGTAGGGAGTCAGTACTTTTATGCAAATACCAAAGATCAAAGATGACTACATAACAGTTTTACGTTAGTAAGACTAAATTCAACAATGTTTCATGCTAATCTCTTCAGCGTGTTTAATAGTGACGTCAATGACAGGGTAAGGTTTGAAACGTTATTTTACTTTTAGAAGAATATTAAAAAATAAAGTGCTTCAACACTACAATGTAACGTCGACTGTCTCATAGACTCTCAATCATTAATGACTACCGGTTCCCATTCAAACAACCGCATTGACGGGCAGATCAAGCTTTTCTAGAACGACAGACGATCGCGAAATTCACAGAATGCAACTTTTGACGGCTGAGTAACGTAAGGCAGCTTGTTTTGCCCAGATTACGCCACGTGTTTCAACAGTCGCGCACCATATATACACATATATATAAAACGTGTGGAATTTTTTGTTTTTTCGAATTTGATGCTATGTTGCCGGGAGGAAGTTATTGCATAAGAGTGAGAACAAACTCAGCATATGTTGAGACTATGATCAATGGAATTGATAGTCATTTGTATTTTTATGAAAATCTAGATGATGTGCATTTTGGGACACCTTCACTCTGTCCACATGTTCAGTTTAAAATGGGCCTGAAGCCCATGGGCTTTGAACATTATAAATCAAATTTTTGATATCACAATTGAAAGGTGTGATTATGACATCATAAGTTAATGGTGTTGCAGACAACCCGAGGTCTTTCGGCCCACTTGAAGTGGACATGTGGGTAGGGTACGTTTATGTGTATATGGAGCAAACGAGATGGCAGTAGCCTACTGCGCAAATCTGGGCCTGCGTTAGGCCCATTTTAAACGTAGGTTCCTAAGTGGGCTTAAAATTGCAAAATTCTTGACCAGATCAGACAGGGTTTGTGAAACTGCACGGGCTTGCACGCGAATGAACCACGCACTTTCTGCTTACCATTTGTGTTCGATAAAAGTAACTTTTATGCGCAGTGATCCTATTAATAGTAGTAGTAGTGTCTTTTATTTCTGCACCGTCAAAATAAATTAACACAGCAATATAGGATTTCAAATACAAACGGACACAGAAAAGGGAAGAAGCGACAAAACGATCAACGTTGTAACATGCTAGCGAGAGTGAAACTTGAAGATGAGGGGATTAGTAGGCATGGTCGCAACACCCGATTAATTTAAAATAGGGTAAAAAAGAACAAAAAGCAAACATATGACGGCGAGATAAAAAAGACACTGGAGAGACCACAGCTCCAACACCGCTATGATATAGTGCAATGGTAGGAACCATAACAGTGTACGGCATTTCGAGGTTACTCAATGTCGTCACAGTGCAACTAGAAAGAAAAGAATCCCAACCTAACCCCATACCAAGCGCCGTTGAGACCATAGAGTAACCACAAAAAGCCAGACAGGCAAAGAAACCTACCTAAAGAAATCCTGTCCAGCATGACCGCAGATTTACGACAACTATCACAAATGAAAATAAAAAAAGATTATATCTCGTAATATTGCGCACAGAGTATTGCGCACAGAGTATGCATTGGAAATAATAAGCAGCATAGGCCTAATAATTATTTCTACGAGCAATTAGGCTTAGTTTCGAAGAAATCTAATATATGTTCAAGCCAATTGGGCTGATCGAAAGTTAAGAAACAAAATTTAAAAACTAATTACTTCAAAAAGAAAATATATTCAAATCATATTTTCTTTCCAATGCTTTTGTCGTTGAGTACCAGAGTAATGAGTGATCGATCATGTTTGGAAATGTCGACGGGGATAAATACTGCAGATCGTTCAAAATTTGAGGACACAATGATTATTAATCAGTGCTGAGCAATAGAGTATTGATCAGCAAATCAAACCAAAAGACATAAGCTTCAAATTAAAAACACCACGGAATTGTGCAGCTGCTAGTCATTTTGATGGCTGTTTTAACTTTGCTGACCAGCTTACCACCTCCACCACATATCCAGTTTTAAGTGGATTCAAACCCCCCCTGCTCTCTGCCTCACAATATTTGATGTAGAAAACTCGTGGGCCTTTAGAACCACATAAAATGAACATGAGGACAGAATAAATCTTGTTGTTACACCCGGCCCAAGAACCGAGCGGATGCCCTCCCGCGACGACAGCGATGTGTTTAACCACTGCCCCAACCGGTCTGTTGTCAAATAATATGCACAGTATAGCTGAAAATTTTTAGGGTCTGGGCCATTCAGCCCGGCTAGATCCACCAATGCATAAAATTTAGCTTTTGGTGTCGTTCAAAACACTTCGTGATTGTTGCCTTCACGTCATGGAAGTAGCAGCGTGGTTTACCCCCGAGTCATACAGAAGACAGTGCAGTACAAGAAATGCAAAACTAGCCACGAAACATCTCTTGCGGAGCAACATGCTTCTCGCATTGTCTCCATTTGTTTAGCAGCTAATGTTCTTCATACCAATCGATCAGCTCAGTTGTTTTTCACATCGCTATTGGTGCGGAAGCTCTGGGTTCGGTTCACGGACCGTCAAATTGGACCTCGTGGCGCATACAACTCGCAACGCTGCGACGTTTTTTCGAAGCTGTGTGGCCCAGGCGCCAAGACGCGTAGACAGACCCCGCCACTGGTTATGCACTTCGGCGTAATATCGCGAGTTTAACAAAGATTTGATTTTTTGATGTTCTTCATTTCGCACTTGTTGTCTTCTGCATTTTAACTACTTCATTATTACAAAAGTAGGCTACATTCTCAGTTGAGAAAACTTGGTCATTGCTTGATTGAAAACAAAAATACTAAGACAGAAACGAGCTAAAGTAGCTCTCTTGAATGATTGATGCTCGATTTGTCTGAGAGGTCAATTTTACATCATTAACCGGTGGAGTTAATGTGTTTCAAGTTTAACCGACAACTCGGCGAATTGCCATGCAGTGTGGTTAGTCGTTCGAAAAGCACACGCTAAGTTAATTGATTGTTTTGTAGTCACGAGTGATGGATGTACTGGTAAAAGCCGACTTTTTGTGGCTGTTGCTGGTGAAAAGCAAAAACATGCGCTACCAGTACTAGTTTGACCAAAACTAATTTGCCATTTGCAAGTTCAGAGAAAAATAGGCCTGTGACAAAATGTTGGGTTGAGTGACACTCTGAAAGTAGAGAACAAATTTTTAATAAATACGATCTATTTTGAGAAATGTTCCAAGTTCGCTTTCAAAGTTGTATATTCATGATGATAAGTTGAGGCTACGATAAAATATCGTGGGAGTGAAGTACAGTAAGTCATTGCTAAGCAACTGCAGATAAGCAAGATTTTCAAGAAAGGAGGTTTCTAGTCAGATTATAAATAAAAAGCAGAAGTCTTTTCGATAAAAATACTCACATTTTTACGCAAACAAAATCAAATAAGAAAAATTATTTGGGAATACAAGATGTTTTAAACATTAATTTTTTGTTGGAGCAATTTTCAAAGAGAGAACAAAGTTGGAGCATGTTGGAGTTTAAAAAAAAACATGGTTATTGTGCGTCAAAAATTGCTGTACATTCAGTGTCATGTGCCGGGCAAGTCGTTCACGGCCAAGTAATGATAATTACGGAGAAACCCAATTAGGGCGAAAATGGAAGGTACAATTTTTGGCGCCATTGCTAGTACTTCCACGTTGGACAAGTATGCCAAAAGTTGTTAACGATTGCGCTAATGAATTGATTCAGGAAGTTCTGCGATAATATTTACGTAACTTAAAGGAGTCAGCATTCGAAGTTAGAAAACCCCAAACATTGAATGTTGTAGTTGTTTTTCACTCTTGCGTAGTTACCATCGTGCTTTGCTGCCATGTTTCTTGAAGCTCAAAGCAAAAGCAGGAAAAGTTTGGGCAAAAAATAGATCCGAAGCAAATGAAAACAGTTGAATGGCAAAAAGCAGAACCGTTTGAGCCAAGACTATACGAACTCGCAACATTTTTAGTCGAGTTCACTAAAAAATTGCCAGCCCAGTTTGAGTTCTTCATTGTTAATTTTGCGAGTTCAGTATTTTTACCGAGTTTATCCCAAGTTCAAGCAGTTTTCATCGGTTTTAGGCTGAGTTCCAGCAATTTTTGTCAAGTTCAAAATAAGTTCAAAACTCAACCAGCTTTTTTCGAGCTCGAGTTCTGTGACATTTATTTTTCAAGTTCAAGTTCGGCAAAAAAAGACCGAGTTCAGCGAGTTCGAGATCGCACCCCTTGTATAAGCTTCAATTACCTTCAAGGATGATGCACGAAAATCTACCGCTGTACGATGCTGTCAAGAATTCTATTGAACATGTTGATAATAGCTAAAAGCATAGCAAGAAATCTACAGCGTAGAGCAAGCTGATATTTCTAATTTTTGCTCAGCTTCTTGTTCAATCCACTAGAAACGTATAAGCGAAACACATAGGTCGGATTCAGACAGATGTGAACTAAACTTGTTTTTCTGAAAAACTGCATTTTGAGGCAAGCCTTGCACCGTAATTGCAACTTGACGACTGCAATTATTGCCTAAACGGCTGTGTGGGGGAGCTGCATTTTTGGTTGGCTGTGAAACGATATAGAATACGAACCACGTGACCTACGTGCTTAAGTTTTGATATACTTCAAAATTTTTATATTCTGTTTTGAAAAGTAATGAATCTTTATCTAACATAGTAAGGTATTCGAAACATGTAGGCTAGTAACTGAAATTTTTGGTGAACTGTGATTGCTACTCAACAATGGTCCGATAACGCTTCGTATTTTGTGCTCCTCGTCCAACGGAAATTACTGCAATTCAAATCCAATGTTATTATCCATAACTACAGGTTTACAACTTTGCATATTTCATAAAATTGCGTTTGTTTGTAATCAGTGATGGAGTCGAGTACTCAACTTCCGAGTACGAGTACTGCAAAAAACTTCGAGTACGAGTGCTTTAACAAATTTAGGAAAAGAACAATTTTTAAGTTGTAACAGCTCAAAGTTTGTCGCAAAAACATAAACGAATACGTTTTTTCAGTGTTTGGGATGTTGAGAAGGCGCATCAATTTATTTACGGGTTTTATTGGCTGTAGTTTGCTATTGAAAGTTCATCTTCTTTGTTAGTTTGTTACTTCTAGAGAAAGCCAAATGTGCTCGTGTACTCGGCGCTTTTTTTGACCGAGTACCGAGTACATTGACCTTCGAGTACGAGTACTAACCGAGTACCAGGGGTTGCGAGTACGAGTACCCCAAAAGTTGTACTCGAGTAGTACTCGAATACGAGCATAGTACTCGAGTACTCCACTGTTTGTAATTAAATCTTATTTTAGCGAAGCGCAAATTAATTGCAATTGCAAATTTACACGAAGTAGCACAAAACTCAAACCGCCGACCGCAGTTTCAAAAATAAAATGAACAACCGTGTGATCAGTGATCACCGCTTCTACAAATACATTTCTACCAGTCGGATTTAAGTCAGTACTTCCGTAAAGACAATTCAAGTTCCGCAATTCAAAGTTGCTACATTCTTTGTCGCAATTACAATGTCCAATGTCGCAATCGTAGTTCTATAGAAAAGCATTGGGTTTAAATTTAGATTTAAGTGGGAAAATGTTATGAATATGCATGTGACAACCTACTATTGCCAGGCCAATATAGCCAATATTAGGTAACCAACAATCACGAGTATTCTATGCAAGACCATCTTTTGCCCGCAACGTATGGAGCAACCTAAAAGGCGACTCTTTGCAACGTTTTCTATTTGCACCACAGTAAAGCGGTGAAGACATTGAGATCTTTTCCTTATCTTTTTCCTCGGGCCGTCGTTCTTCCTTGTTTATCTGTAGTCCAAATATTGCATTCATGTCTAGCAAAAAAGTTGTTTCAGAATATCTTTCAAAAATGAGTTAATGACCGATGAGGTTTGGTTAGCCATTTTTTATGTTTAAAGCGTTCGAACGGAAGTCATTATGTGGGTCTGGGAATGGTTATTTTTAAAGGTTGGCGCAGACAAAGCGAACCGAAAATAATAGATACCATAAAAGCGGAAGCGATGGCGTCTTTAAATTAAAGTGTAAATTAAGATTTGTCTCTTTAGAAAAATGAAATTAACGGAAATTCTTGTAACCACAACTATTTTGCGCAAGATTTGTCATTACGTTTGCCATCAATTCACGTAGCTTGTCAATGACGCAACGTATGACGTCTTTGCTGTCATCTGTTGTCAACTGCCTTAACATGTTGTGCGGTGGTGGCCAAATGGACTGTTGTGAAATGACATTAATTAGTATTCAGCTGCAATGCCAGCTCATATACGGTGTGATGGTAAATAAGAAAAACGAGAGCCAAGAGCCCGACTTGACCTGTTTTGTTTCGAGCGAGCTATTCATTGTCACGAATTCGAAGGAAAGCAGCAATTCGTATAATCTTCTAGCCAGGTTATTTAGGTTTTCACTTACTTCGTTTTTTACGTGCGTATTTATTAAGCAAATAAGAGGCAATCGGAGATATTGGTGCAAATTCCAAAAGATGAAATGAAGGTATGTGTGTAAATGATTGGTATCGACACGATTATTTCTCGTACCCAAAAACTTATAGCTCGTAACCACGCACCGACGGCACGATTATGATACATATTTTTGTTTCATGTTTGTCGCATTTGACGCCGTTAGCACAATTTTAGCACATCTTTTCTGAAATTTTTCAAAGCAATTTTTGAAAAATGATGACGCACATCGTGTAAACTTCGTTTGCATATTTTGTTGCTAAAAACTCGAAATCTTGTTTAGATGAAGCAACTAATTTCAAGATTTAAGACAACGAAAATTGCGACAACGTTTTAAGACAACAAGGCCGTTAGCTCAGTTGCAAAGCGCACGCTATCGGTGCGGGAGGTCTGGGGTTCGATTCCCGGGCCGGTCAAATCGGCACAGTGTCGCCAACGACTCGCCACCGTTGTGACGTTTCTTCGGAGCTGTGTAGCCCAGGCGCCAAGCCGCGGAGATGGGCCCCGCAACTCGTTACACGCTTCGGCGTAATACGGCGAGTATAATGAAGATTTTTGATTTGAAGAAATAGAATGATATTTATAGAGGCCACTGTAACAAATTATTAAAATTTTTTTGAAGATTGAATTAACACTGAAATAGAATACAATTAGCAAAAATTTATTTTTAAAAATTCTTGGGAATGTTTCTACCGTAATTGTATTGAAACTAGAATTACATTTGCATCTCTTATCATAATTATGCAAAAATTTAAATAGTGCAACAACAACAGTGTTCTTTACCTATAAGCTTACTCTACATAGACTTAAACTGTCACATGAATATTACGGTATCGACGTTGTTTAACAGATTCCAATTTTGAAAAAGTTTGACAAATATTTTTGAAGGGTTTCAATGAAGTTCTAAAAAGCACTAGAAGAATAGTGTGTTAAAATGCGACTCGACTAAACATTTTCAAATTCATTTTTGAAATTCGGGGGTAGGAAGTGCGGTAATTGAATATAGCATGCTAACAACTCCACATTGACAAAACTGAGTAAGCATGTATCAAATAGTTGATTTACAATTTTCAAATAATCGATTTTGCATTGATTTGTAAGTTAATGATGATCGGTGTACTAACCAATTATGTAATAGGATTATGTGTATTGATTTATGCTTCAACGCGACGTGTTTAGTAGTGACGTTCCACTCTCAGTCGAGGAAACAGTGCGTTAATGACAAACAAACCACGAGCCACTGCAAGTATTTTGAAACTCATAACGGGTGACATTCGTGAACTGAGTAGTAGATGCGCAGACAGAAATTTTGTGTCTTTTTTACGATTTTAGACTGGTTTAGAAGATTATGATGCAGACACTACTAATTTTAAGACAAATTTATACGTAAAAAGTTGAGAATGAGACAGAAAAATAAATGAGTCTAATAAATTGTATTTTTGATGAACTAAATTGAGTTGGTTTACATGTTATTATGTTTAGATAGGTAAGAACTTAAGAAAGCTAGCTGCACTAAGATTTCAAATAGGCCCTATTGCCAGGTAAATGTAATCAAAGGACATTATGTCCTATCTGGGAGTATTATCAGCAGAGAGAGTTTTGCTGCAGACGACAAATTTTTTATCGGTCTAGTATTATGTAAAAAGTGCGACGTGATTCAACAAAGTTAAGGCCGTTTCATAATTTATTGACAAAGCGAGATAGCCTGGATTGTTACACTTACTAAAACTGCTCGACACTGTTCGGTAGCTACTTTACAGCTCTTGGCTAGAGGTCAAGAAAAAATGTTGTTACCTATATGTGGGCCTACTAAAATATCACTGAAACTGCAGGATCTGCAGAATTTCGTTAAAACTTTTTCTAAAATTAAAAATTCAAGATTTTCCTGTCAAAACCGAAAACTAAAAAGTGCTAACATGCTAACAGGATCAATGTAGCGCAAAAATTGCAGAAAGTGCAATTGAACTACTTAGTAAATGACAGGTTTTGCTGTAATTTTAAGAAAAATTCGCTGCAAAAAATAAAGGCTCTATGGTAACATGAGTTGATACATCAAATCAACCGACAACTTAGCTGATTCACATTTATCTGGGTGGCTGCTTGACTTGAAGATGGGTGGCTGCTTGACTTGAAGACCTTTATCGGTCACTTCGCAGTCTCCCTCGAGATGCGTTATCTTTTTTTTATATGTTTGTGAAAGTGTATTTTGTGTTGCTTGTTTGCTTTTCGTACGTTTTTTTTGCATCTCGTGAATAAATTTGAACTACTACTAGAACTACTTATCAGATGCGAGTTCAAAAAAATTTTTTTAGGGCAGCCTGGAATAAAAAAAATGCTATCTCGCGGTTTTGCGGGTCTGAAAGTATTAATGTGTACCTGTCGGGGGCGTGTTTGGGGGGGGGGTGCTATTGTGCCGTGGCTTTTGAAGTTTATGCCCCCCCTTTTAAAATTTCTCGCAACGCCACTGATACTTGTGTATAAACATGTACCACTAGAACTTAGGGGAGGCTTGACCTCCTTTAGCTTCCTGGTTTCGCTAATCCATTAAATTATTTTTGTTGCCGTTTTTTGTCTCCAATATGTTGGCGACAACAGCAGTTTCTCTCCTCGTCAAATACGCTGCTGGCTTTAACGTAAGTGGAAGAGGACAGGTCTGCCGTTTTTTCTCAAAAGGTAACAACTACAATTGTTATGTTTTTGAGATAATCGAGGTTTTGTGTTTTTCACAATTGCGCAAAATCCTGATTGTCAATTTTTTTTATGACGTTAGGCTATAAAGAAACCATGAGAAATACCTTTTGTGATTTTATGATATCATAAAAAGACATGATAATTACAATCGTAGTTATTATCAGCAAAAAAATTTTTCGCAAATAGCGAAAAATTTTTTTGCGTGTAGTTATTACCCCTTAATAATGACGAAAGTAAATAAGGTATGAGTTTGATTTTTACACAGATGATGAAACGTCAATTTTTGAGTCGAAAACTGTAAAAAAAACATTTTTGAAAAATTTGTAGTTATTACCTTTTGAGAAAAAACGGCAGAGGTTTCCAAACAGACTGAGAGTTGCGATAAAGGTGGTGCTAATTGCTAGCATTGATTAACCTAAACGTCGCTTTAGCTACTATCAACATATCTGTTTAGGTAGGTCGAGTGTGGTCGAATGTCAGAGTCGTATGGAAGAAGGATGACGATTATGTGCGAATACAATGCATGCTTACATCACAGGCTGACGCTTGTTTGTGTGAATTGGGTGCAATGAACAATCAGGAACGGAAATATGCTGTAGACTACCTACTTGTCATTTTGCGTGATGGTGTAATAAAAGTTACAACACTTAAGCTAAATAGCGCAATGTGCAAACTTTGAAAAATATAAGCTTACTAGAGAACAGACAACAAATATAATCCTGAACTCCCTCCCCCCCAAAAAAAAATGATGACAAAAAGTAGGCCTACACTGTCTAAACTCTAGGCCCACCTGGCTAGCGTAATTGTTTAAGTAGACATTAAAAAATCGTGAAGTGATGATATTGCTTGTGGCAGAAATTTATTTCGCTAAAAATTAAGCGCACAAAATAACTCAAGTCCCAGTAACACCATTCCCCAAGAAAAAATAAAGCATAAAATCAAAATTACCCTGGTGATGTAAATATGAAAAATTCACCCCAAACCTGATTTAGTCTAAAAAAAAGTCTTAAAACTAACTGCAATGTCTAAAAAGATAGTCTGAATTTAGTCTAAAAAGTTTGCCGGCCAATTATAATTAAGAAAATAGTTTTTTATTGAGTTCAATTATATTGTGAGAAACGAAGCTTTATGTTTGTTGTAGAGATAATCTGCTCAGCATGAGCGTAGCAGGTATGGAAACGAGGTAACATGCTATTGATATGTCTCCTTGTGTACTGCAAGTTTGATTTTTTTGAATAAAACTCTTCCACTCTTGTAAACATCATTTAAAACTAAATGAGTCAAAAGTGACTTAAGCGAAAGCGCTTATTTTACCATTAAAACAAATTTTGAACACTTACTATGTAAGCAGTAGAACCGTTGATTGCTTTGATTCAAGTTTTTGATCAATTTTGCAGTTGTGTGACAAACGACTTGGCGGAGACATTCCGCAAGATGTGACGTTTAGTATGAACTTGTGCTGACCCTTTGTGTGACAAGTCTATGACTTGTTTGTTCGCTGAAGCTTGTAGCGAGCTGTTAAATGTACATTTCTGAGCTAAACTTAACCCGCTTGGACACCAACTAAACTTCTAAATACGCACTTTTTGTAGAATTTGTATAGTGTATTGGGAAAAATAAAGATTTTGGCGTCCTTCTTCTGCAGCTGTGCTTTTTCATAATTATCATACCGTAGTTCGCACGTCTCTTGGCGTTATTTAACTTCTGCGATCTAATGCAACGTTGTTGCTATAGATTTTCTACGTCATAATCACAAGCAAAAAAAAGTCACGCAAACGAATTTCGTTACACAACAATCTTGGATTTTTCGTACGTGCTCCGTGCTTATACTTAGTACGCTACAAATTAAACGTGTTCTTGTCGTTAGTATGTTTGTTAGATTATGCTTGGTTCTCGACATCTCACAATCAACATAGCTGAATCATCGTTACGTAGTAATGTTGTCCCATATGTGTTGTATGTGGTAGCTCTGCTAGTGTTAGAATAAGTCAAAAAATTACGGGGAGGGTGACAAAAATTATTCGTCTAACGCGCTCAAGAATAGTGCAAAGATAACACAAAGATAAAAAAACTGTAAAAGCATTAAAAAAAATTGGCAGAAAGTGTAATCCAACCATTGTTTAAACCGAGAAATTGAGAGACTATGAGGCATCCTGACCAGTTTCAAAAATTTGACTCAAAAGATCTTGCTTTAGCAACACTGCATCTACTGCAGCTTTGTTTCTAGTATGTATTCCTGTCTCTTTTGTAGGTGAATGCTGTTTCCCGCTTTACTACACCAGTGATATCTTAACAGTGTCCGCCATGAGTCGCTAATATATGGTATGTATCTCAATAATGGTTGATAATTAAAAGACTCGAATGTACACAGCAAACCGTGTGTGCGACAGTACAAGTTACTGAAAAGTGTCATTTCAAAATTATAAATTTTGTTTAATTTTAGAGAGCATTAGTTCCTATTTGATGCAATACTAGGTTGTTTTTACAGACACGATAGCAAGGTTACGTGCGATTTGAAATCGAAAATTAACGGTCTGACGGCATTGCAAACGTTGAAGACCTTTTCTCTCGCTTCCGTCAGTCTATATTTTTTTACGTTGCAAACTTTCAATTAATAGCTCACTTTCAGTTGATTTTAGTGGTACACGTACAGTTTCAAGAACTATACATTGGTGACCTGGGTGCAAAGTTTCATTACAGGTTACATTAGTCACTAAAACATCTCTTTTCAAATTTTTGCATGAATTTTTAAAGCTTTTAGCGGAAAATAGTATCGTGTTTTACAATGCTTAGCACACATTTTGAAAAATCTATTCAATACAGTGTTTGAAAAATTAAGATATAACGATTGCATGTTATTTGTACAATACCCTTTCGACCTAAGTCTTTATATTCAAAAAAAGAGCCTCGCGCAATTTTTTAATGTTATTCTTCCCGCAACATAGACGGAAACTGGCCTTTCGCATTAAAATCATTTCGAACAGACAGAAGACTATGTTGACGTGAGTACAGTCAGCGTTTTGAATTTCCTCGACAATAGAACGATTTTTACTTCAATGTTGATTTTTCAATAGTGTCAGCGATATAGTTAGTCAAGCACCAGCACGCAGAGATACAGATCTTTTTTCATGAGTTCGATTCACGGCTGAAGCCTATTTGATACACTTGAGAAAGCTAAAGTTTACCTCACTGTCCACAGTTGAGTTTTCAGTTCACTGTTTTGGCACTTATTCGTTATTGTAGAAGTGAGTTACGTGACGATATTAAACGGATTTCTCCGAGTTTTTACGCGAAATAGATGCTTTATTTCTGCAATGAAAAGGAATTCGTAACATTACTTTGTTGTTTGTTTGAGCTTGTATAGAAACTTGAGAGTTGCTTGAATTCGGCTGAAAGCAACACAAGATACTGTAGTATTGCTCTCGCTTTTTTTCTCGTTGACTGCTTTTTGATGATACCAATAATTAATGTTTAACACAATATATTTTTGAACAGTTCTGCAGTATTACGCTATGATTCATTGTATTTAGCAAAGTAACTTTATATAAATAAGCTTGTATCAAACAATAACACCTTGCGTAAAAACAGTGTCAACAACGTATTATTAGAGAACGAATTAGCATAAACTAACCTCCAATATTTATAATTAACCGTTAATTAATATTCGTTATAAATACGAAAATAATTAAAACGTTATTTCACGTAGACGATATTCACATTTTGTTAATCGGTAAACAAATTACCATCACAACTAATGTGCTTTCAATTATGGACTAGGTAAGGGGTGGGCAACCCATGGTACGCATGTCGCACTTGACACGCGAGCTCGTTTTTCTGGCACGCGAGCGAGGCCACGGAAACGAGTCAACGGTAAAGCAGCAGCAGAAGTCTCACTGACCAACATACGGCCCTTTTATTTTTTTGTGGGACTTGAGGGCGTGAAACCCTTTTTTTGCTCTTCACCGATATTTTCAGTGGAAAACACGAGTTGTTGAGTGGTGCGGGGAGAAATTTGGCCATTGGTTTTAGCCGATTTTAGCACCCAGAGCAAAAAAGGTTGCCCATCCCTAGACTAGGTTCTAGGCCAGGATTTTTCGACCGGGAGCCACGACACATTAACTGGGGAACCACTAGAGCAAGATTTATTTTCTTGATAACGGCAACTAATCACTTATGACCATTGACCAGCGGACAGCTGTAGCTACTATGGACAGATAGTTTTATTTCTGAGCGAGGAGTGACCGGTCTTGAGAGTCTCTAGAAGGGGGTCACAAGCCATGAAAGGTTGAGAGCCACTGTTCTGGCTGGTGGCTATGCTGCACAAATGAATGCTTCAACTGCAAGAAAAGTTTGAAGGACAGAAGCTGCAAATTTAAAACTATGCTCTTTTGATAACATTGTACGAGATGAAAGTGAAAAGTCACAATAAGTTTTATGCTCAAACTCAATCGCTGATATCAAATTTTTGAAGTATGCTGTAAGAAAATAAATTGCAATGAAAATACGAGTAGGGAAAAAACGGAGTTGCTGATTTTGGAATGAAAATGCAGAAACTGGTAAAACTAAGAGTTTGGGTTTTCGTCTCTAGATGACCTGCAACATTCTTAAAACTTTTATGCCTAAAAGAAATGCTTTAACAAAAAAAAATAACTTTTTTAGATTGCATAGGCGACTTGAAATATTTTATTGACTTAAAAACGTACAGTAGGTCATGAATGTGAGTGACTCGACGGCTGCTTACGACTCCACAACCGCAGTAAACTTGCTTCCTGAATGCAAACCTGACTTTCGTCCAGACCTGGCAATTTTTCAAGCTGTTGTTTTTGTTGATGTAAGTATTGTAGTTAGCGCTGTTGTTAAAGGCATTGCTATCGGTGCAGTAGGTCTGGGGTTCAATTCTCGGTTCGGTCAAGACAGTGCAAACGGCTCGCCACCGCTGCTATATTTCTTCGGAACTGTGTTGTTCAGGCGCTAAGCCGCGGAGATGCGCCCCGTCACTCGTTATACACTTCGGCGTGATACGGCGAGTATAATGAAAATTTGATTTTTTTATTGTGTTATTTAGCCTGGTTTGGCAGTGTTTAGGGCAGTCGTTCATCAAAAAAACGAATAAAAAGTTGTAGTTGTAAACCGGACTGATTAGCAAATTTGCACCCCTAAACGGTAAGCGAATAGGCTTCAAGTGACCGCGTAGACCCAAATTCAAACACGGTGTGAGCGTCTATCGCTCAGTTATTCAATATTGGTTGCTATAACATGCTTTGTGAAAAAAGGGTTTATAGGTTTGGGTAAATGCTCTAGTGGTCCGAAGTCTAGAAAAAGTAAAAAAAATGATTTAAATAGTTTCATACCCAAACATAACACAATATTACGGTTGAATTGTGCAATGTGGTAGATGTCGTAACAACAGCAAATGCAGCAGTTCTCTTCGGCAACATTTATAGGATTAGTTTGAGCAAGCAAAAGAATATTGGCTGGTCCATATACATTGCAACATAGGCTGTAAATTTTACTATTTTTGCTTTCAGATTGCTTGGAATGCGTTGGTATTATGGGCGATTGTAAAAAGCAGAAAAAATTTACGACAGAATCTCGTTTACTCTTTTGTATCAAGCCTAGTATCTGCCAATATTGCTCTTGGTGCGGTGATGGTCTTGACTTTATTCAGTTTTTTGACACCCTTTGAAAGACCTCTTGGTGTATCAGGAACTGCCGAAAGCCCGTAAGTTATTTTTTGACTTGGTTGAAATATTATTTGTAAAGACAATTAGGCAGTGTGGACCGAAAATTGTTGACCTAACGTGAAAAACTGATATTTTTGAATTTGATAAAGTAAAGTCTTAAAATATTTTGGAGCGAAAATTTTTTATGAGTAATATTACAAGTTAGTGCTGTTTCAACTCCGTATGTTCACTGGTTATTTACTTACTGTACCTAATTTACATCTCCAATTTTCATGGGTCAAAAGCCAATAGTTTTTTTCTATGGCGTAATCGATTTTTAAACGTCATCATTGAAAAAAATTATGTCATCGAAGTATTGGTTACGACACAATGAGCCAGTGGGTGTTTAGTTGTGAAAATGAACGTGTAAGCTATGCAGTGTACACCCCTGGTAAAGCATGGCAAAGTCAAGTCTGTCTGTCAAATAATCTAGTTTTTACGTTCATTTAAGCAACTTGTGGTCATTAGAGAATGTGCTATGACAGATGTTCGCGTGCTCATGCATGTACTATAAAACGTTCAACGGGCTGAGTGAAAAATATATGATACATAATTGACTTGATGTACAGTATGTTTGAGTGGTGATAAACGTTGAATAAGTGACAACGTTAATGAAAATTGCGAAAAACACCAAACTGTGGTACAGGAACTGACTTAACTCACAGATGACGGTGAAGTCACATCTCGGACGATCAGTGAAAAGTTTGCGTTGACAGTTTTGCGCACTTTTATCCCACTTTATAAAAAGATCATCGTGTTTGTTTTCGAAAAAAATCATGCTTGTTATTTCTATGCAATTATGAACTATTTGTCACAGATTTTTGGACAAAAACTAAATGTCACATGATGCATTAATGCGAAAATTTTATTTTTCCAAAATTTTATTGGAACTTTTGAAGCTGTCATCAAAGTCAAACTAATCCAAACTCACATGATGCATCAATAATACAACACTATAAGCACATAAATATGTCTGTGAGGTCCACGTGATAAGGGTCATTTACCGCGTGTTTGGTGATTAAGGTTTCTCAAAGCATAAGTAAAATTTTTTGCGTCTTTTTAGTATCAAGAGCTAATTTTTTGTAATATTGTTGTGTATACTTCCACTCAATTTCACTCCGAATAATGCAAACGCAGATCAATAGATCGTATCCTTGTTACTTTTTGATAAAAACTGTGCTGATCATACGCAGCGTTTCATTACCAATTCAACAAATTTACTATAGATCTCTCCTACAAGCTGTAACAGTTTTGCAATGTATCCTTCTGTATAACGTAATAAATTCTGATCAATCCTTTTCACAGTCTTCCATTTGTATGAACAGAATTTAAGCCATATTACTTTTTGTGCAATTAGCTTCTTTCTAAAACATGGGCAACATTATGTCCACAATGCAATGAGCAAGCACCTTGCTGACAAAAAGGGGCATATTTTTAGCACACAGTCTCTCTTGGCGTGCCGTCTCTCGTTGTGCTTGACAACATTCTGTTTCATTTTTAACAATGGCGATGTTGAAGCCTGAAGAAGATGCCAAGTTGTACGAACATTTTGATACAAATGTTATTTTCGCCACATCCTCTTGACAACTATTAATACATTTTGAGAAAATCAGATGAATGTTAAATAAATCTCGAAGTAAATAATGATGGTTACAACCAAAATAAATATTTTGTAGGTCAAACAACTTGTGCAAATTTATCGCCTTAATGCTAGCCAGTTGATATTCGATGCTCCTGATTAACCCAATTTCCGTGATGTCGCTTAGCCGTTGTTTCCCCGAAAACGTTTGTGGATCGATAACCAATCTTTTACCCCCCGTATGACTGGTGTTCCCTCTATAATAGTTCACTCGTGGTCACGATTTTAAAGCGTTTATCTTTTAATTACAAGTCTGCGTGGAAAATTGCATCCGGAAAAATTGTCTTGCATGTAAGAATATCTGGTTATACTATTGAAGACGCAAAATTTTATTAAATGTTTGGCATTAAAAAGCAATAACTTCATTTCACAAACAAACGCTTTATACTTATAATCTGCAATATTCCAAAACTTCTTGCCAATTTTATTGCCTAATGAATTTTAGACAACTTTTTTCAAATTTTTTTTTACAAAAAGCTCAGCTGTTGGTATTGGCAATTGTTACTTTCCATACAAAGTAACGATTTTACAAATCATGTGCATAGAGCTGGCCTCATTCTGTTTGGGCGTTGTCACTGTGGTCATTTTGAGATGTGTAAGTTCAGCAGAACTGAAATGAAACTTCATCTCTCACGCAAGCATTAGAGTGTTTTCGCATTTTTTCTGCGCAAACCTGCAGCTCATCAAGTTTGAGTAGTGATTAACTTCATAATACAAAATCGTCTAAATGTCAGGAACACGTGGCCTCGACCCCATTTGGAGTCCTTACCTTGCTTCTCATCTTTGCATATATGCGTTATATTTTGTGCTTGTTTGAGATAGTGAAGAGCTTTTTTTATGAAAGTCCACAAATACCTAATCAAGAACTTTGTGATACACCAGCAGCAAGGTGGAAAGAAATGAAAAACAATTTTGTGTGACCTTCATTTAAAAGCTCTATTTATCAAGACATGTCTAAAATTCCAATTTACAGAGTTTAAAAGAAGCTATTTTATTGTTTAAATGAATCTTCCAAGTATAGACCTATGAATATTATCGTGGCAAGAAATACAAAAAACAATATTTTTCAAGTAAGCTAACTGTTTTCCGCTGTTCACTCATATTTGAAATTTTGATAGGCCTGTTTCCGTTTTTCCAAAAACTTGTACATCACTATCGATTAAGTTGCTAAATGCATATTTATTTCTGCAAAAGCTTAAAAAGCTTTCAAGATTTTCAGTTTACTTGTTTGGTAGCTTGCTTGTAGAGCAAACTAATGAGTAAAAACTAATTAAAAATGTTCATATTTTGCGAAATTATAATTAATCTTTTTTGCAAATTAATTTTCGTTTCTTGCAAGTTTTGAGTTCACTTTTACAAATTTAGTGTTTTCTTTTTAAGCACGTTACAACAACTCAGTGATACTCATTGGTAATTACCAGTAATATACACTCAGCAATAGGCTTACATCACAACACTTTTGTTATTCCCGTTGGATATGGATCCTTACATTGACCTCATCACGCACGCACTTAATTTTTTGAGAGCATTTTTTTTTTTTTTGTAACAGCCTCAGTGTTTGCGCAGGTTGTTTTATCCTTTTTGGTTGATAGAAAAAAACCGTAATTGGCAAGCTATCAATTGTTTAGCAGTAAAATTACAGTAGCCGTAAGATTTACAGTAGTATTCATGTCTAGATATGTGGCACCGTTACATAAACACTTTTGCTTTTTTAAGTTTTTAAGTCAATTTAGCAAGCGTTGAATTTTTAAATTTTGTTTTAACTTGATCGTGGTTCAGCGGTTTGCTTCTATTTTTTTTTTGTTTTTTGTTTTTTTTCAATCGAAAGCTGCTACATTGCATGAAATTGCAGGACAATGGTAGTAAGAATAAACATAGGTTTGCTTAAATGTTAAAGTTCATGTCGACCAGCACTGGCCCCTTTGCACGCAAAGTAATTTCAAGAATTGCTTGCCTTATTACTTCAAAGCAAAGATAGGTGAAGAAGTAAAGTAATGGTATTAGTCGTAACAACATATCATGACATAAGCACTAACATTTCAAACATAAACAGTTTACAAGTTTAAACAGGTTGTTATTTCAAATTACTTTTTATAAAGTTTCTTTAAAAGTGAGTCTAGCACGCCAGTCGTCACCTGCTTGAACCAAAAAGTGTTCGAAAATTCAAATCACATCAAAACATACTTGAGAATTTGTTGGTAAAACATAAAACGGTGCAACTCTGTTTCGGACTCTTTTACCGCAGGCATGCATGGCTTAATTTGCAAGAAATGATTAAAGTTCTACCGCAAATTAAATACAATAAAGGAAACTGAGAAGGGTTTAGTGCTTGTGCTTGCATGCTTTTCATATATCAGAAAATGAAAAAATACGGTAGATAAAATGCATTGAAGTCCTCAATTTTGTCTTTCAACGGAAGATACTGTAATTTAAGTCACAAAGCTCTAATCTAAATGTCCATTCACCTTGATGGAATAGATTAAAAAAAACATGGAATGTCTTCGCTCCTACTTCTAAATTATAGGCTCCTGAAAATGTACGGCTATCACTAATTCAGCTCTGCTAGAAACTGTGGTCAGCGATACTGCGTTCACGTCACAGATCCTATGCGACGGGTTCGATTCACGGCTGGAGCTGATCGTGTTTGACATGTTTTTTGGGTGATTGTTGACTTAAAGAGCAGTTGCTTTCATTACTGTTGAGTTTTTGGATTCCGACTAGTGGAAAAGTGCTACAGTATGTGAAATTGCCCTTTTCGTTCCTCCTTCTAGGGCTAGGCTACGGGCAGCCATGGTACATTTAACCGATCTTAATAATTGACGTATTTTTACTACGAAAGGTTAAATTTACGTGTAATGAAAAAAGCTGCGTCAAATGCGCAATAATTGACTTCATGTTTCCGGAGTACGAAAATCATTGTCTTTGACGAAAATATGATATCATGAATTCTGACCTCAAACATGATCTTAATTGGTTCAGACAATGTCGTAATGAGTTTATAACTTCATCAAGATTGAAACTTTATTGTTTTATGACTTAATTTCATCGAAGAATTTTTACGCATTTACAGTACATCGCTTTTATTATCGTAATTACTTCAAAACCAAAGAATGACTGATTTGAGCAAAGACATGCGAAGAAATATGTTGTAATGCAAACGCAATAAATGTAGTTCCCTCATTAAGCAATTTTTAGTGCATTATGCTTGTGTGTGGCTGGGATAAAATTACACAATAAAAACACCAGCACCAGCATGAATGCCCAATAAAAACACCAGCACCAGCATGAAGCACCAGCATGAATGCCCAGTTTTTATGTTTGGGCCTATGATATCATTGACTTATAAATACATACACAGCGTTATGTATGAACATGCAACGAGCCGTTTAATTTATTGTAATTGCTATTCTTATATCTAATAAATTTCATGAAGTGATTTTTATAACCTACTCACCTTTTAATAATTTAGCCACCGTCATCAATGTTCTTTCTATTCTAAATGTAAAAGTTTAAAAAAAGAATTTTCTTGTGTGAGTTAATTTATTATGTAAGGCATCTGCGGTCGATGATGACTTGCTTTAAAACAAGACTCTAGTAGTAATTAAATTTTTGCTACAGCGCTGGTTGGTCTTTCTCGCCAAAAGAACAGCAAGATATTTTTTGGTATCGTTATCTCAAACATCGAGCGATGTTGCGTGCAGCAAAAAATGTTTTTTCACGTCGCTAAGATCGTTCGTGGATCATCTAAAAATTTTTTCGCCTGTGACATAAGCTCACGTTAAAGGCAAAAATGATCAAAATAGGTAGATCTTGATAAAGCACAATTAGTACATGAATTGATTAGTTTTGTGTCATAAATTTACTGCTTTTGCGCAATAAGAGAAAATTTGTAAAGCGCGGTAAGTTTTTTTTAAGTGATACTGCGCTATAAAAACTCGTTATTATTGTTATTATTATTATGAAAATTATACAGGCGAAATAACAATAAACTTTTTTACTTTCCTAAACTTTCACCGTCCTTTTAATAGCACGAGGATGTACGAAGTCATTTGTGCTTAAAATGAGTGGACACGACGAATCCCCCAATCTTCTGACGCTTCAAAAAAGCCCAGGCAGAATAGGCTCGTGGATTTTATTCTTTCCCCTTAGATTTTTTCTCGCATCAATCAATTCAAACCAAACTAATCTTAGGACCCGTTAATTTTTTTCAAAATCGACCAGTTATCCAAAATTTTTGCTCACCATTGAGTAAGCATTCTCTGAATAATGACAAACGTACAGTAGTTTGTAAACTATGTACCGTTTTATTTTTCTTTCAATTTTGGTCGTAATGAGCCGTGGTATTAGTGTGTTTTTCAAGTTTGCATTGGTGGTGAATTGTAAATCTTTTAAATTTTGCGTGCTATAAGTGTCATAGTTTTTAAAAAATTCTATCATTTAACCTATATATAGCTCTTCGCTTTATTTGGCCAATATCAAGCAAGCTTGGCTTATGTCATTGCTGTTTTAGAAATGTTTCGAACTATTTATTTAGAATTTATTTGATGCCTCATATCAGTAAATTGGCATTTAAAAAACGACACGGGGCTGCGTATAGGAAAGTTTTTCTGCTACGTAATTATTAATTAAAAATCGAGCTTGTCGCATTTTGTAGCAAGAACTTTTTAAAAATAGATCTGCGGCAGATCTCAGAGCATCGTCATTGTGTTAAAAATCTTAGAACTCTAAAATCTTTCACAAACAAAAGATTATTTCATAGACGAATTAAATACTACTGTCGGTTAGAGCTTAATTCGTGTCATGTTGGGGGTGTGAACGATTTAAGCAGAAATTACCCATTTGTCCCATAAACTACGCCGGAGTTTTACTGCATCATGACCAAGGTCATATTTCCCTCATTGTTTAGTGATAATAAATCAATAAATAAAAGCTGCTGCAATGACGTAACGAAAAAATGGGACTCATTTTACATTTTTTGTGATTTATAATGTCTCTGACTAAGGTACACTATACAGTACAGACGTTTTCTTTTTTTTATATGCGGCGTAGCGTAATTTATTAAAATAAGTTTTTATAATGCTTAGCATTAACAGTAATCGATTTGTCGAAATTAACATCTCTAATTAAAGTAAAATGCCTCAAAAAATAATAAACACAAACAATTGCATATGGAAGCTTCCAATATTAATTTTCAAAAGTTATGTATTCTGTAGCTAATTACTTAGTGAAAATCTTGCTCTAATTAATACAACGTAGTCGAGTTGCTTAAAATAACTCGAAATGTTTAACCTTTTCCGAATCAAAAAAGAAAAGTTTTCGTTTTAATGTTAAGTAAATGCGCAATGAATGTGATTATACGACTAGAGACTTTAAAATGATTAAAAGGAATTTACTCAAACTTTGATATACAACTCATGCGCATAATCTTAAAGTTTCTGATTATACACAAAGAAAAGCTACCAAAAGCGTATACTATATAGCTAAAAAGCAATATGTTGATGTTTTTGTTGTTAAATCTCTTGGCAGACAGTGTTTTGACCTTAATGATCCTGTCCAGTGTGTCCACATGTCCAGTGTTTATGGGCTTTAGACCAACGGTTCTAGCTTCTGCGTCACAATCAAATATTTGATGCCTTAATTAAAAAAAGTGGACATGGCATAAAAAATTGGAGTATGACGAAAAACTATAATCACGACCCGTGGGCCTAAGGTGCACGAAAATTGGGCATGCGGAGAGGGAATGCTGTTTCATATTATGAGCTGAGGGTAGAGCAATCAATACCAATTTATCGACTTTCGAAGAGTGTTTGCTTGTGGTACCACAAAATAGTAAAATTTTCAACCCGTTTTATTATGCTTGATACTGAAATATTTTTTTGATTGCAGATACATCAAAGAGAATCCAACTCACAAAGCGATTATGTACTGGTTCAATTTTCGTAAGGCTTTGGTTTTGGGTTTGTTTTTAACGATGAGTTCAAGCATGGTTGTTCTGATCGGAGGAATACTGCAAAACGCGAGTTTTGTGGGCAGAGCAGGAGCCTCCACTGCAAGAGCTCGCACCAGACAACGCACTCCGTCTATTACTGGAACAATCGAGGAAAAATCGGAACTGGTAAGGGGGAAATAAAACAGCTTACAAACATCTTCTCAATAAACCGACTTCGACAGTTGGCATGGATAATGTATTAGCTTCAGCCGATTAGCTCAATTGCTAAAAATATTTCGCCATTCCTTGATTGAATTGTTGAAATAAAGTGTAAACCAATAAGACCTTGCTATCGGTGCGGAAGGTCTGGGCTCCGATTGGGGCCGTAGTCAGTCTTTACATTTTGGGGGATTGAATATACTTTTGGGGGGGGCTGAAAAATCAACCTAAATTTTTTCTGATTTTTTATTTTTATTGCTTCCCAAGCCTGAACAGATCAACAGGCTTGTCCATGGGAATGGGATTCCCATGGGAATCCCATAAGAAATGTCCCATGGGATGGGATGGGACAGCACGAATTGCATTTCCCATGGGACTCATGGGACAGTAGCCATGTGACAGCGTCTTGATAACGTCATACTAACTTTAGGTTTTATACTTTTTTGCTTTAAAAAATTCTTTTTAGTCCACTTTTTTCTTTATAAAAGATTTTCCCTTAGCATTGTTGTTACAAGGTAGTGGTGCTTTGCACCATAGTTGCCAGATGGTGTACTTGGACACCAATTACTGGAAAAATGGTGTAATCTTAAAGTTCCGTGTTTTTACTGAAAATTTTCGATTAATCTTAGTAATGAGAAGAGAAAAAATCTTTGATGGTGTAAATTTTCATAAATTTAATAAAATTTATTGAATTGTATTTTGATGGGAATCCCATGGGATGGGATGGGATGGGATGGGACAGGCATAAATTGCTATGGGATGGGATGGGACAGAAAAATATGTCCCATGGACAAGCCTGCAGATCAATTTCAGTCATGTAAAACGTTATGCAGAAAGAAAGAACTTGCACGCGGAAACGAAAAACGCAAGTAATAAATTTACGCCAATACACTGGTATTCTGGTAATACTCCCGAAAGTTGCAGCAATCCTAAGCGGAAATATGATGGTAGAGAGAAGTAAAACGTGTTAATCAGACAAGGGCAGAAAACGACTACAAAAAATACATCACACGTTTTATTACAGCAAAGTTAAACAGGGTAGTAGGTCTATCCAATTGCGTTTGCTTGTAACCAGCGGTGTGTTTTCATAATGCAAATATGATTAACTGCGTTTACGTGCGAGTGAACAACACTCAGACATCAGTTTGTTTGACGGTGAAAATTGAAACCCCTTCTGCTTTTGATAATACGATGCGAATCAGAAATTAGTTCGAGATGATGATGATGATGATTATATTTCAGTCAGCAGCGTGGCCGAGTGGTTCGGAGCGTCGTTGTAACGACGACCAAGATTGCAAGGTTGATGGCTCAACTCCCACCCTAACTTTAATAATGCGTCCTTGGATAAGATGCTTCACGATAATATCTCTGCTTAGTGGAATCTAACAGGCAGCAAATTAAAGAAGTCAGAAGCAAAACTCAAACGGAAAACTCAGAAACAAAAGGCAACTCGTAAGCGAGTCTGGATTCGTCCCATGTAGAGCGCCTCCGTCGCTTTCTCGTGACAGCAGGATAGAAATGAAAATATCAACACCGTCTCGAGATTTAAACTTAACATCGATTGAAGCAGCATTCTTGAAAAAGTTATACGCCATTGGGTTTGTATACTGTCATCATTTCAACATAAATACTTTTTTTTAGGGGGGAGGGGGCTGAAATAAATTCTGGTGGGCTTATCCCCCAATAGCCCCCGTGGCTCCGGCTCCAATCTGGGATCGGTCAAATTGGACTAGCTCTCGCTTACGGCTCGCCACCGGTGCAGTGTTTCTTCGGAACTGCGTTGCTCAGACGCTCAGTCGAGGAGATGGGCCTCGCCACTCGTTACAGTGGTTCCACGCTTCGACGTGTTACCGCGAGTATAATGAGAATTTGTTTTTCTTTTTGATATTAACATCGCTACTGGTAGATCATCATTAGTCGCTAAAAGCCATGAGCTCAGAGTCCAATCAAACGTTAATGAATATGACCGAATTATGCCACTTCAGTGAACATATTACAGGGTATATGGTTGATTAGTTAGTTGCATATTTATCCTCCTATCACGAGAAAGCGATCAATGCGCTATACGAGCTCGCTCAGGAGTTGCCTGCCATCTGCTACCACACCAAGATGGGGGAATCCCGCAAAGTGCCTTTCCCAACGGCACAACAAGTAAACTTGCCGGCTTGTTCTCCACACTATCCCTTTAATGCTGAGCGTCAAGCAGGGAAGCTGTGAATACCAAATTTAAAGTCATTGGTTTGACCCGACTCGGAATCAAACCCGAGTCTACAGCTCAAGAGACAGACGCTCTATACCACTCGGCCATCTGAGCTACATAGTAGTTAACTATGAATTTGACGCACTGCCAAACGATTAATTATGATATCTTCGACACTAATGGAACGTCAATTTGAAACTGAAACTTCGAATGTTAGTAGCTCATGTGATTTATAAGCCGCCGCATGCACAATTACTCACATTGCGCAGAAAACGCCATTAGGTAATGCTAAATAAAATGAATAACAACCAGATCCGGGTACATTTTTTTCATTGCTGCATTGCAACCGATAATGCAAAGTGTATTCGCTTTAAATGTTGTAAAAAAATGCTAAAGGTTGCTAAACCCTGAAGTTGCTAAAAAATGCTGAAGGTTCTAAATTTGCCCTGGTTTTTGAGTCAAATCCCAATTTTTGGGCCAACCGATTGCTCTGCCGCAAAAGCTGTTTCGTTGATGCATAGTGGTCCAACGAGGCTGGAAGCATTGAGTTCATGCAGGCCAAGTTTTTGTTTACCTTTTTTACGTACACATTTTCCAGTGAACAACCTACTATTCAAACGCTTCTAAAGTTAGTTATTGTACCATTTACAGCAGTGGTTCTCAAACTGGGGTCCGCGAAGCAGTTTCAGGGGGACCGCAAAGAGACCTCGGATTTCTGATAAATCATCCCATTGATATGTGCTTGATTGGACATCTGCGGACGTGATAACCTTATTTTTTTGCCCTACACTTGATTTTGCGTGGAAATTCATGCTTAAAAATAAAGGACCGTGAGTGATAGCAAAAAATCTTTGGGGACCGCAAAGTCAATATTTAAAAAAAGTCTGAGAACCACTGATTTACTATGTGCAGCTTGTATTGGCCATAGTTTTTAGCCCAATGAAGACAAAGCCTGGAAATATGCGTTATTTCAGCTTGATTAGTTGACTAAGTTTTATAAGCTTCTAGATTTAGAGTTTTTGCCGTGCAAATCAGGTAGTAATGACCTGCCTGCTATTAGTTGACTAGAGTACTAGACAATAGTCAAACCAATCCAGGTTAAGTCAATTTCCACATCGATTAAGGAAAGGTATGATGCGTAAATTAAGAAGAGCTTTTGAGTTCAGAGACAGATGCGATTAGAATACGTCAATCGCTTATCATGACGTCATTTTTCAGACACGACACCAGAAAGCGTCTCTATTAATTTTTTTGGCTTGGTTTGGTCCACTCGCGTACACACTTCTGAGCTTCGCACGCACGGATTGTATTCAGTATTGCGAGTGTCTTCCTGGCTATTATTCAAAACAATACTTTTGTTCAAGTCGTAAGTATTTTTTGTTAAATATTGAGAACAAATTTTGGCTAAACATCAGCCTAATGTCATTGATTTTTGTATAATTTTTGTTCTACCCAACCACTACCTGTATCAGCCTTTGCCTTTGCAATACTGATTTGATATGTTTGAATTGAAACTACCGATACTTCAAGTATAGTAACGGCATAAGAATATTTATTTGAATGTCGTAGTAGTTAATTTTTTTCTCGATTTTTGTATAGTTGCATCACTGTCATTACTGATAAAGTGATGCTACAGTGTAGTCTGTGGTGCGAGTATCTTTGCGACTTTTTTTTGTGATGTAGGCTTATTGTTGCTTGTATGGCTGTTTTTTAGGTATGTCGATCGAGCCTTCGTTTTTCACTGGAATCTGTACGTTTTCATTAAAATCAATTATTTTTTAGCTAGGGGCGAAACAGTCAACACTTGCTCCAATGTTTGGACGCCAATGACGAATGGTTATCTACTTGGAGCAGTTGTTTTATGGTTCTTACAATCTATTGCTATGTTTGTTCTTCTCGCAAAAGCAATCAAGAAATACAAAAGTGTGATGAGACCAAATGATGTGAACCAATCTCTAACGTCATCTAACAGTAAGAAACTATTAAAACTAGTACTGTACAATAGGCACTGTAACTGCATTTTTGTTTTTACGTTGTTGATTGACGAAAATTTGTTAAAATTTGACAATATTTGTTTTTTGATTTCATGTTAAGAGATTTCTGGCATTGATTTTGCTCATAAATAAAGATAGGGTAAGTAAGTCATAATTTAGTCACTTCTGCAAGTTCTACTGAATCTACGACCGTTACTGTTTTGGCTTTGTTATATCTTACAAGATAAATTTAGGGTAGTCTAGAGTGAAGTTTCTCTAGACCAATTTAATGACTTTTAAGCATTTCCTGCTTGTAGTACAAAAAAAAATGTCTCAGTTATCATTATTGGCTTTTTATATTACAACATTGTGGTTGCGGAAGCAGCTGGAGCGAGTTGCAGTCTTAATTGTTTTATTTTTCAGAATCTTCCACTTTGCCAGTAATCAAACGCGATATCAACGAAAATCAAAACAATGATAAAAAGTCTCTGGACCAGACAAGTATAAACAAGCGGGAAAGTCAAAGTGTTGATGAATCAAATAACGGAGACACAATCAGTACATTGAGCAACGGTTATTACGGTAAATCCAGAAATGGGAGCCATCCCAACATAGCTACCAGCAGAAGCCCATCAAATGCAATAAAACCATTAAGCCGGTCATTAAAGGTATGTTAGAGAAAGTAGGCTAGAGTGATGATTTTGTTGGATGATTTAATTGATTAGAAAACTCGGTGGTTTGTGACTCAGTAGAGACGAATCCAGGAAATTTTGAAGGGGAGAGATTTTAAAGAGAAAATCAAAAAATGCCTACTTTCGGTTTTGTATGTCTAAGAGTATTGATTTCGCTGCTTATAATTTATGTTATTGTTCTGGCACTTGCTATCGAGCTCTCCGTTTGGCGCAACGGCCAAATTGCGTATTCACGATTTTGTTGAATAAAATTTTTTAGAGGAGAATTGACTACGCCAAGCAAAAAGTTTAGAAGAGAGCTGAAATCATAAGCTCCCTAATTAAAGTTTGCTAATTTTTTTTTTTTTCAGAGAAAGGATTCTTTGCATCCGACTATCAAACTGCTGATAGCTCTCTCGGTCAGCTATACAATCAGTACTGCTCCAATGATGATGTGTTTTGCCATTGATGCGTTTATTGATGACGTAAATGCTGTTGATGATGTCACTGTCACCGTAGCATCAATCGTAATCATCATCTACACTTTGATATGTCCTGGGTTTCTGGTTGCTTACATGCCTGGACTTCGCAAGGCTCTGGTTCGATTTCTGCTCCCTCTAACTTGCACCACAACTACCACAGTTGTAGTCCATAGAATGGCAAGACTGGCAACAATGAAGAAGAAATGAAAAATTAGACAGATTGTGTCGATTTTTCGATGAAATACAGAGAATAGTTAAAAGCGCTGATGAAACAGAGTGAAGATGAACTGCAACTAGTATTTGACATTGTAGTACAAACCATTCCACAATTTCTAATTCCGGATCGTCGTATCGTCAAAGTAATAACGCAGCATATGAAAACAATGCTTTATTTGAGACTGAATACCTTGATTCAAAACAAAAAGCACCAAAGATTTAAAAGCACATATTTCAATCATGCATTTGTTACTGTAGATGTGTGTTGGAAGTGAAGCAGCATTGCATAAAATTGATGTCATGTTTTCGTTGTAATTTTCAAGCTTACAGCTTTTGTTGTTGCTTTTTTTTAATGAATCGAAAGTGTTTTTGTGAAAATTTCTACGAATGTAACACCCTCGTTTATATTTTTAGGAATAGTTTTTGAAGTGCAGTTTGTTGATGTTTGATCGCTGTTTACGTTAAAATTTTGCATCAAACTTAATCTTCATCTGAAGTGATTACACCATGCGGTTACCGGTAATCTAAAACAAGTTTGAAATCTTGTTGAGTAACTGAATGCAGTACACAGTACACGTTTTATACTAAAAAATCAGTATTACAAAAAGCTTTTTCCTATTTTATTAAATCTTGAGTAACTGTAGCAGATTTTCGTGTTGTGTTGGTAAATGCTTGCAAAACCTTGTTTTTAGAATGTTTGTGTGTCATAGGAATCCATTATGAGTTCTTATGTGACACCCCTGCACGTTTTTGAACTCGATTAGTGCTGAGGAACGCATCATCAATGCATACTCTTAAAGTACATGATGTCAGAAGACTACTGTATAACCACCTATTACAAATAAATTGGTTCAGCGATGTTGATGTTATTATGATGGTTTGTGAATATTACGTAAAATATTGAAATATTTTGAATTATTTACTGTACAAATAATTTTTTAATAAGCGTCAATTAACAGCATAAAAATATGAAATTACTGCTGATATTACCAACTTCTTTATAACCAAATTCTTATGAAAATACTTATACGTAAATAATAATATGCTATTTTAGTCGGTTAGGTTGTTTTTAATCCATTTTGCTGGGTCAAAAGCTCGTGGGCATTTTCTGCTTCATAATCAAATTTAAAACGTTATAATTGCAAAGAATAATTGTGATGAAACAAAAAATCAAGTTGCGATGCAAAATTCTCTTAAGTTTTTGGCCGTAATTGTAAGCAAGTAACTGGGCAAGCATTGCTTTTTGTTTAGACCGGCTTGCTATTAGTGTTTTAAATGGCTAGAGACGGAGACCAGAAAATACTCTTGCATTGCCAATACAAACTGTTCTGGATCTACTTGCTGTATAGGACTACATCATTGGAGCTTATTATTTTGTGGTTACTCCATGTCTTAAACCTAAATCAAAGAAATATGCTCACCTCACATTATCAGCGAAAAGCCTTTGCATCAGCCTGCTCTCATCGTGCTTCGATTAAAAACTTCATTTCTCCATGTTAATTTGATGGACCTCTGTCCACGCGTTTTCGTCATTTCAGACTTCTTTTTATTTCATTTTATATCTTGTTTTCGTTGTGTTATTTAGTAAACAACTGCGTTACTTTGTGTTTTAAGCGTTGATAATTCTAGCAAACCGTTTAGCTTCAGTTTTAGTGAAGCTTTGCTATGTTACTATTTCTCGTTTTTTTATTTTCTAACAAAGTCTGTTTATTCGCATGCCTATTTTTAACAGACTAATTTTGCACAATATAAAAAAAGCTGTGTTATTTTGCGTGTTATGTAGTTATCAAGTTTTTTCTATGGCTTACTTAAGTTTCAGTATTTTAGTTTAAATTCTTCAGTGATGGATTCGGGATTGTTTTTCAGGAAAAGATAGCTAAGATTTGAGTAAATACTTACGTTACAGTTTTTTGGGTACAGAAGTATCGAAACACCAAAGTAGTAATGTGTGTCACTAAAAATTCAGTGGGATTTGAGTCCCTTAGCCATTTTGTGGATCACCCACTGGCCTTGCAAGGCTTGTTTGTGATAAAATCTAGAAATGTCATTTCCTAGGCTTGCAGATAGAACACGGCAAGTCGAGTGGCAAAATAGTTAAGAGCGTTTGTGTTGCAGTTAAAAATAGCTGGTTCGAGCCTCAGTCCCATCGTATCGCATCAATGTTGTTGAAAACGTTTGCTCTCGGTAACTCAACGTCGCTACGAGATTCTTCTACTCTCGTAAATGTGCTGTCACAATTCAAGAAAGTGTTGCAAACTCGTGACTCGCTTTAGCGCAAGCAGCGTTGAAAGAGCATGAGTAGCAGCAGTATCCACTTGTTGATAATGCCTGAAGTGGTTAGCTAAAACTATATCCCTGTTTGGTGGACATGGTCATTATTATCAACTCCATGCTCTTTTATTATTTGTACAGTATTGTGATTTATTTCTTTAGTTTAGCTGCTCATACAAGACAAAAAATATCACTAGCAGAAGCTTTTAAAAGCAGTGAAACAACCATAATTCCAAAAAGTAAACAAGAGCGCAATATACAATTTTTTTTAAGCCACATAATTACAGCTTAAGCTTTTACATGAGTGAAGTATATGCATCATAGAAGATGACCTACCTGAGCGTTGAACCCGCGAAACCAGTTCCGGACTCCTACGCACCGACAACTCGTCCAACTCCACAACTCGTCCAACTCCATAATACACAATTTGTTTTTTGTTTTTTTTATTTTTTTTTGCGATAATAAAACGAATAAGACACGTAGGCTACACACTATAAATTAAGCACTATTATCAAGAAACTCCTTCAGTGCAGTTGACCCCACTTTCGAAAGCGTAATTCTAATTTACTTTCCTTTTTAGCTATTACATATTCAGATTGCTTAATTGAATTAAGTAGACTAAAATACTGTGCCATTTGGGTCTTGATTTAGAATAGTTGCATCGATAAATTAAAAAACGTGCCTATAAAAGTAATCCATTGACAAACTGAAATACTTCATTGCAATTTTCAAATCCAAATAATTTATGTTGGTTTTCTATGTTAAAAACGTGATGCAGTTTAACCGAAAGCCAGTCGAACAAATCTTGCCAAAAAAACACAACAAACTTAGGCTACATATACAAAAAAAAAAAATAGAATAATTGTTTCGGGTTCTTCAGAACAAAATGCACAATGATTACTGTCAATAATACCAAATCCAGCTCGTTGCACATCAGTCACAATAGATCTCAAGTTTAATTTGATTTGAAATGATCTCAACTTTGTTTCATTTGTAGCAAAATAATTGTTTTCATATTTTATTCCAGGCAACTTTATTTGGTAAGATTTGCAATGCATCACACCACTTTTGTAGCTGTTTCATTGGTAATACTTTCGGTTTGCTTTTTAAGTATAAACTGTCTTATTGGATTTTCCAAGGTAAATAATTAGTTCCTTAGCCCTTTCCTTTAAAACCAAAAAAAGTTCATCTGATGTGGCTCGGTCATTTTTTTTTTCAAGCCACTTAACTGCAGCTTAGGATTTTTGTGGTAGTGAAATGCATGCATCATGGAGGTGACCTTTTTTTTTATATTTTTATTTCAATTCACTTAATTGTAGCTTAGGTTTTTGTGGTAGTGAAGTACATGCATCATGGAGATGACCTAGTTGAGCATCGAACCCGCGAAGCCTGCTTCGGAGCCCAATGCACCAACCACTCGGCCAACTCCATGCGCATGGAGATGACCTTTTTATTTTTATGGAGATGACCTTTGTGCAAGTAAAGAAATGAGTTTGAACTGGAACGCCACTCCGCGACTACAAAGATGATTTTACCTTCCAATTCGCACTCATGAGACGGCGCTAGAGAGACTTAAATAAATTTAAAGTTCAATAAGCTTAATGGGATTCTGGCTGTATACGAGCTACTGTAAGCAGCAGTCTCATGTCAAGCACATCTTCGTACGTTTCAGCGGCCAGAGGTACCGCGAGGGTATTTCCCAGGCCGAACTGTTTATTGTTCAGAAGTGATAGACATTTGAAAAGAGAAGATATTTGGAAGTTAATGGAAGAAATTCTATTTTCGCTGAAGAAACTAGTGGGCATTGTCGAACTAAAAGGATCAAATGTTGATGTGACATGTCAAACAAGAGAAAATGTTTTAGAATTGTTCGGCAAGCTCAAAAATCACGAGAAAGTCGAATATGTGAAGTTATACGAGAGTGACAAAGTGTATGTAACACTCGGTTGGGTATCAACCCCCTTCCCGCAAGAGTTAATTCAAAAGCGTTTTAAAGAAGATCATGGGGAAATATCGAAAATCTTTCACAAAAAGGACAGAAAAGGTTTGTTTTCTGGAAAAAGGATAATGGTTATGAATGCCAGTGATTTGAAAAAAAAAAAAAACTATTCCAAGTTATGTATATATCGAAGGGTATGAGTTTTTTGTTACCTACGAAGGTTAAATATCTACATGCAGATATTGCGGCGAACCAAACCATAAACAACTCGACTGCCCTCGAAGAAACAAAGATTACTCCCAACCGCCGATTACAAATGATAATAGACAAGACCGAAAGCATGCTGAACTATCAGCCGAGAAAAACAACGCAATAGACTTCGGATCTGCGAATTAAGAATCTTGCACAACAGCCGTTACAGAAAAGAGCAAAAATAATGAAGCCATCGAAAAAAGCGAGGTTACCAAGAAGAAACGCGAACGCGACGCGAGCTCACCTGATCTACCAAAAGGTAAGAAAATGAATCGTTCTAAGTATAAGATAAACTGTATTTGTCCCAAATGCAATACTATGGTGTGCTTCTCAAATAGAAGTATCAACAATATACATTGTTGGGATTGCTCCATCAAACTGTCTTTATCGAAAACATGTTTCACCCACGAACAATGCTTATTCCCTAAAGGTTCCACTGTTAACTGTTGCCCGATGTGTAGTAAAACAATGAGGAAACTACCCTGCTGCAATAAATATCTTCGTGGTTGAACAAATCAATCAAATATAAAAAAGAAACGTCAGCTTTTGCAAAAAAACTTACTTTAAACGGGATCAGCGATCACATACACTTGTTAGATACCGACGGGAACTACCTGACTTATGATTTACTCATGAACAAATTTGGCATAAACAAATCCAACAAAGATTTTACCCTTTTCATAAAGTTAATTGCGAAGCTACCGGAAAGCTGGGACGATAAAGAAAACAACAGGATATCGCAGACCCCACAAAACCAGCTAATTTATGAAGAATTAAAAACAACATCACAAAACTTTTAATGGAACCAAAGCAATCTACCAGTTTGTTCAACGGCAGGTTTCAAAAGATTTTACGGATAAACAATGCGTTAGATGGGAAATGAGTTAAATGTTGATAATATACCTTGGTCTATCCTTAGAACTCTTACGCTCAATTCCACCCCTAAAACTAAATTAAAGGCATTTCAAATAAAATTAAATTACAGGGCTATCGTAACAAACATTGCGCTGTGTGATTTCTCCCTAGTGGAATCAGAAAATTGCACCTTTTGCAACCAACATAGAGAAACTCTAGTGTATCTATTTTGCGATTGTTCATGTGTGCGAATTATTTGGCAGGATTTACAAAACTGGCTTTCCAACAAGCTCGAAGCCAATTTCAATTTTACAAAAACCGATTTGTTGTTTGGTGTTAATCTGAGCTGTAATAATGAAATCCTAAATTGTAGTGTAAAACCGCAAAACAGTCCCCAAAATTTGAAAAAAATATTCGAAATAATTTGAAAACACACAACGAATAGAAAAAATTGTAGCAAACAAACAAAACAATATGAACAAATTTAATAAGAAATGGAGTCCGTTAAATTTATGAAAACTATAGACCTATCTTTTGTGTGATTGGGTATCTTGCTTTGAATTATTTTGGAATGTAGGAATACGTGTGCAGTTGTGCACTGTGCCTTATGATAATAGTGTGATTTAATTGCGTAATTGTTTTCATTATTTTATTGTTGCAAATATTGTTAATAAAAAATAAAAAAAATTTAAAAAAAGCTTGATGGTCGGGTGATTGATGCATTACACTCCGGAGCTGTTTTCGCGGGTTCGATGCTCAACAAGGTCTTCTTTTATAATGTGAGTACATCATCGATATGAAAAAACAAATAAATATTATGGGGTTTAAAAAAATTTCTTTCATGTACGGGATGCATCTTGTCATGATTTCAAAAAAGTTTTATTTTCCGAATTGACTGTATGTGATGGCCGAGTGGTGAGAGCATCCGCCTCGGAAGCTGTTGGCTTGGGTTTGATTCTGAGTCGAGTCAAACCAATGGCTTTAAAATTGATATTCACGGCTTCCCTGCTTAACATTCAGCATTAAAGGACAGTGTGGAGAACAAGCCGGCAAGTTTACTTGTTGTTTCGTTGGGAAAGACACGTAGTGGAATTTCCCCATCTTGGTGCGGTAGACAGATGGCTGGCAACTCCTAAGCGAGTTCGTATAGCGTATTGATCGCTTTCTCGTGATAGGAAGTTAAATATGCAACTAAATACAAAGTACAAAATTATATCGAGACGTAATATTTAAACGACTATGTGATCAAAGCTTCATAAAAACTTTTTGTACGAAACCTTTTTAAACTTGGTAGCCAACTGGAGCATACCGAGTATTAATACTATGTCAAAATTTTAATTTTTCCAATGGCAAAACTTTGTGTTTATTCTCATGTTTCCAATTGGTCCAAAAACTGAATAAGACCACTGAATTTTTCGCATAAAATTATTCAGTTTTAAAAAAAATAAGTTTTTTTTAAGAAATATTCGAGTCTGTCTTAGCAAAAACTTGTTTATGTTTTATGAGGACTCTCAAGCGATGGGCCTTTGCCATGATGTTCAATTTTGTGACCGCCATCTTCTTTTTCATTAATAAACTGCTGATTGTAAACAGACCTTTCAACATCCTTACCAGTTCTAGGAAAATTAAAGTTTTCTGCAACTTTTGGAATTAATCCCTCTTCCTTCGGAAAGATGTTCTCCGTAGGAATAGGTTGTCTAGGGATCACAGCTGAACTTTTGGATAAGGGAAGCAAATCTTCTTTATTTGTGTTTTCAGGAATCTCTGCAAAGTTCATTAATCGTTAAGAAATTTGAATTGCCAAAAAAAATAAAACAAGGTAATGGTAATTGTTGTTTAAGATTGCGACGTTCTAGACTCGTGCTTCCAGCTTTCACCAGACAAGGTTGCTAAGCTCGGAATTACTTTTAATTTTCCTCTATTGAACACGTGCAAATTTAAAATTTAGCAAGTTTATACTGTATGTTCTCCTTGAAAATCTCCCACTGCTATTTTATTACAATTTGGAACAGAATAAATAATTGAGGTTATTTTCAAATTATATTGAACAGAAAATTCAACGGTAATTGAGGGAGACTGCGAAGTGAGCTAGCGCTCTTCGAGTCAGCAGCCACCCGTTAAATATGTCAATTGCGATCGGCTCCAGCCGCGAATCGAACCCGTCACGTATAATCTGTCACCTGCGCGCGGTACCGCTAGACCATGTCGCTGATAAGACCTCGAGAAACATTTCAAAACGTACCGTAGAGCGGGACAGCGCTGTTTCGGGTTATTAGCCCTCATCAGCCGCCCTCACGTAAGATACATTTATCTTACAGAACGCATGATCTTGCCGGAATCACTCATCCCTTGCGATAAATATCTTAAAGAATTTAACCTTTGTGGTACGTATTCATTCGTTCTGGAAGATGAATGTATCTTACCTGAGGGCGGCTGATGAGAGCTAATAGCCCGAAACAGCGCTGTCCCGCTTGACGGTACGTTTGACTGGAATGCTTTGCACTGTTGGTGATGGAGTGCTGATATAGCCTCCGACCCGACAAGAGGAAGTCGTCATGACATTCCGTCCAGTAAGCCAAGAGGGGCATTACTTTTTTAGTCACAAACATTTCAAAACTTCATAAAAATCAATGAACAAATACTAACGTCGTGACTGTCTTGTCAGAAATAAACAACTTATTGCTTTTGCATTAATTTAGCTGCTCTAAATGAGATCACCATTTTTTAAAGCTGTTGCAGATGACAACCGATTCTTGATTTTGGCCCTTTTATCCCCATTATTGTTTAAAGCTGATATTATTTGATGATAGTACATACTGCAAATAAATAATTATGATAATATTTATGATAGGCTAACATAAAAAAATAGTTCGAAAATGTTTTTTTCTCATTATTCCTACCGTACACATGGCTGTGTGAGGTAATGATGGTTTAGATGTCAAACGATTAGGCTTACCAGTACTTTGATCTTGCCCAATTTCATCAAACTTCTGAAAGCATGTAAATGCTGTTTGTCCATGATACTCGATCCAACAAGGAATATGAGTGGCACACACACGGATTGTTTGAGTGCTAGTTTCATTATCCAGGTTGAGGCAACGAGTAACTTTCGACAAGTAAATGCTGAAATCTAGGTTGCAAAGTAAACAAGGCCGGTTATCATAAAACGAAGATGTAGTTAGGGTTGCACATTCACACTACGAACAAGTGTTTACAAGCGGGTTAGTGATGGGCTACTTTTTAACTTAACAGTACTGTAGGCCTAAGTTGTCGATAACATGGCGTGCAGTGGATACGAACGCTTGGCAGGAAAGTTGTGAATACTTTTTTTATAGTTTTAGTGTGACCCTGTCGAGAATGAAACCTAGGTGTCCCAGCTCCAGAGCAGACACTCACTTCAGTGACTATTCTTTAAACAATTTTACCATGTTTGATTTTGCAGGCTACGAAGCAACTTGCGGCACTAAATCCAACGGAATCGATCCAGCACCGATTGTTTGTTCCACACAAAGAATATCCACCCGATATCCTCTTCCAGTAAGTCCGCGAACACTGCCACGTGCAATGAAGCAAAGTTCGAATACGAGATCCAATAAGGAGATTGCCTAATAAACAGAACAAAAACAGGTTTTGTGGAGAAATTTGCTAATTCCTATGCCGAACAAGCAATAAAAAATCGAGCATCTACAGGAGAGAAAGCGAAGTTTCGGCTGATCCATAGTTTCCATTGCAGATATTTTTTGTTTTTTCTTGCTGGCAATGATGAAGATGAAAGAGCCAGGGATGAGAGCAAGCCGCTCCAAGTCCTGAGTCACTGATACCGAATCGTCATGTATGCGAGTTGGGTCAAGTTGAATGAAATTAAGCCATATATATATTGGAGCGAAGTTGCATCTAGCAAAAACTTCTTGGAAAAATGAAACTTTGGCCACTTTGCGTGAGAAAGGTTTTCCAGAAGTAAAAAGTTTTTTCATCACGAAAAAATTGTTTCATGGAAATAATAAGAATAAAATCACTGATGATGAATATCGAGTAATTTCGAGCTCACAATGGTAGTAGTTTGCTTCTGTGGCAAATAGTACTTGATTGCGAAAGCGTCAAATATGTTTGATGCCGAAAAAGAAAATGCATATTACTCACGACCAGACACCAAGAAAGAGCCCTAATAGACCATTGATGACTGAGAACGTGCGAATTTTAAGTTGAAGTAAACGAGTCATAAGTCATCGACTTAGTGTGTGTAGACCTGACCTGAGCATCTCTGACTCTGGCAAGGACTATGTATATCAAACTTTCAAAAAAAATTGAAAAGATGCTGGTACACTTCAAGTAACAACCATACTGAGATCCTTATTCCATTAAAGCTATAACACTGACCTGGGTTGTAACACATCGGAACACTTCTTGAGGTTTTGTCGTAGCAGCATCCACGATTCTCACACATTCGAGTTGATATTGTTTTCCAACCACATTGAACTCGATCGTGTTGACGAACTAAACATGTTCTTACGGACGATTTTTCTCCACTATTAAGCAACACCATCGGTGAAAACGGATCGTTGAAATTGTTCATTCTTCTGGCTCCTATTTTGTTACAAACAAACTTACTTTCAGAAAAGCAAACACAATGTAGTGACTTTCTATCTACTTTAGCAAATTTTATTTCTTAAACATGCGAAACTTCTAATCTACACTGGCAGCTGCTCACGACGGCACTTGGACAAAGTCATTATGAGATAAAAATATTTTTGAAAGTTGAAGGTTTTGCCAGGAAGCTACCTCGTCCCATTGATGACGTTTCTACTTGTGGACAAGCAGCCGCTGTTCCGGCTTTTTTTGCTTGATTAAAAATCTTAGCGTCACATGCAATACATCGTGCATAAAAGCGCTACTTTTTTACTGTAAGACATCCTACAGCTGCCAGCTTAATATACTGTTTTTTGCGTAGTTGGAAATATTTGGTGTACATTCCTTCACGCACGATTACTGTAAAAGAAATAATTGCGTTGAGATAAAAATTGGAAAGAGAAAAAAATTTTTTCATTATACTCGCGGTATTACATTGAAGCGTACAACGAGTGGCAAGGCCCATCTCTAAGGCTTAGCGCCTAGGACAGCTCCAAGATAAACACTGCAGCGGTAGGGAGATATTGGCGGCACTGCGTCCGACTTGACCCACCTAGGATTGGAACCCCAGACCTTGTCTTGTCTTCATTATATTAGCATTGTCTTAAAAACTGAGCTAACCGGTCGATATAAGAAAGAGCATTGAGTGAAAAATTGTTTTACCTCGTCTTGTTTGCCTTTCGTCTAATTTGAAACAAAAAATTGAGTTTTCTTTCGTGTCATCCCAACAACATCCTTTACTGCGACACTTGAAGGCACTGATTCCAGACCATCCGCACTCAACTCGCTGCTGAGTTCGGAAGTTGCATTCAGCTAAATCAAAATGAACTGACATGTGTTAAAACGTCACGTTCGCTTTGTTCGAGTTTATGACGTTCGTACCCACTGTGTTCGTTATGTTTCTGTATTATGATGCTTGAGCTTATAATAATTAGTGAGTGTTCAACTGCTGGGTTCGCGTTACAGCCAAGGATATTACATAAAATTTTTAGAAATAAATTTATTTTTAATCCTCCCCAGAAATGCACTGTTCACGCGACTGCAGCGCATTGATTTGACTTTTTTGTAATTTTTGAGCCGTTTTTTGTAAGCAAAGACCACTTGTATTAACCTAATTTTTTAATATTTTGATTTTACATTTTTTGTCTTTAAATTTTTTCATTTTTTGTTAGCTAAACCTAAAAATTTTCTGTAACTTGTTAAATTGGAAGTTATTTTGTTATTTTCATTAATTTATATTAAAAGTATTCAAACTCTTTATCAGCTGTAATTTGCAGGAGCCACCCCCAGATGTCATTAACACGATTTTATAATATCTTAAAAAATAAAACTAATAACTTTACATAACTATAATTTTATTTTCAAATAATATTTTCTAATTTAATAAAAAACGATAAAGTTTTGAAATAACAAAATTGAAAATTAAATGCAAAAGCGTAAGTATGTGTACATAACTGCAGGCAGTAAACACTGATGCGATTTATCAAGTCTCATCAATGCAGTTGGTGTGACCGACATTTACTCAAGGCAATATAATGTATACCTGAGAAGGAATTTTTTGGTTGTAGTTTGTAACTATACAAGGTACCAGAACCTGCAAAAAAACTCTCTGCCCAAACCGTGCGCTCGTGAAAGAGCGGAGAAATTCCTTCTCAGATATATATTGCTTTGAGTAAATGTCGGTCACACCAACTGCACTGATGAGACCTGATAAGTCGAAACAGTGTTCACTTTTTGCAGTTATGTATAAACATTCTTGCGCTTTTGCAGTTGTTGTGACCATAGCGCTGACATTCACTGTGTTTTCTGGACTGTATGCACAGACACAGTGCTTGCCTTGTCCCCCGCTTTTTCACGGGCGAACGGGTTGGGCAGAGAGTTTTTTTGCAGGTTCTTTGAACTGGTATAGTTGCAAACCACAAGCAGAATATTTCTTCTCAGGTATATGTGGTACATTGCCTTGAGTATATGCCTGTCACACCAACTGCACTGATTAAACCTGATGGGTCGAAACAATGTTTTTTGTCTGCAGTTATGTAAAAATGAAATTGTAGCATTTGCTGTTGCTAAACTCAGAAGGAAAACTCTAATAGACTATTACATAACTTTAATACAATTTTTGAATAAATTGTTATCTTATTTTAATAGAGGCTATAAGGCCTATTATTATGAAGGTTATAAGTGGCAATATTATAATCATATTTTCGATAAATTTTCTTGCTCTACGACTTTTATTACAACAATGTGGTTTTATGAAAAATGCTTTCGCGTAAAGTAGTAAATTAGCGTCGGAATCCCAAAATTTTGCAAAATATTGTTACAACCTTGCTATGATAATATAATTAATAATGCATTTGCATAGCGCTGTTTCCTGACGGAAAGTCAAATCTTTTGCGCTTAAGAAAGCAAGAAATCTGCAATAGTGTAATCACCATAGACAAAATTTCGCTGATATTTCAAGATTGTGCTTCTTTCCCAAATGTCAGGGAAAAGTTAACCTTTTTCATGCATTTTGCCAAGATATTTTCTTCGTTTTTTTGTTTTTTTTTTGCAAACTCTTTCACTACCACACAAAAGTTTGCAAAGTTTTTCAACATTAACTTTTGCACAAAGATCGTGCAAGTTATGAATTTACTCTTTACACACTGAATTAAAGAGCACGATTTTGGCAAATTTAAGCCCATTGGAAAGCGCTGATTTCCAGTTATTATACTGAGATGGTATTTCTGAATCAGGCTAATATAAACAAAGTATCATGAAGTAGCGTACCGTATTTGAGGGATAGCATGGTGCCATGCTTCCCCTCTTTTGAAATTGCCATTTAGTAAAAATCATAATATATGTTGTCAAATGATTGAAAAATCGCAGATTCTTTTGATGACTTTTACGGTTTATGTCCCAAGTTCAAGTTTATTTATTTCGTTGCATAAATCAACCACAAAAAATAAAACAACATAAAGGCACATCGTTAAAGTTATGAGCAGTGTTGTTGAAATTGTAACAGGAAGCTGCGAGGGAACCTTTTGGTGATCGAGTCGAGCTGCCACCTTAGTCATCTGTAGGGCGCTAGGCGAATTTGACGACGCCCCCGTTTCATATTTCTCGTTATGTCACTCGTTTCATGTAAAATACTGTATGTTATGATTTCTCAAGAAAAAAATTAAGAAAAAAATCAAATGAAAACACCTCAAGAAAGGCACAGCACAATTAATATTGTTCAACTAAGTCCAGAGTAATCGTTAATTTCTCACCAGGAAGATTGGTAATTCGGGAATAGCAAAACGAAGGCAAAAGGAGGAAAAATGCTATATACATTTTACACATTTTGTCGGCCATTCTGTTCTGAAATAAAAAGTAGAATTAGCATCTTTTTGCTTGTCCATTTGATGACTTGCTCTCTCCTAGAAGAGCTTTCTTCATTTCACGTACATTTATTGTGCAACAAACCCCACTCTATTGTACCGTTGAATAGATTATGCCAAACTTAAGGAATTAAATCCTGAAGATGACTTAAATTAATTATTAGCTAATAATTGGAGTGAAAATAATCCCTTCTTCATCATTTTCTCATACGACGTCTAGAGTGGAATAAAAGCTGACATATTCAATCTACTAGTCAATGAAAAAATTTACTTGCCGTTTTATCCTAGTTACTGAATATTTGCTTACTGCTGGTCTACGGCAGATCTAGTCTATTTAACACTGTAGAAAGGTGCTCAATCCTCATCATTTTTCGTCGCAAATTAATAATGGTCTATCAACTTTTCAACTTTGCATGGTAACAAAATTCAACTGAGTCAACAGAAGCGAGCCAATACACTCCCCTAAACCCTGACTCATATCATTTTCCACCTAAACGTTAATGTCAAGAGTTAAGTCGAGTTTACACCAGCTTTCAAAGTGAAGTTTAGCTTATCTTTTTATCCGCAACGACTTTCTCGCAAGGAGTCACAGAAAGAAAAGCCGTTTTTAGCGTTGCTCCACTTTTAGAACTTTCTTGTTTTTTTTAAATCGTTTTGTGTAATAAATGGAGCATTTAATTATTGTGCAACCAATTCTTAGAACGCCAATATTAATTTATTTGCATTGATGTTTTTCTCTTTTCTGTTTCTTTTTTATACTGCATAAATTGCTTCAAAAAACATCAATTTTCGGGTGCTGCATTTGTTTTTAAATTTTTTGACTGGGGTAAGCATGTTAATATAATGCTAACTAATTTTTATTCACATAAGAGCAATTATGGTGTATGAAAAACTTTTGCCTCTGCGTCGCATGCATTGTGTTGTGGGATGACATATTTTATTCAGTAAAAAACAAAAAATAACGTTTACACAAATTTGTTGAAACAAAAACAACATGAAGGTATGACTTAATATGAGATACAGTGCATTGTTCGAATTAATTGCATCACTGCAGTTTTTATGCAAATTTCTACTTTTCTTCCTCAAATAATGTTCTAGAAAAATTTTAATCTATTGCTGTGATGTTAACTCGCTTCTAGTTGATGTTACGTCATTACTTTGTGACGTCACAACATCAATGACGTCATAAATTCCATTATTTTTGTAATAATCTTGATAAAAAGTCTTTTAGCATTAGAGGAGGCTGAGGCTTAAACCTGGTAATTTTGTATTTTCATCTGCAACGATGTCAGATACAACTCCAAGAAAGCGAGCATCCATCCTTAGTTTATGGAACCTTGCTGGGTCCTCGCAAAGAGCAAGGCCTTTAGACGTCAACCAATCCACTGTGTATCGGCTGATAAAACAGATTGCCAAAACTGGGTCAGCAACACCACGGAGAAAAGGAAAATGCGGAAGGAAGCGCAAAACAAGCCCGAGAGATGACATTTTCGTAATGAGCCAGAGCAAGTTGGACCCCAGAAAAACCAGCTTTGATCTGCAGAGAGATTTAGCCCTTACTGGGAGCGAGAATAGTGCAAGTGCACTGAGAAAGCGTCGCATTATGGGATGGAGGAAAGCCATTCGACCAGACAAAAAGCAGCTGTTAACAGACAACATGAAAAAGAAAAGATATGAATGGGCGAAGAAGCAGAAAAGCTGGACTGCATATCACTAGAAGAACGTCATGTTTACTGATAAAAGTCACTTTTTTTTTGAGAGGCCAACTCAGTCAGTTTGTTCGAAAAAGTCCTGGAGAAAGATTGTCAGCTGCTCACATCAACCAGTTTGTCAAACATTCAAAGAAAAAGATGTTCTGGGGGAAATTCACTCGGAAAGGTGTTGGGTCTCTGGTAGCTGTGGAAGGAACGATGAACACTGAGCGCGATATTGACGTTTTGACACTAAAAGCATTTCCAGATTTGAAAAGGATGTTTCCAAATAGAAAATGAATTTTTCAACATGATTTGTCACCATGTCATTCCTCAAAAAAAAAAAAAACTGCTAAAGTTTTTCGTGAAAATAAAGTTCAGGTATTGGAATGGCCAAAGAACTCCCCCGATTTAAATCCGATTGAAAACTTTTGGGCAATATTTAAGTGTCGGTTGAGAAAAATGGACTGCACTACTATTCGGAAGCTTGTGGGTGCAATAATTGAAGTGTGGTACCACAATGAAGAGATAGCTGAGAAGTGCCAAACATTGGTGGAATCAATGCCAAATCGTGTTAATGACTTACTGAAAGCTCGTGGAGGTCACATCACATCAAATATTAATTCATTGTAATCGTTAATATTGACTTATTTTATGCTGTGCTTTTTTGTACAATAAAAAAGAAAAACGCCACATCTATTGACATGTGATTTCTCTTCTAATAGGTGGGTATTAGCAGCTATATCTTCCACCATCTCAGATACACCAACATGGCTTTAAGTGGTACTCATAAAGTCAAATTTGAACAACATCCCAAGCAGAAAACCACAAATATATTGATAAAAATTTTAATATGGATCCTCTTAAGCTATGGTTCCACCGAGAATATTCCCATAATTTTCCGTGAAAATTATTGGAATATTCCCGGTGGAACTGAACTTTATTCCATTCCATTACTTTGCGTCATTTTGCGTCAAATAATTTTCGCGGAATATTCTAATGCATGGTGGAAAATTTAAAATGTGACGATTGGAAAATTTTGGTGGAAGCGCACTTGGAAAATTATAATCTTCCAGTTTCGCGATAATTTTCCGGAAAATTGTGATAGAATATTTTTAAAAACGGTTTAATATTTGTGACGGGAAAATTATTAGAAAATTATTTCACTGCGGTTTATCTCGTGTTAAAACAACGTCACAATGATACTTTCTCATGATTGAGAGAGAAGCTTTGCTGAAATAGTCTGTATAGTAGCGTGTTGCAAACGCCCTCATGTGGTCAAAAACAAAATTACTTTTGATATGTGGTGACTAGTCCAGAAAAACTCCAGATATGAAGTTTTAGAAAAATTGAACATGGTTTAGGTTTTCCGCTTTTCATTTCCATGACGACAGGCTTATCGATGTAGTGAATTTTTCTATCTCCTCAACCACTTGTGCTAGAAAGTTGGTTAATGGCTCAAATGACTCAGAAACATCAAGTTTCTATCTAACTTACAGAGGAACTATATGGCTATTGTGCTTAGTTTTCGAGTTATTGCGTTAATTAGGTTTCAAAGTAGGGTTTTGGGGGGATGCAACGTCATTACTTCATCTATTTAAGCGACCTCACAATGATGCAGAGCAAAATCAGGTACCAATATTGCTTTGGTTACATGACAATATACTACCAGTGTTTTAGCTCATGGGTGGAGTAGAAGTCTCTTAGTTTTTTTAAATTTTGTGTTTGGTTTGCATATAGATTACAAGCTGGTGTGTAATATGGTTGAGTTAAAAGTTAAAAAATCATCACGGTGCAACTTGGTAAACAAATTATCCGCAAAAATGGGATGACTAAACGCCATAGAGATCCCCGTTTGTTTCTGCTGGGATCTGTTTTAACTCAAAACTTAATCAATCAAGAATGAAATATCCTATGGCAGAATGCAGTGCCTCGTCAGCTTCTCAAATTTTAAACCTACGCTGCAAATTTTGCTTTGGACCTTGATCGGGTTATGGAAAATTATTGCAGTTTCACCAAAGAAAATTCAAATGTTCCATTTTGGAAAAGTTGACGGAAAATTAAACCGAGGAAAATTTTGGTGGAACCGTTGCGGTTCCACCGGGAAAATTATTTGAAAATTATAGTTTGTGCGTCGATAATTTTCCAGTGAAATGGAATATTATTAATTTTCCCGGTGGAACCAAAGCTTTAGACAACAAAAACTCGGATACTGTAAGTTATGACGTCACAAATGGAATGACATCATCACTTTCATTGGCGTCATTCTTGCATACATCAACTTACTTAAAGTAATTTAACATCAAAGTCTTTTCAGATTGACTTTTTTAAGAGCAATATTATAATATCCTAAAAATTAGCAGTGATGCATTTAATTCGAACAACACTGTATCATAAAAAATCAAATCTTCATTATACTCGCACTATTACGCCGAAGCGTGTAACGAGTGGCGGGGTTTGTCTCTGCAGCTTAGCGCTTGGGCAACGCAGCTCCGAAGAAACGTCGCAGCGGTGGCGAAACGGTTAGCGACACTGTGCGATCGACCCACCCGGAAACGAGCCCCAGACCTCCCGACCCCGCACCGATAACGTGTGCTCAAGAACTAAGCTAACTGGCCGGTATGAGATATCACGTTGCAGCTATTTAAGTTTGCTTCTTTGCTATATCAAATCAATTTGATTGAAGGCTGTGAAAGTAGTTACAAAGCAAGCAACGCATATGTATCGAACCTTTGACACTTATCGCGGTTTCGTGTGTCGAACGGGATGTCGCAGAATACTATATTTGTTCTTAAAATAATTCGACCAAAAATTAAAGCACAAATTCTACATTACAAAAAGGACACTCTTAACTGATCCATTATGTAGGATGATGTTTGCTGCCTGCAAAACTTGTGCTTTCGACTCAAGACAAAAAATTATGTGGCCATGGGATAAATTCCAGAATGTGTCAGTTAGTCACACAACTTCATTACTTTACCTTGCTTGGCTTTCTGGGACATAAGTAAAATAGTTTATTGCAGGGATTATCAAACTCTTCAAAAATATTTGCTTTACGGTCCCTTTACAATTTTTGCAATCACTCTCGGCCGCTGCAAATTTCAACGTTAATTCTGGTTTAGCAGCTGAAAAAAGTTAACCTAGCTGTGACATTGTTTAACGTAAAATGCTATACGTGCATTAGATTAGGTGCTGTAAGCAGAAAAAAAAGTAATCAAAATTCATTTATCAAATTACATGCACAGTTCAATGCGATGACTTTTTTTAAATAAACAGGCTAATTTCGCAGGCCCTCTACTACTGCTTCGGATTCCCAGTTTAAGAACCACTGGTTTTTAGCGTCACAAAACTATAGCAAACAGCTTCTCAAAACCTAATCACACTGACGAAATACCGTATATGCTCAAAAAGGGGCCCGGGGCCTTATTTTTTTAGTAATGGGTCTCAACCAGGCGCTTAAACAAACAGGCGCCTAAATGGGACAGGGCGTTTAATAATATGCAGTGCCACACGGACATCGCGATGACGTTTTTTTAAAGAATTTCTTGTTTCAAAGCGGCGTCCGAAAACTAACTTCTCTATTCAACAAATTTATTTACAATCATACAACATCAAACTTAACAAGCTACACCAAACATTCAGACAAAGGTACATCATCTTCATCGTCAAAGGTTTGTGATAGTGAGAAATTTGCTGTATGTTACCGCTTGTTTGACAAAGTTGCATATTATCGCTCGCTGCATTGCCGAACAAACGGTTGGCGTCAGGGTGGGCTGAGCTGAAATATTTACCGGGCGACTATTCAAACACGGGCTATTATTTTTTTGGAAAGCTTTTCAGACCAGGTCTTCATTCAAACAGGCCCTTAATCAAGCAGGGGCCCTTGTTCGAATGTATACGGTAAAACATAAATTATTCTTTGACTTGATATAGGCTATTTTGGTATTCTCGCTTGACACAATCGGCTTATTCATCATCGCAAGGTGGCGTATGTGGATTACGCTCGTTTGTTCAATGATGCGGGTGTGACGTAATAGGGTATAACAGTGGCGTACATTTGTGGAAATTATTGGGGGTGATGAATCATTGCAGCATCAACTAAAACGTCAATATCGTGTCAACTTCTGGGGGATGGAGCCTCCCAGACCCCCCATCGCTGTTCTTCTTTGCACGTTACCTAGACTTACCATAGATCCTCCTTTTCACAAAAGATAAGTTTGTCCTCCGAGAACGCCAAAAAATGCCCAAATGTCCTCATTTTCAGCATTATGAACAATGAAAACGTGTCAAATCATTCTTCCACGAACAATTTTTGGAAGTTTCAGAACAAACTACGGCCTGCGGACGTGATAACCTTTTTTTTGGTCTTCACTTGATTTCAGGTGGAAAATTGGAGATCCGCAAACGTGATGACCTTTTTTTTGAGGTCTACACTTGATTTTGGGCGGAGAATTGGTCATCTGCAGACGTGACAGGGTCGGTGTCCATGGGGAGGGGCTGCCCCTTGACCTCCCCCCCAAGTAACAAGCTTACTTTTTTGAAAACAGCGGCTTTTGTCCTTAATTTCAAACTTTGCCCTCCTCCCCCCCTTATAAACGCTTGGCCCCCCTAAGTAGACTGCTCTGGCGCCGGCTCTGGGACGTAATGACTTTTTTTTGGTCTTCACTTAATTTTGGGCGGAAAATTGGACATCTATGGATGTGATGATTCTCAAAGAACCTGTCCTCCTTTTGCGCAGTGAAAACATAGTAATCATATGTTGACTCGTTTCAAAAGTTTTGAGGCTATGAACATGAAATGCTTCAACTATTGTAGACTGAACAATATTTACAAAATAACAAGCTGGTACAGAAAATAAGCTGAACGTTTTCGGACAAATCGACAGTCCTTCATTACAGCATGATCAGAAATAAAAAGTTAATGCATGGCAAACTAATATAAGCGAAAAGCAAAACAGCATGGGTACAAGTCGTACCCTTGCTGTTGGTGCGAGTCGTACCCATGTTGTTTTGCTTTTCACTTGAATTAGTTTGCGATGATGGCGTTGGCTTTCCATTTTCGATCATGTTCTGATGAAGGCGGAGGGTGGCCGAGTGGTTCAGAGTGTTGTTTTTACGACGACCATGATCGCAAGGTTGATGGTTCAACTCCCACCCAAGCCTCGTTGCTGCGTACTTGGATAAGATGCTTCAGGACAATTATCTCTGCTTGGAGGAATTTAACAAGTAGCAAAATGAAGAAGTCAGAAGCAAAACTCAACGTGGAAAAATTGGAAACAAAGGCAACTCCAAAGCGAGTCTGGATTCGTCTTTCGCGTAGCGCCTCCGACGCTTTCTCGTGACAGGAGGATAAAAATGAAGAAATCAGGATAAAAATGAGGAAACGAAATAACCTAATTGTTACTAGATAGTAAAATAATCGGACGTCATTATTCATGTACTGTGTAGTGGCAATCAACAAAATCTTAGACCACAGTACCTTATCGGCTTAATCGTACCGGTGCACTTACGGCGATTGCTCGCTGGTTACTCCCTCCTTCGCCAACCGTCACCGGACATTGAACGTTTTATAGCAATCGCGTAACGATTAATTTCTTCAAATATTGGGGGTAATAAATGCATTATCATTCTCCCTCAAAAGATATTGGGGAGATGCATCCCCCCCCGGGATGTACGCCCTTGCTGCATAATAAGACCTAGCCTGTCTTGTCTTACGCGTCCACTTCCCAATCAAAAAATTTAGGTTTAAATACCTGTTAGAATCACGCGAAGCCTGAAAAACATAGTCACTCGAGTTACCAAGCATGAGGCTCAGATCAAAGATAGAAGGTTTGTTTTTTCTAGATTGGGCAAGGTAATGAAAAACGTTAGTTTCGTTAACCACTACTTCGTTAACACAGTTATGTACCTCCGTTAACGTTAATTCGCTAAATTCACCTTCAATTAACGGAAGTTAATTAAATTCGTTAAATCGTTAACTTTGACTTTAAGCGGCATTTCGTTTTCAAAAAAAGCTTAAATTTTTTTAATATCAATGTTTGCGTAAGCATTTAAGCAATTTTTCTGTTCACAAGCAATATGTTTTGTTGTTTTTATCTCGCTTTTTGACCTCATTATGGTCGTATTTCGCTAGTTTATCAATGTCACACTTAGCCAACAATAAGAGAAATAAGCGTTTACAAAAATTTAACGGAAGTTACTTTAGCCCGTTAATTTCGAAACGAAATTTAACGAATTAACTAGTTAACTTTGTTATTATCGAGTTAACGATTAACGAAATTGTGCCCACCTCTATTTTTTTTTGCTTGTCGTTCACCTGCACAAATGTGGTGAATAGATATAAGCCTTTTATTCAGAGCAAAAAATATTTAAATCCAAGCATTTGCGAGGCATGCAAAGCCTTTCCAGTGCAACGAACTCGCTAATTAGGTAATTACTAGGGCGATTTTTTTATGACCTATAAAATCAAAAAAATATGACTTTATTTTTCTAAATATATGACTTTTTTTATAACAGCAAATATATGCTGTTTTCCGTGATTAACATCTCATATGTAAGTCTAAACATATATGCACTTTGAACAAGAACATACTCAAAAGAACGAAGAATTCACTTGAAAATCAGTAAAAAATTCAAATGTGCATCTTACAACAAGTAAGATATTCAACTGTTGAACACAGTTTTATGATAGAATGCGACGTGTGCATCGGCAAAATTTTGCTTTTCATAAATCATGGACTTTAACATCGAATGACCATTCTGCTTCAGATGCTGATGTAGGCTATAGCTGGTATGTTAACAAATTGGCATGCAATGCTGGAAAAATATCTGGTCTACTCGTCTCCACAATGATTTTTGCACAACTTTTTTCTAAACTGATAATAAAAAAGTCGCTTCAAATGCTTCGTGAAAGTCGGCATGAAAACTTGAAAATTCTCATTGCCCCTCTTAGCATAAAATTATCAAGTTTAAAGTCTACAGGAACTTTATCTGCGGTGGTACTGGGGTTTAACAATTTGTATTTCATAACAAAAATCAATCGTCATATTTTATGACCTAAAAAAGAAAATATGACTTTTTATGACATTATAACTCCTTAAATAGACCTCGTATCAACATAGTTTTTCCGCGATTATCGGTTTCGTAAGTTTTTGCGCTGCTAAAAAAAATATAACTTTAATGACTTTTATCCCCCCTAGTAATTACTAATTAGAGAAACCAAAAAACAAGATCTTTAATAGAATATCCAATTTCTAATTGACATTACAGATTTCTTCATTGTTTTACACTTAAATGTACGCGTAATGCCGATCGCTAAAATTTTGCAATGACATCCAATTAATTTGGTCGAAACGTAAAATATTTGCCTGTAGGCTAGGCCTATGAATTGTTTCATTTCACCCGAAATAAAGATTTGCTATGACTGAATGATTTACAATCCTATTTTGATCCTCAGCAAGCATAATAATTCGCCAGACTTACTCGTGCTGGTTGACAAATGTGCTGGCTGGCATCATTCCGGGAGGATGATAATTATGACCGATTTTACAGTTTATTTCAATCTAATTTATCCGTTACGAAAAAGTGACAGAAACGCTGCTATACTCGTAGAACAAACGATAGGTAGGTAATTTATTTAGGTAACAGATGCAAAAAAAAATTTAGATAAATAACACAAATCAAAGCACAAAATTTAAGTTGAAATCAACATCACATGTAACTGAAACCTCGACGGAGACTGCGAAGCGACCGTTTAAAGTCTTCGAGTCAAGCAGCCACCCAAAAGTCAAGCAGCCACCCAAGTCAAGCAGCCACCCATAACCCGAAATAATGACTCGTCTCCACAATAACCCGAAATAATCTTGGCAATTGGCATCATGGCCTTCGCACGTTCGTGTAGACGATGTTCCAGCCGATGATTACTCACCAGGCCGGATTTGCCGATAGGCTAGGCACAGGAGCGTATTTAGGAGGGGGCTATTGTACCATGGCCCCTCCCCCTTTTGATTCTGCCTTTTAGTAAAAAAGAACAAAACCAATGGTGCCAAGTGACTGAAATATGCCAGACTCTTTTGACGGTTTCTGTAGCTTATTTAAGTTATGGCCAGAAGCAGATCCAGGGTTGTAGGATGAGGAATATGCATTCTCTTACCAGCCGTTTTCAAAAATGTGTTTGAACTTTGATGTATACAATTTTTCCATAATTTCGAACCTTTTCGATAGCGATAAGCTGTAGGCCTACTGGTACGCCTTAAGCACGCATAATCGAAAATGTGCGAACAAAATGCATCATATTCGGCGAAACACTCAGATTTAGGGTCAAAAATTTTAAAGAAAATTTGCGAGAAAATTATTCAAAAAACCCTAAAATAGCCATTACAGTATGTAACTTTTCAAAATTTTTCCGGGGCAGCATGCCCCCGGACCCCCAAGTTACTTTTTTGTTTCTCAATCACCTATAAATTAGTTCTGCTGAAAAAAACACGCTTAAAATAATATAGAAATTATGCCCCCCCCTTTTGAAATTTCTCGCCACGCCATTGGCTAAAAAGACTTAATTTAGGGACTCTTCGCGAACAGCGAAGACCTTTTTTATGGAGATCGAGTGATCGACCATCAAGACCTTTTCTGTTTTTGAAAATCGACCGTCAAGACCTTTGTACTGTATATCAGAGTTGGGCTCGGGCCGGGCTTTTCGGGTCGGGCTCGGGCCGTGATTTTTAAATTATTTCGGGCTTTTTTCGGGCTGATATTCAGCATGTCAAAGTTAGTTTTATCTTTTTTTTTTAATATTTTTGCTGTATTATTTATCTTTGATTTTGTAGTTTTGATATTGTATTTTGCAGCAAGCACTCATCGTTTGAATTGTTTTTTTTTTTAATTTTGCAATAATGGCATAGAGCAGCATAGAATAACCTAATAGGCCTATATTTGCACACCAGATTATTTCGAGCCGAAATCGGGCTTTTGATTCTTTCGTCGGGTTCGGGACGTGTTCGGACGGTGGGTGTCGGGTTCGGGCCAAGAAAATCTGCCCGCATCCAACTCTGCTGTATAATATTAAAAGAGTTAAATCTGATCATTGATCACCAGGGTCTCATTGAGCCTCTCCTTGTCTATATTCGGCCATGATTACTCATTATACTCTACCATTACAGTAATTAACATTCAGTAGAACACGGCAGAACATTCATGTTTTTTTTTTCGAAATTTCTAAGCAGCTGCTATTTTGCTATTGTGAAGTGAACTCATTTGACTTTCATAGCGTTCGTTGTTCATGTACGATGAAGTTCAATTCTCCTGTTTTCATATTTCATCGTTAGAAACTGAAAGACACTTGAATAACGACTTATTTTGCTTGAACCAATGCTTGAAAGCAACACAATCAGGCGATTCGTCGAGTTCAACCAAACCGCAAAACAAGCAGGACAAGGTTCAATGTCCAAATAACGCTGCATTGTCAACACGCGATGAAATGTACCAAGTTGGTAGATGTGTTTACACTAACAGACAAACCATTCTTGCTTAGTCAGCTGGCCTAAAGTAGTTATTTTAAACTTTAAATTACTATAACCATTAGGCCTACTGTGCTCAACGGAAATCAAAACAAAATTGACTTTGTTTTCAAGCAACAGCCATCCTTTTCTGTTACACTTTTCATCAACTTTAAGCCGGAGCGGAGGCCTATACGCTGCGTACACACATATATTCTGAGGCAGTCAGGCAGGCGAGTAAAAGAGATTTTTCGCAAAAACGGACGATTTTTTCCGGAGAAATTGTGATGAATCGAAGCAAGCAATTACGGTAAATTTTCTTTAGCTTAATCAGTTGTAGTAAGTTAGTTACAAGTTTATTTTTATGGCACCACGATATACACAGTGAAACGAAAGGACGTTACTACGCATATGGGTTCCGGAGTGATAGCTAAGTGACCGCAAGGTCTTAGAGTCGCAATCACCCCTGCAGCTTGAGCGGCAAAAATTATCAAGCAACTAGAACAAAATAAAAAACAAAAGATAAAAAAAATTAAAGAAAAAAAAAAATTAAAAAAACGAAGTCACAAACCATAGACGAAGTCAAAAATATAATGGAAGGTTATTCAGTTTGTTATATAGAAATTTTACAAAGATAATTGGTTAGAATTGAACTTTCTAAAATTGTACTCCCGGATTAAGGGAGGAATGACGTTCCATAATTTTATACTTTTATAAACAATGATGATTGTAATTTGGAGGAAGAATAGTGAGCTAGGGACAAGTTGTAGGAGTTTCTAGTTGAGTGAGAGTGGCATAGTTGCACTTGTGAGAAAAAATGAGATATGGAAGGGGTAGAGAAGATGTGGAGGATTTGTGCATGAATTTTCCAAGTTGCAAAGCATATATTTGTTTTAGAGGTAAAATATCAAGTTGGTGGTATAGAGGTAGAAGTCTTTGTGTGAATTTTGCATTCGCAATTGCTCGAATTGCTTCAGTATGTAAAACCTCGATTTTTTTAACATCACATTTGAATGTGGATCTCCACAAATTATGCCGCGAGTGAGATGTGGGTACATTAGGGAAAAATATAGCATTCTTAGTGTTTTTGTGGAAAAATATGCTTTACATTTGTATGATATTCCGACTGCCCTTGCCAATTTAGCTTCAACGAAGGTTAAGTGTTTTCTAAAATGGAGGTGTTCATCAATACATAGTCCTAGGTATTTGAGGTATGAACAGCAGCTGATTTTTTCTTGATTCATCATGACATGAAAGTGAGGAGTATTGTCTGAGGACTTGGGAGACAAGACAATTGCTTGAGATTTTGAAGCAGAACAAGAGAGGGCCTAGGACTGAGCCTTGTGGAACTCCGTAAGTGACTTTTTTAAGGAAGACGTGACATTATTAAGAGACACATATTGATTTCTGTTACACAGAAAATTTTTTATGAGGTCAGATGCAACTCCTTTGATGCCATGCTATTGCAATTTTTGGAGAGGAATTTTGTGATCAACTGTATCAAAGGCCTTTTTAAGATCCAACATTAGAAGACCTGTAAAGGTTTTACTCTCCAATGCATTATTGCAAGTGGTAGTATATCTAATATTGCATGTTCAGTTGAATGTTTATTTCTAAAACCGTATTGATGTAAGTGGATTACCTTGTGTTTATCAAAGAAATTCATTAGTCGTTTTAAGATTAATTTTTCTAAAATTTTAGAGAAAGAAGATATCAAAGATATTGGTCGATAATAGTTATTACTTAACTTTGCGTTTCCAGATTTGAATATAGGAACTACTTTAGCAGTTTTTAAACAATTGAAAAATATACTTTCTTTCAGTGAAAGTGAGTAAAACGCGATGTTAAAATAGGAGTTAAAGTGGAGGCTGCTGCCCTTATAAAGATATTGGATATGCAGGACCGCAAGATTTTTTTGGTTTGAATGACATAATAATATCAAATACCTCGGTTTCCTAGTATCATAGATAGAGTGACATAATAATATCATATAGGCCTATGTCATTGGCTAAATTGAGTGTCAACTCCATTTACGAACTGATGCCAAGCAGATAGTGGATTTGTTAGTTTTAACCATAAAATAACACCACCATCAGCACAAAAAACAACAGGGTTAAAAATAAGGAAACAGCGACACCCTATACGTTGAACATGCTCAAGATGAAAATACAGAAAAGCGTTTCAGGGGCGTGCCCAGGAATTTGAAAGGGGGGAAGGCGCAATTTAAAACCGTCCGTTATTTGCCCAAAGTCAAGTTAAGAGCAAAAAAAAGGTCAACACGTCCGCAGATTCCAATTTTCCGCCTAAAGTCACGTGAAGAGCAAAAAAAGGTCAACACGTCCGCAGTTTGTCCAATTTTCCGCCCAAAGTCAAGTGAAGAGCAAAAAAAGGGTCATCACGCCCTCAGATTGTCCGTTATACGTATGTACATCACCATTGCACCACAAAAGTTTTGCGCATTTGTCTGAGGGGGGGCGCGGCCCCAGCGCCCCCTGGATACGCCGCTGCGTTTAAAAAAAAAATTAGCACGGTTGCTGCACCTAAAGATTACCAACTTTATCCATGAATATTTTTTTCATTATGCAGTACGGTATCCTTTTGCGTTCAGGTTACTTCATCATATTTTCTTTGTTATTGACAACTCGCGTAAGTCAAAGTCCGTATAACTTCGGCGTAATCTATCTCTAGCCAGCTGATTCAAGCACGCCCTGTTCACGCGCTACCGGCATGATTGCTGGATTTCGCAATGTAAACACGTGATCAGACGTTTCCCGACATTATTTTTTTTTTTTGGTAGCAAGATTAGGTGAAATTAAAATGACTTTGAAGGCTTTTCCTGTACAATGTTGGTGAGGTAAGAGGTAAAGGTAAAAATCAGGAACAATCATGAAGGGCTATGAGCAAAAGTTTGTTTGCATGTTTTTTAGTAAAAACAATGGCAACAGCACATTAAAACGAACTTTGTTCGTCATGCCGGCTATTCCATTCTTTTGTCTTGCCAAGAGCTGAGGTGATATGGTCGAGTGCCCATCGCAAAATCGTGCATTGCAGATTAAAAAAAAAAAAAAAGATTTCGCGGAAACCAAACAGTCAAATACCGCAGTTTTAAGCAAATCAATTAAAAACCAGTCAAAATCATAAGAGCCTAAAGAGGACGCGATGCGCCTTGCCAAGAAGATAATTGAGTTTTTCACAACAGCAGCATGTAGACTAAATACGGTAGACTAGCGGTAGCTCTTGAAGCTTGTTTGAATTAAGCCGCATCTTATAGCAAGATGACAGGCGGAGGGTAACGTCTAGTATCAGCTCCCAGGTTCGGTTAGGGTTTGGTTCAGTTACAACCCTAACCGAACCTATTCCAAACCCAACCCTAACTGAACCTGGGGTCTGATACTAGATGTTACCCACAGGTGGATATATCGCAAGGGCTGCTAGGTGCCCTGGTGAGTTATTAGTAGGGGTTAAGGCCTAGCCCTCAAACCCAAACCACGGCCTAATTCAAACAAGCCTCTAGTTCTTTATGCTTTGGTACCGGTAAAGTAGCAGAGTGGCTAGGCTAGTCTGTGTACAGGTCTAGTGGGCAATAAAAACTTGTAATTTACCCAGTGTTTCCAGCTTATTAAAGGTAAGACTTACAGGTACCGGTTATCTGTTGGCTCAAGGCTAACTACCAATAGATCAGTGGATTATTTTGTTGTGACCTCTCATCCTGGTATCTCGCTAATACTCTTTTCAGTCATGCTTGTGTGAAGATGATGGTAAAAATTGCGGTTGACGTTTGCAAGTTGACCGAGTCTGGGGTCTGGACAGGTCCATTTGCATGCAGTTTTGAAGTTTTACGTTTAATTGAGGCTGGTTTTCAATTGCGAACCTGTAGACTACTAACAGCTATGGTTATGGAGAAAATTTTTGATGCTACTGATGGTGTAAGGGGGTCCTACTAAACACCACAAGCAACTACAAGGTACTTTTATAGCTACTACAAGGTAGTTGAAAGCACGACAAGGTATTTTTATAGCTACTACAAGGTAGTTGAAAGCACGACAATATTTTTATAGCTACTACAAGATAGTTGAAAACACAAGGTACTTTTAAACCAACTACAAGGTAGTTGAAAACAGCACAAGGAACTACAAGGTACTTATAAACCAACTAGCCTACAAGGTGCTTTTAAGCCAACTACTAGGTAGTTGAAAACAACACAAGGAACTACAAGGTGCTTTTAAACGAACTACAAGGTAGTTGAAAACAGCACAAGAAACTACAAGGTCTTGTAAATCAACTACAAGACTTTTAAGGTTATTTCAAACCAACTACAACCCCCCAACTCCACCCCCCCTGACCCCAACCCCAAACCTCAGCAAATCCCCGAACCTCCAACTCTTGACTCTTTTGACCCCCCAAACGCAGTGTTTTTGATACCTTATAGTTTCTTCTGATGTTCCTAACGCCCTTGTCGTTAGTCTATAAGTTCCTTGCAGTGTTTTTAACTGCCTTGTAGTTGGTTTGAAAGTACCTTGTAGTGTTTTCAAGTACTTTGTAGTTGGTTTAAAAGCACCTTGCAGCTGTTAGCGGTGTTTTCAACTACCTTGTGATTGGTTTAAACCAGAGGTGACAAACATGCGGCCCGCGAAAGAATTTCCTGCGGCCCGCGAACATTTTGGTGAGACCAGCACTTTTAAACATTTTTTTCCCCCGTCTAATCTTTGCGATGCGATACCAAAAGCTGAGGCCCTGATTTGATCAAGCGCGTATCACGCAGTGATTATATAAATGCTCAATACAAGTCATCTGTTTCAGGATTCAGCAGTTCATCCATTGTTATGAAATAATAATAACATACTGTAACTCGAGTCCGTTGCAGCTTCAGCATAGCGCAGCAGTTTACGAGTAACTATTCGAGTGAGAGCTTAGCTTGCCTTACAGTAGTAGGAATTATGTGAGTTTGCGGAAATGAATTGGTGAGGTGGCAGTACCATTTGTCATACGCAAATTTTCCTGCTTTCCTAAGGTATTTGTTATTCTGTTTTTTAATCAATATTTAATTAGCCGCTTGTCTTCAGCGAAAAAACGAAATATTGTAGATGAAAAAAGAGTAGGCTATTTCAAAAAGATTGGACCGATATCCGATATGTTTATGACTAGGAGCGTATTCAGAGGGGGGCCATTGTGCCATCCTTCCCCCTTTTTGACTCTGCCGTTTAGTAAAAAAAGAACAAAACTAATGGTGCCAAGTGACTGAAACATGCCAGACTCCTTTGATGGTTGCTGTAGCTTATGGCCAGTGGCTAATCCAAGGGTTAGAATGAGAGGTATGCATCCTCCCACCAGCCATTTTCAAAATAGTTTTTGATGTATACAATTTTTCCATAACTTCGAACCTCTTCGAGAGCGATAAGCCTTACGCCTTAAGCACGCATAATCGAAAATGTGCGCGCCAAATGCATCATATTTGACAAAGCACTCAGAATCAGGGTCAAAAAATTTAAACAAAATTTGCCTGAGGATTATTCAAAAAGCACTACAAATAGCCATTACAGCATGTAAATTTTCAAAAATTTTCCGAGAGAGCATGCCACCGGACCTTACAAGAACTTTTCTTGTTTCTGAATCATTTTCAAATTTGTTCTGCCGAAAAAAAAAAAAACGCTTTAAAGAAATATGGAAATTATGGCTTCCCCCTTTTAAAATTTCTCGCTATGCCACTGTTTATGACTTAAAAGTTATGTGGCCCGCTTGCTTATTAGTAAGTAACAAAGTGGCCCGCGACAGCAAATAGGTTCGTCACCCCTGGTTTAAACGTACCTTGTAATTCCTTGTAGTGTTTTCAAGTACCTTGTCGTTGGTTTAAAAGTACCTTGTAGTGTTTCAGCTTCTTTGTATTTCGTTTAAAAGTATCTTGTAGTTCTTTGCACTGTTTTCAGTACCTTGTAGTTCCTTGCAGTGTTTAGTAGGACCGCCATAAGGAAAAGTTGAGATTTGCTGATGGTGTTCTTTTTTACTGTACATAACCTACGCTTTTTGATAAAAATGTTATAGTTGGCAATGAGGTACGGTAAATGGTAAAACTGCAAAATATTTTGAAAAATTTTTTGGTAATAATTTTTAACAAAAATTTTCATCCATGCCTACTCATGTCTTTCTAATTCCTATCTGCTTGTTGTAATGTTCATCATTTTGTTGCTTCTTCCTTTGTTGTTGTACAGTACTGGTGCCAGTATCGTTTGAATGTTTTTATTTTACTGTACCGTATTGTTACCATGTTGAAGATGGAGAAATTTTTTTGAAATCGAAGATTTAGTATCTATACATTGTTATTTGTTGAAAAAATTATTTGTTGAAACAAGGTTTGTATCAATCATAAGCTGGAATGTGAACCAAAAATAAATCATGCATTTGACAATTTTCAGTCTAGAAACTTGACATATATCCCAAAATTTTGAACTTATGTTGTAACTGTGCTTGTGTATGGAATTTGAAACATTTCAATTATACTTATGCGTAAGCAGTCAAAAATGTTGTTCCAGAGAAATGAATTTAGATTACTGGTACTTTGCCACTAGTTATCCTTCCGATATAAGTTTAAAAAGTATTGGTTTGTGAAGTTACGATTTGTTAGTACAATTACAGCTATAATTGGTGAAGTCAATTTTCATTATTTCTAAATATTTCAGATGCAAATAGTTTTATAAAATTGCTCCAATTTAGTATATCTTGTTTGTGTATGATTTTTGTTTAAAATGTCTTGCGTTCCTAGCATTAATGCCTATGTGGCTACGCATACCCGATCCTGCCTGCAAGAGAAATGTCCAGATCAAGTTAACCAGCCTATAGAGCAGCCTTCTCACGGTAAGTCAAACTTGTAGTGTGAACATTTCTTGGTTGGTTTCTAGCAGTCTTAGTTATTTTTTAAATCATATCATTTGTCTCTTATATTTTAGTACCAGTAAGGCCATAATTTCTATGCAGTGGCTTCTTGTATTCTGTATTTGTTTTATTTGAAAACGTGAGTTTTATGTTTTAAACTAAGATATTCCATTCCTGATAATTATAGTAATGGGTGACCCATTTCTGAAAGAAATAGTAATTGACTTTCTTCATGCAGCACTCAAACCATTGTGCTTATAAAAATTTAGTTTTGAATTTTGTTTGAAAAATGTGCAAAAAAAGTCTACTATGCGGCAAGTACTCTATATATTGCATACATAGCAGCTACCAACTTAAATTGATTTGATTTCTAATTCATTTTTATCCTCCTGTTAGGAGAAAGCGACGGAGGCGCTATGCACACGACGAATCCAGACTCACTTAGGAGTTGCCCTTGTTTCTGAGTTTTTTGCTTGAATTTTGCTTCCAACTTTTTCAATTTGCTGCTTGTTGGATTCCACCTAGCAAAGATGATCGTGAAGCATCTTATCCGAGGACGCAACAATGAGGCTAGGGTGGGAATTGAACCATCATTCTCGCGATCATGGCGGTCGTAAAAACGACGCTTATTGCTTGTTTCTAAATTGATTGCTTTTTGCTTGCGGACTCAAGTGGTTAGTAAATTGCTTGCTTTTTGGCTGACGTTTTTATGATTTGAAAGTTTGACATGTTTAATTGTGTGAAAAGTCATGACGCATTTTTAGCATTTAGGAGCATACAGATTCTGTAACGCAGAGTTAGTAATTTCTAGTACTCTCATTTAATTTTGTTTCAGAGAAAGCATCTTGGCTTAGCCGAAGTCTCAAATATTTCTTCTTAGGGCATGACGGGTATGTTCCTTTTAGTTTTTATTGGTGTGCTTTCTACTGCATCATTATATATTTCTACACAGTGTTAACATAACAATAGCAGCTGAACATACAATACCCCCACTAGTTTGTGTTGTGATCAAGGAGATAAGTGCTTTCTGTCTTTTCTATCTGTAAATTGACATGGTTGAAAGACGATTATTTCAACCTGCTTTCGTTTCCACTTTAAAATTAATGTGAAAACAGCCATCAAACGAACAATATTTACGGTATATCTTAGTATGTTGTATAGGATGTCCTTGCAGGCAGCAGACGAGTCTAACAGTTCAGTAAAGGACAGCTCCTCAATCCTCATGGTACATGGTATTAAAACTCGGTCCTTAGTTTTTTTAAGAACCCCTGTGATGGAAACTCCAGTTACGGCCGTGTGATTTTAACTTTACCATTTGTGGCATTTAATTGTAATTGCGTGCAGGGTTGGATTAACATCCAATGACGTGCAAGTGACGACGAACCAACTGACTCCAAACCAAAAAGTCGAAAATAAACCTGAAGCAATGGACCTTTGGTCCAGAGTTCGACACATATCCGGATCCAGTACCACCAGTAACGATGGTGATCAACTTTCTAGTTCCGAAGCTGCTAGTTTAGACCGATAAAAGTTCTTTATTTAATTGTGGTACACATTAACTTTATCTCTTTGTGTTTTGTGTAGTCTTTTGTTTGTGCTAATGCTGACCTCTAATGTGTCTTGTTTGATTTGTGCTAATTATTCTAATATTGGTTGATATTTACTAATGTTCAATGTGGGCCAAGAGGCTGTGAATATGAAAGTGCAAATCTTTTGAACAAAATGTTCTTGTTTTTTGTACGTTTGTTATTGTAAATACTGACCGGCTGTGCTGCTATTTCAAATATGGAAACGCTGGAATGAGGATTCTTTTATTTTTTTTTATAATACTGTCTCACAGACGGAAAACTTGCTTTCTCCTCCGTGTTGTCTTAAAGCCGTCCTCACGTCGGTCGAAAGGGAAGTGTAGACTTAGCTAATATAGGTTTTTGGATCAAATCAATTTCGAATTGTAGATGAAGACGCGGGTTATATACAAATTCCTACGCTATGTTGTTCTTTCCCTTCAGGCTGTTATTTTCGTTCGGTGAAGAAGCCCTGTGCTAGAAACTTAAGACGATAGTACTGTTTCAAAATAGTGCATGTTAAGATTGTATTTGTCCATAGACCACTCGATTTTATGAAGATTAGTTTTTTGTATTTGAGCCATTCTTTCCCACGCCTTCCTAAAAGCGAATTGAGTTTTTCTCATTTCTGTAAAGTGGCCAAGCGAGAAGCAGTATGATCTCTTCACATTTCATACTATCTGCCCAATAGCGTTCAAAGTTTGAAATTCTGTCGAATCTCCGTGTACTGCAAATGTTTATTAAATGCTTTTCTTATTGTTTCTTCCACTGTGACCTTAAAAATAAACGTCGTTATCATCATAATTGTGTATATTGAGTTCAGCAAAGAATGTAGCATAAACTGAAACTTGGTTCAGCGATGCAGGAATGAATGCAGGCAATAAAAAAAAACGAAAAGTCAACAGATTAAGGATGTTATTCATACTCAAGATGTTGCTTATGGTAAAAGAGCAGATATGCTTCAGAGTGTAATACATCATTTTTACTAGCTTTCAAAATAGTTGAATCATTGCATCGAAACCACTGATCGCGTTGTCGAACATAAACTGAATAATGACCACTTTGCAATGAACCCAAATGATTGACGACCGCAAAAAGAGAATATCTGAAACACACGAAAAGGATTATAGATAGGCACTGCTTTAACAAACTCTGCCTTGCATAAACATAAAATACCAAACGCACTCTGATAAAATTACAATGTAGTTAAGTAAATGTTACAGCCCGAGGCGCCGAAATTAATAGCTTTAGCACATAAAAAGCCAAATACCAAACCTCATACGCAACTCAAAACCTTCGAGGATGAGCTAATCATAGATTACAGCAAGATTTTTTGGACTAGTTCAAGCCGGTTTGCACACGTCACAAAAACGAACCAGTTGCAGCAAGCTACTGCACAGTTCACGCCTTTGGATGCAGGAAGTTTCCAGCCAAAACCGTTAGAAATCGGAAATTACAAGCACTAAAAATGAACATGTTTTGCTGGCATATTCACATCATACGCGGCGATATCAATCTGTAAGTGTTGTTGAAACGTGATGCAAAAGCGGATAGCAATCTCGACACAATGGTGCAGCCGGTCGCTTGGAAATCAAGCACGTGCAAAAAAAGTCTTGTTTTTATAAAATGCAAATGAGAAGCCACCTAAAAAATTGCGAAGCCTGTTTTTAAGTATTTTTAGGAAGTAAGCCTTGCTTCGTTATGTGCCAAACCATGCAGGTTTAACGAGGTTCATGCTCAAAAAAACATGATTTCTAACTTAAAACAGGACGTACAAGGAAAGTTACATTTCGGGCACGAAAAGCCAACAGTTAAAATCATTCCCATTAAATTTATATATTGCAGCAAAGGCGCAAAAAGCTTACGAAGTGTAAGCCAAGATTTATGCTGTTCGAGTCCAGCAATATACTACGTGCAGGGCAGTCTAGTAAGCACTAATAAACACGGGTAACGGCATGTAATTTCCACTATACAGACTTAAGATGTATTTGCACTGCGTGCCTACAAATACGTATTCAAGAATAATACAGGTTTACCGACTTCAACTTAACCTGGTGAAAGTAGATCTTTCGCTCAGAAGTCGTAACATAAGCAACCTAGACATACACAATGACACAGAAAGCACATAAAAAAAAATTAATAAAAAATATACACATACATTGAGTGCGTATTTTGTATTTGTATTTAAATGCTTTTTGTGAGAAGTATTTATATTTTAAATAACTTACTCTTGTTACCGTTAGGGGTGCACACTGCATATTCGGGCAATTTTACAAAAAGTGATAATGCAATGATCGTTTTGACAGAAACGATTTTGGCAATGTTTTGACTGTATTCGCAAGTTTTACTTTTGTGTAGGCTTACGATTTTGTTTAGGGGGGGGGGGAAGTATTTTCTATATCAGTTTTGCAATGCCACCAAATATGATGCGAAAATAGCTGAAGAAGAAAAAGTCACAGTAGCCTAAATCTCAAAACAGGACGTTTCAACAACATAGAATCAGCTGTCATCATCAGCAGTGTATGCAAAGCAGTAGAAAACCGTACAAAACTGTGCTGCCTTGCTAACACTGCTAATGATGACAGCTGAATCTATGTTGTCGCAACGTCCAGATTTGAGAATTACTGTGGCTTTAATTTTCCTCCTTATGTTTTAAGAAGTTTGCATTTCCTAAAATAGTAAAATGGCAACGCTATGAAACGCTTAACCACCAACACACTGCAGTTTCTAGACATTTTCATTGCATAGTTGAACTGTGCAACAGCTGCAAAGCTAGTAGGAAACGGAAGTTTTTCGCACGAGATGAATCAATTTCAAGTAATAGCGCTCAATAGGTGTAGTGTTTTCTACCAGAAAGACTGGCTCAACTCAAAGCAGCACAAATTAACCAGACATTTTTCTACTGCACCGCAATTATTTCCTTCGCCATTTGAAAGTGGAAACAATTATTTTGTTCATATGTGGCACCAACTACCAATAATATACAAACACATAAGCCAATGCCCTAGATCAAGGTTTCCCAAACTTTCTGTTCATCGGTACCCTTGGACAATTTATGGATTCGCTCATGTACCCCAAAATCGGTGAAGACCAAAAAAAAGGTCTTCACGTCCAAAAAGTCCTGTTTTTTCCGCTACAAATACAACCTAATGTACCTCTTGAAAACCCGAGATGTACCCCAGTTTGGGAACTCCTGCCATAGATGAATTGAAAAACCTATTATATACACCGGGAAGATACAGAACAGCTGCAAACATAAAAACTCTCAATTAGCTGCAACTCCAAATTGCATCGCTTTGCATTTATATCTTGTGTACCAATATCTTGCTTAAATCAACCCGCGACAAAGTTCCTTATTATAATAAAGACATTAACAAGTATAGATAAGTTAAAAGCATGAACTTCTTCTAAAATACTACGCAATATCAATTACATGGCGACGGAGCCAGTTACAAATAATATCCTACGAAAAACCTTTTAATCAAGAGGCAGTTCTATAATCAGAAATACATTAAATTTCAATTTAGTTGGGCGCTTGAATTTATGCGATTTCCAAAGCCTACGATAATTACCACTCACACGAAATGAAATTTATAATTCCCTGATCAATCAACCCGTGACAACAGTCGACTGTTCAAAGAAAGAATTCAGGAGCTACGACTTAACCTAGCCACAGAACAGAATTTATCGTTGGTTCGCCTTGAAATATACGTTAACCAGCACCTACTGAATGCAACAATGAAATTTAAGAAGCATCGAAGAAAACTAAGGTTTCTCCTGAATATAGATGCTTCACGAACGAAGATTAGATCCATAGTCTATGATGAATCCACACATTCCACAGCATATGCCTTCGTTTCGCAATAACTAAATAAACTAGTTGCCACCAACATGACCGTTTTTCGAAATATACTGCAATTATATATGGCAATTAACGAGTTTCCAATTTGTACCATGTAGACCAGTGTACAAGGTAATAACAACGATTAAATATCATTTGATTACAAAATTATGTTTTCGTCAACTAAATGTACGGCATTATATCATAAACTACTTGGCTAAACAGGAGTGACCACATCAACTAAAACCGCTTACAGGCACTGATTCGTTGTTTACGGCGTTTTACCGCATCGTAGTACGGTAATTACAGTACATGTGTATTGTGTAAGGGGACAACGAGAAGGTGGTAGCTGAACGCTTAATTTGGGTCTCTGTGTGAAAACCGAAACGTATAATTCTTCTCAAGTAGTCATGCAGCTTGGGCGCACGTGCAAAAACGTACCGTCGTCAATTTAAAAAACAAGAAACTGTAACTTCATAATCTCGTCTCGTTTCTATCAGTACAGTGTTTATTCAGTTTTAAAATGTTTTTCAAAAACCAATTTAATTTTACTGCTCGAGAATGGGCGGCGAAGCAACTGCTTGCATAGGCAGTTATAATAACGTTAATGAGAATAAAAAGTTAGCTTTGTTCAATAGGAACCATAGCTTATTATTCCGTTTCAAACGCTTTAAGTTTGAGACGAACGCAAGTTTTGAAGAGGAACTAAGCACAACTTGATTTTTTTTTAATTTTTACGTATCATAGTTCGGTTCCAATTTGGGCTACCAGTGCAGCCAAGCTAACGTGACACAATAAAAAAACCAACAAGCTCCGCTCAACCCCTGTAGGAAGTAGGTAAAACCCACTTGAAAAGTTAAAAAGTTGTGTTGTGCGCAATATTAGCTACGATTATATACGTCGCATAAACATCATCTGACCTTTCGTAGCCAATGCCGAGAAGATTAATCTTTTTTGATTAAAAATTTCAACGCCAACTCCCAAAATAACCACCACGAATCGCTACCACGAACAAACAACAATTTTGACGCCAGGAAAAAATTTATGCTAATACATATGGGCTTCCGATTCTAATTACACACGACTGCGCTGTTAATTAGATGTGAAGTTTTGAAACAAGAGCGTTGCACAATTGTTGCTACAAGCCACATACCACAACAACAGCTACACGCAAACCATTGCGCAATTTTGTGTCGTTTAAAAAAACTACTGACGCGAGAGAAACATTGCGATTGCACAACGACTTAAAACAACAAGTTGACCAAACCAAGCCAGCAATCAACTTCATGCTTTGCTTAAGCAAAATATTAATTATCCTCGACACATAGTAGCACATAATTACAGTAACACCTGGGTTAAGAACTTGCTTAGCCATACAGGACACTTGCAACAAGATTTGCCATGAGGATTCAAGCGTGTTGTTTCTCTGCATTTGAAGCGCTAACAAGCCAACTAGACCCAAAATAATTCTCGAAATAAACTAATAAAAGGTCGGTAACCTAGCACAGCAACAGAGTAATGAACAACAACTGCAAAATTATAGGACTGGACTAGGTATCAGGTCATGTCATACTTAAGACATAAAAAATAAAATCCACAGCTTAGCATCAAAAGTAATTTGGAAAACGAAATAAAGAGTACGGTAAAATATTTTGTAGTTGTAGTCGATAAATCTTAATTGATTCTGCTACAGCAAGCAGCAGGAGCGGATCCAAAAAATTTGGTGGAGGGGGTGCAAATTTGAATCAGGTTGAATATTAACTACGTTTAGACCCGGTAAAAGGGCGTAACCAAGCCCTTTGAAAATGCTCTACGCCAGGAGGGTGACTTTTCTTAAGCGTGTTTTTTTTTCGGCAGAGTTAACTTGAACCAGATTAAGAAACAAAATTGGCTCTAGAGAGGTCCAGGGGCATGCTTTCTCAAAAATTTTTTGAAATTTTACATATTGTAATAGCCATTTTGGTGCTTTTTGAACAATTTTCATGACAAACTTTCTCAAAGTTTTTAGCCCCTAATTCGAGTACTTCACTAAATATGATGCATTTTGTTAGCACATTTTCAATTAACGCGTGCTTGAGGCGTAAGAATCATTCTTATTGAAAAAGTTCGAAATTATAAAAAATTGCATTCATCAAAAACATTCTTGAAAGTGGCTGTTGGGGGGATGCATCCCCCACATCCCCCCTGGATCCGCCACTGGAAAGCAGACCTTAGCAATTAAAAGAATGTTTTAAATCAGGGGTTCCCAACCTGTGGTACGCGGAAGCTTTTTAAGTGGTACGCGAGATATTTTCCGAAAATGAAAAAAGAATTTGTTTTCACGGAATTCTCACAGAAACTTTTTTGCTTCACAACTGAAATAAGTTGCATCAAAATAGGTTAGCTAGAGGCATGTGTATAATCATGTGCGGAGTAGGGATATAACTTTTTTGGAACCTCATATCCATATGTCATAATTCGATGAACTTTTACGAAAGATTAAATAAAATTCAAGTTTTAAGTTTGTTTGATGTTAAAACGTCACGCACAAAATGATTTTAAATATTTTCATTATCAGTTTTTGACCGATTCTTGAAGTCGGTCACACAAAGTGTTTTCCAGATTTGAATAAAAATTGCAAAGAGTCACATTTATCGCAGCGGTTCAGAAAACAATCATAGAAGTCAATCGATTCAATTAACGACTTTGTTAAAATAAATCACAGAGAAAGATTATCCTGGTTTCTGCAGAACACCAGTAGATCATGCATTACTTTTTATTGCACGCTCGCAGCATTGGCTGCTTCTACCAATATTGATGAGTCATTCCTTTTCCAGTAATTGCTCAAACATTTAAGAGCTTGTAGGGGCATACAACCTGAGCAGCTTATAGTTCATCAAAATCCTCATTCCGGAATTGTAGATTGTTAAACCATTAGTCAGCCCATTGGTACGAAAAGAACACACAAACTTAACGAAGACTGATTCGAACTTAAGGCATCAAAGTGAATGCGAGGAGAGCTAGGATGGCACGAATGTCCACCTCTCTAATCACCTGTTTCCTCGATTTCAGTTTTCCCATCGTTGAAAGCTTCCTTTGGTGGATCATATTTCTGTATCAAATCGTTCACAAAAAGTAATCAATGTAAGAGGATTTGATTGAGCCGTGTAGCTAATCGTCCATCACTACGGAAAGAATGCGATCAAGCACGTGGTGCTGGCAACTGATCAACCTCCGCCTGAGGCTTGCATGTCTTTCGAACATCTGCTGCAGTTGAATAACCACTCCGGTTTCTTTTCCAGTGTTGACGCTTGTCGTCTCGGCAATAAGAATCACAACTGAACCCTATAGGTTAAACTCAGCCAAGTCACTCTAGATCTCTCCCGCAATGGCTGCAGCTGTATATACCATCTTTCAATTAAAGTACAGCCAACTTGATTTCTTTTGTATCATTTTTTAGGACCAGGACTTGATGTTCGATGCCTCGTGTTCGTTTGCCATCGAAGTGCAAATTCTACTTTTCATGATGAAATGTGTAACAGGGAGAGGGGAGCGAGTGAAAGGATCAGAACCTACCCCCATATTCGCCGCAGTATTTAGTATATTCCCAGAGCTGGAACGAGGACCGAAACTACCGAGACCGAGACATCATAGTTTCGAGACCGAGACATCATAGCTTCGAGACCGAGACGAGACTTTAAAGTTACGAGACTCGAGACGAGACTTCATAAGCCAAAAATTAGAAAATATAAAAACGATAGTAATACTCTGGAGTATGGGCTCTACTAAGCCAAGTTATTGAAATATGTTTATAGCAAAATGACATTAGCAAAAACAAATGAAGCAATGACGCCGTCGCGGTTATGAACTGATGTAGCCTATTATAAATGTGCTATTGGTCATATCCTTTTAACGATTACAATTAATGATTTAACAAGTTCACCATAACAACAACGAAACAGCATTATAACAGAAGATTTTAGTCCTTGTAGCTTGCAAGGCAAGCAATACCTCTCGCAGACGATTACACGGCCCAATATTCTTTTTTAATCTAACGAAAAAGATGTCAAGAAAACTAAACAAAAAGTCATTGGTAGGCTATGTTGGTCTAGACCAGGGATGTCGGCATTGCAGCCCACTATCCTCCGTTAAAACAATTTTTTAGCAAGTTTACCAAGTATTGAGCACGAGAGTGTTCATGAAATTTAATCAAAACACTTTATATTTGATAAATAATAAATTAAGTAACATAAACATTTTAAAGCCATTGTGACACCATGCATTTTTGAAAATCTATCTGGTTAATAACTTTCTCATAAAAAGAGCTAGCTCAAATCTGGAAGCACTTCCCATGTCGGTAACCAAATTTCCTGCAACTGTAATCCCTGCACTTTTTTCGATTTGAAGCCTTTTTTGGGCCTGGACTACTTTGAATAATCTTTTGATAGCTGTTGTAAACCAGACGAGAATAGCATCTTTCATAGGGAACAAATTTGTAGAAATCTTAATTTTATGACATATGACACGTTACTCTCTTGAAAATGTTTTGATTTGACACACCGTTTGCCCATAAAAAATATATTAATTTTTTAGACGTGGCTAGCGGTCGATATGTCTTTGAGTGAAGGCCATATTGTTAAAAGTTAAAACTAAATTAACATTATTGGATTATTACATTAATTAATTATATTAATGGATTTTTAAATTTTCTTGGTTGTTAAAAAAGATGCATTTTCAGCAAAATGCGGCTCAGTACAAGGCCTACCTATCAATGGTTAATTTTTTTTTCTTAGAACTATAATATGAAATATTGGAATTCTGGTCGCTTTGCGGCCCAGTTAAATATTTAATTTTGCAATGGGTTCCTAATAAATTAAAAGGTTTGACATCCCTGGTCTAGAGTAGATTACCATCGAATGCATGTGCTTAGTGGTTGAAATAGACCAGTTTTCATATATGCTGCTCACAAAAAGAAAGCAAAAGCCTGCAATTCTGCAGGCCTGAACAACAAAGCAAAATGGTCTAAACAAAATGTGGCCAAATGTTGTTGCAAAGTGCGAAATCACGCACAATGTTTTACTTTGAATACATCGGGGAAGTACCATCGTTGCTTCCGTATCAAAAGACCTGAAAGCTGTTTCAAATCCAAAATTGTTTCATGTCTCGATCGAGACATGACCATTTTCCGAGACTTTCAAGGTGCGAGACCGAAACCAAGACGAGACATTGGCATGGCGAGACCGAGACACTCAAAAACGTGTCTCGAAACCGAGACACGTCTCGAGACATCCAGCTCTGTATATTCCAATTACCAGAGAACAGAAAATTACTAGAGTAGTCTGCAGGATAGAGCAGCCAAAAAATGCTCTGTGCAACACCGATTGGTCGAAGGCCTAGAAGCCTTCCCAGAAGTCGATGGCGAAACTACGTTCACGATCTTAGTTGGTCTCGCCTTGGCATCTTATTAGAACATCTACCCTTTGTTACAGAGGATCGAGGTGCTTGAAGGCTCCAATTCGAGCAGCTGCCCCTGCGACCCCCAAGGATACGCGGATCTAGAAGAGTTAGTCAGTTAGTTGATTAAAGTACAAAAACAAACATCAATCATCATTCTGAAGTTCTGAAATGAGTTTTTAATATTACCGAGATAAAAGCCCACGTTTTAATGAAAACTTATGACCTGTGCACTTGATTTAAGTTAATAGGCTAATACTGGTTTAAATAGTCACTACTATCTTTTTTATCACTTTAAGGTAATAAGGACTGTTTTATGGTGTCACCATCACCATCTTTATCACCCGAAAAAGGGCACGGTGCTGACATCACGAACCAGTATTGATAAATTATTGTAATATCCCCTATTTTCATGTATGGCCTAAGGGTGAGTTTTTCAAAGTGCTTCGTGCGTGACCTTTTTTGTTAGCTAAACAGAGTAAATATTGTTTGGCACAGTTATAAGCAAAAGTTCATCAATTCGTGCAACAGGAAATCAGTTTTGAAAAAAAAATCAAAAAGTTGTAACCCTAGTGCGAAGACTATGGTATGACGTAGCATACTCTTGTTTAGGTATTGCCAATAACTCGCTTGCTAGCAGGCCTTTTTTTTTTCTTTCTGCAGCAGCAAGCTGCAACACCATCGAATATAGTAGCTGGCGCAATTGAAATGGTGAGGTGAATCTATGGATCAATCTAACCGGTAAAAAAACTTTTAACAGAAACGATTCTGTGCTCGAAGCAGTGAAACTCAGAGTTCAAAATTGCTGCTTGCTTGAGTTTTACAGTTCTAGCTAACATCCCTGGGCGTAGTGAAGTAGGAACGCATACAAACTGCGTTTCCCACTATTATTGCAAAACGTTCTATATTTCAAACAAGAGTAGCAATAAACGTAGACCGGGTGTGAAAATTTTTCGTTAACTTGTGCTTTTATGCATCTATTGACTTATCATTTAGGCTAAAGCCAAATTCTCCCCAAAAATTTGCACTTAAAAGCCCCCATTTCGGGAAGGTTTTCGCCTTAAAATTGTGCGTTGCCGGTTGCCACCCTACTTTTTTAAACTTTACACCCTTGGATATCTCAGACGCAACGAACTCGAAAAGCTTCATACGAAGCTGCACGAAATAGATCAGAATACACGCCGTTGATGCTTTATACGGAAGAGAGGTCTCAAGGAAATACCCTTATGGATGCGTCTTTTTGTCTTGCAAAAGAAACTGCTTCATTTCTTCCAAACAAAAGATCACAAAATTCAGAAGATTTTAAGAAATAAACTTCATTCTTCACCTTTCCTATTAGTCAGATATTTTGGGAGCAATGAATCACTGCAATTGTTATCTTCAGGGGCCTGCGAGCAACATCGTTGATTTTGCAATCAAATTGATCACATCAGGGGTGGGGAAAGTGTGGCTCGCAAGCCACAAACGGATTTTAGACCCTCGAGACGTGGCTCTTCAGCTCTTTGCAAGGAACAACAAAGACCTTTTTTTTTGTTTTGCAATTGCACTTACACCCATTTCCAGTTCTTGTGTGGTCGAAAACTTTTTTAGCTCTTCCATCCCCCATTTGCATCTCCTGTGTTGTTGAAGACTTTTTTTGCTTTTTGACTCACTGGTGGTAACTATTCGGTTGTTCTACTTTTCTGCAAGTGGCTCTTTCAACGAAAATTTTGCCCACCCATAGACTACCTTTATCTAAATCCTCAATTTATAATAATGATCCGCACATAGTGAGATTTCTTCGAAGTTCGAAGCAGTGTTGCCCAGATGCTAAGCAGCAAAGTTATTTGCTATGCGCTTCTGCGTAATTACGCGAGTATAATGAACATTGGATTAAACTACGTATTTGTTTCTGCACGTTAAGTAAGCCTATCAGCACAGCTCTTATATGTTGTTACGGTCAAAAAGTGGTATGCAGAAAGCAAAAGGTTGGGAATCCCTGTAATTTAAATGAATGGGCGTGATAAAACCTTTTGAAAGTTCACCACTCAATCCTACGCAATGCATTTTTTTTTTTTTTTTATTCTGTTCCTCATTTTTATTGGACTAAGCTACACGACGTGTAACAATTATGTCGTGGAAAAAATATTAATTTGTTTAGCAGCATATCTGCGAAACGACACCAAACAAAAAATAAAATTTTTGCTCATTTATGATAATTAACATTTTTTTGGAGGAGTTCTTATTCTTATGGGACATTTTCAACCACTTATCAAGGCGTGTGAACGAAAATTAATGATTTTAACGATGCAGACAATTGAAATCTGCGTCATAATATACTGCGCAAGTTACGAGACACGTGCTGGACTGTGGACATGCCGAAACAGGATCAGAAAACTGCAAATTAAGTAGTGAGTGCACGTATATTCCGAGAGTTTTTACAGAATCCAGTTTTCAACACTGAACTAAGATCACAAGCATTGCAGAGAACTGCTTTGAAGTGACTGTGGTGCGAAGAACGTTTCTCCAACAATCTTGAAACACTTGGTTGATATCAAAAAATCAACTGCAAATCATTGATGCTGACTGATATGGCGGTGCAGAACGTTAAGAACAGCTTCAAAAAAGCTGTTTAAGCACTAGGCTTCAAAGTGAAGTGAAAAGCAAAATGAAAAGCAGCTTTTTTAAAGTGAAAAGCAGCTTTTTCCATGTTAGTACTACCATCTTTTCTTGAGTTCTTAAAACTATTTAGGAACAATTCAAAACCACCAAAGAATTGTTTAAGCAAGACCACTAAGTCTTAAAGTCATTGAAATGGTGCTGAGCCACGTGGGCCTAAAGATATGCATAGACCGTCAGCGGATCACGACTTTTAGGCGCGGACGTTTAGTCGCGAGCGCTTAGTCGCCAGGGCGGTCAGGCGATAGGACGTTTAGGCGCCAGCTCTATTTATATCTACGTTCTAGCGTCATCAGAAAGCGCAAATAAGTTTTCAAAAGATGTAACGAGTGGCGGGGCTCATCACCGCGGCTAAGCGCCTGGCCAACATAGCTTCGAACCACGGAGAATTTCAACAAAAAAATTCCCCCCCCCAAAAAACGAAAAATTGCATGTGTCGAGTTTAGAACGTTATGAGCAGAGATATAAATAGAGCTGGGGCATAACTGTCCTGGCGCCTAAACGTCCTGGCGCCTAACCGTCCTCGCGACTAACTGTCTCGCGACTAAACGTCCGCGCCTAAAAGTCGTGGACCGGACCGTAAGGGCTCAGTTTTACCTCAGTGCCACGTAGGTAGCTAAGTTGTTTAGCAGATCGCAACCGGCGCGAGACGTCTGGGGTTCGATTCCCGGGCCGGTCGAATCGGACACAGTGTCGCCAACGGCTCGCCACCGCTATGTTGCCTAGGCGCTGAGTCACGGAGACGGGCCCCGCCACTCACTACGTACTTCGGCGTATCAGCGCGAGTATAATGAAGATTTGATGATGTGATCAATTATCATTAGTTCCAGCGTTATTGAGCATATAAAGTTAATCATGCAGAGCGACCCACTTATTTTCATGCAACACATCCGCAGTCGTGCCTTCATCTCGAGTGTTGCAGCTTCGACGAGAAGCCATGAAAGGACTGAGATCGAGATCCATCGGAAACGATATAAATGTAGGGATTTTTCGTCGAGACTGAAAACGCAAAGGAAAAAGTTTACAAAGAGAAAATTTTACTTTTCTGAAAATCGCCGAGTTATAGGCTACTGTATTGTGAGGGTAATTTCAGTATTTTTCATGCACCGTTATTGATATGGAATACGTACGGTGACGTCATGATGACATGCAAGTATCCAAGTACGTAAATTGCTACGAAATATAAAATGACTTGTAACAGTTTTATTAATGCATTGCAAAACACCAAAATTAATGAGACTTGAAACCTAAGCTCGAGAGTTTTGAAATTTTAAACATTTTTCAAGTTATAAGTATATTTATTAATTTTTTACTTTATATTCACTTAAACACATCAGTTATAAAATTAAAATATTAAAACCGACAGCCTGTTAAAACCCGACAGCCTGCTTTATACAAATTTCTGTACTTGTAATCGACTGAAAAATGAACATATAAAGGAACTTTTTGTTATTTTTTGTCAGACATACAATGAACAGAAAATTCAACAAAAATTGAGGGAGACAGCGAAGTGAGTTTGCGCTCTTCGAGTAGGCAGCCACCCGGTATATATTTCAATTGTGAGCAGCGTCAGCCGTTAATCGAACCGACACGCATAACCTGCGAGTGCAAGCGGCACCGCTTGGCCACATATATTATACGCAGACTGGGATCACATAGTACAAAAAAATGCAGGCCTAGGTATATAACAAGACAATCCGTTCTTTTACCTTATTTGTATGTTCGAATCTCTTTAGATGAAAACAGCACACGACTGGTAACTTGTTGAGCGTTAATTGCTTAGTGGATTCTTGGTAACTATGACAACGACTGCATTTGATTTTAGCTGCACTTCCCAAGTGTTCGGGCCGAGTGAATCTGTAAAAAGCAGTTTAAGCGGATTCAAGAACCTAGTCACATAACAGCAACAGCTGAAATGGCAGCCTATTTTCACACATTCTAGGAAGTTTTCTATTGAACTATCGAACTTTCTCGTTTTATAACTGAAAGGTAAGTTGCGAAACATGCGTCCTTTCGCAATGAATATCACTTACGTAACAGACATTTAAATAATCTTACAAACTTGGTGTCGTTTCACGACTGGCATCACACCAATGCAAACTAAATGTTCGCCGCATCCAGCTTTGCAACGGTATTTAAGACAGCAAGGTGGCAAAAGCGAAGTATATTAATTTTTATTCACGAAGAAGTACAAATGCGCTCGACTCGCTGCCAATCAATGGGACAATAACAAAATTAACCTACATATGAAATACAGGGTATTCCGAAGTCTAGGGTACATTTTGACACCGAATATCTCGAACACTATTAAGAATATAAAAGCTTACAAAAATCTTAATCTAATTATCTTGAAAATGACACAACTTTTACCTTACTACCATTTATAGTTAAGAAGATATGGGGCCTTCAAGTGTGCCCAAAGCATTTGGAATACCCTGTATAATCAATTAGTAACATTCAGACTGAGTACTTTTTTATCGAACAGAGATATTCAGAAAATATTTTATTCAAGTATCATAGGAAACAAATAAAGGATTAAGAGAAAAACCTGAATGATTCACCTGGCAAGTTTAAACTGAGCACCTGTGGCGCAACTGACATAAAAAGTATATACCTGAAAAAGGCTAGATAGAATTGCGCAGGTAAATACGATATGCTTTATGCATTCGTTTCAACTTTTTTATTCAAACAATAAAACTAGGGATCGACCAGGACCCCGGCCGGGAACGCCACTTTTTGCCCCGGTCCGGCCCCGGCAGGGAGGTCATAAAAATTGGCCGGGGCCGGGGTTGAATTTCAAATTTATTTACCGTACATTCCGGCGTATAAGACCTTTAAAGTGCTAAAACCCACCCTTAAAAATTGGGGTGGTTTCATACAACGAATGTAAAAGTCATATCTTAATTTTTACCTATCTGGCGACCTGTAGCTTCTGCAACAGAGAGGGCTCGATGACTTAGTCAGAGCTGGTAATACCAAATATCAGATCAACCGATTTATCATTAAAACTGTTTTTTTATTATTATGCGAGGTCATAATAATAATAAAACAGTTTTAATGATAAATCGGTTGATCTGATATTTGGTATTAATTTTTACACCAGGATTTTTTTTATTTTATATGAAAAATGCGTTGGTGCATAAAAATAAAGAACGTGCATGCTTAAAGCGTTTTTGAGGTTCGTCTTACACTAATGGAAAGCTCAATGAAAAGCGTGCATAATTTCGAAAGCATTACGAAAACAATTACGAAAGCATTACATAACACCATTGACGGCATTCACATGAGGAGGGAGGACGCAAGCAGCCTATCTAGACACACAGCATGTATTCTAGACACAATATAAAGCATCGCATAAACCCCGGCCCTGGCAGGCACAATTCCCCGGCCCCGGCAAAAATTGTTGAACCGGTCGTTCCCTAAATCAAACATGAACAAAAAGAGAACCTCAAAGCCGTTTTGTCTCAAAATAGATTTCAAGAACACATTACGTAAGCTTTATAGCGTGAGTCGCAAATACTTCAGCGGTAGTAGGTAAGAATGTGGCTTCAAGCAATTTCGCAATTCTAGCTGAACATAGCAAAACAGATATGACTTCAAACATAAAAATGTTAGTAGACGCGTAATAATCTTTAGTTCGTATCATAAGCCAGGATTTTAAGAAAACTGATATGTGCCTAAAATAATACGAAGGGACCTCCCAAAAATGCTATTTCGCTCCGTAACTTTTTTGATTGAAGGCACCCGATTATCATGTCTAGAAAAATCTCATCATAAGCATTATTTAGTGATTTTCAAGTGACTTGTAATTATTGTCGTCTGTTTCCGGTGAAATTCGACGATTCTTGAGATTTATTGACTTAATAAATGGCTGTTGGCATCAAAAATTGAAAAATTCGTGCATCGAAAATTGAAAAATTCGTGCAACTAAAATCGAAATTTCGACAAACTATACCTACCTGTTCAAACAATCCCTCAGGGACATCGAGCTTGGATCAGTCCCATTTACGGGAGTGCCAGCCCCCACTGCAGGGGGAAGTCCGGAGACTGTGGTCTGAGTTGGAGACATACAATGCCACGGACTGGACATAGAGCCTAAAAATGGATGCTAGATTTATAGTAGCTGTTGATTTAACAATCACCAAATATCAAGACAAAGCATGCAACTGTTCTGCGTCATAATGACTTCATCAATACATAGATGACGAACGAATTACCTAAATAGTACCTAAGGTCTTCCGCCGCGCGTGAAAAAATCACGTATTATCATGAAAATTTGAAAGCGTATACTCGGTAATTATAGGCTAATAATAAAAAGCAATACATCAATTTGGTTGCCGTTCCGGAAACGAAATGGCAACTAATAAGACAGTATTTACCATATACAGCAACCAATAAACGTACCACACGAGACTCGTAACACTAATAAACTAAGCCAACGCATAATAAATTCAAGCGAAATCATTTTCACCATCGTGAAAGGGTAACAATATTAATTTCAGGCATCAAGCAGTCAACAAAGTGAACGCAAATGCCCATCATCATCTGTAAACTGGACGCCAACAATAGCTGTGTTCTGGGTCGTATCTAGAAAATTATTTTGGGAGGGGGGGATTTTGAGAGGATTACATCCACTACTGTTATAACATAGGAAAGGGCACGTCCGAAAATTTCTCAGGTGGAAGAGGCAAAAATTTTGAAACAATTTTAGGTGCAGTTACTTCCTCTGAGTGGCAACAGCAGGTCCAGTTAATAAAAACCAAAATAAGAAAGAACAACGGGTAGCCTCGCTCCCAGCCGACCCGGCGCCCCTACACCCCCTGCATAAGTCACTGAGCATTAACCGAGTTTCACTAGCAGTCCACATCCAAAAATAAATAAAATAACTGAGGTTATTTTCGAAATATAATGGACTGAGAAGTGAACAGTAATTGAGGGAGACTGTGAAGTGAGCTTGCGCTCTTTTGAGTCAGCAGCCACCCGGTATAGGCCTATATGTTAAATGCGATCGACTCCAGCCGCGAATCGAACCCGTCACGTAGAATATGTAACCTACGCGCGGTACCGCTTGGCCATGTCGCTGACGGGGTCGATTATGGTCCAATATTTCGGGGAGGGGGAGTCTAGCAGTAGTGGCAGTTTATTTATCGAGCAAAAAGGCACATAATGAACAAAAGGAAAAACAAAGAGAAAAGAAACTCGAAAGGTGGCACGAAGTGAGCGGTTAAGGTCTGTTATTCAAGCAGCCACCCGAGAAGTCAAGTAGCCAACTGAAAAAGCCTCTAAATACTCTCCTACGTCTCCCTTCTGAATACGGCCTTGGCTGTAATCAGCATGCCAAACAGTAGTATATCTCTAACTCATTCCTTTTACACAACAATGCAGACATACATTAAAACGTCAATGATTGGTAGCGGTCGAACTCAACGCCAGCTTCTAGCGAAAAAATGGGGATTGAGGAAATGGAAGCAAATTTTTAGACGATACGATTAGCCGAATTTAGTTAAACCACGGGTAGGCTCCCATAAATTCCAAATTATGTTTGACCTAAATATATCTTAAATTTTGTTTTATGTTTGGTTTAACAAGCACATAAAAAACATACTGTAGGTTTGCATCAACAAAATTAAAATAGAAAGTCACTTGGTGTCAAAAAAAGCGGTCGCTTATCTGATCCATAAAGGCCAAATCAGACACACAATTTTCCTGATACTTGGGCCAGAATGAAAACGCCATGCCCGCCTTATTTTGAATGGAAAGAACCAAAGCAAGGAAAAGCACTACGTGTAATCGGAACTCAAAGATGAGCAGCAAAGCCAAAAGCGATTAATCAGGCTGCGATTGACACCAGCACACAGAACTACGCCAACGAGCATTCTAGACAACACCTAGCTTTTGACATTGCTAGTTCGGGTTAAAAACTTCGAATTTAACAATAATTACGAAAATTAAGGAAATAAAATTGCGTGCGCAAAAAAAATTAAGGAACTAAGCCACTTTTGTGTGTCAATGCAGGGTAATAAACAATGTCTCAGTCAAAATCATACATAATTCTTCTAATTTTAAACACTTTTTCGACCAAGACAGGACTTTTCGGCGAGATCGAATCGACGTTAACACAGGGTTTTAAGATTCGGGTTGGTCTCGAGTTCCGATAGGGGATAGCGTCCGATGAGTAAGGACCAGAATTTGGTGTCTCAATGATCAGTCGATCACGCCGAAAAAGTCGCACACTCCCCTCAGCTACCGAAAATAGGAAAAACGAACTAGTATACCGGTAACTAAGACCAACAGAGGGTTTCAGGCTAATACTGACTAGTATGTCATTCTGTTCTGAATGTAAACGTGCAAAATATTAAAATAAAGCACACGTGATAACAGGAAGACAAGAACACACAAAAACTGCCTATTCAATAGCATGCTGCTTCTCCCAAACTGACGTTGTTTATAGCTAACATACTCTAGTCAACACGAAATTCATCGTTTTCCACTGAAAGTGACCAAATATCCCACCACACTTAACGCAAAATAACTCAAAAAAAAAACGGCAAACAATGTTACGTTAGCACAATGATTTATAAAGGAAAACTTATCATTACTTCAGGGTTTTTGCTAAGTAATATGCAAGATGTCGGATATGCACCTAATTTTCTATCACAAGACTAAATTATTTCGCTAACTGGTTACCTGATTTCGAAGTGAAGGGCCTGAGTTGAGTTTCAAAATACTTTAAAAACCTACCGAATCAACAACAGATGCGACAACAATTATTGTTACAGCAAGGTTAAAAAATAAGGTAAGCTATCAGCGCAATATTTATTTAGATGTCACATTTGATTAATGATTTATAGCAAGTTTGTAAGTTGTGGTATCTTTGATCACTATAAACAAAGTTTCTTTCATTGCAAGCTACTAATTCACTCAGATACGTGCTTAAAAACACGCCTTGATAAAACCAGACAAAAATTCTGATTTTGTTTACAGACATCAACTCCATAATTGATTCTGATAACTGGCCAAAAACATGCTTTTTGGCAACTATTTTCGTACTATTTATTACTCATTACCAAATGCGGGATTTTAGTAACAGACTAGAGACAAGCCTTAAATCCTCCCTATCACGTGAGCAAGTACATGCATGTTGGGCTGCTCGTGTTTGTGCATGCATTCAGTGCGTGCACGAAAGTTGAAATAATCAGCGCACAAATTTTTGGGGTTATCGAACTGAACTGCGGCTTCACACAACGCAGTATCGCATTCAACAGCTTCACTGTGCATTACTATCTGTCCACTACAGTAGAGGAATCCGGCTTAGTGCTTTTTTTAACGGAACAACAAGCGAGATCGCCTGCTCGTTCTCCACACTGTCCCTTTAGTGCTGAGCGTCAAGTAGGGAAGCTGCAATTAACAATTGACCCGACTCGAAATCAAAAGTGCCAGCTGCTCCAGAGGCAGACCCTCTATCCACTAGGCCACGTTATCGGTAATTATGTGCACCTGTTTTTAAACATATTTTGAGGTACTATACACTGAATTTGTATCTGTTTTAATATTAAACAATGAACAATACACTATGCTTAACGTTTCAGACATTTTTATTGAAACACATTTTAAGTAGAATTTATCGGAGAGTTACATTAAAATCAGCTTGATTTTAGAAAAGCTAGCTTTTTACCATCGAAACCGGTTGTTTATGTTGGTCATAATTTGCTCATGCTCATACAGCTACTGTGCCAGCCAAGAACAATAGTGCCAGAAAAGATCGCAAGCTCACAACGTCAAAACTGCTTCTTTCATTGATATATATTTTTTTTACACTTTTACAAAATAGAAATATGATTGAGCAAAAATATGACTGCATCTCCGCAGGAGGTGAAAAATGTTATTTTTTCCTTCCAGAGTCTGTTTGATTCGACCACCGTGAAGTCCACTCAGCATTATCGCCTTTATCTTTGCCCTTATTGTGAACTCTTATGTTTATGATGGGAAAGCTGGTTTATGTTGAATGTAATCGAGTGAACTCTTATGTTTACGAACACATAAAGAGATATTGCGGTAGACCTACAAGTAAAATCGTATGTTCATTGTTCATGCTGACTATCATTGAGCTAGATATGCAAAATTGTTTTAGCAAGCTTTTTTCTCGAGAATATTTCAGCATCTTTTTAAAGCTCAAAAAAATGGCAATGAAAAAGTTAAAACCGTGTTGCTAAAAAACAGGTTGAAAAAATTTCCAGCAGGAAATTATAAACTGCACCAGCAAAAACTATTCAACTTTTCCGGAGGGAAAGCATTCGGTTTAACACCTGAGTTGCATATTCCAACATACTGCAACAGCAGTAGCTCAGATCCTATTTATACGAGCTGGTTGTACTCACCGAGTGCAAAATCAATGAAAGTGGTGAGGAAGTTAATAATTATTTTCAAAAAAACACCGAAAATCACCTGGGAGATCCAATGAAATATCCCAAAACGGATCAATTGTTGTTGAAACTCCGCCACAACGTTGGCAAGTAACATCAGACTGCCACCCACCGGTGAAAATCTGATCAATAAGACAGCCGCAAGGGTTCGCACCACTGTTGCTATCTTCGTCAGTAGTTAATGTCCCATTTGTTTCTTCATCTGCACAAAGAACAGGACGAGTTTCCGTCGAACTTCTTCCAATCGACAAACGTCCACTGATTAACTTTTTGTCGTTATTACTTGAGTCACTAAAACAAAAAGTCAAAACTTCGTAACATAACAAAAATGTTACAGCACCAAATATTGTCGAAACTAGGAAAACTGCCCATTGCAAATACTATTGCAAAGCGTAACCATGCTAAAAATTTAGTAATTTAATCAATAACTGAAGTTATTCGAAGTATCAGTTTGGAAAATTCAACAGCGCAGTGAATAAAATTTCAGAATGAGAATGCATAATTCGAGCTAGCAACTTTCAAAAATCGAATCTGTCTAGCACAGTGTTTCTCAATTGCCGGTCCGCCAAATGAATTCCAACATTACACCACAATGCAAAATCGTGCTTTTTATTATAACCCACCAGGCTAGGCCCGCTCAATACTTTTTTCGTCAGGCAACAGACAGGTTGATGCAGCAGACCTATGCACTGCCGATTCATTGAGTTTTGCCTTTCTCGTAAAAAACAAACGTTGGAGGTGAAATGAACCTAACGCATAACCACTCATTTACCACGAGTTGCTGTAGTAGTATGTGAAATCTAAAAATAACTGAAATTCAGCAGTATGATTATTCATTACCGGAATTTGATTATGAAACGGAAACAAATAAACATTCAAGTGTTTTCCTTTTTTTTCTAACACCCCATTAACGAAAATCAAGTAGGTGATTTTAGCACTTGGTCTTAACATGACGTTTTTGGTTGGTTTTTAGGGTCCAAGGTCCAACGGTCCACCCGCCAGTCCGCAACCTAAAAAGATTGAGAACCACTGATCTAGCAGATCTTCACTGCAAAGCCATGCCGCTGGTATTATTTTATCACATGTCATCTTTGCCAAATGATAAAAACGAGCAAAAACGATAACACCAAAAATTGACCTGCACACAAATCATTTAAAAGAAACCATTCAGTTTCACAAATAAACAGAGTTATTCGTTAAAAAAACGATACATTGATGAAAAAATTGTACAAATGCCTTAACACCTAAAAATCACGAACAAAATCATTTTGGGGCAAAGAAGTTTACATGGACCCTATATTGCAGAAAAGCTTTGAAATTCGAAGGGGATATTAAAAAAAAAGCTGTGAAGGACATGAAAAACAATGACGAAGAAGAAAAATACGAAAACTGAGTTAAGGCCCGCAACCCGAAAAACAAAATCACGTCTTCAACCATCCTGAAATATCACGGGATATATGTATTGGATCGGAAAAATTATTCTTTTTATCAGTAGAAAAACATATCAATGGATTCTGTTGATACGATCTTGCATATTGAAAAAATCTACGCAAAAACATCTATTTTCAAACCAATTAAGTAATTTAGAGCAAACTTAAAACTTTCCAGTTCTCAAAACATCACGATTAAATATCTAGAAGACTGCTTAAAACCCAATTAAGGCTCAGCAATTATGCTTCAATGTTGAGTTACAATTATGCTCACTGCCGATTAAGTTCAATCGCCATGCTTCAATGCACAAAAACGAAGTAATGACATAAAATATGAAACATCGGCACGTTTTGTTTAATTTTACTGCACGAAATTCGTAGAAACCCGTAATTAGGCGAAGAGAGTGGGGTGGACAATGTAATCGTCAACTTTATCAAATATATCGGCGTCGAAAAATTATTCGTAATTATTGCTTGACTAAAAACGCTACCCAAAACAAACAATTAGTTTTAGCTTGGTTACTTAACAAGAAGCAGTGAGAAAATCACATGGTTTCAGAAGAGCGTCAAATATTTACGGGTAAATATTAATTTAGCATGGCAATAATACTTTTCAGATGACCTCTTTCTACTAGAAAATTAAAATTAGGCATTGAAAATTTTTCAGGCGCAACTAACCTTGCGCTTAAATGCTGGTGCAATAAATCAAGAGCAGCAATTAAGAACTCATGCGCATCCTGCTGTTCGTAACCCGCTAGATGGCGTGCATTAGTCCAAACCAGATGGAGAAGACGAAATGGGATGTAGGCTGTTTTTTCGCCAGCATAGAAATTCTAAAAAAAAATTACATCAAAAAACTTCGAATTGTATATACTATTTAATCGATTTTATGCTTTCATTATACCAAGGTTACGCGCATCAGGAGTTGGTTGAGTAGGAAAGAAACGAAACGTCTCATAGCCATATCTGCACGTCGAAGAAACATAAAACATTAGGTTGGTTTTGGTGTTCGGTCTTGTAGCACTAGCACCATGACCAGTTTTTTTTTTTTTGCTCCATCATATTTTACCGTTCCATTTCGTCATGCCGTGGCTACAAGATACCGAACCATTTTTCAAGTTTTTGGTGCGACTGAAATGATTACTGTTAAAGTTATAAACTAAAATGCAAACTTTCTGGTATCATGTTGACTTCAAACATAATTTTAAGGCGGTATTTTCACTTTTTTTACACTGTTTCCGAAAAAATGGCTGCTTTTTGCAACCTTGAAATTAATTTCGTACTTTTACAACTAATGGCGCTATTCCAGCTTATTTCGTTCAAGTTCGCTGCAGCTTGCTGTGTTAATTTCGGCCTGGCAGGATTGTTGTGCACCAGAAAACAGCTGCAACGAATTGATTCAGCAATAGTACTGCCACAAATTTTCAATAACTTACTTCAATCACCCTGGAAAATGAATGTGGATTCTAAAAGTCAACAGCATGGTCTGCTACAAAAAATCTAGTACCTGAAACAGATTGGTCATTTCGCAAACCAAGCATCTGTCTCTGTCGCATTCATGTCGCTCAGCTAGAAAATAATCTCGAAGCATGGGAGTGTGCACAAAAGCCTGCAAAATGGTAGATAAAGTGAGTGGAAAATACAAACGAATGAAATCAGTTTGCTGGCAAGCATTAAGCCCAAAACTTGACGACCCTAGTTGGGGAATGCATCAGCTAACAGCAAAATGTTGGCACCGACCAGCTGCCTAGTGGTTAAAGACATCGCTATCGATACGGCAGGTCTTGGCTTTGATTCTCGGGCTGGTCAAATCTGACACTGTCCCAACGGCTCGCTACCGCTGTGACGTTTCTGTGTGGCCCAAACGCTAAGTCGCTGAGATGGGCCCCGCTACTCGTTACACGTTTCGGCGTAAAATTGCGAGTATAATGAAGATTTTATTTTAAACTAAATCCTGTGCCAAAAATTCACTGATAACCGAATATTTTCTGAATGTAGAAGAATGCGGTGTGCAAATAATGCTTCTTAAATCGAAGCCAAAGTAAACAGCAACTTCTCATAAATTTTACTCATAAGATCACTTCCTTGAACTTTAGTCTAAAACTGAAAAAAGGGGCCTTGATTCGTAATCTCAAAGTTGCACCTATAATAGAGTTACAAAATAGTTGTTTTGTGTTGAAAAGGACATCATACTTGCAATATACAGTTCATAAAGCATGTATTTCCCAAGTTGACAAGCCCACGAAGACCAACGTAGCTGTCTTTCGCGATTTTCCGTCGTTTCGGATTCAATTTTAAATATTCCAACTCCATTCCTGAAAGAAGATTTTTCTGTAATTTGCGCAAAACAGACATAATCACTGTGAATCATTTTATCCAAGAACATTCCACAGGCTTGAGATACTTGAATAACCACTTCTGAACATGGCCATCGTGAAAACGATGCTTCAAATGCCACGTGGATGTAATCGTGTAAGTCTCGTAAAATTCTGTTCTCATAATAGTTCATTAGGAAGACATGTTAATTATTTCCTCCGAACATCTATCGGTGATTTTACCTGATGGTTCCCAATATGGAAGAGTTGTCAGAAGACTTTCACACCAACCGTTCAATCGACAAACTTTACGCCATTCTTTCTGCAAAGAAATGATTTCTTAGAAGTAATTTTAATGAGTTACTTTCACAGCTAAAAACTCAAGCTTACAAAAACCTACACACAAAACAGTAATCCGGTTCCGTATCATACTTTAAAATGCCCTTATGCATATAACTAAGATCTACATAAATTTTTGTTGAAAGGGGAGGCAACAAAGCTCCTTGATTCTGATGTCAGCTATGGTATATATCTTTAACCCCTTGGATACAAATATAACTTTTACCTGGGCTATTGTTTCCACTTCTTTATCATAAACATAATCTTGACACAAGAAACAGTACGTCTGACCATAGCTCAGATCCATAGCCAAATAATGGTTGGTATCCTGAGCATGTCGATGAATATGTTGTCTAAAATTTTAGTAAGTTAAAGACAATGCAATAGTTAAATGCGTAAGACCCCGTAAGCTCATAGAAGCAATGTTGATCATCGCTTTAACAATGAAAAACAGTTTCAAAAATTTTCAGCTCTGTTCTTCGTTCAAAAATAAAGACAGAGTCTAGGGGACCGGCGGCCTTTTTCTTTTGAAATTGCTCTTTGTACACACCAACCCCTAAGTTATATTAATTTTAGGTCTCTAACCCTATCAGCAATCTCCACCCCCCTAACTGTACTCTAATATCCCCAACTCAATGTTTCAAGTTACTGTTCATCACGTCATACCAGCGTGACACCAACGTCATGTAAAGAAACAAACAAGCAGTCTCGTGCAGCAGCGTTTCAATCATGGCAACCGATCTAGTCCCCTAGATATTACCAAAAATAAAAGTTGTCAAACACCTGCTTAATCTGGAAACTAGTCATTAAAGTTAAAAATTCAAAAGTTTTGTGAAGATGAACACTTCCTATATGTTATTGCTCAATTACATTTTTGGTTGAAAAAAGAAATATCTGCATTAGACCTGCTTGAACTTACCCTTCATAACATGCAAAGTAAATGCAATGCAGACAGGTATGAAGACGACCAGTGTAAGTTTTGCAAACACGACACACACAAGATCTAGCTCGCACCTACAATAACAAAAGTGGTAAAAGCTGTAATCACCAATTTACGAGTTGTTGATTGGTCGCAAATTGCAATCAAACTCCAGAGTTTATTGCCTAAATTGCCTAAAAGAATACAGGCAAGCTATCTACTTGGTCATTGGCAAATTGAACTTGTTTATTCGTTGTTTGTAGTTTCATCCTTTGCCACAAGAAAGCAATCAAGATGCAATAGCAGCTCGCTTAGAAGTTGCTAGCCACCAGTCTACCACTTTAAGACGGAGGAATCTTGTTAAGCGGCTGTCTCAACGACGCAACAAGCAAACTTGACAGCTTGTTTTCTACACTGTCCCTTTTTGATTCTAAATGTCAAGCAGTGATGCTGTGAATACCGGAACCAATTTGAAAGAAATCGGATTAATAATAATAATAATAAGTAATTTGTAAACCCTTTAAGAAGAGATGACACATCAACACCTAACTAAGGGGCATTTAAAAGCAAAAATCGACAGAAGACAAAAATTCCATAGGTGAATCCAGAAGAGCAAACGATTTTACACAGTGAGGCATAAAATACAGATTAGATACAGAAAACACACAGACATATACGCACAATCAGATATCTGGTATGATACATCAGAAAATGCTAATTGAAAATAATGATTCTAATTTAGTTTTAAGCTGTGCAATATTGTCAGCTTCGCTAACACATAACAGTAAATTGTTCCAGACAGTGGCAGAAGAGTATGAAAAGGCTCCTAACATAATTTGGTTCAAGCGTTCTTTCAATCAGAAAGCTATTGGAATTGTTCCTAAAATGATACACAATAGACGGGTTTCGCAGTATAACTAATTGTTGAAGATATTAGGAGCACAATTCTTTAAACATTTGAAAACTACCAGGGCAATTTTAAATTTAACTCTGAAATTAATAGGCAGAATATGCAAAAACTTTTAAGAACGGTAACACTGAGAAAATTTAAAATGACAACGACGCTGAGAAAATTTAAAACTACAAATAAAACGAACAGCAGCATATAACACTTTAGTGAGCTTGTGTAGTAAATAATAATCGAGTAGACCATAGAACAAAGCATTACAGTCAAGGATGGCAGTACGGTACGGTACGCAAGTACAGTACGCTCCATTTTTCGGCAAATAGTACGGTACGTAATTATTGCTAAGGTACGGGTACGGTACGTTGGTACGTGTTATAAATATGCATACTAAAAGTACCTTACGTACCGTACCATGTGGTACGGTACGTAACTTGGTATTGTGAAATTTTGTGAACAAGAACAAAGCTTCTATTGACGTACAACATTTCCAAAAACAAACATAAGTAAACGGTAACATTACACTCTGTAGCTTCGGAAATATGCACAATTGCACATAGAAGGCGAAGGGAGCAAAGCTCATTTAGGTCGCTGCCACCTGAAGTACAGAAGATCAAGGACCGATGGGACAAAACCACTGAATGATTAATTATATTCACAGCGACACAGAATTGATAATGTGTAGTACACCATCAGTCCTGGCGGTAATCTTGAAACTACGGACTTGCAAAAAAAATAAAAGTAACCGACGAGGTTTTTGAAGCACAAAGCAGGAATTAAAACACGTAAGCATGCAATTATACAATTTTTAAATGTTACAATTAGATTGTCCCTGAAAACTAATAGGTAATTATAAAAAAAAGGTTGTGACAAAAAAAGGTTAATGCTCTTGCTAAACTTTTAAGTTATATACAAATAGTTATGGCCAGCAGTCAGTGGACAGAGAACTCCTCTGGGGCCTAGCACAAACAGAGTATTTTTCATTTAGAATATTAATATGCGGCATTACAAATTCACAATAACAGGTTGCAATTATACATGGTATGCATCCACCGTGAATTTCCATTGAGAGAGGATTCATGAGCACAATAAAAGATGCTACCGGTAAGTCATTGGAGAAGTCTCTTTTGGTCTTCTGACGTCCCTTTAGTAGTCCTGGCTTCCTTGAAACAGGGCTCGGTAGGGTGCAGAGTGCATACTACCAATAAGCTTATAAAAGAAATTTTACGCAATGCGCATTTCAGTGTACAAGTTTGGATTTGTTCATAACGTTCTACTGTCACCGAGCAGCATTATTTTCTGTCGTAACCAACAGTATTTGGAAAGCAATTAAAAAAAAGAAAAATTCGGCTAATGTTTACTCAGCTTTTACAAAACGTAGGAGCTAGCTGCGGTTCCGATTGCCCACATGAATTGTATCAATCAGTGTGACTGGGATCAGGGGCGGATCCAAAAATTTTTTTAGAGGGGGGTGTGATTTTATATTAAGTTGAATGTTAACTAAATACTAAGACGTTTAGATTCGAAAACGGCCGTGCATAAGCCCTCTGAAAATGTTTTGTATCAGGGGCGTATTCAAAATCTTTTTCAGGGAAGGGCACCAAATTTCGTCACTTTTTCAAGCGTAGTTTTTTTTCCGGCATAGTTAATTTTAAACAACTTGTAACAAAAACAACTCTAGGGGGGACCGGGGACATGCTCCCCCGAATAATTTTCAAACATTTGCATACTGCAATGGCCATTTTAGTGCTTTTTGTACAATTTTCAGGCAAAGGTTGTTCATATTTTTGGCGCCTACTTTTGAGTGCTTCACCAAATACAATGCATTTTGTAGGCTACGCACAGTTTTGATTATGCGTGCTTAAGGCGACTGAGGCTTATTGTAATGAAGAGGTTCGAAATTATGAAAAAATTTTATTTATCCAAAGCATTGTAGGCTTGTGGGGGGGGATGCATCCCCAACAACCCCCCCCCCCTGGATCCGCTCCTGACTGGGACATTGCTTTTCCAGACTGATGATAACCGCGTTACTCAAAGTAGGATGCGATATGTTTTATTCTATTCATACGGTATACATCACTGGCAATTTGGTAGTCTCGAGGACACCGCAAGTGTTCGTATTGTAGCTGGAAAACTTGTATAGGGTTCAATTTCCGATCAGGTCGCATATTGCAAACTTTAACCTATTTATAAGCATTGCAATAGCACGTAGCTAATTTGGCGTGCATCCAAGAATGGCGGTAGGTAGGTACGGTACGTAATTTTTAGGTACGCTATGTTCTAAGGTTCGGTACGATACGTAATATTTTAGGTACGGTACGTTTTATGGTACGGTACGTTTTAAGCGTACCATTCATTGGTACGGTACGTGGTACGGTGCCCTTGTTAAATTTATTCGAAGTACGTTACGTCAGTACTGTACGTGGTATGGTACGCTTGTTAAATTTATTCGAAGTACGTTACGCTAGTACGGTACGGTTAAAATTTTGAAGTACGGGTACGTAAATTTTGTACGTAACATACCGTACTGCCAACCTTGATTACAGTATTCCAAATGAGAAAGTATCATTGAATGCACCAATTGAATCTTGAGTTTCATAGACAGTTTGGAAGCAATTCTACCAAGGTTCCTCAAATTACAATAACAAAGCCTACACTTACAACATTGTTTATATGAATTGCAAGACTGAATTTGTCATCGGTCAAAGAAAGTTGAAGATTATCACAAAAAAATTAAGGTCACAAATTACTTTAATGCTTCTTTTTAGAAATGGTGCAAATTCAAAAACGTTAGTTTTAAGCTCATTAAGCATCAAAAAATTGGCATTCATCCAAGACTTTAAATCAAAAATAAAACACAGAATACGATGAATAATAACAGATTTTGGTGTATCGTTAGAAAAACCAAAGTAACACTGTATATCATCAGCATACACATGAATTGAGAAATTGTGTTGGTGTGCAATATGTTCAACCTCACAGGCATATAAACTGAATAAAACTGGGCCCAAAAAGGAACCTTGAGGAACACTGGACATAGAATCAACATCATAAAAAAAATTATTCTCTTTAACATAATAATTCCTACCTGACAGATATGAGTCAAACCATGCCAGGACATTATTACAAAAACCGTAATGAAAATGCAGTTTCTTAACTAAGGGCTGATGGTTAACAGTATCAAATGCAGCTGATAAATCAAAAATTAGAAGTACAACATTTAATTTCGAGTCAAGCATAGTCTCTATGTCATTATGAATAGCAACCAGTGCAGTTTCACAACTATGATATGGCCTACATGCAGATTGAAGAACACCAAATAAATCATTAGACATCAGATAAGGCATATTTGATTACATACGCATTTTTCTATCACCTTAGAAAGAAATGATAGATTGCTGATGAGTTTATAATTTTCCATAACATCCTGGTCAGCTGTAGGACTTTTTAGCAATGGTCTAATGCATGTGTGCTTAAACTGATCAGGAAAGATACCGGTACCACTACTCATAGATAGATTAACGATATGAAGAAAGGGGGCATCATCAAAATATCTAAACAGGTTTTCAAAATTGCAGCAGGTAAAGCATCTTACTCAGATGACTTACAGAACATACCACTTATTACCTTGCTTAGATCAGCTGCTGGTAGTGACTTAAACTCTGAAAGCGTCATAGCTTTGGCATCTACAACACTAGAATCAATAGCACATACGCTAGAGAGTAAGGTACATGCCAATGGCTGAGATTTGATCTTAAAGGAAATGTTTCTAACTTTGTCTTTTAAAGAAGTCAGCAAAGCTGCAAGCAATATCATAACCATTATTAGAACCACCTAAATTGTTAACATTGCCAAATTGTTTATCAAGTAGCACATTAACCAGGCTTTCAATATAACCATAATTTATACCGGTACTTGTCTACCGCTCCAAAAGCAAACGCAGCAACTAGCCTACTCAAACATCTGATTGAAAAACTTCTACTGCATTAAACAGCTAAAGAAAAAACGAAAACCTACCTGTCGAGCTTCATGTGTGCTACAATTGACCAACCACTTTTGAGTGATTTTGAAAGGCTCAAGACCAAAGTTTTGCTTGAAATTTATCATGTGAGAGCATGGCAACTTTGAAGACATTCTTGATTGCAATAGATATCGATAATCAACTTAAGAACAAACCAAAAACCTTCTGAAAATATAAAGGTAGAATAATTTTTGCAGCTAACACCAGTGTTCCCTCTAGGATTTTGACTAGTGCGAATTTGCCCAAATGATAAAATCATTGAAATTTTTGCCCAAAGATTTTACTACTTTGAGGACCCCTTTTGCAAATTTTTTGCATTAAATTTGCTTTTCCAAGATACAAGCTACAGTCTTGCATTAAAATATTCAAGTTTTTTGTTAAAGTTTTTCAGTTTTGCATTTTATAATATTAATTTCTGGTGCAAAATCAGAAAAATTTGCCCAAAAATTTCGCATTTTTCTCAAATTTCTCACTCTAGAGGAAACACTGGCTAACACTGAACAGCTAGATCCTGATAGGCTAGCATCTATATGCATGACCGGTTTTGCCAATTAGGATCGACCGCCAGCAAAATAATAATGGCAAAATAGACACTAGCACTACCACTCTGCACTGTACCATACCAAATAATAAGGTACCAGATATAAATGAATCATATCGGTGATACTGTTTTAGCTACAAAGCTTTTAGCTTTAGTTTTAGCTTCGACCTTGCAATTATCTTTTCAATTTGTGCGTGAATTGTTTACTGTTTATATCATATGCATCGTCGAAAAATAAACTATGAAGAGTATCAGGAGTCTATGTTGGGACACTGGACCAGTGGACACCAGTTGTGCAATTTTAGTCTAGTCTATAGCAGGGGTGACGAACTTATTTGCTATCGCGGGCCACTTTGTCACTTATCAATGAACAAGAGGGCTGCATAACTTTCAAGTCATAGACTTATTATGAAACTTGGTAAAAACAAAAAATTTGTTCATCAGCAGTACAGCTCCAGTGCTCATTTGCCCAATAGCAATTTACCGACTAGTCTAGCCTATGTTAAGCCCATTTTAACTTTTTGATACTTCAATAAGTCCACTAGGAGTCGCAACTCGCAATGGAGCACGTGATGACACAACCTTTCACAGAGCAGTTCCCAGGCTGCATAATGTGGGCTAAGGGATCTGAGGTTAAACCACAGTCTCTACGATACCGGTACCTAGTTTGGAAGCTCAATAAAATTTCGGCGCGAGGCAGTGTCGGAGCAACTGTAATTGCGCCACTTAGCGATAGCCAAACACTTTTTGCTGTTGGATCTATGAAAACAATTGAAAAAATTGAAAAGCTTTTTTTTATTCTTGAAAAAAAAAAGAAGGTACCGTCGAACACATTTACAGAAAGAGAAACTCAAGAAAAGGAGGAAACGACACAACGACAAAGCGTTAAAACATGCGATATGAAGATAGTAGTACACACACACAAAAAAAACAAGAACAATACGCATGGTCGTGACACCTAAAAACAAAAAAAAAAGAGGAAAAAGAGAATCACCTGCAGAATAAAGGCCCGAACCCACCAACTGAGGCGCCGAGACCCTCGAGACGCCGCGCAGACCTATCCCATTCCAACAGCGCATCAGCACAGATGCGATAATGCTACCAGATAAAGCCGCACAACGCCACAAAAGCCCCAGCATCCCAGTCAGTGTGATCGCACCTTCACGAAAAAAGCAAAGCAAAGAATGAACAAACTGAACAAAGTTTCCGCCTTCAGCGTCAACAGTAAATGGGAGTATGCAGAAAAATAAATAAAATAATAATAATGCAAACTTGCCCCTACACGCAGTTGACAGATGTCGCCGAAAACAGAAACCTGACCAAATGCAAAGAAAAATAGCATGAATTACTCGCGTTTGTAATGAGATTACATACAGTGTAAGTCTAATACATTTGGCAGAGGCAGCAATCGAACTGAAAGAGAGAAATTCGCATTGTTTTCCTTTGCTTACATCACAGAACGTAGGTTATTGGGGAATGTAATTTTAAAGAGCGCGTTTGTCAGATTTCAGATGGGCGTCAGCTTACCGTGGTATTACCCCTTCCACATATGCAACCCATAGTTCCAAGTTCCACTCTCAGCGTCACAACCAACCTACCCCCCGACGGCACAAACACATTAAACACAGTGGTGATCGTGACACTAAAACTCCTCTGCGACGCAGTAACCAGAAATAACACAAGTGGACAAGACGTATGCGTCATTTGCATCTGGTCAAGATCGTAATGTACAACAAAACGATACAAAGCAAAAGCGTAACACAATCTATTTACACGATAAGAACAGCGAGTTTTGCTGCTCCCTGCAACACAAGTACGGTAAAATAAAAAGTTTGCTTTTAGTACCACAAAGCTAATCAGATTTTTGAGTTTTTCAGATTAAAGATAAGATTTTAGATTACTTTCAGAGAATTCGATAAGATTTTGCCTAATACTGATTTTAATATAGTACAACACGTAGCAATGCAGTAGTTATTTTAAACTTTGTCATTACTTATCAACCAAAGCACATTTTAAATCAACTAAACATAATTAAAAACCTCTTCCCGCACGACCAGAGCGAAAGATGATGAGAGGATGATAGACACATCACAAAGAACGACTATGGAGTATACAGGTTATAGAGACAAAAACAACCAACCTTGAAGCTTAACAAAAGGAAATTTGTGAAAGTTAAAGCCACTCAAGAGTTAGTGTAGGTAACATAATTAGGGAAGATTGAAGAGACCGAACATTGAAGAGACCGAACAGGCCTACAAAGAACCTATGATTAGATAAATAACACGCATTAGTCAAAATTGAGTCTATGATTAGCAAAGAAAAAGAGCAGTGGAATTTATTCAGTGTTTTCTTATTATTAAAAATGAACGTGTTTGGAGGGAAAAAGGAAATCCTCAGTGCATGAAATCCAACAAAATGAAAACTGCAGATTGACGTTATTGACGATTGGGGAAGGGGATACTGCATGTCGATAAACGGAGACATCACACAGGAAGCGTTGGCAATGAAGACTTGATTTGGATGATGAGTGAAGGTTTGCTCAGGAACCTGAAAAAAAAAAAAAAAAAAACAGAAGGGCAGCAGCAAGAATGGACAGAAACTTAGTTTTAAAAATTAATCGCTAATTGGATTACATGCTACTGTAAGTAGTAGTTGGTAAGCTTTTTGGTAAATGTGTTAACACTTTGTTTTTTATCTTTGATGCTGACGGGCAAAGAGTTCCAAATGGATGGGCCGCGATAAGAAATTGACTGTTGATTTAATTTGGTTGAGTAACACCGAGGGATAACTTGCGATTTATTTCTAGTGTTGTATCGGTATGATTTGGCGAGGAATAACTGATTAAATGCAGAAGGGTTTAAACCAGCGTTTTGCTTAAACATAAATATAGCGGTAGCTTTGACGGTCATCTGATCCGACTTTAGTAGGTTATGTTGGACCATTGCGTCCTTAACGCTATCTCTTCTACCCAAACCAAACGCCATTCTTAAAAATTTATTACTAACTCGCTGCAATTTTTGACAGAGCGTTGTATTGCCATAACACCATAAAGTCGTACAGGAAATTCGTCAAAACTTATCGTGAAACCCTTTTAAATTCTTATCAACATAAACACTGGTCCAGCATAAATTCTTTTTCTTTACTGAAATCATTTAAAAAAAGCCCCCCCCCCCAAAAAAAAAAAAACTTCAATAACATGTAAAAACTATGTCGATGATTCAAGCACACTTCAGTGCTTTTTTACAATTTTTTTTTCAAAGGTGACCGTTTGACTCGAAGACTTTTTGTCCCTTCACGGTCTCCTGTCGTAAGTTATCAATTGATTTCGTGCTATTACTTTCTTATGTTTTTTCTGCGTTATTTACCGCGACAAAATAAAAACTGACTTGACTTGACTTGACCCCAGTTTTGTACGCAATATAAGAGATGACTACTAACCAAGGAATGATAGAGTAGCAGTAAAGTATGACAATGCAAATGAATTCAGGTGAGACGATGCTATGACAAATGGGTCCCGAACGAATGGGTCTCGGACAATTGGGCACCAGTAGTAATGAGTCTAGGGCAAATGGAGGCGGGGTCAGTACATGGGGACTTGGAGCAAATTGGCTTTTGGGGAAAATGAATAGGCTATTTCAGGCAAATGGGTATCTGGGGTATGTCTGGGGTAATACCCTACTCAGGGCCGAAACTAGGCAATGCGGCCCCCCCTCCAAAATCATCTTTCGGGGCCCCCTGAAATATTTTTCTTGGATGGTGATACAAAAGAACGAGCCCCGAAGAGGCGATGCCAAGCTAGGGGGGTCTGATGGCATGCCCCCCACAAAATTTTGCGGAATTCGACCTTATTTTGGAGGCTTTTTGAGCATTTTGAGCTTTTAAAATTCCTCAGTTTTAACAAGGTTTAATAGTCTGTTTTACTAGGTCCCTTCCAAACCCACTAAAATAATGCTGCAAGCAAACTCTACTCTAACAGCATTTCGCTACCAATGCGAAGAAAAAACGTTTTTAAGGATTATTTTTGCGTTTTTCACTTGAGGATGAGGGGCCCTTGGTATGCTACTAAACGTTTGTTTGCTAGTTTTGCGACTGCTATTTTTCGAAAAATTTGCTGGGGGCCCCCCATGGCCAAAAGCATGAATATGGTATGGGGGCCCCACATCGCGCGAGTTAAGACAAAAAATATATTGAATCTTAAAATAGGCCTATTTAAGGCACCTTTATCATACGTTGATTAAATAGTTCTACGTATTGACTACTTACGGGGCCCCCCTTTTTGTGTGGTGCCCCCCCTATTGGGGGGTTCGGGGGGCGCTAGTTTCGGCACTGACTCTACTCATGTTATACAATAGTTTTGTACGCTCCCATTTACTGTATGGTATATTAACGTGGGGTTCCACAAACAACACTGTTCTTCACCCCTTACAAGTTCTACAAAATAATATCGTAAGAATTATTTCCAACGTTAAAACAAATGAGCGCATTACTAATAATTCCCTATACAAGCAATTATAAATACTAAAAATTAAAGATAATTATGTATCAGCTAGAAGTTTCCAAATTTATGCATCAACACAACAAGTTACCAAATTTGTGTAATTTTTATTTTGCCCCAACAGCGTCAATTCACAATTACAACACTAGAAGCACAAGCCACAACAACCTCTATTTGAGTTCAATTAACAGTAACGCAGCAAAGAACGCTACACAATTTAATGGCGTTCAGATTTGGAACAGTTTGTCACCAGATTGGAAGGATTTCTCTTTTTACAAATTCAAGCGATTTATGAAAGATCACTTAATTTCGAAGTACTAGCACTGAAACAAATAGGACTTATTTATTTTATCCCTGGTCACCGGTCTGGTTTATTTAAATTTTTCTTGTTCAATTACCATACCTGCTGAACAAAACACTGTATTACTTGCGCCGTAGGATTATTATTGTTATTATCATCATTATTACTATTTATTATTATTGTTAGTAAGCTTAGGTTTTCGTTGCCGTTCGTTTTGTTTTTCGTTTTGTTTTACTTTTTTATTTTAATTTACGAGAGTCAGACAAATGCGGTTGAATAACAATGGGTGGCCATGACTCGGTGAGCTTTTGCTTTTTTGTGGTCTCCTAGCGTGCCTTTGTGTCAACTTTTACGCTATATTTATTTTTTGGCATTGTTGAAATTTCGTGCTGACTTGATACTGGTAGGCCTACGTCAATGAATGAATGAATGAATGGGGAAATGAGTACTTGAGGAAAATAAGTATTTGGGGGAATTGAGCACCTGGGGAAATGGGCACTGGTGCAAATAAGCACCAAGGCAAATGGACACTTGGGGAAAGGGAGTACCGCAAGTGCCCTAAAGTGGTACCTCAAGTGCCCTGTGCCCATTTTCCCCAAATGTTTACAAATGGGCACTGGGGCAAATGGGCACTAGGAGCAAATGGACATTTGGGGGAAAGAGGTAGGCCCTCCCCAAGTGCTCTAAAAAGGCATCTCAAGTGCCATGTGTCCATTTTCCCCTAGTGTTTACAAATGGGCCCTGGGAAAAATGGGCACTTTGGGCAAATGGACATTTGGGGAAAGAGGTACCTAAAGTGCTATGTGCCCATTTCCCCTAAATGTTTACAGATGGGCACTTGGGGCAAGTGTATATTTGGGGAAAGAGGTAGCCTACGTAAAGTGCCCTGCACCCATTTCCCCTACATGTTTACCAATGGGCGCTGGGGCAAATAAACATTTGGGGAAAAAGATCCCCTATTGCCCTATGCCCATTTTCCCCAAATGTATGCAAATGGGCACTGGGGTAAATGGGCACTTGGGGCAAATGCACATTTGGGGAAAGAGGTACCCCAAGTGCCTTAAAGGGGTACCCCAACTGCCTTGTGTCCATTTCCCCAAAATGTATGCAAATGGGCACTGGGGCAAGTTTGAAAAAAGGGCACCCCAAGTGTCTTGTGCCCATTTTCCCCAAATTTTTTCAAACGGGCCCTTGAGGCCTAAGTGCCCATTTGCCTAAGTGCCTCTTTTGCCCTAAAGCCCATTTGGGAGATATGGGCACTTGGGTTACCCCTCTACTCAATTGTCCATTTGCCCCAAGCGTCCATTTGCCCCGATGTCCATTTGCAAAAATTTGGGGAGAATGAGCACAGGGCACTTGGAGTACCCTTTTAGGCCATTTGGGGTACCCCTTTCACCCAAATGTCCATTTGCTCCAAATACCCATTTTCCCCACTGCCCATTTGAAAAAAATTTGGGGAAAATGAGCACAGGGCACTTGTGATACCCCGTTAGGGCACTTAAGGTACCCCCTTTCCCCAAACGTCCAAGTGCCCATTTACCCGGATGCCCATATGCAAACATTTGGGAAATGGACACAGGGCACTTGGGGTACCCCTTTAGGAAACTTGGGGTAGCCTACCCCTTTCCCCCAGATGTCCATTTTCCCCAAGAGCCCATTTGCCCTGGTGCCCATTCCCAAGTGCCCATTTGCCCAAAATATTCATTTTCTCCAAGAACCAATTTGCCCCAAGTCCCCATTTACTTCGGTGCCTATTTGCCCCGAGTGCCCTTTTGTCATTTATCCGATGCCCATATGCTCCGGTGCCCATTTGCCTTAAATACCCATTTGCCTCAAGTGTCCGTTTACTCGAAATTCTCCATATCTCCCAAATATCCATTTGCCTCGGTGCCCAGCACGTGTCATAGAGCCTATCATTTCTCCAAATGCCCATTTACCCCAAGTACCCAATTGTTCGGGACCCAAATGTCTGGGACCCGTTTGTCCGGGACCCAAATGTACGGGCCCCAAATTACTGAACCATTTATCCTGGTGCCCAATTGTCCGGGACTCAAGTGTACGGGCACTAATTGTCCGAGACCCATTTGTCTGGTGCCCATTCATCCTGGTGCCCATTTGTCTTGGTGCCCATTTGTCCTGGTGCCCATTTGTCCGGGACCCATATGTCCGAAAACCGTCTGCTACACCCCACACCTACATTTGACTACCAGCAAGCTTTTGCAAGTGTTTGGCTATCACCAGATGGCGCAATTTACATTGCGTCGACACTGCCTTTTCCGCTAGCCTTCCAGACTAGGTATTGTAGAGACTTTGGTTTAACCACTGGTTCAACTATACTGTAGCCATTTCCAAAATTTGCTGTTTTCATTTTTTGTTTTAAAAATTGCAAGGAGCCACTACAGATTGTTTAACTACGTAGAAGGAATGAAAAAAAAAAAGTGACAAGCAGTTTCTAGCCTAATAAATAATAAAATTCCTCGACATTGTTTTTTCATTTTTAAGTATAATGCCACGATAGGCTACAATGGGTAGCACGTTTTAAACAGATGAACTCTCATCTCTGATTTTCGTTCCGGACTAGTGATGTACAAAAACAGTTTTTTTTACCATTGTTTTTTATTGCCTTGTTTTTTTGTTTTTTATTGTTTTTTTTTTATTTTTTAGGTAAGGAACGGTTTGGTAGGGATGTGTTTTAAATGACAAAATGTTTATTTCGAAGTTTTCCACTTGCTATGATCCCTTCGTGGGTACATTCAGGGGCGTTGGAAGGTAGGGGCTGAGGGAGGCTGAAGCCCCCCCCTATATTTTTTTCATCCCCTCCTTGGAAATTTTGAGCCCCCCTTTTAAAAAGTTATAACTATACAGTACACCCTATCGCAACTTAACGATGGCTTATGGCGTCGCTTGTTATTCGTTTTTTTTCTTCATCGTTACCATCAAACCAACGCACTAACTTTTGCAACTTGGTGACAAAAGTGAACAAAATCGCAAAACTTTTGAGTTTCCTGGTAGCCTACCTTTGAGTACAAAGCTTTCAGAGCTTTATTATGATGTCACAGTTGAAATTTCTCCAAATTTTATTAAAAACTTTTGGGCAAATAACAGCGAAACAACAAAATATCAAATTAGAATTGCAGTTGGTAGCTCATCCTAGGAACAGTGGCGAAGCGAAAAAATTTAAAAAGAGGGGATGCCATAATTTCCACATTTTTTCAAGCGTATTTTTTTCGGCAGAACAAATTTGAAACTGATTGAGAAACAAGAAAAGCTCTAGGGGGGTGCGGGGGCATGGTACCCCGGGAAAATCTAGATGCTGCGAATGGCTATTTTAGTGCTTTTTGAATAATTTTCAGGCAAATTTTGTTTAAAATTTTAACCCTAATTCTGAGTGCTTCACCAAATCACTATCCGAAAGAGCTCATACTTTCTAAGCGAGCTCGTACAGGTACAGCGCATTGATCGCTTTTTTGTGATAGGAGGATAAATATGCAACTAAATACGAAAAAATGTGATGCATTTGTTGGCACATTTTCGGTTATGCGTGCTGGCGTAAGGCTTATCGTTATCAAAGAGGTTCGAAACTACAGAAAATTTGTATGTATCAAAAACATTTTCGAAAATGGTTGGTGGGAGGATATGTTATGCCTACCCCTCATCCTACCCCCTGGATCCGCCCCTGGCCATAAGCTACAGAAACCATCAAAAGAGTTTGGCATATTTTAGTCACTTGAAACCATTAGTTTTGCTCTTTTTTACTAAAAGGCAGAGTCAAAAGCCCCCCCCCCAAAAAAAAATACGCTCCTGCCTAAGAGGCTGCGACTAGGAGCTTGTGAACGGATAATAAGTTCATTTAAATGAGGTTAACACGTTTACAAACATCGATCTGGCTACTGTGTGTTGTGCTAGCCAGAGGAAAGCTTGAGTTCATCAAGCAGCCACCGAGAGACTTTTATTGAAGCGAAGTGCATGATACGCATGATGTATGTTGCGATAATAAGGAGGGGGTTGGTATGGTAACACAAATTTCAGCCCCCCCTACTTAAAAGTACTTCCAACGCCACTGGGTACATTAATTAGAAATAGTTTCCAGATAATACAGCATACACAATATAATATGTGGCGCCCAACTTCAAGCAACGTTGTCAGATCTAGGACATTGAACCAGATGTGTTTGATACCAACCGGGCTTGCAAACTCGATTGATCTTTGACCAAGTTCAAGTTCGAGTTCAAGAGATATTTGCAAGTCCGAGTTCAAGTTCGAGTTCTAAGAATTTTATTTTTCGAGTTCGGCAAAAATGACGAGTTCAGCTAGTTCAAGTTCGAGTTCCCAGCCCTGGACTTTATAGGTCGCAATGGCATGAACAAATAAACATGCAGCTTTTTTTTTTTGGTAAAATCATAACTTCAATTTACACGGATTGTGATACCAGGGGCGGCTCGTAGTGAAGGCAAAAAAGGCTGCAGCCTACCCAGTTTTTCCTCTCATTAATTTTTTGTTAAGAAAGCAAAAATTTATTATCTATTCTTATCGACATAACTATCGACAATATTTTTTTTTTGAAAAAAATATTTTTTCTACAAGAAATGGCAACACGTAAAAGGCTTTTCTGCTGCAGCAGGGGTGGGTAACCGGTAAAGCACAGCGGGCCATAATCAGTTGCATAAAATTTAAGCGGGCCACATTAACTTTTAATTTTTAAATTTCGCTTGAAAAATACGCAATTTTAAGTCGAAAATTTATCTACCACTCATGCTGACTTATTCTTTACCGTAAAATTAAAGAATTTTGTGCGGTTTTTGCGTCACAAATGCAGCTTGTTGCTGAAGTGCGAAGAAGTTTTTAAGAAAGATTAACATTTTTTAATCTTCCGGTGTGTTGTGCACTTAACAAAGTTATGAAACGGGCCACATTCAAAAGCTATGCGGGCCGCAGGTTCCCCACCCCTGTGCTACAGCCTTTCGTAGCAAGAACTAACTCTGTAGTGGTACGTCATCAATGGTTTTTCACAGTTTCAATTACGTTCAATGAGACGTGTTTAGGCTGCGTCAAAGTTGCCTTGTTGGTGCTCATTGAGATGTAAAGCTTAGAGATTGGCTCTACATTAGTTGCAAGTATATCGAGATACTGAGTTCAATGAAGGATATGGGATGGTACGGGTAGCTTATCGTTTAAGCTTGTAACATAGCGGTAAAGGCTAGTAAACTTAACCTAGGGTTACCATATTCTCACTGCGCAAAAGGAGGACAGGTTCTTTGAAGGTCATCACGTCTGCAGAAGTGCAGATGCCCAATTTTCCGCCCAAGATCAAGTGAAGAGCAAAAAAAAAGTCATCACGTCCGCTGATGCTCCATTTCCCGCCCAAAATCAAGTGAAGAGCAAAAAAAAGTCATCACGTCCGCTGATGCTCCATTTTCCGCCCAAAATCAAGTGAAGAGCAAAAAAAAGTCATCACGTCCGCGGATGCTCAATTTTCCGCCCAAAATCAAGTGAAGAGCAAAAAAAAGGTCATCGCGCGTATGCAGGCAGTAGTTTGATCGAAAATTTCGCAAAATGTTGCGTGTAGGAATAATTTGACATGTTTTCACTGTTCATAGTTTTAATAATAGTTTTACCTCAACTTAACATGCGCAGCAAAAGTTAAACACAGGAATATTAATACATAAGTACGTAGCCTCCTCTATCAGTTTCATAAAGTTGCCATACACAAAAGTTACACGTGCCAAGTTGTAGCGAGGATACAGTGATACGACCATACGGTCTACAAGTCTACTGTCCTCCTCACTTCTCTGAAACAACTTGAAATTTCAACATTTTTTCATTAATTACTAGTACTATAAAAACAAAAACCGTGAAACAAACAAAAAAAATAATAATGAAATAAATAAATGAACAGAAACCAAATAAAAAGTACAAGAAGCACACAAGTATGCAATAAGCAATGAGAGTACAAGTTAGGTTATTTATCAGACAATAATACACAATATTGTGGAAATTTGTTGGTTATTCCTCGCATTTGTAAGCTAAATACTCCTTAAACTTTTTGACAAACATGGGGAAAGGTAGGCTTTTGATATTCAAGGGCACCTCAGACCATACTCTTGCCCCTATAACTTGCTTACACTTTTTGCCTAATTCAGTATTACTTCTTTTGATAAAAAAATTTGTTTTTGAGTTTCTTGTGAAATAATTATGTAGTGATGTTAATGGGGTGAACGATGAGGGAGTGGTTCCTGCATGATGCTGCATTGTTTTAAACATATATTTGGCTATCTCTAGTTTGTGGATATCAAATATTGTTAAAATTTTAAGTTTTTTGAATAGAGGGTTTGCATGTTAGTCTAGCTGTTTTTTTCTGAAGAATATGCAGAGGTGTTAATACAGTTTTTGCTGCACTTCCCCATGCCAAATTGCAGTGAATCAGGTGCGAGAATATCATAGTGTAATAAATACTAAGAAGTATTTAGTGCTCACTAAATTTCTCAATCTTGCAATTGCCCATATGCCCTTGATTACCTTGGTTCGAACCTTTTCAATGTGGTAGTGCCAAGTTAGTTTATAATCGAGTAGGACACCGAGATATTTTATGTGATCGTTTTTGGAGATTTCATTATCATTTATGAAAATTTTGAATTGAGACTTTTCTTTTTTTCTACTGATCAGCATATATTCAGCTTTAGAAAAGCTAATTGATAGTTTGTTTTTGCGCATCCAGTTATCTACATTTGCTTACTCATTATTGACATCCATTTCTAACTGTTTCGCATCAGATCCACTCATTATAAGGTTTATATCATCAGCAAATAAATTTACTTTGAACTTTGTATTTAAAGGCAGGTCATTCATAATTACACAAAATAAATAATAATGGCCCTAGTGTTGAAACTTGTGGGACACGACAGGTTACATTTTCCATCCCCGAAGAAACCCCGTGTACAACCGAGTAATGTTTTCTGTTTTTAAGATAACTTTCAAACAGATAAAGTGCTATTCCTCGAATGCCATATGTATGAAGTTTTTGAAGTAGTACTTGCGTGGTTAACAGTGTCAAACGCCTTCGCAAGATCAAGAAAAATGGCGCGTGTTATTTCATTGTTTTCAAGATTATGTATTACCGTATTTCATCACAAATGTTTGACACTGCCAATGATGTGGAATATCCAGTCCGAAAACCCTACTGATTATCTGTTAATAACTTCTTTTTTGTTCGGTAATTTTCTAACTGATTATAAATGAGTTTTTCAAAAATTTTATTGATAGGAGATAGCAAAGAAATAGGACGGTAGTTGGTGCATGAACTTTTATTTCCATTTTTGTACTCAAGGGTAATCTGGGTAATTTTTAATACATCGGGATATACACCTTCTTGAATACAGTAATTACACATATCTGTTGGAATCGGTGCAACCTCTGTGGTGGCCATTTTTAAATATTTTATTGGAATATGATGTAGTCCAGGAGGACATTTGGGCATTTGGCCATAATGCCAAACAGGAGGACATTTAGGCATTTTTTTTGCGTCCTCGGAGGACAAACTATTTTTTGTTAAAAAGGAGGACATGTCCTCTAAAAGGAGAACGTATGGTAAGCCAACTTAACCTACTTGAGCTAATAGATTGCTTAAAAAAAACTTTTAAGTTGTTGATTGACAGGTACCGCGGCTTAGCTAGGTTTGTAGACTAGCTTATTTGTAGCCCACTAGGCTTAGTTGACTAGGTACGTACAGACAGTAGTAGAGTCAGTGCCGAAACTAGCGCCTCCGAACCCCCCAATCGGGGGGGGCCGCACAAAAAGGGGGGCCCCGTAAATAGTCAATACGTGGTACTATTTAACGTATGATAAAGGTGCCTTAAATAGGCCTATTCTAAGATTCAATATATTTTTTGTCTTAATTCGCGCGATGTGGGGCCCCCATACCATATTTATGCTTTTGGCCTGGGGGGCCCCTGCAAATTTTTCGAAAAATAGCAGTCGCAAAACTAGCAAACAAACGTTTAGTAGCATAGGCCTACCAGGGGGGGATGTGGGGGATGCATCCCCCCACCAGCCATTTTCAACAATGCTTTGGATAAATAAAGTTTTTCTATAGTTTCGAACTTCTCATAACCATGGGTGCAAATCCATGGAGGGATGTATCCCCCCCAATAATCCGGCAGCACCCCCCAATATTTTCATGTCCCAAAACTGGGCGTCAGCGCAGGTGATGACCTTTTTTGGCCTTTACTTCATTTTGGGCAAAAAAGTTGGCATCTGGGAACGTTACGACCTTTTTTTTTGGTCTTCACTTCATAGTGGGCAAAAAATTGGACATCTGCAAACGTGTCAATTTAGCTAAATCATCCCCCCCAATTTCTAAAAATGGTCGATTTTGCTAAATCATCTCCCCCAATGCTCAACATAGATTTGCACCCCTGTTGATAACAATAAACCTTAGTCGCCTTAAGCACGCATAATCGAAACTGTGCTTACAAAATGCATCATATTTGATAAAGTACTTAAAGTTAAGGGCCAAAAATATGAACAATCTTTGCCTGAGAATTCTTCGAAAAACGCTAAAATGACCATTACAGTATGCAAATTTTCAAAAATTTTTTGGGTTAGCATGCCCCCGGACCCCCCTAAAGTCGTTTTTGTTACTTAAGTTGCTTGAAATAACTCTACCGCGAAAAAAGTGACGAAATTTGGTGTCCTCTCCCTGAAAAAAATTCTGAATACGCCCCTGACATGAAACATTTTGAAAGGACTTATTTACGCCCGTTTCCGGGTCTAAACGTCTTTATATTTAGTTAACATTCAACCTAATTTAAAATCATACCCCCCCCCCCCTACCAAAACTTTCTGGATCCGCTCCTGCCAAGGGTTTCTCATTCTCAAGTGAAAGGCGCAAAAATAATCCTTAAAAACGTTTTTTCTTCGCATAGGTAGCGAAATGTTATAGTAGAGTTTGCTTGCAGCATTATTTTAGTGGGTTTGGAAGGGACCTAGTTAAACAGACTACTAAACCTTGTTAAAACTGAGGAATTTTAAAGGCTCAAAACGCGCAAAAAGCCTCCAAAATAAGGTGAAATTCCGTAAAATTTTCTGGAGGGGGCATGCCCCCAGACCCCCCTAGCTTGGCATCGCCCCTTTGGGGCTCGTTCTTTTGCATCACCATCCAAGAAAAAAATTTTAGGGGGCCCCGAAAGATGATTTCGGGGGCCCCGCATTGCCTAGTTTCGGCCCTGGGTAGAGTACCGGCAGTCTATCTAAATAGAAAAACTTGTTTAAGCCAGACTTGTGTTTGTTCATGTAGACCAGGACTTCCCAAACTTTTTCGCTCGCGACCCTTTTTAATCTTTTGAAATTATTCGCGACCCTTCACGGTTAAAATGAGAAATATGCATTTGCAAAATATGCATTTGTGATAATTATTGGAAGACGAAAACTAAAAACAAGCTGCCGCTACTCAATTATTTATTTATTGATTTTCATTTTTGTAGCATATTCATCCTCCAATCACCAGAAAGCGATCAATGCGCTTTACGAGCTCACTTAGGAGTTGCCAGCCATCTGTCTATCACACGAAGATGAGGGAACCCCATCAAGTGCCTTTCCCAACGGCACAACAAGTAAACTCGCCCGCTTGTTCTCCACACTGTCGCTTTAATGCTGAGCGTCAAGCAGGGAAGCTGTGAATACCAATTTTAAAGTCATTGGTTTGACCCCACTCGGAATAAAACCCAAGGCTGCAGTTACCGTGGCGTACGCTCTTACCTCTCGGCCACCTGAGCTGTTGATGTCTGCAATGCCTACTAGTTTACAAACACATTTATGTAATGTGATGGATGCAATTGCTTTCGCCTACAAACCAAATCCAGCTGCGGCTCAATATTTGTTAATGCCGGTCTCGAGATGGTTTGAATATTGCTTATGCCGGAACGATGTTTTGCTGTCAACGTTAAACATGCAGACTAGCACAGATACGTCGAGACAATCGGCCGGAGTGTGGTTGCTGCCGAGTCCGATAATGGTGGATATTCGGCTTTAATGCTAACCATTGATCAACCAGCTATCCATTGCTTAAAATAGTTTTTAATTACCGGTGCTAGCCTCTCGCCAGCAGTGTTCTACATGGCGTCGCAAACCGAAGCGATGAAACAAAAAGATGCGTTCAGCCGCGTCATGTGATACCGATGTGACGAAGCAAAACAATTTATACACAAAACTACAGCACTCATCTGCTGCCTCACTATTTCGTACTAGCCTAGAGATAGGCCAGAATCTACATTCTACAGCTAAGTTAAGAATGATGTTTGCGCAATTACACCAGTTTAAAAAGCTCAACAGCATACTATACATAATACGCAATACTTTGCTTAAAATTTGTATACTCCCTGCGCCCCCTGAAGTTTGTTACGCGACCCCTCGCGGGGTCGCGACCCCTAGTTTGGGAAGCCCTGATGTAGACTACTAGTGCAGGTTACCTAGACTACAGGTACTCGCAAACTCAGCTGCTGGTACAGTGGTATGATAAAAAAACTTGTTGAGTAATAATAATTCATGGGCAGTGGCGTCGTGCCAATGGGGCCCAGGCCCCCCCAAATTTTCATGCGTTACTTTTTATAATTTAAAAAATTGAAAATTAAAAAAATAAAAATTTTAGCCAGTGCCATTTCGTTTTCATCCTTCAAACTAACCCCATACCCCCCCCCTTCCTATTCTATAAACTCCTTTTTTTTTGCTTTATATATTTTTGTTTCAATTAATCGTTTTGACTCAGGAGCAAAGTCAGTTTCTTGATGTATAGTTAGAATTTAGAAAACATTTTGCATGCGCTGTTACAGATTATAGCTTAGAGCACATCAAACACGTCATCCCATCAAATGCATCAAAACTGCTAATGATTGCAGCCTCCTTTCATTTCTTTTAATCAACTTTCTGCTTGTAGACATGGGTTACCAAAACACTTTTGCATTGTCTGACACAGGGGCGTATTTAGGGGGGGGGCATTGTGTTATGGCCACCCCTTTTGACTAGGCCTTTTAGTAAGAAAGAACAAAACTAATGGTGTCAAGTGACTAAAACATGCCAGGCTCTTTTGATGGTTTATGTAGCTTATTGCCAGGGGTTGATCCAGGGAGATAGGATGAAGGGTCAGTGGCGTACGCACGGGGGGGTTTCGGGGGTCAACCCCCTCCCCCCCATTGAACATTTTAAAAGAAATGAAAACCTCTCATGTTGGAACGAACCGCTTTTTTTTATACAGAGATGGCCGAAATTGCTCTCATGCTTTTCTGTGCTATCCAACTTGCTTATAAAATCTTGAAAAACTTTCATTGTGATGCAATAATAGGCCTACTAATAGTCAAACTTTGTTTGTGCGCTGCGCTTGACGTTGACGATTGCACAAAAAGTAAAACCTTTCTTGTTTTTAAGGCAAAATCGTTTTTACGCACCGTAACTGTCTTAGGAGCTGGAGTGCTCTGTTTCCCAGACACCCCGATTTGTTTTTGACCTTAATCACGTGATTGGAGATTCCTTTCGCGCGTAATTTATTGAAATTTAAAAATGTTTCGGTAGGGAGGGCAGTTTTTGCTCATGCTTCACTGTCTTCAGTTTTCAAGACAGGGAAAACTGCCCCTTTTATAATGAGAGCATATTAAATGTTTTTATCAAGGTTTACCCTCGTAGCAAACTCCCTAATCAACATACTCTTCAATTGCGAAAAAAAGATATCAAGAGAGTCGCTTCTCTAAAATTTTTGGGCATTATAGTGCATGAACATTTATCCTGGAAACCTCACATGGAAGCGCTGTTGAAAAAAATTAGAATAACTTGTAGTGTTGTAAACAAGGTTCGAAATCATCTAAGTCAACGCATCTTACTGTTGCTGTATAATTCAATGATAAAAAGCCATCTTCAATATTGCATTATGACTTGGTGTAATGGAAATAAAACGATGATTAAACACCTTCAAACTGCTGTTAATAAGTTTATTAGAATAATATTTGGGCTAAACGCTAGGGATAGTGTAAAAGATGTGATGCAAAAGCATAGTATTTTTTCTACAAATCAGTTAGAAGTATTAGAAACGGCCAGCTTTATGTATAAATATTTGCACAGTGACTTGCCCGAAACTTTTAAAAATCTTTTTCATAACTATTTGGATGGTAGCAACTCTCGTTAAACGAGAAGTCAGTCTAAACTTTTCCCTCGCTTTTGTCGAATCGAATTAACAAAACAGTCGCTAAAATATCGTGGCCCGCTGACGTGGAATTCCATTTCAATAACCATACGGAAAATTAAATCGTACAATTCATTTAAAAAAGAGATAAAAAAACAGGTTTGCTTACCATCCAGTTAAATTGCGATTTCCTGTAATACCTCTAGTATAGAGTCTATTCAATAAAAAAGTCAAATCGTATGATTTAGCCAACACAGATTCTGCTGTTAGTTTCTGTTGTTACAGGTTCCAACTCTTCAAGTTTCCTGCTCCAAAACCATTTCAAGACCCTATTGTTCACTTTCATGTCAATTAATGTACTTTCTATTGTTTTTTTTTTTTTTTTTTTAATCGATATTAGTATTTTTGAAAAACAAAATCAGTTTTGCTTAGCGCATAGTCGTAGGGATTTGAATAATTTCACAGGATAGAGTTGTGTCACCTATCAACAGCCACTCAAAAGTATAGGTTAAAATTTATTGATGTTCTTGTGGCTTTGCAAAATGAACTTGTCTTGGGTACTGACATAAAACGACATCAGGCGACAGGGATTTGTTCCTTGAGACGAAATGAAGCTATCTCTTAAGTGTTGCTGCTCCCGGATCACCCTTGGGCAAAGTGTAGCATCTGTTAGCCTCCATATCTGGGGTTACAGATTTGAAGTTACAAGAAGTTGTTGGCATAAAAAAAATTTTTTTTTTTTGTTTTGTGTGTGTATTACGTTCGTTGATTTCAAAAAATACGACACTCGTAAGAGATTATGCTAAGGTGCAGCGACCAAGCATTTCTTTTATTTTATTAAATAATTCTTTATTAACTGAAGCATGTTTCAACGTATATCGTTTTGTCGCTGTTACCTACTTTTCGACCATTGTTTTCGTTTGCTGTTTTTGTTTGAGTTAGCTTGGTCGTTAAATGAAATAAACTACTGCTACTACTACTTTTTTTGGAGGGAAGCGATTACCTGTTTTACCCCCCTGGCTACACCCTGTTTGTGACGTTGCGAGAGCTAGCTTACTTTAGTCATTTAACCTTCCTATGGCCCAAAAATGAAGTCGACTAAAAGTTTTTGGTAAATTTTTAACCACGAATTGACAGCTTGAGTTTTTGTGAAACCTTTTCGCTCCTAAATGAAGCGCAAAGAATCAAGCAAATGTGTGAATAAAATATCTGGATTGTTTTTTTCGCTATGGCATTATAATAGCTGTGACGTCACTGAAACTTACGTCATCACGATGTGACGTCACTGAACCCCCCCCATTGAAAAATCCTGCGTACGCCACTGTGAAGGGTATGCATCCAGTGGTGGGATTCAGCCGGTTTTTATTAGAACAGCGAACCGGTTAGCATTGCTACTTATAGGCCTACTTGTATCACTAGTTGAAACAGAACTGGCTGATAATATATAACTTCTGTAATAAAACCGGCTGACGAAAAATTTGAATCCCACCGCTGTATGCATCCCCTCACTAGCGATTTTCAAAAATGTTTTTGATGTAGGCCTATGCAATTTTTCCATAATTTCGAACCTCTTCGATAAGCGCGCCAAGTACGCTTAATCGAAAATGTGCGAACAAAATGCATCATATTTTGCGAGGCACTCAGAATTAGAGTCAAAAGATGTAAACAAAATTTGCTTGAAAATTATTCAAAAAGCACTAAAATAGCCATTACAGCATGTAAATTTTCCGGGGAAACATGCTCCCGGACCCCTTTAGCGCCTTTCTTGTTTCTCAATCAGCTTTAAATAAATTCTGCCGAAAAAATGTGGAAAATTATGCCCCCCCCCCCTGAAAATTTCTCGCTACACCACTGGTCTGACACTATGATAGTGACTGCACTCACTGCAGCTACCGGCATGTCATTTTTCGATAAAAAAGTGAGCTGAAACGAGTTTTTTTTTATGTGAAAACCGTAAAAATTTGTTGGCGGCTGGGGGCTCCGCCCCCAGACCCCCCTTGTCTCCGGCGCTGAGGCTTTTCCCTCAACATCCCAGCAATGTCCTCCCCTTTGTTAAATCGTGGGGCCAAACTGATTACGCATAAGTTTAATATTGTCCATGATGGAAGGGCGGTTAGAGGTATCAAAATAAATTTCGATTTATTATTCAAAAATTGGAGCATCACGACGTATTTTGGTATCTTTCGCTAACTTCCTTTTTTCGTGATGTTACTCATTGCTAAATATACGGCTTTTACCGAGGTTGCGTGTGATCAGTAAATGATCTGTTTGAGTTGTTACTCGGGCCCCGCCTCTTCAAATTTTTTGGCTGCACGACGGCTCTGGCTAGTGCTGTGTTCAAAAGTTAGTCCTAGTCTCAACTCGGGCCCCCCAAAATTTTTTGGTTGCACTACGCCACTGTTTACGCGACACCTGCCAGGCTGCCAGTGTACCTGTATTTGCGTAGCCTATAGCCTATTACCATGCCAGTGAAATGGGAGTTTTATTTATTTCAGAGCGAGTACGGGCCAGCTTTTCTAGTCATGCAGCCTACTCATCTAAAATGGTCACGAGCCGCCTCTGGTGACCAGGCCCGCCGAGAGGGGGGCAGAAGGGGTCACTATCCGGGGACACAGGGGGCCCGGGGTTTAGAATTGTCAGGTTTAAAATGCAAAATTCATCAGCTCAAACTAGGGCCTGCGGACGAGATGATGTCGTTTTTTTAATTCGGGCCGAAATTCGAACATCTGCAGACGACCTTATTTGGCTCATCACTTAATGTTGAGCCGAAATTTGAACATCTGCGGAGACTATGACCCTTTTTTTGCTCATCACTTGATTTTGGGCCGAAATTCGAACATCTGCGGACGCTATGACCTTTTTTTGCTCATCACGTGATTTTGGGGCACCACCGACCAAAGGGCCCAAATGAAATTTTTGCCCCGGGGCCCGAAATTTCTCTCGGCGCCCCTGCTGGTGACTACTGGAACAACAAACTATATTTCGAAAAGATCTTTTATTTTTTTTTTCAACAATTCAAATATCTTTCTAATGAACTCAAACAGTTTTATGCGAGTTCAAGTTCGAGTTCAGAAAAAATGTTTTTTTGAGTTCGAGTTCGGCAAAATAATCGAGTTCTTTCAAGTTCGAGTTCGCAGCCCTAATACCAGCATGTGTGAAGTTGACCTTTGTAAAAAAATTCTATTTTCTTTAAGAGCTTCAAGTTGTTAATTTCGATTACTCAGTAGCCTACAAAAGTTTGTTCAGGCATCGCCACTCGCTAATACTCTGTTCTTAGTTTGATGGTTAGAAGAAAGAGCCTTGTAACCTCAAAGCTGGATCAATGTTAAAGCCATGCAGTTAAAAACAACATCTCGACCGCTCTTTTTTGAGCTTAGTATACCAATTAAGCTCATTGATTTTTCCACTGATGTCTGTATTGCCACTACGGCAAATTTCGAAAGGAATATGGAAATTGGAAAAGCGACTACTACTACTGTTGCTACGGCATGGTTCCGATATATCAAGCGGCGCCGAAAAAACGATAACACTTTTCAGTTTTTATTTTTTCAAAAATTATCAAAGCTATGGTTTTTGTATTTGATACACATCATGACAGAGATATTTAACACATTCGCTGAAAGTTTCAGCTTCGTAAATTAAATGATTGAAATAATTTTATTACTGTACTTTAAACATTTCTGACCATGAAGTTTAATACCGTTCAAGCGGTGAAACTCTCGTCTGCAATGCCGCGATTACGCACGACAACTCACTATGGAGCTGATCTGCGCATAATCCGTTAGTGTTAGTGCCAATCAGAGCTATCTGGAAGGCAGTACTCCAAGTTTCATCAAAAAAGACCAATGGCCTCCGCAATCTCCGGATTGTAATACCATGGACAGCAGTTTATGGGGCTCACTTTCTGAGAAAATTTACAGCGGAAGGAAGACCGTGTTTATAAAACTAAGGGACACAATCAGACAGAAATGGAGAGAAATTTCTCAGGATAAAGTTTGAAAGGCGATTTCGTCTAAAAAAAAAACAGTTGCGCGCAATTTGCGATCAAAGCGGAGGGCACATCGATCACCTGTTCAATTAGCTTCCTATGCGAATGGCATTTTAGTATATTCGGCATTTTATTTTTTTGATAATAATTTGAAAAGCGATGGCATTCCTTCGTGTTTCCACCGAATAAGCTTGAATTTTCAGAAAAAGTGTTCAATTTCCTTGTTATGTTGCACACTAAACTTTAGAATGATTGCTTTTGCAATGTTTAAAAAAATCTAAAATTAAAAGTGTTGTCGTTTTCTCTGCAGCACCCGATATAATACAGCCGCAATGCATTTTACACTTCTACAAAAATTTCTAACAAAAAAAGCGTTTAAAATTGAGAAACGATTATGTTCACATTGTTTAGTGCAGGGGCGTACGCAGGGGCCGCCCCCCTTCCCTCCCCCCCCCCGCAGGCAAACGCACAAAACTTTCATATTTCAATGCTGATAGGCTAATCGTAATTGTTAAATGTCCAGTCAGCAATACTCCTGCATTAAAAGAATATCAAAGTTAGTTCTGGGGGGGTTCAATTTCGTTTCTCGTAAGTCTTAAGGTTTCAACGCGAAATGCCGCAAAAACTTTTTTCATGTGCGTAATTCAGGTCCGGTAGCTCTGCGTAGGTCATGGTAGCTGAAGATATAGATCAGGTTTATAGCTTTCTAGCTTGATGTGTGGCTATGACGTAACAAATGAAAACAAAATGTGTCCAATTTCAACATCATATAAACAATATTAGAACGCCAAATTACGTTAGCCGCAGAAAACTATCCAGGCCGGTATTAAGAAAAATTATCTATTCTGTAATAATATTTTGGAGTTAAGTTTAACACGTGCGATTGGAAGAAAACCGCAGTCGTTTGAAGGTTTTAAAAAGATAAGTCCGGCAGAAGTTGAAGCAAGCACAAAAGCTCGTCTTTCGGGGAAAGTTAGCTGGCGTGGCTTGTGCGCCCCCCTCCTTTTAAATTCCTGAGCACGCCCCTGCAGTGTTTGAAGTGTTAAAAATGGTTTATGGTGGTAACGAGCCCGAAAACTCGAACAAACTTTGCTCTTAGCTCCCAGTGCTTGATTGGGAAGTGCATGGAAAGGATACTGCGCAGCGCTTAACTGCATGTTTTCGCTGCCTGTACTTGAAGGATTCATCGACCACTTCTCACATCAGGTTATACAGACGAATTTTCCAGGGCTTATTGCAGATAATAACGTGTCTGAAGCCGCAGCAACAGTCGCACATATTATCTTAATTCAGAATCTTTTCTCTCGCAGTATCCCCAACCGTGGGAATCCGGAATCAGCAAACCCTTGCTCTAGGACTAGAAGCCCTGCATCAAAAATTGAAAACCAAAAAGGTTATCAACTAGTTGCTTCGCTGGAATAAACATCTTGAAAATTCATCTTGATTTCGCTATCACGCAAGGGGGCGCCCCAGATTTATAACCATACGCCACTGCTGTTCGAAAACGACCAGATTAAAATGCCATTTGATCTCTTTTTACGCAGAGTTAAAACTAAGGTAGTAACAGCAGCGCAAACAGAAAAACACTTTTGGTTAAAAAAAAGCATGTTTTTTTAAGTGATGTTTTTATATAAAAAAAGCAATGTCTTTTTTTGGCTGAAACAAGTATTGCTCCGGCGTAGTAAAAAACGCGTTTTAAATTTACAGTTCCTTGCTTTTAAATAAAAAATAATGTTTTAAATTATCATTTACATTTCGATATTCTGAACACTGAGCACAGAGAGTGATTCCACTATTAGTGATAATGGATATACTGTGCCCCAACTGGTAACATTAAGCGATATTTTATACAATTTTATTTATTGTATAATTTCGAATCCATTCCAAAAATTGTGTTTCATTTGATTCCGTAGAATGATGTGCAGCTTTTTTTTGGTAAAACAAAAGCTTTTTTTTTGGTAAAATCATACCATAGTCGTATATAAAATCATACCATATATAGTCGGTTATATACGGACCAGTGATGGGATTCAGGGGGTTCGCACGGGTTCGCGCGAACCCGTTCTTGGAATGTCAGGATAATCAGCGAACCCGTTCTTGCTTCTTTTTACAGACATCAGACCTTTATGAAGGAACCTGTTGTTAGGAAGTACGATACAAAAGAGAACCTGTTCTTAAAATTTTGAATCCCATCACTGATACGGACTATGATCATACTGCTAAAACCTGCAGAGCACAAGGATCAAAGGACTGCTAGGATCACAAAGATCGCTAGGGACGCAAGTGAGTTATCACTAAAACCTGCCAGAGCACAACTGCACTAGGATCACAAAGACCGCTAGGATCACAAGGTCTGCTGGGATCACAAGGTCTGCTAGAATCACAAGGACTACTATAGGATCACAAGGACCATTAGGATCACAAGGACTGCTAGGGGTGCAATGAGTTATTACTAAAACCTGCAGGAGCACACATGCAAGAACCGCTAGGTTGTGATTCTAGAGGTAGCGGTCTTTTAGCCTGTTTCCATGTTCAAAAATCGTGGGCTTGTGGCCCGCGGGCTTTATTCTAGTCAGGTGGATTCAAGCTCTCTTGCGGCTAATTTCAGCAAAATCGTGGGCTTCCTTGGACGCCAGTAAAGACCTAGCTGGTCTTAATAAGCAAGGACTTTTTGGAAAAAGTGGGCTAAAAAATCTTACTTTGAACTCGGCCCACGTTTAGAAGTCCACGTTTTGAGTGGACATGGAAACAGGCTGTTTGTGATCCTAGCTGCCTGGCGGTCCTTGTGCTCCTGCAGCTTTTTTTGTAATTACTCAATTGCGCTCTTAGCGGTCCTTGTGATCCTAATGGTCCAGGTGATCCAGGTGGTCTTCGTGATCTTAGCGGTCCTTGTGATCCTAGTGGTCCTTGTGATCCTAGCGGTCCTTGTGATCCTAGCGGTCCTTGTGCTCCTGCAGGTTTTAGTAATAACTCACTTGCGCCCCCAGCGGTCCTTGGACCCGAATTCGTTTGTAGTTAATGTATCCAGGTTTATCAATGTTAGGCAATTGGCAGTTTGGCTTAGGTTACTGATTAAAGCACGTTAGGTGCCATGCAGTCTGATCTGTTCGTGCCGGTAGATAGCAGCATATATATATGAGGAACTGGTTCTAGGTAACTAAGTAATACGCAATCCTTGTTCTTTTTTGAATTGATGCTTAGCAAAAGCTTGCAGTGGCTGATTGAACTGCCTCTGACCACCATGTTGTAACAGTCTCAGTTGAATGATGGGTCGATGAACCAATGTATAAATGCTAGGCCTAGCACTTAAATTGGTAAATACTTTTTTTGTAGTTATTAGTAGTCTACCAACCTGTACCAGAAACTGAGAATTCGGAAAATTCTGTCCAATGTGTGAGTGAGCCATAGGGACAGAGATATACCGGTAGGTGCCGGTAACTGTGTAGGCTAATCTCAGTAATGTAAGCTATCTAAGGCTTCAGCTTGAGTGATTGTTTGATTGTTGTTGCTAGGCCTACTGTAAAATAATCAGAAGTTCATCAGTTGTAAGTTCATTACTAAACTATGGTATGTTTATCACAGATCAGTATACTCTGATATTCTGTGCTAGTCTCATTGGCTTAGCATACGGTACCGCTAGGCCTACTGGGTAAGAGAATTTGTGTAGTCTACTAGATGGTTGCCAGTAACTTCGCCTCAGTAACTTTGCCACGTGGTAACTTCGCCACACTTTCATACATCAAAAAATTACATTGCCTACACCAAAACAAAACTTTAAATTCCTGATTGTCGTAAAAAATTTTATTGGGCTTTTTCAGTAAATTTATTAAGGTAACATCGTTACATGGTAACTTCGCCATATAATCGAAGCTGTGTGGGGAGAGGTGTGGGAAAGTGCATGGGGTAAGTGGGAAAGTGTGTTGCGGTGTAGGGGGAGGTGAAGGAAGCTGTGGGAAGAGGTATAGGGGGTGTGGGGGGAGGTGTAGGGAAGTGTGTCAAGGTGTGGGGGAGGTAAGGAAAGATATGTGGGGAGTGGAGAACTGTGGGAAGGAGTGTGGGAGAGTGTATGGGGTGAGGGGGAAGTGTGTTGGCATGTGGGGAGAGGTGTGGGGAAGTGTGTTTGGGGCCCCAACACACTTCCCTGCATCTCCTCTCTCTCCTCACTTCCTCACCTTTCCCTACATCTCCCCTTACCTACCCCACACCTCGACATACTTTCCTACACCTCCTCTTATACCGGTTACCTCTTCCCACATCTCCCCTTCGTCCCCCCACACCCCAACACATTTTCCTACTATTCTTACATCTCCCCTCACCTTCTCAAAGTGTGGCGAAGTTGCCATGTGACAAAGTTTCTGTGGCAAAGTTACTGGCAACGTACTAGATTAGGGTGAGACCTAGTGTCGTTGCAGTATGTATAATGAGTGCTGGTCTAGATCAATGTATAGTTTATTGGTCACTTGGTTAGTTGCCCAACCAAACCATGAGTTTGCTTATATTGAATATTAGTACCCTAAAGCTTTTGATACCACTTGCTGTTTGTTTGATCAATTCACTTGCTGCTTGAGCAATGCCATACACTGATAGGCCTGCAGCTATATTGTATGAAAAGTCTTACTGTAAATATTAGACTAGAATATGTCTTAATTGTATATATACTGGTATCGATAATTCGGTATATCAATATCATGGTACAGGGTAGGCTATATACCGAGGGTCCTACTAAACACCGCAAAGGAGTGACAAAGGACTTGATAACCCCAAGCCTAATCTAATTTAACCCTAACCTAACCCTAATTTGAAGTCCTTTGTCGTTCTTTGTTATGGTATGATTCCAAGTCCTTTGTCATACTTGGCAGTGTTTAGTATACCGGTAAGTCCATTGTCGTCCTATGTCTCTCCTTTGCAATGTTTCAGTTCTTTGCGGTGTTTAGTAGGATTGATTAACCAATACCAATACTGGCATTTTGCAGACTAGAGAGTAAATGCATCTAGGCTGCTCTATTACTGATTATGCTGAGTATATATACGGTGTACTGTTACGCTGCACAGTGTTGCACATTTATGAGCATGGGCCTACTTCGTACATTTCTATGGCTGTGAGTTGCAGTGTCTTAGCATATCATGTATTACCTTAGTCTACCGCAGTGGTGGGCAACCTTTTTAACACAAGGGCCATTTCCAAAAATGTAATGTTTACAGGGGGGTCGCACTGCAGATAAAGCTGGGTCGTCACTTCCACAGAGTCCTGTTTTTTCCACTAAAAATTGGTGTAAACCAAAAAAAAAGTGAAAAGGTCTTCACATCCACAGAGTCCTGTTTTTTCCTAGAAATAAGCAAATGAGCACATTCACGTTTTGTAAGACATTGCCCTTGAAAATAAGCACAAATCTTTCAACTGTTAGAAGAAGAGGAAGGACCAAACAAAAAGTGGCAAAAGGCCGCATGTCGCCTGCCTCTGGTCTGCAGTGTACCAGACCTAATCTGGCCTGTGCCAACTTCTTAATCTTGCGCTGTGCATGGTACTGGACTGGACTGGTACCGGTAGTACCCAGAAGTGGTCTAGCGTGGAATCAAATTTTTGAATCATGAGTTTTAACTATTTGTGTGGCTTGTGTATATAAACACAGAAAGCATTTGGCATTGAAAATTCAAGTTTGTATAATATTGTTTGTCTGCTGAACATTGCATATTGTTATTCTGTGGTAGAGTGCTGGTATTTGGCAGAGGTGGGCACAATTTTGTTAGACATTAATTCGCTGATAACAAAATTAACTTTTTCATTAACTATGATAGTTAATTTGTTAAATTTCTTTTTGAAATTAATGAATTAAATTAACTTCCGTTAGTGCCTGATAACTTCCGTTAAATTCTTGTAAATGCTTATTTTTCCTATTGTTGGTTAAGTTAGACATTCATAAACTAGCAAAATACGACCAATGAGGTCAAAAAGCAAGATAAAAACAACAAAGCATATTGTTTGTGAGCAGAAAAATTGCTTAAGTGCTTACACAAACATTGATATTGAAAAATTTTATGCTTTTTTTAAAAAAGAAATGCCATTTTAGGTCAAAATTGACAATGCAACAAATTTAATTAACTTCCATTAATTGGAGCTGAAATTAGCGAATTAATGTTAACGGAGGTACATAACTGTGTTAACAATGTTAACGTTTTGCATTAACTTGCCCATCTATGGTATTTGGTATTGCTACTAAGCCTACATTTATTGTGTTAGTGAAATGATCTGCCTCATATCTGTGATTGAATTATTGAAATGGCTGTACAGGTGCATTTGTATTCATCTGTTAGCTCAGTTGCTAAGCACACGCTCTCGGTGCAGGAGGTCTGGGGTTCGATTCCTGGACTGGTCAAATTGGCACAGTGTTGCCAACAACTCGCCACCGCTGCGACGTTTCTTTGGAGCTGTGTAGCCCAAGCGCTAAGCTGCGGAGATGGGCCCTCCACTCGTTACATGCTTTGGCATAATACCACGAGTATAATGAAGATGTGATTTGATTTTGATATGTATATGAGATTGTTTATTTGTATTTGAACTTTTCTAAACCAGGTAGCCTTGTAGTTAGATCATAGCAGATAATATAAAATTATAGAACTTGTGAATATATTTTGCTGGATTGCCAAATTCAAAATGCATTGCATTATCATTGTTTGAATTCAAGCCACGAGGTATAAAGCACTTCTGTAAGGTAATGTTTAATAGATTAAGCTATTATCTGATTAGCTATATATTTTAATTGTATTCAGCTCATCAATAAACATTTGTTGAATAATTAGCTTGTTGCACCCAAGTTGCATTTGAAATTGGAAAATGGAAAATGTTTATTTCACAACTTTTGCAGTTTTTGAAGGCTAATTCATTGATATTCATTGACTGTCATTTGTATTTGAAAAGCTTTTCATTAAAAAATTAGAAATTTTAATCAAATCTTTGGTGAAATAACTAGAGTTTTGTATGTATGTTATGCAGTTCTACCAGTGATTAGTTTCAAAAGCAATATTAGTTGACTGCCAAGGCTAAGATGCAGGATAGAATTGATTTTGTCAAAGCTAACTTTAGGAATAACATATCATACATTGTTTGCTTTAGAGAAAGCGCTTGTGAACTGTTTTATGCCAAAGCTAGCAGTGACACAATTGTTGAAGTATATAATCAAATAATTTTTACACTTTATATACCGGTACTGTTTTTGAAAGATTGTGAATTACATATGGTCTATAATAAGCTATTAAATTATTTCGTTGCAATATAAGATTCCTGGGTAAAAACTCCTAACGAATCAAATTGTGAAATCTATAGCTACTACCATAAATAATTAATTTACCTTAATTCAACAAAATTGTTGCCTAAATTGTTCATTATTTTATTTTTATTTTTTTGGTGAAAAAGTATTTTATTTTGTCTATGCATGACAATAGCTTTTGTAAAATACAATAAAAGTTTGTTAAAAAGCAAATATGATGTCCAACAAAACTTGTTTGTCAACCATAAACCGCATTTTTTAATGACTTGCCTATCTGTTACTGATTTATTACTATCTCTTTCCTGTATAGCATTTGCTTTGCAGTGTATTGTCTTCATGGATTGTATTCCTGTCAATGGGTATTGGTGTAACGCTTGCAATGGCCACTATGCCTACAACTGATAAAACTTCATTGGAAACTAAAATTCTGATTACTGGTAAGATAGAAAATGTGTTGGAAACGTTTGAGTACCGGTACTTCTCAAATTACCTCGTTTTTATCTTGAAGGCTTGAGATGGTAAAAATAAGCAACTTACAAAATGACCTGATGTATAATTTGTGAGTGGAACAATGTTTGATTCTGCGCCATTCATCCGGCACGTTTATCATTGGATGTTGCTGATTCAGTAAAATATCTCACACTGCAGTATGCTTTTTCAAACCACATAATGTTAGGTTATCTGATTTGTCGGTGATATTAATAACTTGCTTTGACATATTATATAGCTACTTTTCATGTGTCTTTCAAAATCACAATAATGTATTAAACTTGCACCAGCCTTTTCTTAAATGTGTTCTTGTATTTTGCTTATCAGCCAGTTTGTCTTTTTTGTCTAGTGGCACTGTATGTTGCCTTGTGTAGGAGTTCTGTAGTAGTTGCCACATGTTTTGTATAGCTATGCTGCAATGTCATAGTTGCTGGCAAACATTTTGGAACTGAGTTTTTATGGTGATTATCACTTTGCTTTTATGCACTATTCGATTCAATTAGTTATGGCAATGGTCTTTTGCTAAAACGGCCCAACCAATGAAAAGGGGCCTTCTATTCTCTGAATTGACCTGTGTAAGGTTCAAAGTTGAATAATCATCGAAGTTATTTGCATTTATTAAGTATTTTTATTGCAGACGAACTTAGTTCCATTGACAAAAAGAGTTTATTGGAACACGATTTGCACAAAACATCCAAAAAGGTTTGTAAGTTGTGGATATACTTGTACTCAGTGAGATAGCGAACAGTTTTTTTCTAGAGCTTCATGTTAAACCCTACCCTACCTTTTGCTTGGTTGAGGATAATTTGATTGACTCTAGCGTGAATAGTTCTTCACTTGCAGACATCATTTATCAAAGTCACACTTTTTTGCTAGACCCCAAGTAGTTCACTAGGGTTCTCTTTTTGGGAAAGACAAGAGCTAGTTTGACCCTATATCCTGCTAACTTCAAAATCGTGACATGGCAAAGCTTTCACCAATGAATTTGACAAGGTGGTTGTTTACATTATTGGAAATTAACCACACTTGTACAAATATGTGACAAGGTTTGTTCGTGCTTGAAAAAGTACTGTTAGCAATTCGTTACTTTTGTTGTGAAATCAAAATAAGGCGCTTTTGTGAATATACGCTTGCTTATACTGCATATATCATAAGTTGTGTGAGGTGAAATAGAGTTTGCCTATTTTATTAATTTTTGCTATTTTGTTGGGTTCACATTGCTTAATAAGTTACCAGTTGTTTAGGCAATTTCTTTATTTATGTAAAGTATTTTAATTACACGTTGACGACATTCCCTGCCAAATACGTTGTCAAAACTAATTATGTTAACAGAGTGATTAAGCCAGCTCATCGTTTCTTGCTCGAAGCGTTTGCCAATATCCTTTGTCATCGCGAACATGCAGTGTTAATGCAACTTTCATTGTCTTGAAACGTAGTAATGTGCTCGGTCATTTTGATTGTGGTTTTTCTGCTTTGTATCAAGCTATGGCTAATCTTGCTAACTGCGAGGAGTGCGCGCTTCTGTTTGTTTCAAAGTTTAATAGAGTTGCAGCGAATCAAAATGTGACCAAGTTCTATTGATACAAGTTATATTGCAAAAAAGTGTGAAATTGTGCTGTTTAGCTAACTTAATAATGAGAAATTGTTCATGTAAATCCAGTATCTTAGAGACTGCTGTAGAGAATATTGGCAATGAGTATTAGCTGTGTTTTATTTTAATTTAGCTGTAAAGGTTTGCTGTTTTTAAGCCATTCAAGTGTCTTTCAGTATGCATAGCTTCTGAGATTATTAACCACGTAATCCTAAAATTCTTATTTGTTACAATGCTATTTCCGCGCTGTAATGGAATATAACGGCGATTTGCGAATATGCGGTAACTTGAATTGATTTATAAAGTTGAGAATCAAGATGTTTCAGAGTAAAATTTAGATTTTCATGAAGTTGGTTTCACAATTTGTTTGCTAAGTTGGTTTTTTGACTGCCCCCATCCTTGATTCGCATTTTATCAAACAAAATGCAAATTCTTGACATTTTCCAGTAAGAAAATATTTTAATTGGTTACTACTTTTAGCTAGTAATCATCTTTTTTTAGTCTTATATGGTGGCTATTCTGACAAGTCTTGGATATTTTATGACCCAACCTTTTAACATGAACATGCGAAAATGCTGATTATTTGAAAGTCCATTATTTTGAAGTTTTGCTATTTTGTTACTTTTTTTTGTTGGAAGCGTTAAGACAGTCAAGTTTTTACAATGGGAATAAGTTCTTCAACATTATTTTATCAAATGTCATAACGTGACTTCGTATAAAGTTGGTAAATACAAGCAGCTCGACAATGACGTAGTAATTACGCACATGCACCACAATTAAGCAGTAATGTCTCATCATTATTTCTTTCTTCCATAGGAAGTCAGTTCCCACAAACCAGCTGCTTTCGACAGGCAGATATTTTGTTTCTGATTAAAATTATGATGAAAGCTGTCAGTTAAGCTGTAATGAGCTCATTATAGATTAAGATAGAGGTTTTTTACTCGCTTACTTTATTAGGTTCTAAAATATAAGCATTAGTTGCTTGTAAGTCCGCTGTAAGAATTTATTTGTATTGCTAGTTAGCAGTAAGACAGAAATATGGATTAGACAAAATCAATGATTTAAACAGCGATTTGTCTGGCTAGATTACTTAAGTTCGATCAAGCTGCCTAGCCACTTTCACGAAAGCTGTTGTAAATTTTTGCATGTAAATATTGTTTATCTCAGTTTAGTCTAAAATTATTACTCGCTTATTGACAATGAGTAAAAATAATTGTTTTGTGTATGTATATACGATAAGAAATTAGAGAAACAGACGGGCAGCCAGGATTGCAAAGTAGAATGTATCATACAATGTCTTGGCCAATTACTTTATTATCATCGTCACTCATAGTAAATATCTTAAGCTTTTTCGAAAACGTTTTGCTTGTCTTTTCATGGTCATATAAATAGAAACAAAGCCGCTAGGTCTATACTTCGTTTTGGGAGTAATTTTGGATTATTTGAAGCTATGGTACTCACTCATATGCACGGCAAAGTAATCCTTTCATATGTAGTTGAATTTACTTGGTTTCAAAACGATACTTGCCTCGTCACGATGTGTTGAAATTTCTGCTTTTTCCTTATCTCTGTTGGCTCATAGCACTTATACTTCATGTTACATGTGGAAATTAAATAGACTTAAGGTAAAACTTTTTATGAAACACCAGAGTATATTTGCTTAAGACAAGCAAACACTGTTTGCTCTCATAAACTTATGACGTATCGCTACTGGAAACAATTTCGACTTTGCAGAAGCTGTCGAGAGGTTCGATTGTAGATTAATTGGTGCCAGTAGAATATAAACTACATGTAATTGTCATTGCGAGTTTTGCTTGTACAGTATCTCTTCTGTGTTGTCGTTCGTTCTATCAAGAATCTTGTTTTGAGCCGAAAATGGTGGAAGAATGGAAGTTATTTTTATAGCATTGAACAGAAAGATCATCAGTGTAATGAAAAAAGCTGCGAAGTGAGCTTGTGGTTTTTGAGTGGGCCGCCACTCAACATATGTATCGAATACGGTCGTCTCCAGCCGACCGTAGACGTCTCGAAGCATTTCCAACCAGTTGCGTATCGGTAACCCTTAGGTCATGTCGGTGAAGTCCCCAAGAACTCTTGGCAAAAAGTTATAAAATGCCTTGTTTGCAGTTAAGGAATTGCTGCGTACATTTTCAGTTGGATTTATGCATAAAAGGGAAATTTATTTGTCAGTATGGTTGTTAATTTGAGTTGTCTTATTTTTGGTAAATTGTGACATCTGTGGATGGCGACATGTTCTAATCATGATGAATTGATGCCACAACTATATACCATTTTGATTGTGTGGCGTGGTAGTAACGATAACATAAAATCGGTGCTGCAGACTAGTGTTTCGTAGCATCTGTTTCTAAAATCAACTTCAGGGATACTGGGACAGGGCTTATTGCTTTTAAGCGCCACTTATTAGTCTTTTTAAGTAATCAGGTGCTGACCAATGATAGGGGATGCTGGATCGTTTAAGCCTACATGAAGGGAGTTACTGTTGTTGGCTGTGAAAGCGTGTGTGCATGTGCTTTGCATTCCAAGACAATCTGTAGTTTAACTTAAGTGAGAATAAAAAAGTAAAGAAATAGATGATAGATGGCCAAGATCTATGTTTACTTGCAATAAATCTTGAAACATAATTAATGTTTGATATGCTGTACATATCGCAATTTACGTCACTTAGCTTCCAGGTTTCAAATATTTTTTATGGTAAAATGTTGGGCTTGCCAAGAACTTTGTGGGATCTCGTAACATCAGGTTAAAATAGAAAGAACTAGTTTCTATCGTTGCTTAATACTTATAATACAGCTTGTTTATGTCAAGCTAGTTTTGGTGCATACTCAGAATAGTAAGATCGATGTACTATTTTGCTGGTGCAGTATGAGGTAAATAGACCATTATTGCCTTTGGTTTGGTAGTAAGTTAATTTATTTATCATTACTTGGTGAGTGAAAAGTATAATGAACATCTTGCATAATCCAAGTGAAGGGCAGGAATTCAGCAGCATCTCGCTGCAATTGCTGATGTGCTGCCCGTGATAACCAATGTTAATTACCGTATTCGAAGGCTACGTTGCTTTTTGAACAAGAAAGTCACATTGATACAATTGATATATTTTGTTAGTAATGTGCTATTTTCGATCATTTTCAGAATAAAAGTATGAGTTAACTGCTATTTCAGTCAAAAATTCATTGTTGGTTATATACAAAATAATGTAAAATTAGTACAATCTTCTTTTTGTTTTTCCGGTCCTAACTTTAGCTACGATTCTTCGGGTTGTATATTGTGTGTGTTTTAAATAATGATTTTTGGTGCTAACCGTTTCCTGGGCCCTAAAATAGCAATGGACCATCTCTCTCAAATATCAACCAGTAGACATGCTGGCCTTTTATCGATGTTTAGCAAGGTGAGAAGAACATAATAGTAATTTGATAAAACTAAGCAAGTCACAAATTTTATCCACTGTTTTTGCCAACCAATCATCCAGAAGGTGATTTTTGACATTTCGCGGCGTTTCTTGATCACTTGTGCATCAAATCTGTCATCATCATAGCTAGTGTATGACTTTTATGACTTTCAGGTCTGAGTTTGCGTATGTTGCAAATGCGACCGACATCTTTATGAGCCGCTTCCATTTTTAGATGAACACAATAACAATGGACACGAAATGAGTGGTTTGAACAAATGCTTTTTAAGTTTTTTCGCCATCTAGATTTGCAAATATAAGCTTCATTTGCTACTAACATGAACTCAAATCAGCTCTTAATAATTTGACTGAGTTCAATCATAACGGTTTGCCATTGATGCAATTGTAAGGTTTTTGTATCGCTCTTGTCTCCGTTATATTGTAAATGATAGAAGCAGTTGACATCAGATTTGAAAAGCTTTGCAACGAGTGCCACACGGTTTTTTACTTTTGTGAATGTGCTGTCTAGATGCTAAGTCGCGCTAGATTACTCTGTACTCGTGACACGCGTGAGCGTATAAAGCGAGTACCGTGAAGACGAATGTAACATGTGGAAAATGATTATCGCGTTGCTAATGCAGTTAATCTGCATTAAATTAGACCACAAATTAAGTTTGCCTGTTTATGCTCTATTTGACTACTTGTTGCAATTTTGCCTACAATTGCCGCATTGGTTGCACTGAAACGGTAGATATTATAAGATACGGCAAAGTACTAGTATAGCTACTCAACCCTCTTCCTTTTCTGTTTACCTCTTCATATTGCAGCGCAGGATATCCTTTAACGTTAAGGTGTTGATGATAGTGTGAACAGCTGAATAGCTTTTTCCTGTCATTTAAGTTAGTGCAGTGACGGTTTGCAGCATTGAATAACATTTGGCTATGGCATACTGCACTTAAACGCTCTGAAATTAATGAGTCTGTCACGTTACTCTTATTGTGTTAATACTCTGTCCAGAGCTCTTCACCAAAGACTGGTATTTGTATAGTTTATAGCGGTTAGCACTGAGTACTACAGAAAAGTTATTGCGTCGCAATCAAAATTGTGATAACTTTGATAAGTTTTTGTAATATAGTACGTATTACAGAGCATGTTTTGACTTAGGCTAATGCTATTCGCAAAAATTTATAATATTGCATGGTTGCTCGTGAAATTTCTTGGTGATTAATTTCGTGGGGATTTTGTTTTCCTTTGAGGAAAGTGACAAAACACTGTTTTTTGTCTATAGACATGCATTTTTGGTCCTTTTGAATGTTTAAAAAATTGTAAACAATACTGCTCAAAGCTGTAAATGATGGTTCATTTATTTTTAACAAAATTCATCATTGGTAAACTACACCAGGCAATGTAATGATATTGTAATTGTATATGACGGTGTATTCCATGTCTGACAATGAGTGGCAAAGGATATTGCGCAATAAGAAGACTTTGTCTGACAATTACCATACTTATATAACAATGGCTCAGCTAAACCGCGAGCCTTTGTGAAGAATGCTTTTTGGAATACACGCAAGTTGAACTTTCGATTGACAAATGCGTTTGCATTCAAGAATAAAACCTTTTAGCGTTGGCTTATTTACCATCAGCTTCATTAGTTGTTGAACCGCATGTGTGAAGTTTAGCAGGGACTAATCTATTGACGTCATATTTTGTAACTTTACAGAGCAGCAGATGTCGCAGAAGGGCATCGCTTGATGTGCTGAAAGAGTGCGACACAATTGAAGAAGCTGTGAAATGGTCTGCACTGCGAAGAAGAAGAACGTCTTTACCAACAATATTGGCCAGTTCCAAGAAAAAGGTTTGCTTTCTGCTATTTTGTAACAAAGAAACAACTAATAACCACCTTTTTTACACTTCCATTATGGTTTACATGTGACTTTATATGAAATGTTAAATGCAACTGGTTCTAAACCAGAATTGCATGAACGGACCAGTTCGAACTATTGATTTGATGACGAGTACCAGTTTCCTTTAAAAAGTGTTTTTTTGATTGAACTAAGTCAAAAGTTTTGAGAAGGTAAGCTTTCATTTTTGATCCCGGACCTGAAGTTCAGCTGGTTTGGTCCATAAAATCTGCACCCGTTTATCACCACTCGACGAGGTAACTACGCAGCCACGTTACGGAGGCGATGAATTTTTTTCTTTTCTAACAGATTTTGTTTTTATATTCTTGCTTATTTTCATTTTGTTTTCGCGTGTTTTTCCCCAAATGCAAAATATATTCGGCGAACGCTTACCGGTAGTTGCATTAAATTTATGTGAACATCCGAGCATGTTTTAAAAGTGCCCTTATCGGCATACAAAAAGCGAATTTGCATGGTTGACAACAAAAAAATACTGTAAAACAAGCCTGGTGGAATAAAGTCGTTGCGATACCGTTTGTCGCGTTCTTAAAAACATGTCTTAAATCGAATAATGTGAAGAGCAAGCTGTGATGGAACGCCATCTCCAATATAATCATCGTCGTGGCCATAAAGTAAACCATCAAGACCAATCCTGGCTGCAATATTGCCATCTTGGATCAGTATGGTGGTTTTAGATAATTTGCTGCTTCGGCTTTTTGAAAGAAACCGATTGTGGGCAGGACACCCGTTTGTAAAGTTTACTAATGTCGTTAATTTATCCTTCATCAGTATAGAATATTTTGATGGATACAATAGCTTCACGTTTTTTTTATTTTTGTTTTTGTTTTTTCTTTATATAAAAGTAACCGAAGAAATTAATCGCAATCAGGGTGTAACATTTTACCCGCTTGAAGCAGCCATTAAAAATCAATGAGCAAAATTTTCAGCTGTTTTAAACGATCGAAATTAACTTAAACTGAGCCAAAGCAGGTCGATTTTATCTTGATTACTTCATTATGGTGATGCACTGGTATGTGTCAACTGACAAACCAATATGGAATTTCATTTCTCGCAACTCTAGGGATTACTCATACTGCTTTCGATCAACTTAATTTCTAACGTTAAATCCGCTTTCGAGGAAAAAGCTATTCTCTGTCCAAATATACTCTGCAGGAAGACGATTTTCTAAAAGCAGTTGCATGAAATTTAGTTGCATCTAATTTGTATGCACTCATTGAAAAGTACCCATGAAAAACTTATTTAGAGAGGCATTGTTTTTGCATGTGTGACGTTTTAATAGCAACATTAAATCTATTTACTTGAAATTGCATAGCTTGCATGAGTGCGAAAAGCACTAAGTTAAAATACATTGACGGGAGAAGCTATAATTATGTTACCTTTTAATTGGAAAATCGCATATGCTTTTTAAGATGTGCCAAGACCTTGGTCTTAAACTTGAAAGAAGCTTTGAGGTACTCAAGCTAGTCTAATGCGAAATATATTTAAAATAGTGCTTAAAATACCTTTCAAGTCTCTTTAACCATTAGACCCTGAATATTAATATCTACTTGAGACATTAAATAATGCGAGTTTTGAGATAATAGACTAGTGCTGAATATGGAATCCTAAACTGACACCGGTTTGAATAAGACTTTTTACGGTGCTAGTAATATGTACAGTAGTTTAACCTTAGAAAGGCGAAGCGATGATTTACATTTTTGTATTGCCTACTTTATGATTGGTCTTTACACTCAACTATTTTTTGTAGTTGGGCAAAGGCTGTTGGAACCTGTTTTAAATCCCGTTACGCATTTATGAATGCACCTTTGGTAATGGTTTCAGTCAGTTTATCGCTCGTATGAACTTCCTCGAAATAGAAAAAAGATCAACGTTCAAGTTGTCACTAGCAACACAACTTGCATGCCACGTGACATGCGGCCCCACTCTACCCCAGGGGTTTCTTAATGGATTTCAACCATTATGAGCCTTTTTGGGTGCGCGCGCGCGTCTCTTTGACTTTGAGACACCTAACCCTGGCTCTAACCCAAGCTCAACTTGTAGCTCTGAACCAATCCCAAGCCATACCCGACCCGAACCGTAACTCGTTCCAGAGTTCATGCCCGAACCCTAAAATCCTATCTTAACGCCGTGTTTTCCCACACCGAAATGTCTTGTTTCGTTTGGTGCGGCCTAATGGCCAAGCTAAAAGGTTGTGACTATGAAAGTGGAGCCCGGTTGGTTGAAAACTGTTTGGGCAGTTTAAAGCATTGCCTTTTCACGCTTTTTTAATTTGAAAATATTGCAATATGATTTGATCGGTGTTAGTTGCAATTTGTGTGAAATAGATGACAATGGTATAAATTATGCAACTCCATGGCACTGAGCAAGTAAATGACATATATCAGTGTATGCTATTGAAAGTACAATATTAATATTGCACATTTCACTCGTGTATGATATGTGCTGTTTGTTATTTCGTACTACAGTGTCAGACGTACAATATGTTGCTGACACATTGAGATTACATTTTCACACACATAGCTTTTTCAGACCATGCTTACATCCTCACATTTGCCAGCTTTGTATGTAAGTGCACTTTGCCTACTCAATAGCATTCTCATTGTTATGCATTCTGTGGCTGTTTTTTCTGTCTATCTTGGCTGTGTCATGCGTCAGCAAAGTTTGGTTTCACAAGCAGGTTTAGAAACCCCAATTCGCTGATTTTAGCTCTAGTTTTCTTCAATTCTAGAAACTCATTGCATGCTTAAAGTTTGGAGCAGTTGCTACTTTCGAAGCCTCTAGTTTTTTGTACTAGCGAGCTTAGCAATGTTGATTTCGAATCAAGCAGACAAAATGCGTGTTCGCACTTCTACAAATGTATTCTTTGAATAGAATTTTAATTTTGCCTGAAATGAGTCATTTAAAATAAACGATTTACATATAACACATCGCACTTATCTTCAATTGTAGCTATGGCCTCGCTTTGCTATTCTCGTGGAGTGTTGTCAAATAACAACTACGTCGTTCAATGATGTCTAATTCAAACTTTTGTGGCTATGAAACAGTTGATTTTTTGTTGGTTTAGTAATGCAAGTCTATGGGTGCATGATTGTTGTGCGTTAGCTTGCAAGTCTAGTTATGTGATTTATGTCAATTTCATTTTTAACCACAAAGGGTTTTTGTAAAAGTTGTGCTCACTTTTACGAATAACACTTGGCATTTCATGCTAAAAAAGAAATAGAAAGCCTAGAAGTGGGTTTTTGCGTTTTTGGGTGTTTGAACTACGCTTCTTCCAAATTTTGAGTTTCAACCTTCTGAATTAGCCCTCAGTAGTTATGTTTTCTAATTAGTTTTTGTTTTCGTTTTCTTTGGCCATGTATTGTACTTCTTCTCTTATTGATGATTGCAATGTGTTTGAGGCGTGTACTGTCTTTCGGTTTCTTCCATCGAAGTCATTGTCGCTCAGTGAAAATGGCTTACCTTGATGTAAGTGGGCGGCTTGAGCTGGCTGATGTTTGAAAACAGCATCATAATATCAGGAAACACGGCTTTGTATTTGCTAGTTGCCAATATTTGATGAATAAAACTTGCTACTTGATTAACATTATTGCTATGTAGTTACGGTTTGCAACACCGCTACTGGCTTTCATGTGCTGTTTGTTAATTGGAATATAGTAGGATTGTGAGTTATGGTTGTGTAAAACTGTTGGGTAATTCCAAGTGTTTTTTGGAGGGTTAAGGGAATTTTTCATTATTTCCATTTGTTGTTGAACTGACGTAATTAGTTGTCAGTTAATATTCAGTTATTCACCAATCAGAGCTGTTGCTGTGTGGGATTGTATTCCATGTTGTTTCTACTTCCAGTTAATATTCTGTTTCTGCCTGTTTCGGTGTTAGCTTGCGTCCAACCTGCAGTTATAATAAAAGCATATATCAAAAACTAAAAAGCAATTTAACTGGAGTGTGGCATAGCTGTCTACGTACCACGAAGGTTAAATTCTTATGGGTATATTTATCGGGAGGAATGATTGATCCTGGCAAGGTCATGTATGCTGATCGGTCAATGTGCTTTACCTGAGTGCGGTTGATGTGGGCTGATAGCCCGAAACAGCGCTGTCCCGCTTTGCGGTTACGTCGTTACTGGAAAAGCATATATTGTACTGCTGATACTTTTAGTTATCACTGTGCCTAATTTGCCTCTTAAAACGTTAAACAAAGTTTCAGTTTCGGTTTATTTGTCGTTTTTGATTAGTAAATCACGCATATAGAACACAACAATATCATTAAATGAAACGACCGGAGACTGGAAGGGACCTGTTACAGTCATCTAGTCAACAGCCCCCGACTATGGACCTGGCTCTCTAAAAGAGAGTCGGGTGTATTAGCGTACGTGTTATTATTAGTGAAAAATAAGATGCAACTATACCGACTGAACTTTATATGATGCATTTATTAGAAATTCTTTGCAGTCAGATTTAAAGGCATGGAAGGAGGAGGTTTTGATCGTCTGAGGAATTGAATTCCATATTTTAACGCCCTGATATAAAAAAGATTGTTGAAGCTTAGTACTTTTCGTTAGGGGAACAGTAAACAATAGAGAAGTGGAGTTGCGAGTTCGGTGGGAATGTCTAAGGCAGGACTTCGTAAAATATTGATTTAAGTTAGATGGATGTTGTTTGTGGTACAGAATATGCATGATTTTAGCTACTTCGAATTGATACAATTCATGGAATTTCAGGATCTTTAGATTAGTGTATGAGGGATTTGCACTAGTATCCGGTTTGGTGCCAGTAATAATTTTAACAGCCTTGTTGTGAAAAATAGAGATATAGTGGAGGTAAGACTTGTAGGTAGAGCCCCATACAGGAATAGCATAAAGAAGGTGGGGATAAATGAGAGTGTGGTAGAGTTGCAATAGTATGTTTTGAGGAAAATACCATTTCAATTTACACAGTATTCCAACAGCGCAGGCAATTTTACGCTCAACAGATTTTATATGTGTATCAAATTTAAGATTTTCATCAATCCATAAGCCCAAATATTTAACGGTCTTATTCACAGCTATTTTACGGCCATCGCACAATACTTCAGGTTTTTGTGATTTTGTTTTTGCTCCAGGTGATATAACTAGTGCACTAGATTTGTCAGGATTAATTGTAAGTTTATTAGCTTTCATCCAAAGATGAGCTTTTTCGACTTCACGATTCATTAACATTTGCAGTTTTTCTTCTTTCGAAGTGTTGATATATAGACATGTATCATCTGCATATAACACTGGAGCAAACTCAAAATTACCAAATATATCATTGACATATATAGAAAAAGTATTATACTTCCTTCATTTTGAAAAATACCTTCCAAAAACAATAAAAATTACTATCGGTTAGTGACTATTGTTTAAGCCTTTTATACCAGTTTCATGTCTAAAACGTTGCTTTTTTGAGATTGAGGTCATTACTGCGTCGGCGTTCTTTCTTTACATTTTGCTTTCTGAAAGTTTACGCACTTGCAATTTATTTTTCATATTTTTGTGTTTTTTACGTTCATTTCAAACCGAATCCAGTCTGATTTAATTTGGATTCTGTATCTTCAATTTCCGATATATTAACCTTTGCCAAGCTTTTATTTTTATCGTTTCAAATCAAACCGTCGAGTTGACAACCTACCAGTCATACTTGTTTGCAAGGCCTGAACTTCTGATACCTCACACTGTAGTTGGTCCCCGCTTGTTTACTGTACATTTACCAAACTTGCTCTTTTATTTATATTTTTTGATAATTTATAAATGGCCGAATATGATCAACAATTCAACTGACTGCTATATCAATCCGTCTGTTTCCACATTCTGAGTACCTAACTAGGTAATAATGGATTTTTTCTCTTGTTGCTATTGTCATAGCCTGCTTCTTGCTCACTTGTGTCTGACAAAACATGCAAATTCGGATGTTCAGTGTTCATGGTGGATTTTTATCCATCGGAAAGTCTATTGCATGTCCGCTTTGCCAATCTTACTTTTTACCTCTCAACTTACTAAACCCCTATTTGGTCCCTGTGGCGTGTAGTGTAGTGGGTCATGCAGGAGAAAACGCAGAATATTTTGCGCATTTCAAGTAAAAAAAATCTCTCTCTAAATTTGAGAAAATCTGCGGCCGGTCTGCCTAGTTGTTAAGCGCACGCTATCGATGCAGAAGGTCTGGGGTTTGATTGCCGGGCCTGTAAAATCGGCACAGTGTTGCCAACGGCTCACCACCGTTGCGACGTTTCTTCGGGGTTATGTTGCCTTGGCGCTATGCCGCAGTGATAGGCCCCGCCACTCGTTACACGCTTCGGCGTAATAGCGCGAGTATCATGAAGATTTGATTTTTTTGGTTTTTTCCGTTTGCTTCTGAACTGCCGCAGTATCAGGAGGGTTATGGTTTCTCTAGGTTTGAACCCTGGCGCAGAATACTTCCCGCCAGTCTACAAAGTCTTTTTGTGGTGAAGCCACTGTAAGATGGGAAAGCAAATATGGAATGGAAGAGCCCGATTTTGCATGAAATCGATCGTCCGGGAATAGTCGCGTACGCTTGATGTACGCTATTACATGCCACGTATGGTGTATGCTGTTCCATACAGCGGACGCTATTTCTTCAAACCGATGAATAGCTTTGCGGTTTTTTAATGCGTTTAAGCTCCAAGATTTTTTGATTGTTTTTCGTAGTTTCAAGGCAATTAGCTATTCTAGGAGGCGTGACGAATTGAATAAAATAATCAAGCTTCGATTGTATTCCGCTGCTGCGGAAAATTTTCACGGTAAAGATTGTATTCAAAAATTATACACCGATTGTGCAATGCCTCTGCGTTAAATAAATCTCAAATAACATTACTTTTAGGATTTAAGACATGCAAAAAATGATTGAACAATCGTTAGAAAAGGCATGACATTTATAGTTAGTATCACTCGAAAAGTAGGCCAAAAACTGTAGTTCCCTACCGTACGGTACAGAGCCGAAGGAATACCGTTGGCTGTTTGCAGTGAATATGATTGCGTGTGCCACTTTTACGAGCAGTGTATCTCGCCTTCAGATCACAATTTTGGTTTTAGTTTGAGCCAAAATATTACGAATGTATTTGCAGCGCTTGAGCTTTAAGATACAGCAGTAAAAATAACAGGCGAAGATCAAGATCGGTTAGCTAAAAATATATTTATCATTTTACCAAAACGATGCTGCCAAATCAAGAGCTGATGGTGTTTGTCAAAATTTAGGTTGATCTTATCATTGACTGGTAAGAATTCTCAAACCACGGAGCTTCAAACGTAATCGTGTTTTCTACGAATATGTTCACACAGGCGCGTTTCCATGAATTTTGTCGAACCACAATAAACCTGAACGTAGATTTCCTTTCTCATCATTTCAATGCAATTTCCTGCATGCACTATTCTGTTTTTGGGCTTACACAATGGGACACAAAACTATGTTAGGTACGCAAATTTTTGTGCGTTGAGAATTGCCTTCTGTGTTGTCAATTCAAACAATGCTGCGGCACTGAAAGACGTAAATTTTGGAGAAACAACTTACATTACATCGATGTTATTCACGAGAAGTTGTTTCTTATTCAGTACGCATTTATCCAACATTCCTTGCGGCAGGTATGATTCAGCAGCCTATATTTTCTACAATTAACGAAATTCTGCGGGAGAAAATATAAGGCCTGTTCAAAATGCCGAACGCATAGGTTGCAGCACATCCTGCATTGGCGGGTCTGGGGATGGGACTAAAGTGGGTTCAGCCTTTCTTGAATTTTTGATTATAGATATTAACACAATACCACTATTTCGATAAATTTATCCTATAAAATCACCTTTTTTTTATTCTTATCTCTCTTTGAAAAAAATTGGAATCCACTCCTGATCTATAACAACATCAGAGTAATTTCCAATAGTTAGAACAAACGAGAAAACAGAAAAAGTAAAGATGTTGCAGATATATCTTTTGATGAATTTCCATATTTTTTTGCCAATTTTGGTCTAACTATCGATCGTCACCTACCGGCAGACTGGCAGATGCGTTTGATCAGGGACATGGTTTTTAATTAATTGCGTGATGATTTTAATGAAGCCATTGCCTGTGCAGGACGTTTATATTGCAATCACTTATTGCAAGTTGTGAATAAACAAAAACAATTTGATCTGCTTTCACTTTGCAAAATCATGCATTTTCAAGCTTCGACCATCAACCATACCATGGTAAGTTCTTTTTTTTTTAGATGAAATAAAAAACTCGTTAGACCTCCAATTCATTTTTCCAAGACAAGCTTAAAGCTTTCAGTCATTTCAAATTAGGAGGTTGGTGATAAAATGACTAATTATCCTAATTTCACCGTTGCACCAAACGGAGAGCTTGATTAAACTTAGGTTCAGGTTTTTTGTTGACAAATTTTGGATCGTTTTGGAACATGTTTGCTAAACCCGACTGGCTATGTCGTTAATGATTGCATTCGTACCACAGTTCTTGTGTGCAAACTGCAGACATCAAGGATTAGTACTATCAATGAATGTCTCTTTAAGTACTGGTTTATTTATTGATCTAATGCGAATTTGCACCATGCCTAAACTTATCTCAACAACTAGAACGGTTGTGCAATAGCAGCTGAGAAAATATGCTTATAATTGCATAATGAAGTGCAAGGTTAAAACAACAAAGTGCTTGTCGTCTTTAGCCGTAACCAGTGTCAAGTCCACGTGGTGTGCGAAGTTTTGTACGTATGTTAGCATTGGGAGTTTATTGGGAGTGGATATTTTGAAAAGAAACTTTGCTGTAGAACGTCGACTAACACTGTTTGTTAGCTTGAATCAGCGTTTATTTGCATTGTTTGTGCATTGCACGATTTGTGATGCATATTCTTGCAGTGCACGTCAGTCCCGTCATCAGGTGTTGTTCTTCCTGCTTCAGAACAATGGCTTACAACATGAGACGCATGTCAGCCCGCTTGCTCTGCCAACTCCCATTAATTGCATTGCATTGTAATAAATAAAAGTGCATGACAGCCTGCAATGTGAAGAAAACATTAAGTCATTTTGTATTCAGCTATGGCTAATTGCAACTTCGATTAAGATTGCTACTAGATTGGGGCGAACAAAACATACGACACTAGCACGTAACCCATTGCCCTTACCGCTTGTGCTTTGCGCCTAACGAAAAGCTTTCAATACTAAACACTTCATTATAATCCAAATGGAGCTAGCTTCCTCACTCCCAAAACGAAAAAACGGAAAACATGCAGTATTGTAAAATGCGGGAATCGTATTATTTGTAGCTACCGGTACTCAAAAGCTTTATCAAAATCTATACGCTCGAACTTTGTTGTTAGGTACGCTTTTTGTCCTAGTGATATTGTTATTAGCTTGTGAGAAGTCAACTTTGACAATATTTGAGCACGGTGCAAAACTGAAAACGCTGAACCTTGCGTTACAAGATTTCCGTGCTAAACTAACTGCCCGTCAATAACCACACAACTTAATTGACGTAAAATTGAGATGAAATTCTTATCGCTTTTTGCTCCTTTGTCATAACTTTCACAACATCTTGTGGTTTCTGTTTCTTTAATTAACTTCTTTATAATCGAAATGATCAGATAATGTTGTGTTTATGAGTGTTGTGAATTGCCTTGGGCTTTAATTGGCGCAGAAACAAGAATAATAGGGTGGCATTTACTATGTCATTATAGGGGCTGTGTACGAAAGCAGTGATCGTTTCGCCCATTTGGCTTTCTCACTGCAAAAAGAAATTTATTCGAGGTAATGGTTTGCTTTGTAAGTATAGCGCAGATTTTTACAAGAACAGGATTAGATACAGTGGCAGTGTAATTGGCCTAGCTTGCATTTTAAACAATGCGTTGCTTTTAATTGTGATGTGGTTAGATTTTCAGCTATCCTTTTTCGATATTGTGGTGTTTTCCCCCAAAATGAGGTTAGTTCCTGTCTTGATTACGCAGTTTCAAGTGCTTGTACAATGTATTTGTCGTAGCTCTGCAGTAATGTGTTATGATTTAAGAAGCGCTATGGAAAAATCTTTCTTAAAACGTGAAAAGCCTTGAAATTGTTTGATTTGTACATAAGCTATTCCAAGTAGAGGTACTTTTTCTGTTAGCGAGCTTATTAAAAAATGTAAAATAGATAATATGATGTCAATTTTTTGTGATTTAATGTATTCTCCTTATTTAACCAAATTTTAGAAGAGTTACACGAGAAATGTTGTCCTTCGTTGAATTTTGTTTCGTGTAAGCAGAGCCGTCAGCTAGCTGTTCACATCAGCGAGCTATCGAAAACAAAATAAATGAACTTAATTAAACTTGCGATGATTATTGGTATGTAATGAAGTGACAGAATTGAATATAATATGACAAGTTAGTTGTGTTTTGGCGAATTGCGTTTTAAACGTTGATTTTAATTGCACTTCAGGCCAGAGTTAAACCCGAAGTTCGGGGCCCGATCGGTCCAAACTTGACTTGAATGGTCCCACCTTTTACCTGACCTCACTATTTTTGCTTGGGCAGCTTCGGTGTCTTCGTTTGACGTTTGAAAAATATTGCTACTATGTTATCGATATTTGAAGTTTATCAAGATTGAAAATTAGAGAAACAGTGATTGAATGCCATCTATTCACTTTTGTTGTTAAAAAATGTATTAAAATATCTTTGTTGTAGATTTCTTTAAATGCTACCTATACATCAGACAGGTTTAAATATCGCTTATAAAATCGATATGCGTACATTAGTTTATTACTTGTCTCTGTCTGATATTGACTGATCTGTCAGGTAATTTTGATCTTTTATTGATCTGTTAGTCCGTTTTTGATGTCTTTCAGTGCAAAATACAGGTGGCAAAATTTAAAATTCCTGCATTATGTGTATCTATCGCAAAATTTGTCTCAAGAAATCGAGGTGATTAAGGAAGTTATTTCTTCACTTTGGAATTATTAGTTTGTTTTCTCACGCGGAGGGGGTCGTGTTTAACACTTTATGGTCTCTTCATAGTTTTTATGGCTTTGGAACTACAATTGTGACGTAATTGTTACCCACGTAGAATATGTCGAAATATGATAATTTTTTAATTTATGTCTACGCTAAATGTTTGATTATTTGCGTTTGCCTTCAAATTTTGACTGGTTTCGTTTTTCTTTTAATTTATTCCCTCATTTATTTCCTTTCTTACGTCAAACTCGTCCGGGTTATGTTTGCCAAGCGAGCCATTAAAGCTTACGATTTTTTTTTTGATTCTTCAGCTTCCTTCTTCGCGCATTCACAATCCACTGTAAAAAATGACCTTTGACCTTATTTGTTTTTGCCGTATTACATATGTCCTTCTTGGTTGGAAACATTTGAATCCTAAAGTTGTGGTCATAGCGTGCAGATGCCATGGAGATGAAAAGTTGAGCTTGCAGCTTTGTGTGTTAAGTATATCTTGTATGCGCATGTTAGCTAATTTTTGACGTTATGACCTCGCCAGTTGTGTAAGTGCGTCATTAATTACGAAAATTCCCATGGCTATAAGGTTAATTGTGTATGTTTGAGAGATTTATTATTGAGTTTGCTCAGTGTCCGAATAGCCATGTCATAAGCTTTAAATGCAAGTAGTGTTCTGAATACATCAAAGTAGCCAGCCATTGTGTAATGCGGTGATTAAGTCTAACACAATGTTCACATTATCCGTGCGTATTCGTTGAATCAAGTCTAGTAACAGATGACAATTTTTAATTGCGTTCAATATAATGTTTTTTTCGTCCTCGTAGACAAGACGAAACAGATCTTTAACTCATTTTGACATGTTCGGTGCCAAATGTCCCATTGAAACCTCTTACGTATGTGAATAGAAAATTGCAGTCGATAAGATTCAAGCTTTAGTAATGGGCTTTCATTTGTGTCATGTTAGCATGAAGCGGTATTGGCACTCAGAGAGGAATTGAACGGGCTTGTGGATAGGCCTGTTGTTAAGACATTGCTATCTGTGCTGAAGGTCTTGGCTTGTTCCTTGGTCGATCAACTCGAACACAGTATTGCCAACGGCTCGCCACCGCTGCGACGTTTCTTCGGAGTTGTGCTGCCCGGGCGCTAAGCCGCGGAGATGACCTATCCACTCGTTACACGCTTTGGCGTTATGACGGGAGTATAATGTGATTTGATTTGGTTGGGAGTTGCTTTTTATTTTACAGTTTTGTGTAATTTTTGCTTCCAAGCTACCATTAAGATGCTGCCAATGATAAAAATTCGCGAAGCAGACTGAATTTAACAGAGACACAATGGAAATCTTGTGTGGGAATTGCACCTGAGGCCTTGTGATCGATTAGTGTCAAAAGAGACGTTTCCAGATATTACACCTCGATTCTAAACGTTAATCTATATTCAGCTATACATGATCGATAATTTTAATAAGAAGCTCATGTTACTGTAAATCGAAAATATTTCCATCGTTTTTTTGTCATAAAAATTCTTATGTTTTCTTGCTTTGATTTCATCGACGTTTTAATTGCTTTTACCATTTTTGCAATGTTTATATTCTATATTGGTAAAATAGTCAATATGTAAGTCTTGTGCAATAGACCACACCCTTTACAAACTTGTAATTTCGTCTGGCAATTGCTAGACAGCTTGCAAATTCGATTGCGAGTGTTCAGTACATGTAATACTTCATGTATTAAGCACGCTCAATATGCATCCTATAATCTTAACACTGTATTTTAATCCAAGTTATGAAATAAAATAAATGACTGAGGTTGTTTTCAAATTGTATTGAACTAAAAATTCAACAGTAATGTAGGGAGACTGCGAAGTGAGCTTGCGCTCTTTGAGGCTGCAGACGTTTGGTTGGCTAACATGTCAAATCCGATCAGCTGCATTGCTGAATCGAACCGGTCACGTAGGATCTGTAACGTATGCTCACTGCCGTTAAGCCATGTCGCTGGCGTATCGTTTTTTTGCATTTTCTTAGTCAGTTTCAAATTGGAAATACCAAATGTGATGAAGTGTAGCTTCGTTTGCGAAATCTGTCACTGAAAGGACTCGGAAACGACATGATCGCTTTGGTTTTAAACCTGGTACTTGAGGATTGGTAACATGGTTACAAATTTTGGGTTTTCGTTTGGGCTTGCCTTAGTTATTAATTGTAAATGGAAAAGTTCTCCACCTGAGTTCGCTCTATTGTTTTTGTAGAAGATGTATTTTCGTGTGAATCGTCACCTGTAACTGGCGATTTTTCCTCTTTTTTTTTGTAAAAGCGTTCATTGATAATGAGGGGAAGATCAAAAAACGTTTTCGAAGCAAAAAATTATCTTTCGGACGACGTAGTCTTGGGAAGAAACCATAAAAAACTTGTTGTTCCTTTTGTACCATTTTAAATTCATTGACGCCTAAAAGCATTTCAAACAAGGTTGTCACATTAAAAATCGCTTAACATTTGCTATATTATCATTGAAGAAAATTTAGGGAGTTCTTCCTTGTGAAAAAGCCTACTGAAATATTCGTAAAATTTGAAGTAATTATGTACTTCAAATTTTGTGTTTCTACTTAAATTTTCATGTTTAATGACGTCATACCGAACTGATGATAATTTCCGTGCTAGTGTAGCGTTTGAAATTTTCACTTAAATGGGACGAGTGACAAAATATTTGTCGATTAATAAGCCACATTATAAGATCATTCAATTGAATTTTTCCAATTTTACGACAGTCATTTGCAGTTTGGTGAATCGAAATTTTAATTCGTTATTCAATGCATGTTATGGAAAAAAATTGTGAAATTAAATATTGGGTTTATGATTTTTTTTGTTTTCGCATTTCCTGTCTAGATGAGATGTCATTTTCATCACGCAAATTTAAACTGGCTAGAACCTGTATAATCCAGTTTCAAAATAATACGTTGGCGCATCTTATAATTGCTGTAACTCTCGAATTATCTAGAACTACATTGCTATTTAGCGTTGTTTTGTCGTTGAAGATATTTTATCTTTTTGATGATCAAATGGTTAATTGTTAGTGTGCTTGGGAGTTGTGAAATACGTGTTCTTCCCACGTCATTTTAATAAAGTCATAGGCAGATAATTATTCATTATTTTCAAGACATCTAGAGTCAATGTTCAGTATGTTGGATGTTCGTTTAAAGTGTATGTTGGCAAGTGGTGACGAAAAGCTACTAGTTTCATCAGATGGAAAAGTAAAAACTCTTCCGATTTTTACAAAAGTTTGATAGATCAGGAGTTTGAAGTTTGCTCCGTAACAGCTGGTTCTCTGCATCGATAGGCGTCCGATGAGGGACGAAAGCGTTCTTGCCTCCCCTAGATTTCAACTAAACACTGGTAAGGGTAATGGCTACGGACTGTGGCTAGCTGCTGTTGATGTAAACGAGCTCGTTAGAATTTTCAGAACAGTTGTGTTACCGCAAGCAACCCCTGCAGCCTAACCTATCAGTATCATCACTGAAAAAAAGGGAAATTAGTCGAAGCTTTTCCCTCACTCTCCTGAAAAATTGTCTTGTCCACATCCACCCCTTCTATTATTCCCAAAAACTTGCTTTGTTCTTGCCTTGATGAGACCAGCAACCTGAAGACGCAATGTGACGTGCACCTTCGAACTTGAGCGATCGCCGTGGGTGTTTACAACAATTAGATAGGCCTGATCAGATATGACAGTATTTTCAGTACATCATTGTTAAGCTTAAACGATCTTGGTAAGCGTCGTTCGAAGCAAGGTTGAAAGTCGTCACGCAGTTCTTCTGCTTCAGCCAAACATCAAAATTCCACAACTGATCTCTTTGTCAGATATGGTCGTAGCCAGGCTGAACGCACGACTGATGCATTTGGTGAAACTACTAAACCGGATTGATTACAGAACATTTTACGAAAAAAATGAAATCAAGCGTAAGTAAGGTAGAAGAAACTGTATTTGGTCGTGGTGTTAAAAATATCAGTTAGTAGCGTTGTTTGGTAGTAATTGGGCTCGACTGTGTCGCTACAATATATCGATCACTAGAGATAGCATTTGTACCAAAGTTTTACCATACGTTCAGTTCTTGGTGCAGCTGTTAGCGCACAAACCAATTTTGGTTCAGGCTTGCTTCTAACATGCGGGCTATTAATCTCTTATGGATATTCGGCCCAATCACTCATTACAAAAAGATGTCGCTCGTAGGTAAAAATATAGCAAGTGTTAATAGGCGATTGAATGTATGATGTTGTGCTTCACGGCTGTGGCTAGCGTTCGCGTAGAAGTAGAGTCTTTTTGAGTCAAATGAAAGGCTGCCAAACTTCTTGTATGTATGCGTCATAGTGCAATTGATACTCAGCGGAACATCAAGCTGCCCAACCCACTACCGTACTCGTGTGCATATCAAATTCAAACTTGTTTGTGACTCAAAAATCTTTTTTTCAGTGCTGTTAATTAGGCGTAGAATAGACTTGTGAAACATTGATGTCAAACTCTTAGTTTGGACGTTTGTATTTTCCCAACATACATGAAAGAGGTAAAGTAGACATTTTACATTACCATTTTATCAATGAAAGCTGTGTAGCTTTTATGTACATGCAAAAGCATCTAAATGAAGATCTGGAAGCAGTTAGAGAGTAAAGCAATGTAGTACAGGATTATTGCGCACCGTGTACACACTTATCAAGTAAAAAAGTCATTTAAACGAACAGTAATGCCTGCGGCAAATGCAGTACTTACACCCACAAGTGTATGTAAGGCAGAGCGTGAATCACGATGTGGGTTTACTTGACCCATTCCAAGGACTAGGAGCTTGGAGCAGCTTTTTAGACTGAATATGTACGCTGCTGCCTCAAGGATTATTGTGGGGTCAAAGTGTGGATTGTTCCAAGTACGAAACAGAGGATCTGGATGCGTTTTAGACCGTGAACTACATTACAGAAGTTAATATTCTGCTCATCCAATGCTCATGCTGCTCTGAATTTTTTCTTCCTAGCTCCAAAACACTGAGCTGAGGAGTGAAATCGTTCATTCAAAATTGCTTTTATTTCAAGTCCAAAGGCTTTATGTTGGAAAGTAGGCTACACCCGACTTGTTACCTATCTACATGCGCTGCTTGTTTTCTCTACGAAAGTAGTCTTTTTATTATCACATCTGTCGCAGTATAGGCTACAATGTATGTCTGCAAAAACGAAAGTATGTGATTGGGCTTGATGCAGACCTTAAAACAATCGGCATTGTAAAAATAGTAGGTCTAATGCGCAAGAAATAAATCCCCTAATTTATTTAAATTCATCGTAAAAATAATATCAATTAATAGATTATAAAAAGAGCAGTCAAGATCAAAAGCGCTGGCAAAACAGAAATATGTCTTCTTTGATGAATTAGGCATACTATTTATGTTTTTTAGCTGAGAAAATGAATTAAATTTGGTTTGGTCTATTTTTTTTTGAATGAAAGTATTTTCGGTGTTTTTATGCGGTATTATTATCATTTTTTCATTGTCGTACTAAAAATACCGTAAATTTTGATCCGGCCGTAGTATTAAATACTTCTAAATATTAATATCCGTTTCGATATGCATAATTATGAATTCGTAATGAACCGCTACTATTCAGTATTGATTTTTCTTGACAGAAATTGTCGCTAAATTGAAACTAAGACAGCACAAGATCTTAGAATTAGATTTGACTTGTACCTAGGAAAAAATGAATGAAGTAAGTGAAAAAAAAAAACAGCTTAAGCAATTACCTTGAGGCAAAGTGAAAAATTTCGTCAGCCTTAACTAAAATTTGATAAGCGTAAGCAAGTCTTAAAATATTTTTTAAGTAAATTGCAAAAATAATCATAATGCATTGTCTGTTTCAGTAGTTTTCGTCTTTCAAATCTCAAAATTTTTGTTAATGTCGCGACATTAGGCTAAAGTTGACCAAATTTTTGCGTTAATGCATATAAGTCTTAAAACAAACGTACGTGCTTGAAAAAAATGCCCCATTACTGCTGACTTGAGGCTAATTATATCGCCAGAATGAACTGAGTTTCTTAAAATGATGAGTACGCGACAGTTTACTTGATCTCAAGCAAGATTTTTAGATAGTGTATTATTTAAAGATGATGTCTTTTGGGATGAAATAGGGTGTGTGATTGTTAATATGGGATGTAAACTTTGTCGATTTTACGTATTGATATATTTTGTAATTGCCTAATTTCGATTAATATGCGTTGTGCAAAGAGGAAACGCACGCATTACTGTTTTTCAACATGTGTGCTTTGAAAAAGCGAAATTTTTTCAATGATTTTAGAAAATTAGTTAAACATTAAAGGTATTTGTTAATGGAGATATTGAACAGATCAAAAAGCAATGTTTAATTTTCATTTAGCGTGGGTTGAGTAGAACGTCCACAAAGCTTGTTTCTACGTTTTTTGTGTGCTTTGCCCTGTTCAAACATTCATTTATTTGGGTCAATTTTTGCAATAGCGTTCATTACGGCTATGATTTTTCGGTCGGCAATGAATATTTAGCATTTGCTTGGGTACGATATTATTTATTGCTTAGAGAGGGTTGTCGTTGGCCGAAAAATTGATTTTCATCCGATGCGAAATGACATTGTGCTAATAATTATTTAATCTTTGATATGTGCTCGTGTTTCAACGTTGAACTCGAGTCTCTTTCGTGCTTTTCTATGCCCTTGTTATACATGGAAAACTGTGACGTCATTCGCTTAATATCAGCCATATGCTCATGTGCCACAACAAACGATCGACTTATTAGTTATTACCCTTTTATTGCTGCAAAATTGCGCTGTGTAATATCTTTCGTAATTATTACGTGTTTTGCGTCATCCACTATGCTAAAATTGCCAGTCCATTTCCAGCGCGCAATTTTTGAAACAAAAAATGACTTTTTGGTTTTACTACACCTGTTTGGGTTTACGAAATTATCCAAACATTTCATCTAATGTGAAATATACGGTAGAATTCATCATAGCTTCCTCTAAGCAGACAACCAATCACATAAAGCTGATTAAACTAATTGTTTGTAAGCCATTAAGCAGCACCGGTCCAGATGTTAAAAGTTGGAAACATTTTGTTAAAACTCGAAATGCTTTCGGCGTTTTTTCTGGATCTCGTGTGGAGAAAATAAGCAATACATTTTTACGTGAAAAATTTTTGGAGTTAATTCCGTTACCATATATTGAAAAATAATTAATTTGTTTTCCTGAAGTGGGCCAGATGGAAAGCCGAAAAGGTTTAGAATTTAACTGAAAAATATTTCCAGTTTCCCATCTAGACGGTTGCTTTTTACTATTTATCGAGACAAAAGTTCTACCAAAGTTCTATTCATTACTATGAGTCGAATATCAATTATTTCAATGAATTTTTTTTCCAGGCATCTATGAGTTCGGTTTTAGTTGACACTGGCACTTTGGTGGAACTTCATTTTCTTGTGGATGAGTTAAATCGAAACCCGTCCAATGTTGCTGCACTCGCTCTCAGATTGAAGGAACTACTCAACCCATATAACAAAGTGAGTACGATTTCTCTTTCGAACGTCTTAAGAGATTCAAGATTTAGTACAAGGATGTCCTAACTTTTGATAGAAGCGCCAGATTTGCTAATGTGAATATGCCTGAGGGCCAATAGCCTTTGGTGGTACAGTTTTGCTGCTCTTTAGACCATAATTAATTGCTTTCGCAAATATTTTTCAGTAGTTTTGCTTTACCCTGTCCACATGTCCAATTAAAGCAGATCAAACGCCCACGAGTTTTTTGCATCATAATCAAATTTTTTACTGTCATAATCGAAATGAGCGAGTACGACATCAAATATTTGATTATGATGCGGAAAGCCCTCGGACGTTTGGCCCACTTTCGTCGGACACTGGACAGGGTGGTTGTTTTTGTGTCTGTTGGAAAGTGCTGCTCCCGTACATTGTATCGAAAAAACTGCAAATTGAAGTTAATGGATTGCTGCTTTATATATGTCTGTGGGTGAAATAGCGAATAAGCGACAACATGCGCAAGCCAACCAACAACCCATGGCGGACTTGACTTGATTCTCCTCTGGTTTGGTGTTTCGTCAAATCCTAAACACTTGGTACAACAAATTTTGTTTTTCGCATTGTGATAGATTGTAAATAGTGCCATTCCTGCGAGTTTACCTTTTTCTGCATTAGTCGTTGTAAGGTTTCACTTTCTGCTTCGTTTTAATATTTGCTCTAAAACATTGGACACAAACGTGCAGGTTCATGTTTTACATATTGTGTATGCGCTGTGTGAGTGCCCAGTTGGAATATTTTGAATCTTGTTGCGTCCACGGCCATTTTACTTTCGGTTTTGATGTAAATGTCAAAAAAATCTGACCAGTTGAACAAAAACATGTGTTGGTTTGAACTGTCAATTTTAAAGTTGTGTATGTACGTTAAAATACATTTTTCCTCACAATATTTAATGTGAAGATGACCAAATTTACATACGAGTCTGAGAACTTTCGAGAGATCTATTCAGTCAAACCACTAGCAATTACATCATGCCTTTGAAAAATAAGCAGTCATAAGACCATGTCCCTATTATTTTTGATGAACTCGAGTATATGATTATTATTTTGTTTTTAAGAGCTTTTAAAGAAATTGCTCAATTTAGAAAACGAAACAGTCTTAATATTTGTAATCAATAGATGACGCGTTATTGTTCGACATTATTATATGATAGCTTATTTGTTAAGCACACGCTATTGGTACGGGAGGTTTGGGGTTCAATTCCCCGGTTTGTCGAATCGGCAGGATGTCGCCAACGGCTCGCCACCGCTGCGACGTTTTTCGGAGCTGTGTTGCCCAGGCGCTAAGTCGCTGAGATGGGCCCGCCGCTTATTACACGCTTCGGCGTAATAGCGCGAGTATGATACAGATGTGATTTTGATTTGATTATTATATGAACGATTCAAGAGTATGTCGATTTTTGCAATTTTCTAGTAGCTAAATAGATGGTGTCTTTGAGTTCGAATCTTTTTTAGTGTACGGTATCTGATTGGCTGTAAGCTTTTTAATCTAAGCGCTCAGTATGCTTTAATAGGAGGGTAGTAACCAGTAATATTCCACCATTCACTTCCGTTTGATTTGAGTGTAAAGATACCGTCGCGATTTAGGGTTCTGTGTAATTTTCAGTCTGTTTATATCATCACTGAGTACCACGCGACAATTGTAATTTCTCCTGAACTGAAGGTTTAACTATTTGATTGCGTAATTCTTCAAGCTTATTTTCAGTTGCTGCCTAATATATACCTGGTTTAACAGTAACCTTTTAATGTTTCGAGCTTCTGTGTTTGTTTTAGCGCCCACGAGTGAGTGTTTTCTGCTTTGTTTTCTCGAAGATAGATATTTGCAACCATTGACTTCTAAAAAGTATATTCTATTTGTTATAAGTCCATGTCAGTAACCGTGTAGATGTCCCAGTTACTTAAATCGTTTTAAAAACGTGTGCGAAGAAGTGTAGTGGGCTGTCGTGTTTATGTTTTCAATCGATCCGAATAATAATCAAAAACATACTCAGCAACTGTTTTGATTTGCATATATCGCTTTGGTGTTTCACGTGCAAACGCTTATTACTCGAAAAGTTACATACTCTTTACAGGCAAAGCTTTTTTGCGGTAGACTGCTTCTCTACTAGTATTTTGGTCAACGGGCCGGAGTTCGCATACCCCCACGCTGATCATTTCGCCGCCTTGTATTGCTAAACGATGATACTTTAGATCGTAATTTCTATAAGGCTTAGTTTAAAAAACTTTCTTTTTTGTTGCAATGGTACTTGACTGAAACGACATTTAACCAGTTTTGAAATGGCTACTACCTTCAGTAATGTGCTTAAGACCAATGGATGTTGTTATTTTTGAAAGTCATAAATGTGTGGAGTAAACCAAAACAATTGAAATATTTACAGTCGTCGAATAACATAGAGCCATCTTTATCAATCAGAGATTAAGATGCGCATACTGCATTACTTGCTGTGTTTGTTAATCGTAGTACTAGCCATTCTACTTTTATATCCTTCACACTACGATATATACACCCATTCTACATGCTAATGGTAGTGGTTTCGAAGCTCACCTTAACAATTACTTTTTGGGATTTAAGAAAGAAAATGCAGCCTAAGTATTTTTTGTTTCTAAGTAGAGTTCTTTTTCGAATACTAAATAAAAAAAGGCGAGCAAGATGCTCAATTATCGGTTCTGTGGGGCTCAGTTAGTTAAAGCGTCTGAATTTGTGAATAAAAACCGTATACTCCAAATTTGATAACAGGAAGGGTTGCGCCACCTTGGAAAAACTGGGAACTTCGCTGCTTGCTTTTTGTCATGGTCCAGTTCCACTAAGCACTACCAAAACAAAAAATGGATGCTATATGTTTGCAAGTTGGTCATGCAGAACGATAATGACAATCTCTTACCCAACTTCAATTATTCTTTTTCTGAAGTTCACAATAAATGTACTACGATTTGCAATAGCATGAGGCTATTTCGTTATGCTTCAGTTCAAGCCGCATTTAACTCGGCAGAGTTATTTTGGTTTCATTCGTGTATTTGCCATTGCGTTGAACTTCAATGAACCAATCAAATGAATTTAAAACTCCACTTGAATCGCTGGCTTGCCTTACAACAACAAACGTTTTACACTTGACAATTCACTTCATCAATTGTCAGGTTCAAGCTGTAATTCTTTGTCACTCTGGCCTGCTGTCTATAAATAGAACAAGGCAAATTCGGACAATTTTGGCATTTTTTTCTTTGTATTCTTTTTTTTGTGTGTGTTAATTCTGTTTCTGTGATTGTTGTCAAACTGTTTCTGTAGTATCTTAATTTTTTATTTGAAAAATTGTATTTAGGTTTTTTGTTAATTTCAATATACTATGATGTGCATTTTTTAAGTCCTTTATTTCATCCATTTTAACGCTTGCCCAAACTGTAGCTTGTGTATTTTTTTAAGCAATAACTCTGAACGGTCAGTGTGGGATCTTACGGCGATGGAAAGTTGATTATGTTTCATTTGCAAGAGAAAATTTCACTATTTCCCTGTAACTAGTCCTCATTTTTGGAAGAATACGAGTTTATTACACTGCAAACCTAGCTATTACCTTGTAAAAAGTATTTTCGCTGTTTAAAAAGCGTTTGGACAAACACATAATTTTAACAATTTATTCTTGCATGGCATACAATGTTATTATGATACTATTTATCGTTGTGTGAATATCTTCATAAACTTCAATGCCTGGAGTTAAAATTGCATGGTTGTTAAAATGCACCTGCTAAAACCTAAATTACAAATTACTCTGCTATTTGTTATAAATTTAGCTTTGTAGTATGCATCTACCAGGCTACGCGATCTACTTTGCCTAATAAAAATGTAAGATGCAAAAACTAGTAGCTAAGTTTCTCTGTATTAAATTCAGCTTTTCAATTTTGCGTTATATTACGTTTATATGATACTCTTTCTGTTCATTGTATGCCACACGCCTTATTTGCGAGTCTTTTGTTGGAATGGGCTACCGCGGTAGATAGACTGCAAGCTAAAAATGCATCCTCTTTTATTGCGATAGAGCTACGAATGTTGTTTGAAGAGCTCGGCTAGGAGTCACCGGCCTTCTACCTAGCAATTTAAGGTGGGGAAATCCCGTTAAGTGCCTTCCCAACGGCACAACCAGCAAACTCTCATTGTCCTTTTTTATGCTGAGCGTCAAGCAGGGCAGCTGTGAAAACAGTTTTAAAGTCATTGGTTTAATCCGATTCGAGCCCGAGTCTACCGCTGCAGAGGCTGACTTTCTATCCACTCTGCGATCTGATTGGTTATTCTAAAAATTGTTTAAAACCATGCTGTACTGATAAAACCATTTTCAGTAGTTTCAACTAGCGTTTTCTCGTACGACAAGAAGGTTCTGCGTGATTATTTTTCCCAACAGTCTGCCTATGGGTTTATAACTGTTCTTTCAATAAGTTTTCGTCCTTATTTAGGTTGTATGGTTACCGAAATCACTTGATACTCAGGATGAAGAGCCAATTCGTGTCAGTCCTCGTCATCTTCCTTCTAAGGTACTAATAATTACTGATTGCTAGTTCGTAGTATTTGGTGGAGAGCTTTTATTAGCATTTACAATCAACTGGTGCAGATAAGTTCAAAAATATCAATGTCATGTGTCTTAAAATGTGTCAGGTGTTTCGCTTTTCAAAAAGGTGTTTTTTGCATTATTTAAATGTCAACTAACGCAATGTTTTTCGATTTTTTGGTCGTGGTTTTACTTTTCCGGTTTGGTAACGTTTTTGCTACTAAAATGTTCCGAAAAAGTAGACAGATGAGGCCGGGGGTGGTATAAATTTGGGTAAAGAATGATCAGATGATATCAACAAAAAGTGATTTTCGCAGAGAACGGTACAACGACGTTTTGATGGGCAAGGTGGACTTTTCTCAACCACAACCACTGCCACTGGCTTACCAAAAGAAGAACCTGGACCTGTGAAAGCAAAGCGATTACCAAAAATCGTTAAAGACAAGTCAACGCCAATGTGAGTGTAGATATTGCAGATTGTATATTATTTAGCAAAGATCTTATAAATGTTTTGAGTGAGCATAGTTTGAATCATTTTCAAAACACTTGTTCAAAAAAAAACCTTTACTTGCGTCAAAGCTCGAATTTCCACCGCAGATTTTAAGAATGAATTATCACAAAAATATTATTTTCCTCTGTGTCTGTTTTCATTAAGGAGCCATCTGTAGGGTGCTTCGACCAATACTAAATTTTTTTTGCTAATCACATTTTGTTTATCTCTTACCTTTAAGGTTTATGTTTACTGTTTCGGAAATTACTATTTCTTTATAGTTTATTTGCTAAATAAATTTATTGTGTTTGTTTTATTGTCTTTATTAAGGTTTGGTTGTTTGTAGTGCGCTTTCTTTCTTGTAATTTATTGTCTTCCTGTACATATTTTTTCTCCCATTAAAAAATTTGTTCCAAAATAACTTCTTGACTTGTGCGCAAAATACGATGTTTACCATGTACTGTCGCGAGTCTAATCAATAAAGAAATGGAACAACAACAATAATAAAATGATAAACAAACAATGACATAACAAAAGTTTTCATATTTATGATTGTCTTGCTCTTACAACAACACCTTGTGTTACTTACGCGCCAGTGCTGCGTGTTCCCCAGTAGCTGATAATTCTGTACGTTGACTGCACGCTGAATTTACCCCGTCCGCATGTCCAATTTTAATGGGGTTTAAGCCCGTTGTTCTTGTTCTAGTTTCTGCGTCATAATCAATTTTTTGGGTGTCATAATCACTTTTTTTTCATCATGACATCAAAAAATTGATTATGAAGCAGAAAGTAAAACCAACAACCGCGGGCCTAAAGCCGAATAAAATTGGGCATGTGAACAGAGTATATCTGACCTTTGAACCTTACCCTTGCAGTGAGGTAATTCCGTCTGGTATAGGCCCTTTCCAATTACCATGTATTTCGGTTTTCGAAATCGTCTTGCTGCTGAGTTGAAAGCAGCTCCAAGCAAACGCCTTTGCTGGGTCTGCATTACACACTTTTTCTTCTGCCATTGGCTTCCAGGGCTCCAACAAACGAGGTTTCAATCTTACCAATAAATAAGGTCTAGCATAGCAAAGACAAGCGTTATGTTAACATGAATGGTTGAACAACTTTGTCGTACAAATCAACTAACGTTTTCTATATTGTTTGTAGCGGTACACCACTGCATTCGCGATGCAGCAGCCCCATCGACGTGCGTCCGGCGTCGTGCCACATGAATCGCAGACAGACGTTTCCGAATATTTCATTATCTCGTAAGTTTTGCTAAGCCCAGACTCAACTCACAATTTCAATCAGTATTTCACTGCAGTATGGGAAACAATAGGTTTCTGCAGGTCTTGAAAGAGTATGAATACTTCCAGGTTTGCTGATGGTTAGCATATGCTGTGTGATAGGCCGACGTGTCGATAGAGCTATTATTTAGTGAAATATGCAGCATCAGCTATTTGAGCTGAATTGTATTTTTCAGAAACACAGAAGCTATCATTTTCCTTCCAACATCATTCCGTCCCCAAGAAAAGTAAGTTTGTTTTTTTTAGTTGCATATTCATCCTCCCATCACGAAAAAGCGATCAAAGCGCTATACGAGCTCGCTTAGGAGTTGCCAGCCATCTGTCTACCACACCAGGATGGGGGAATTCCGTCAAGTGCCTTTCCCAACGACACAACAAGTAAACTTGCCGGCTTGTTTTCCACACTGTCCCTCTAATGCTGAGCGTCAAGCAGGGAAGCTGTGAATACCAATTTTAAAGTCATTGGTTTGACCCGACTGGGAATCAAACCCGAGTCGTCTACAGCTTAAGAGACGTAAGCTCCATACCACTCGGCCATCTGAGCTGTTAGAAGAATTTATGTAGTCGTAGGGGCAAGTAAGGTGGTTACTGCGATCTGAAGGTTAGGCAATAGCCATGAGATATCGTGTGCAGATTACATATCCTAGGCTACGGTTTGATTCACTGTTGAATTTGATCTCGTTTGATACGATAGTTGCTAACTCGAAGAGCGCTTGCTCACTTCGCAATCTTCTTCAATCATGAATTGTGTTCGAGTTCCGAGACACGGCAGTACACCTTGAGCAAAAATGAATTCTGATTGTATAATAGACTCAGTAAGATTCTTTTTGAAGTAACTATTTCATTATTTCAAAAGTGGTTAATAGCGTTTCTGGATGCAATTGACGAGCCATTACGTCATTTAGTTGTTATTTTTATGAGCTAGTCTTTACCAGGGGATTCAAATTCATTTCTTCATTTTAGTCTCAGCTATATCTTCTGATTATGAGAGCGATGAACCCTCCCCAATGGTTATCTCCCCCCACTCCCCATTACTAAGGTCTAGATCGGTAAATGATCGTCGAGAAACCACCAGTTATCCGCCTGACTCCATTCCGCCTAATATTACGATCAATAATCAAGAGGTGAGTTGTTTTAGAAGAACGTGTGACCTTACAACTAGAAATGGCATGAAATTGGCAGCTTAGTAACCAAATATTCTATCCAATTTGCAAATATGGGATAATGTTGCTGTTTTCGGTTCAATATCAGTATTTTGTGTGCCCTATGTTTGATAATGCAGTTGTGCTCAGCTTACTTGCAAGAGACATGCGTATTGGGCGCCACGTAGAATTAACAACAAGACGTCAGATTCTTTGGCTTTGTTGACCGTACTCTCATCTGTTTGTCTGTAAAATTTGCAAATTTCATGTCATTGCTGCATTATTTGTGCATCTACGAACTTAATGACAGACAAATTTTCATCCGGTTTGAATGCGTTTACGCAGAGCTGTTTTTGCAAGACGTAATTTGATTTTTTTGCATATTTGTTGCTTAGATGTGGTGATTCTCAACAGTTTGAAATTATTTCTTTTTTAGATTGACTGTAAGAATCTTGAAAACCTAACGAATGCGTTGACATTAACCATTGTGTCCCTGCTTTTGAAAACCGTAAATTATATGAATTGTCCCATAATGTCGTCATGCTGGCTTGCTCTTTCCGTGCTTTCTATTTGAGTTCAGACTTTTAATTAACTTTTGAGTGTACATTTATAGTTATATTCTCCACGTAATGTCATTACTCCACCCCCTGACGAGGATCCAGCTGAGAACGAAACAGTTCCGTCCTGCTTCAGTAGAAGAGGTAGCCAGCTTGCAGATGAAGGATTCGTGTATTTTGAAAACTATCAAAACGACATATTGGAAAACGTTTACGACTGGAATTTTCCCATATTTGCTCTGGCCGAAAAAACGGAATGCGTTCTCAGTCAGGTACAATAGTTACACTAAAGTTAAAAATTCTATTCATTTATTACCGATAGTCTATCATCAGTATTGAATATTTGTCGAATAATGGATTGGCGGTACAGAACTTAAGAATATTTTTAGTTTCAGTTTATTTGTCGCTTTTGGATCATATCATAATAACACTCTCAAATATAACACACTACAAATTACTGAAAGAAAACGACCGGAGACCGGAAGGGACCTGTTACGGTCATCTGACCAACAGCCCTCGACTATATGGACCTTGTCGCTCGCATATGAAGTTGTTTTTGCGTAAGGTTTTTGTAATAACAGAGTAATTCTTGAAGCCTAATGCGAAAACAGCTTTCAAAGCTATTCTTACGTATTTTTTCCTTTAGTTTTTGTGGTAATGAGGTAATCACTGATTGCATTATCATCAGAATATTAGCATACGCTTGGCTCTCGTTAATTTCATTCAAAGTTTCGCGTTGCGATAGTTTTGTATTTAATGCTTTAATTTCACAGAATAGTTTAAATTTCGCATATCATGTCATTCAAACGCAAAGCTAGTCGTACCATTGCATTACTGTGTCCATTGGTGAATTTTTAAGACTTGCTTTAACATTTGGCTGACATAAAATGTTGGGATAAAAAGTGAAAAGCGAAATTGCATTTTGATCGTAACAAAGACGTTTCGGCGGCATAAATGCTCTGTTGCACCTGCTATCATCAGCAATATAAGCCAATGTGTATTACAACTTCAACATTAACATGAGCAGTGATGGACACAATTTAGTATACACTTATGCAACTGGCCAAAATAGGTTATATAACGATTACGTCATAAATTAAAAAGTTGACATTACGTAGCGTATTGGAAAAAATTAAAAAATACAACTGGACGAAAACATTTTTGAACTCCCTTTTCCTCAATTTAAAATTTCTGTGATAGCTTGAGTTGATTTTTTGCAAGAAAAGATGTTTACTGTTATTATGCAATAGTTAAACGAACGAACGACTCATTTCGAGGTAAAAATTTGCATATGTGCGATTATCTTTGCTTAAAAGCAACTTAATTTCTGAACACTTTGTTCAGCTGGAATATTTTAGACTAAAATCAAAGTCATTGCTCGAAATCATTAATATCTTATTTTATGTCCTGATTCAATTTTGTATTTCCCGGCCGTATAATTCGTTTTGTATCGAATAATTTAAGTTAATTTTCTTTTAAGGTAAAATATGTATTGATTTTTATAGTATGACAAGCGACTAATTTCATGGTCAAATATCGCATGTTCGGGTCAATTTATCTGAGCTGTTAGTCTGGAAAATTTCTTTTAAATGAAACGAGATACTGCCAGTAGCTTGCCATCTCTGCAGCAACTTTTTGTCACTTAAAATTGCGACAAACTCGAGGCTTGTGCAACACGGAAATGACGTGGATTTACTTTTTATATCGTTACTTTTTTTGTAGCGTTAGGTCTACTTGTTCAATGTCGTCACTCTGATCGAATGAAATACTTGCTAGCATAACTACGTTACAATAATGCATCAGCGAACACGAAAACTGCGGCTATAACGAAAGAATTTAAAGTTCATGTTTGTGTACCGGTTTGTTTCGGGAAACTCTTAATCAGTTTTGTCATTCAAAGTATTGAAAATCTACATTTGCTGATTTTTTCGTTCAGGTTGATATGATCATGATTTGCCTCATTTCCTCATGTAGAGTTAGAAATACTTTACTGGTAACTTTGTGTTTTTGCTCGGTTATATTACTTATAATTTCGTTATTTTTCAGACGGCTTTTAAATTATTCCAAAGTACCGGTTTGTTTGATGCGTTTCAAATTCCGAAAAACAAGTTTGTTCGTTACATGAGGGCGCTAGAGAACGGTTACCGGGAAATACCTTGTAAGTGGCAGATTGTTACTGTTACCTGCAAAATTCCATTTAAAAAATGTAGTTAACAACGTCAGATAAGCAGCTACGGCTTAGCCCAAAATCTTTGAAAATTGGACTGTGATGATTGGCAAAGGTGTCTTCGACCAGTTGATTTTGTCTGTGTTTCATTTGCAAAGTCTGGGCCTGTTTCGTCCTTCCCCCTTGCGAACGCTTTGGGTCATATTTGCTGATGTAGATTTGTTAAGAAAAATGTTGTTTACGATCTGAAACATTACACCTAAGCTGTGATGTTAGTGGTTAAGCATGCCCACATTGCGAAATCGAGGAATCGGTGCCTATGTATGGGTTATTTCAACAACATAGACTTTTTAAGTGTAATACGACTCTATTGCAAACATCATTTGAAACAGTGTGGTGCTTTGATTGGTATCAAATGTATGAAGATATTTGTTTGATGTTTTAGTAACTAGTTATCACAAAACTCTTATTTCTTCAGATCATAACAAGATACACGCGGCAGATGTATTACATGGGTGCTGGTTTCTATCGACTCAAGAAATTCCAGGATTTCATCAAAATTTTCCACTTTCTAGTTCTGACTCTTCTGGTGCGTTGCCATTTGTTTTCAAAATTGAAAAAATTTACAAAATTTTGATTGAAAGCTACTGGAAAGTAATTAATCATGTGAATTTTTTTTATTTTGAATCAAAATGATTGATGTGTTTCGCTTTAAACGAGATCAAATTTAACCTAAGCGTTTTGGTAGGTGCAAGTATTGGGAAATATCTAACTTGTGTAATTATTTGAATTTTGTACTACCTCTTTATATTGATTCATTATAAAATGGTCTTGCCGTGTCGTCCTTGAAATGTAGGCATATTTATTTTGAATAATTCACCGGCCTGCTCAATCAGTTTATTAAGTGCCCTAGATTAAACCCGTAAGAACACAAAATAAAACAAAAAACACATCCCGCGTAATTTTTTGCAGATTCCAGGTTCACGATTTTCATGTGTAGAAACCCAAATCTGGTCGTGGGTTTAATGCGTATTTTCGTTTCGTTTCAGATTCCGATAGCGGGACAAGCACTGTGAATCCTCGCCAGGTCAATAACATTGGTCATGGTTCTCTGGCCCAAGCCATTCCTGCCCTTGAGTTACTGGCGCTTTATCTGGCCGCAGCTATGCATGACTATGACCATCCTGGAAAAACAAACGCGTTTTTAGTAGAAACAAGACATCCATTGGTATGTTGACAGACGCTAACATTATTTGACTACTTGTCGATTTGTGATTAGTTTTGGCGTAATAAATTCTTCATTCTAAAGCAAACAGTGATATTGTTTGTGACTTCGAAAACTCTACCGTCAAAACACTTGTATGCATTGTAAATATTTTTGAATATTATCAGTTTTTCATAATATGTTCCATATTTTTGCTTATGCTCTGGTAAACATCTTAATTTGACGACAGTGTAAATCATTTTATGACTAAACTCAATTGTTTTTATGACTAAATCATCTTATTTACAACTCATGTTGATTTGTTACTATATTTTTTAACAACTTTTACTTTTGAAACGTAATTTTTGGTTTGTATTGTTGAATACGTATTTCAGGCCTCATCTGTTTTTTGTGTTTTAACTCGAAAAATTATGATTACCGATTGAAATCTCACTTAGAAATTCGTGGTACGATTGACTGTTTACAGTTTATTATTTTAGGTTTTTGGCCTTACCACACATCTGTTTATTGAGACTGTATTAATTTCGGTATGTAACATCCAAAAATAAAACAATCATACACATTAGCACATTTTTATTTCGAAGAAAAGGAGTTGAATTTGTTTTTAAAATATTGTTTTAAAAAATGCAGTATTTAATGGCGAGCTACTTTTAAACGCGTGCTTTTTAGTTCAATAATTTCACCACTAAACCTTCTGTGGCTGGTTGTTGAACCGATGTAGTGTCTTCTAGAATCACGCCCTATTATCAACTACAATTTCTGTCGAAAATTTTGTGCTTGTCTGTTAAAGTTTCAATTATGAACAAATTAATTTGATATTCACACGTTTTCCTTACTCTTGTAACGTCAGGAATTGGCAAATGGAATATTCTGAACTTTTCACCTCTCTCATTATGATTAGTTTGCAATTAGTTGTTTAAACAGCTGTTAGGCACATCTGGATGGCTATTTTTGCGCAAGTTTAAATGTTCTGTTTGTTAAAATTTGCCTAAAATTTTGTTTATTTCAACTATAAGTCGATTGATTTAGTAATGTGTTATTCGGAAAATCTCCGACGCTTCATTTCTCGTTTACTTTACTGAAATAATTGATTTCGTGTCACATGAAGTATAGCCCAATCACCTTCTTACTCTAAAAAATATGAAAGGCGATGTAAATTTTATTGAATTGTAATAATGTTTGATGAAACCTTATGGTGTGTAGCTAATAACCTCAACTCTACATAGGTGCATAGTTTGCGCCATGCACAGTATGCAGAATGATCCTACATGGCTGGTTTTGTTTAAGGCTGGAGCAGATCGTATATACCAAGTGGCTGCTGACTCAAAGAGCATTAATTTAACACACACCGCAATCTTCCTTAATCACTGTTGAATTTTTAGTTGAAATCAAAAACTCAGATCTTTACCATACGCGCGGTATTACGCCGAAACGTGTAACGATGGCGGGGCCCATCTTCGTAACTTAAACTTAGGCGTTGCAGCGGTGGCGATGCGGTTGGCGACAACGCTGCGTCCGGTTTGACCGGCCCGGGAATCGAGCCCTCAATCTCCTGCACCGATAGCGATTTGCTAGGCGACTGAGCTAACCGGACGGTGGAATTGTTTCTTCAATAATTACAAAATAACCGAAGGTCGTATTTTAATTTCAGGCCACTTTTTACAACGATCGATCTGTTCTGGAAAATCACCATGCTTCAGCATCTTGGGGTCTGTTATATTCGGATAAGAACTTTGATTTTTTGGAGCATCTTGACACAGCAGAGTGGAAAAGGTTACGATTCTTGATCGTTGAGGCTATCCTTGCAACTGACTTGAAGAAACACTTCAATATTTTATCTCAATTTTCAAGTAAATCCCAGCAATCACAATCTTGCTCCACCCCTTGCAAAGATAAAGTATGTGGCCCTTCTAGAAGAAACGGTAAGTTTTCAAGTTCTATTTTCGATGATAAGCTCTTCTATTGTGAGATTTGAGCTCTTAATTTGGTACGTGTATTGTGTTATGATGATTTGCTGTGACCAAAAAGAATATGTAAAATGAAAATTGAACCAACACCATGCAATAATCACCAGTATAAAATTACGCTTTCAATCTCTTGCAATTACTGATTTCAAACTAGGTCTTCGACTAAGCTTGCAACGAGTAGCGGAGCCCATCTCCGCGGCTTAGCGCATAGGCGACACAGCTGCGAAGAATCGTCACAACGGTGGCGAGTTGTTGGCGTCACAGTATCCGATTTAACCGGCCCGGGAATCGAACTCCTGATCACCCGCACCGAAGCGCTATAAGTACGCCAACATCAACTACTGATTTATCAAAGAAAATTTAGCATCAGATTAATCGGCGAACTAGGGTTTTCATTGCAAAATTTGAGTTTCTCTTAAACTTTACGTGTTAGGCATCAACTGGTCTGCCGACGAAGATAGATTGCTTGTATGTCAAATGGTAATTAAGCTTGCTGATATTGGTGGACCTGCCAAATCTAAACCCCTCCATATTACTTGGACTAAAGCTATTTGTGAGGAATTTTTTAAGCAGGTAACTTTGTGTTCTTTCGTTGGCCTCCATTTGCTTTCATTTTCACTTTTAGCATTCTAGTGGTAGGCGGTTTGAACTGGTTTGAACCGGTTCTAATTGCAATTTCCAGCTGAGCTGAAAAGCCCCTGTTCATGTACATTGCAAATGGATTAAGGTATTTTCCTGAGGAATTTGTTAATACTATTGACATTTTTTTTTCCATTTCCTTTGCATCTTGGTTGAACTGTACGTCTGGGGTCACAGAAGTGTATAACCAATTAATGACCTTTTTCCATCATGTTTAACGCTTCTAATTTTACTGATTTCTGATATTCTGGCGCATTTGTGTATGTGTAATTTGTCAAATGAGTTTTTAAAAACCATTAGGATTTGCTCATAAATATGCAAAATTATTGCGCTTAATATGCACAGACAATAAAATAAAACAACAGTACTGTTTTTGCATATTTCTTATTTATTGTATTACAATTCAAGTAAAGAAAATATGGTTGGACAATTGCACAATGCATAAGTCGCACTCACAAGTAAGATATTTTTGTGGTTGCTGTGAAAAGCTTGTAAAGTTTGATTTTGTGAAACATTCTAATTTTGAAATTTATTGATGTTTTGCTTTCAGGGAGACGAGGAGCGACGTCTTAGTGTACAGGTGTCTCCGTTTATGGATCGGAATAAACCCCAAGTTGCGGAGTTACAGCGGACTTTTATTAACAATCTTATTACTCCTATTGTATTTTCCATGCACAAGAGTGGAATACTCGCCGGAGAAGTACCTGAAGAGCATGGTAAGGCATTGTGGTTTTTGCGAGTTTCCACTTGCTATGACATCTAAGAAGTTAACTTCAACGGCATAGTTATAGATGAAAGTTTAGATTTTTTAAATCACCGAGATACTGGTTTTTCTTGTGATTCATTGTTATTTGGCGGATAAATTGAGAAAAACATCATTTTTATCTCAACGCTTTACAAGATTTTGTAGTTTTAGCTTCAAAGGTGCTTAACAACTTCGCGTAAAAGTCGAAAATCAAATCAAAACTTCATTTTGCTCGTTGTATTACGCCGATGCGAATAACGAGGGGTGGGGTCCATCTCCGCGGCTTAGCGTCTGGGAAACATAGCTCCGAAGAAACGTCGTTGTGGTGGCTACTTGTTAGCGACACTGCGTTGATTTGACCGGCCCAAAAATTGAACCCCAGACCTTCCGCGCCGATAGCGTGTGCTTACCAACTGAACTAACCGACCGGAAAATTTGCTTAACAAATGAAATGGCAGTCACTGTTTTGGTGGTTGTAAAGATGTTGGCCAACAGATAGGGAAAGTTTTTTGTGGATGTGTTTCTCTGGAGTACTTCTACAGCAGTTCTAAGTAATATATTTTTCAGATCTGTATTGCAAGAAGGGTCAAACTCCTGAGCAGAACCTGCTTGTTGAGCAGTTGAAATCGAATTTAAATTTCTGGAAGACAAATACCTCGCAAACGGGACAAGAAGAAATGCTCGAAGCTTTTAAATTCGCGTTGCCTCATCGATTCAGTTTTTCCAAGTATGTTAAGTCAGAGAACCGACACCATGTTGGTTGTATCATGATGGAGAAAGTGTTCACCTGCAATTGGTTAGCGGTGTGTGAATGCTCGAATTGATTAATTTACAAGCATTATTTTCATTTTGCACATGTGCCAGTAGTTTAAAAGTTGCGTGTGGTTGGTATTGTGTGGACACAGCTATGCTGCTTGAACACCACGCGCAATAGGCTAATTCCAAATCTACTCTCTTGCATTATGATAAAAGTGTTAAAAGTTTCCGATAAAAGTTTACAGTAATGTTGACCCAGCGTGAACACTGAACAGTGTTAAATCTTTAGCTACCAGAAACTCTGAAGGAGCATTGTATCACAAAAATTCTAGGATATTATTCTTAATTAAATAGAAATACTGTTGCGGACTGGCTATTAATTTCGTTTTGTATTGGCAGTTTTACCACCTGTGAAGAATGTCGGGAAAGCACTGCCTCTAGCGACGGAAATCTTTCAGAAAACGAACCAGAAGGCGACGCTGAGACCACAATCACGTCCAAGCAAGATGACGATGTGTTTGATTCGATGAGGACTACTATAGCGCATCGAGATCGTTTACTAAATAGTGCTGATCGATAAGTCTTCTGTAAGCCCTATACCTCACTGCCTGTAGTTATTGTCATGGTGACGTAATAATGACGTCATGGTGATGCAATACTGGAACCGAAAGCACGCTTGTTCTAGACAATTACCTACTGTACAATGGAAAAAGGTCTAATAAAGCTACAATTCAAGTTTTGATTAAGATATAATCCATGTTAACTTATTTTCTCTAATGTCCACTTGTACCTGCATTATACTCGTTTTGCTATAGAGGCTATTTTTATATTTTTTGACTTTTTTTTGCACGGACTTTCTTTATCAAGGAAAACATTTCGAAGAGAAGGGTCCGCTCTGTCAAAACACAATGTTTTTGCTTTTTATTTATGTTGATATTATTGTTTGTGCTTTTTGAGCTCTCTCGTGTATATACGATTTTTGTTGTCTTCAAACCTTCTATCACATTTGTTATTGTGATTGCTTGCAGAACCTTCGAAAATTGTGCTATTTTAAAACATTCTATTCCACATTTTGTCTGTTGGTTTACAAGACCTCAGTACTGTAGTGTAGTAGCTACGGGAGGCCAGGTAACATGAAACTGTCAGGATGAAGTTTTGATGAAACCAATCAGTCATGTAGACGAAAATAAAAAATCCAGGAGATCATTGGAAAACGTGAGATTAAACGTAGAACAGATAATATTTTTGCGAAGATAACTGAAAAAATAGATTAATTTATCAACGATAAGGGACAACTTATCGTAAGAAGGAATATGCAGTGGTGGGCCCTGGGCAATGACTAGTTGATTTTGTAACTAGTTACTTTTTTACTAACTGTAACTAAGTTACTTTTCTGCAAAAGTAACGGAATTTGTAACTAGTTACCACTTTAGAACCTTAAAAGTTTCAGTTACTTTTATGGGGTATCTTCTTCCGCTAAAAAAAACGAAAAAAAAAACTTTAATTTCACTTCGTTCATAATAAAGAGCTTCTTTAACGAGCCCTCCGAAACTGAGGCCGAATTGAGAAGAAAAACGATTAATGTACTCAACAAGGCAACCGACAATGCTCTCTTGGACAAGTAGTGACACAAACAACGACCGTGATGCAAGCTTAAGTGACAGGTGTTTTGGCTGTTTGTTCGCACAATCAAAGCAGCGAAGATCTATTAATGTCGATAAAGTAGAGGAGGTCCTTTTCGCCCCGCCCTCACAACAGGCCAGCAGCCAGAAGAAAATGTTTAGGGGGCAAATTTTTCTTGCAAGAGGTCCGAGAAATTTTTAGGTAAAATTGGTTTAAAAGAACTACATCCACTCTGTTCCAGACTGATGTTTACACTTCCATCACGCTTTCTTAAAACCAGTTTCAAAAGGGAAGAGTAGTAAAGTTTCAAAAAGGGAAGAAACCAGTTTCAAAAGGGAAGACTCCGGTACTTTACAACCCAACAGAAAGATTCGACAGTGTATAGCTTTGTTGAAGGCTATTATGCTGTAAATCAATAAATTTACATGTAATTCGAAAAAATGACGAGCGAAGTTTAGTGCAAAAGCAATAGATAGTACATTATCGGCTTGCGGGTTTGGCGTTTTTTGTTTTTGACAAAATAAATGTTCTGCACCAGAGCCGATTAGAATAATGTAACGGATTTTTACTTGTAAAGCAAAACATGCACCGGTACTCTAGGTGGCCTAGTAGGCTAAATCGCGTGAAGGAAAATTGTATTTGTCCTTCGGATAGGCATCTAGTTTGGTCTGGAAAAAGCGTTTTCTTACAGATCATCTGGTAAACGATCCTGATGCCTTTGCGAAGAAAAAATCGATGTCGCTGAGGTTGAGCTGCTGTTCGTTGTGCTTCGCGATGACAAAGGATAGCACAAAGCGGCGTATGAGGTAGATCTTGCAGACAGGAATGCCGAAACGGGGGGGGGCAGGGGGGCAGCTGCCTTTTGATTAAGGGGGCAGTAGGCCTACTGCCCTTAGCATTCCAATGAGATGGTAACGAAGTAAAACGTGTGTTCTGTAGTAAAGCGAAGGTATCAGTGATTTCAGTTTCGCTTCCATTTTCTGCAGTTATTCCACCTTTAGTAGGACTCGATTCCAGTTTTTGAGAACTCGTAATATTTACCTGGGACTTAACTCGCGTCATTTTTTTTGCTGACTTGGACTTTGAGTAGTGAAAAAAATATTGCGAGTAGACCTGAAAGTGAGGATTTTCGTTTTTCGATGTACCTGTATGACAAATTCAGTATCAGTAGGTAGTAGCCTAAAAACGTAACTTTTCGTGGTTTTAACGATACTAAGTTTTTATTACCAGTAGGCCTACGCCATTTTCATCGCATCTCACCCTCTGTTTCCAGCAGGCGAGCAGCAGCTGTGAAGGTGTTAGTGTTACCACGGTGTAACTGTAAGTATAAAAGGAAAGAACGGTGAAATCAAAGAATCCACATTCTCGTCTGATATAATCCGTCCGTTAACCGTATGTCAAAAAAAGGCACGAGACAATGTATATCTTAATTGGTTTGCATGAGCGTTTTTAGGCGGCAGCGGTGGTCTTAGACGAAGGGCCTGTGCAACAATTATTGGGGGGGCCTTTCGGGATCCAAATTCCAAAACGCTGTAGTGTGCACTAAAGCACATTATAATAGGCATTTGATAGGAAGTTACTTGAAAAGCCGCGGCAATCAAGCAAGCTCATTTAATGCATGTAATGTAGAAACATCATTTACTGCCAGTAATTGGTAGACTATAACAAAGCCAGGGTTTATTAAAAATCTCCCAACACTTAAGAAAACTTAGAGACATGGAATGATTTGCTTGATTTACTGTATATATACAATATTGATAGCTTGAGTAAACCACGAACTAGTTGGCTATGTTAACAGCAAATCAGTTTTGGTATATTCGCAATGATTAATTTTAACATCAACTTATATGCAATATTGCTGCACCTGCTAGTGACAGCTTGCAATAATGCAAAACTCCTTGCACTTAGTGGCAATTTATAACGATAATAAACAAAATGTACTTAGCAATAAATTTACCTGTGATCAAAGCACATTGCTGATGCAGACCTGTAAGGATAAGCAACTGAGTGTGCGAAGTTCAGGCAAAAAGCTTCCAGTTAATCAGTTTTCTTTCTACTGAAATATCTGCGGAACTGCTATGATGGTCCTGAAACTGGATTGTGTCTGTAAGATTACAGTACTTCATCTGTTTCATCCTTCTTTCCACTTTCGTTTAATAACTGCTTTTCTCTTTACACAGTAAGAATTGTTACTATATTCTAATTAAAAAATGTCTTTTCTTCGATTTTTAGAAACAAAAGATAATGAGTAGTGTGGTTTGTGAGATATCGCACTACTTCCAATTAACTTTTCATCATCTGTATGCACAAGATAAAAACATTTTGTTCTCATATTTTGGACTATTCGCATTAAGTGAAAAATGAGAAAAGTTTACTCCCTAAAACCGAATATGTACACTTCAAAAATATAATCAGCTACTGCATACATAATTCGCAAAATGATGCTTAGTTCTGGCGAAGCAGTAAAGAGTCAGCTCTGATGGTTACTTCCATGATTTTCTTTTCTGAGCTTTTGAATACATCATAATCAGTGGTTTTGAATTAATAAAATTAAAATTTAATCTCTACAACTTTAGTTTCCAAGTAGCATCTATATACATTTGAAACAAGAAATCTCTCATCACAACTCTTCTAGTCAAAAACTCAAAATGCAACATTAAAACAATGTATTATTTCTACAAACCAGAGCCGGCGCCAGAGCAGTCGACTTAGGGGGGCCAAGCGTTTATCCGGGGGGGGGGCGAAGTTTAAAACTAAGCACAACAGCCGCTGTCTTCAAAATAGAAAGCTTGTTAATTGTAGGAGCCAGGCATGTCGATTGGGGGGGCCAGGCATGTTGATTGGGGGGCCAGGCCCCCCTTGGCGCCGGCCCTGCTACAAACTGCAACTTCCAGTCAAAACAGTTACACTAATTATTGTACATTGATGTGGCGGTCACTGTGCTCATTTCTTTTCAGTAATTTAAACCACTCTATGTACTGTAAGCTTGATACACATGTAGTACAATGAGTAGCAAACCAAAATACTGTAAACTTCAAAGTCTCGCGAGAATCTTGGAAAAAGTTTTGGCATCTATTATGAGGTATACGTACTAATTATTTCAGACAATCTTAATGAGAAAAAAACTTCTTAACAATCTCAAACTGCACAATATAACTAGAACCCAACAACCAAGAAAAGCTTAATACCAATATGACCTGATATGAACAACATAGCCACTGTTCCCTCTAAGTTTTTAGCAAGTGCGAATTTGCCCAAATAGAAATTTTAAGAAAAATTTTGCCCAAAGCTTTTGGGGGGGTTAAAGGACAAGTTATCAAATTTATGCCTCAAAGTTTATGAAATGTTTATTCTTCATCAAAGCATTAAACACTTTGATTCAAATTCGACTAAATCACAAGCCCAGTTGGCAAGCTAAAAGAAGAATCAAAACATTTTGCCCAAAATTTCTCACTTTTCTCAAATTTCACACCTTAGAGGGAACAGTGAACATAGCCTACGCGATTTAAACTATGCGACAATAATTATGCAGCGTAGAGGGATTTTAGTTACAAACAGCAAAGGTTTCAAAAGTCCAGTTCCGTAAGGAAGGAACCGAAATCAACCATGCTCTAGAAAAATGTCATGTTACCCTAATCGAGCATCAAAGCTACTATCTCAAAATGCAGAGTAAACCCGTAAGATGCGTCCTGTTAACTTTCAGTAAGTCTACATTACACTGACTAATCATCATTGCTAAAGATTCAGCCATTACACAGTGGGGTATAACTCAGTCTATTATCATTATAAGATACAGAAATTGAGAAGTTTCACTTTGAGGTGGTTCAGCTTTAATTAGAGATAAAAAAAAAAACAGAAACGGTACAGACAAATTTTTTGCTGTATTTCAATGCAAAGAGTTTTGTTAAAATGAAATTTTTTTTAGGGGAGGTTAAATTTGGGATAACTAAAATCAATTTTAATGGTTTGGTTCAAGTTAACATAAAGAGATATGTTTTTTGGAGTTTCTGCATTAAATTTTTTTGAGGGGGGTCTTATTTTCAAAGGGAATTCTTTCTGAGGGGGGCCTTATTTTTAAAGGTGGCAAGGGGGTGCTGCCTATTCGGAAGAACTGAAACTAATTCTAATGATGTAAAATGGTTCAAGTTTACAAAAAAAGTGTTTTTTTTATATGGTTCTAAAACTAAACTAAAAATGATTTAAAATAAAAAAAAATAATTAAAAAAAAATTATGAAAAAAGTAATTTAAATTAATAAAACGATTAAATAAAATATTATGAAAAAACAAAAAATTAATTTAAATTAAATACAAATAAAAAAATAATTATAATTTCAATAAAAAAAATCAAAAACAAAAAATGAAAATAATTTAAATTAAAAATAATTTATTAAATTAAAAATAATTTAAAATAAAAATAATTTAAAATAAAAAACTAAAATTAATTTTATTGATATGGTTTAAGTTTAAATAGAAAAAAATTTTTTATACTTAACACGATGATTCTTTTTGAGGGGGGCCTTTTTTTTTAGGGGGGGCCTGTGCGACCGCACGGTTTGCACATTCCCAAGACCACCACTGTTAGGCGATACACGGCATTTGGGCGCAGATATTTGGGCGCGAGACATTTGGGCTCGAGACATCTGGGCGCAGACATTTGGGCGCGAGGGCATTTAGGCGCAGTGTCATATGGGCGTGAAGACATTTAGGCACAGTGCCGTTTGGGCGCAAGGACGATTGGGCGCGAAATACGTGCAAACGCATTTTTAATCAACTATTCGTTATTTTTTTTTACTGATAACTACTTTTTTTCGCCATGTTTTTTAGTACTGGAAAGTTGTGATGTCGACATCTCAATATTCTACGTATACTCTTGCAGTGCTCCTGGAGTCCTGGCTAAACGAATGAGAATTACTTCTGGCACTTCCATCAGCCTTATTTAAAGGATAAAGATGAGAATTTGTTTTTTGCAATTCGTGCTTCACTTTTTTTAGAATGTGCAATCCTCACTTCTGATGATGGGAATCGCATGCCCACCTTGATAAATGATAGATGTAAAAGTTGTTGCGCAATCGCTTCCGCACAGTTAGAGAACCATGGTGTTCGAAAGGCCACCCGTCGAGATTAAAGATTAAAATTGGGCGCTTGCAAGGTGTTAAATTCTAGGCTCTTATGAACAAAGAAAACAAAAGATCTAAAAGTTGGAACATTTTTGTTGCAATGTTCTCAAACGACGGAAACGCGTGAGAATAAGACAATTACAACGACACGGTAATGCGTGATTAATACGTAGCAAATTTTTAATGAAAACGTAAGAAAAGTAATCGTTTAAAAAAATAACATGATTTTGAAAATGTACTTGATCAATCTAATATACGAATGAAATGGATCATAATTTTTGTGTGTAAATAACATTTGACTCATAATTTATTTTATCAAACATGATTCCATTTCAAAGTATTTACAAATCACAACTGCGTTAAGCATCTTATTAATTTTTGTATATTTCGCTGTCCTATATTGCATGGACATTTTCCTTGATCCAAAACTTTTAATCACTCTCTTAGGTTGCTAGACAATTGATCGTAAAAATGAGTCTTTATCTATCGCGAACTTGACCTTTACTTTGCTCCATCTTTTTTGATATACGTTACCGTTAATTAACACATCTTAATTTCTTCTATGAGATCGTTGCAAACAGAAAATTAAGTAGGATATTGGATAAGATTGTTGCCGACACAAAAATAGTTTTCATTAATTAAAAAAAAACAACGAAAAGTTGATTAAAAATGCGTTTGCACGTATTTCGCGCCCAATTGTCCTGGCGCCCAAATGGCCTCGCGCCCAAATGTCTGCGCCCAGATGTCTCGCGCCCAAAAGTGTGCGCCCAAATGTCGGGTTTTGGTATTTAGGGGGGGGGCATAGTGCCATGCCTCCCCTTTTTGACTCTGCCTTTTAGTAAAAAAGAACAAAATTGATGGTGTCAAGCGACTGAAATATGCCAGACTCTTTTGATGGTTTTTGTAGCTTATGGCCAGGGGCTGATACAGGGGGGTAGAATGAGGGGTAGCTTATGCATCCTATCACCAGCCATTTTCAAAAATGTTTTCGATGGGTACAATTTTTCCACAATTTCGAGCCTCTTCGATAGCAATATAAGCCTTACGCCTTAAGCACACATTATCGAAAATGTGCGAACAAAATGCATCATATTTGACGAAGCACTCAGAATTAAAGTAAAAAAATGTAAACAAAATTTGCCTGAAATTTATTCAAAAAGCACTAAAACAGCCATTACAGCATGCAAATTTTCGAAATTTTCCGGGGGCATTCTAACTAACCTCCTAGAGCAGGGGTGTGCAAACTGCGTCCCGCGGGCCAAATGCGGCCCGCGTCCAGAAATCGTGCTGCCCGCAAAGGATTGCGGTTCTTGAATAGAATGCGGCCCGTGAATGTTTCACGTGTTTTCTTGAGGTGCTTGATAAAATCAATGTCACAAATAGAGCGTTTTATTTGAACAAAATAAATATGTAAAGAGGATAACTTAAGAAGGAAAATTAAAGCCAAAGTAGTTTTCTTCATACTAACTGGACGTTCGTCAACAAAGATTCAGCTGCCATCATCAGAAGCAGATTCAGCTATTATCATCGCTTTAGAGTTTTGTACTGCCTAAAATACACTGCTGATGATGACAGCTGAATCTATGTCGTCGAAACGTCCGGTCATTATGAAAAAAGTTCTTTACCGTACTTTTTCCTCCTAAACCTAAAGCGTTTGGGTTTGGATTAGAATGAATAAATAACTATTTTTATAAGTTAATGTTAGGTCTATTAATACAGCGATCTTGATTTTCAATACATTATAAACTGCTATGATATTTTTACGTCATTGCAACGAATATAACGCCGATGATTTGACGAGTAAAAGTTAAGTGCTTGGCAAGAATGGATGCTTCTCTCTGCGTTGTAACGATAATAAAGGAACAAGTTTTTAAGCCATATATTGTGCGCTTGTGACGTTGTGGACACGCAATAGCGTGTGTTTTACTGGAACATTCCGCAGGAGCAATAAAATTCAAATTTTATGTAAAATTTGGAAGTAAACGACTTTTGAGTGTCCAAAAAGGTCATTGCAGAATAACTACCTAGCATCAGATAGTCATTATTGAAGCCGATTAGCTAAGTCGCTAAACGCACGCTATCGGTGCGGGAGGTGTGGGGTTCGATTCCCAGGCCGGTTAAATTGGCGCAGTGTCGCCAGCGACTCGCCATCTTTGCGACTTTTCTTCGGAGCTGCGTTGCCCAGGCGCTGATCCGCGAAGATGGGCCCCGCCATTCGTTACACGCTTCGGCTTAATACCACGAGTATTTTGAAGATTTGATTTTTTTTTGATGAAGTTAGGATTGCATCAATTGAAGATCATGTCTGCGTTAAATGAATATGTATACTGGGACAATCCACTCTCGTGGCTTCACAATGGATATCTCTAGAAAAGGAAATCAGTCAGTCCAATTTGGTTCGGTACACTGGTTAAAGTTTGATACATTGTCTTGAAAGCGACAACTCATTACTTAAAAAAATGCGGGACAATTCAGGGAAATTATGTGCTTGTCAATTAGACTACTTTTTTGGGTTTCTGATCTACCTCATTGGATATAAGAGTGGCGTGATAGGCGGAAAAAACGTACTAAACAGGCTAAACAATAATACACATTTTTTATCTTCGTGAATTTTCCTTTCAGCATATTTGTTGATTTTGTCTAATTCGATCAATCTACATGCAAGAGTTTAGCAAATTTAAATCTTAGTCTCAATTAATTCATCGCTCCACAACGGCAGATTCCGCAAATTTCAAAGAGACAAGAAATAGAAAAGCAGAGGAAAAGATGCGAAAATTTAATGAAAAATGGACGTTTGAATATTTTTTTATCGAAAATGCAGACCCTTGTGTTTGATTTGCAATCAAACTAAAGGGTATAATGTTAACAGAGTACAACATTAAACGACATTATGACTCGAAACATGCTGACGGTGTTTATGGAAAACTAAAAAGACGTAACCAAGAGCTGAAAGTTGACCTATTTAAACGCGCGGCCCGCACAATGTTGTGCTTATTGCTATTTGGCCCGCTATTAAAAAAGTTTGCACACCCCTGCCCTAGAATCTTTCTTGTTTCTCAATCAGCTTCAAATTAGTTCTGTCGAAAAAATACGCTTGAGAAAATGTAGAAATTATGACCCTCCTTTTTTTAAATTTCTCACTACGCTACTGCGTTGGTATTAAAAGTGCCCTTTGAAAAAGCTGCCCCCCTTGCCTTTACGACGTTCCGGCATCATCCCTGCTTGCAGAGGAAGAAATTCTGGTGACGAACTTGTCCATTTGATTGTTCAATCCAACAGTAATCCAAGAAAATAGACCTCGCCCAGCAAGGTCATAGCTTGGGACAAAATTTTTGCAATGTCGGATTATGTCATCATGGATAAAAACCGAACGAAAACTTTTTTCTTTTTTTGTTCAAAACTAGGGTTTCCATACGTCTTCCATTTTGACCAAAACGAATTTGTCCTCCGAGGACGCCAAAAAATGGCCAAATGTCCTTTTTTTCGGCATTATGAACAGTAAAAACATGTCAAATCATTTTTTAACGAAAAATTTTGGAAAGTTTCAATGCAAACAACGGTCTGCGGACGTGAAGATCTTTTTTTTTGGTCTTCACTTGTTTTTGGCAGAAAAATGGACATCTGCGGACTTGATGAACTTTTTTGTTTTGGTCTTCACTTGTTTTTGGGCACAAAAATGGACATTTGCGCACTTAATGACCTTTTTTTGGGGGGGGGTCTTTACTTGTTTTTGGGCAGGAAAATGGACATCTGCGGACATGATGACTCTCAAAGAACCTGTGTCCTCCTTTTGCATAGTGAAAATACAGTTGCCCTATTCAGAACGGACGTTAATCATTCGGCAGAAATTTAATAATATTCAACTTTGACGCATTGCTACGAGGTTTCCGGGAAGCCGAAATCCGCACACTTTGCTGTTGTTTACCGAGAAAGTAGGGCTTTCTTCCAAACCGCAGAGGCACTGATTACAGTGATTAGTATCCACCCGTATAAATTCTCTTTTTCGTATCTTCATTGCGCACTAGTTCTTCATTAAAAAAAACAACGGAGAACAGAAATGAAGCACCGACGTAGGACAATGCCAACATGAGCAGAGGTAACATAATTACGCAGCTACGGTGAAGGGCATCGAACTCTTAACCTAACGACCAAGAACCGAATGGTTTACTGCTGCGCCACACAGAATCCACTTTTTCCTCTACAATACTTGCAGTCACTCGCATACAAGAATGTAATTCAAAACAAATGGATTTTTTAACGATAGAGGATTATTGGTAACTGCGGTGGCACCCAAACCGAGCAAACATGCAGCCTACAGACCTAGGCGATTAATAGTAATTCAAGCAACTCCCATTGGTTTCTGTATTAGAATGTGAAAAAATACCAAATTAAACTAGGCGAGCTTGTAGATAATGCGACTTGTTTAAGAACTGCGGGTTCGCTTATTTCAGAGTATGTTTTATACAAACAACATGAATTATATTGTGCCACACTTAAACGAGTCATTAACTAGGCACAAAACAGGGCAAAAATTTTTCCGCGCCCCTCTTGGCTGCGGGTCTTGAAGACAGTAAAATGCACAGGTGGAATGAATTTTTGGTGCGACTTGTTTATGAAGATAACGAAGATAAAGATTACTGCGAAGATAAAGATTACTACTCCAGTTTCGGGTTACACAAAGAGTTTCTTCGAATAATTTCCCATCACGCATTTAACAGATATTTACCAATTTGTGCCGAGTTTACCACACAATGAACACCAATATATGCACGCATAAATAGCTGGCTTTGTTGGGGGGGATTTTCTCCAGGGGGGGGGCAGAGTTACCCGCGTCCCCCCTGGCAGCGGGCCCGCCTCACAAATTGTTGATGCAAACGCTTTTATGCATGAAGATTGAACTTTTAATTCATTACAATACTGCTTTTTCTTCTAGTGCTGCAGTTAAAGACTTTTTAAATTGGAAAAGACATTTTAAAGCCGAAGCGCTGGACGTGGGCTTAGTGATACTGTAATCACTTTGAAATGTTAGCGTTTTTGGAAGGAAATATACTGCAGCGTTTATTGTATCAGAATGGCCGAGTGCTATAGAGCGTCTGTCTCTTGAGCTGTAGACTCGGGTTTGATTCCGAGTCGGGTCAAACCAATGACTTTAAAATTGGTATTCACAGCTTCCCTGTTTGACGCTCAGCATTAAAGGGACACTGTGGAGAACAAGCCGGCAAGTTCACTTGTTGTGCCGTTGGGAAAGGCACTTAGCGGGATTCCCCCATCTTGGTGTGGTAGACAGATGGCTGGCAACTCCTAAGCGAGCTCGTATAGCGCATTGATCGCTTTCTCGTGATGGGAGGATAAATATGCAACTAACTAATCGTACTTTTGTTTGGTTCCAACACAAAAATGAACGACTTTGGTTTGAGTACACACCATGGAGCTCTACATGTTAAGAGTTATTGATAGTGGTTTATTGGTTTTGCGGCGTGTACGAAAGTAACTTAACTAGTTATTTTTTAAAAGTTGTAACTGTAACTAAGCTACATTTTTTGCGAAGTAACTAGTAACTGTAACTAGTTCCTTTTTAAAAGTAACTTGCCCACCACTGGGAGTATGATTGCAAGGTATCTTCGCGTTTTCAGTTATAAGCGGTAAGTTTCGCAACCGATTGAAAACATTACCGGTACCATGAAAGTAGACCACCTGTTCATTGGTGCTCAAGGTTTAAATAGCCTATCGAATTGCAAAAATGCTAAATTTGACACAGCATTTTTTATATTTAAATGCATTTTCATACGTTTTGAAATGCGAATATTTTTGGTTCGAAATTAAAACTGCAGCTTCAAATAATCGCAAAATGTAGGCTATTATTGTGAACACACTAGCACACATGCTGTAATTAAGCATATAAAATGAGGCGCCTTTGTGGTATCAAAAAATATTTAAAAGACTACAGACGTCACCATGCCCCAAGGGACGCCTCTATTGAGAAACAAAGGCTTTTAGCCTCAGAAGCATTTATGCCAGTAAAATTAAGATTATGTAACTTCTAACATTTTGTACAGCATATCGCAAAATATATTATTGCTAGCATGTTAACATTTAAGTGAATAGCAAGCTGACTTAGACGTGGGTGTTGCGAACAGCAGTATCCACAATGTGGAATAGAAACGATCAAGTACAAGTTCAAAAGTGCAACAATTGTTAAGAAATGCGAAAGCAACAATACTATATTATGCAACAGTACGCAGAGCAACAGTGATTTGATCAAAGCAAAAATATGAAAGTTCAACAAGTAATAAAATTACTGGGAATTAAAACAAACTATTGGTGGACCATTTTCGATTCATTGCAGGCCATTCCGAGTTGAGCAAACTAAAAAAAAAAGGTTTTGAATAACCGGTAAACCCCATTTACTGCTTAATGTGCGTTCTAAATGACTGAAAGTACAATATGACCAACGCATAGGCTATCGAAAACAGCTACCGGTAAAAGTCATTGTCACGCAATTTCGTAACATGCCGCATTGTAAACAACAGTATTAATTTATTGATAATTGTTTTTTCAGTCTACTTACAACCATATATTTGATAAGATTTGTTTGAGTATGTGGGGCAAGAACTTTATCCAAATTTTTCATCACAGATTACAACTTTAACCTGAAATTATGCAACACCTTCTAGCCAATCCATATCTCTCTCGTGGATGCTGAGAATATTTTCTAAATCTCACTTTCACTTGCATTTCGATCATAGTAAAAATACAATAAATTCTTACTTTGAATATACGCCTCCTTTCTCGATTAGTTTTTGATGAGTTCCTTGCTCAATGACATGTCCCCGGTCGATGACTGCAATTCGATCTGCTTTTTTGATTGTTGAAAGTCGGTGAGCAATTACGATTGTAGTTCGTCCTTTCGAAGCATCTTTCAATGCGTCATGTACGGCCTGTGTTAAAAATAAACGGTTCAACGCATCTATAAAACGTAAAAAACATCTCTACTTTTGCAATTCACGTGTTACGGATGACTTGTAAAGCGAGAGCTTATTTCTTCTTCAACGCAAGTTTGAAGTTTCAGTTCAATATGACTACATGACTCTATCCAAAAAATTTTAGGGGCTAAGAGTCGACAATGTTTATCTTGCGGTTTTGTACGTCTAAAAGCATTGAAGTGCGAATGTAGCTTATTACAAGTTTATTAGTAGTTTATGTATTATTACTAAAAACTAAGCACCCGAAATCCGCCATTTGTACAACCTAACCTATACTGTAAACACCAAACAGTATTCCACCTTTTCGCTCTCAACATCCAGTGCTGAGGTAGCTTCATCCAAAATCAGTATTTTCGGATCTCTGAGCAGAGCTCTTGCGATGGCAATTCGCTGTTTTTGTCCCCCAGAAAGTTTACCTCCCTTCTCTCCAGCTAATGTGTTGTAGTTCTGAACGAAAACAGAAATAATCAGCTGAAAACGAAATTTTTTAAAACTTGCGTAGTAAGAGAATTACATTTATAAATATAAAAAAATCGACATTTAGCGGAGTAAAAATATGTTCGAAAAAGTTATCTGATGGCGACCAGATATTTCTTGAAGCAAACAAACGCTCCTCACAAACAACACTTTTTCGTGTGAAAGTTTAACCACTCTCTTTAAATATGCAGTAAATTCATTGCAAAATATAGTTTTGAGGGTTTTTTATCATTAGATATGAAGTTTTAGAGAGTCTCTTCTCGGTTTAAAAAGCAGATGATCGGAAGGATTTTCATAAAAATTCAAAGAACAAAATTTTGTGGTGGAATCACGGATACCTAGAAACAAAAATAAATCCAAAACGGGCCTCATTCAAGCAAAACGACAGTCACATACTTTTGGGGGGAGATTTTTACTCTATAATCAACTTATGGGAGATTTTGCACTAGCACGGAAAAGTTTTTCTGGATAACAACAAACCTACCTGTTCAAACTCTGTGACAAACTTATGAGCATTTGCTTTTTTAGAAACAGTTTCAACTTCTTCATCTGTAAATTCTCGAGTTTGGTCTCCATACCTATACACAATGACATGCACAACACGTTAAATACAATGCAACATCCTGGATCCCATTGAGGCAGGATTAGAAAAGATGGCCGAGTCGCGAGAATAATGGATTTGACTCAAGTCGTTGAGCAACGCTTTATTAACTCGGGATATGACTTAAGTGAATTGAGTCTTGGCTATTATATAGTGCTATAGCCTACAAATGACCCAAACTCAAATCTCGATTCCAAACTCACTGATTATATTTACATTATTATTTCCATGATCGTGTTTTTGTTATTTCCATAATCATGTTTACATTACGAAAAACTTTGTTGAAAAGCATCTGGATTTTGTAGGAAAGTTCGGTATTAAAGCAAGAGTGTTGATGAAGAAGGAAAAAGGGTTGGTCTTTCAAAGTGAAAATAAAAAATTAATGCTCTCGGGACAACCAGCGAAACAAGCTTGGTTCTGAAGAATTCGGTTGGCTAATTGTTGACGAAGCTGCAAGATTTTGCGAGTTAATTGAAGCAAAAATTGCTCTTTCATAACTTTTTGGTGACTGAATTGTTTGAGCTGGATTAGAGTGAGTGTCGAAACCAACTCGACTCGACTCGCACTTACGGCCATTCTTTTTTTTAAACCACGTAATTGCGGCTTAGGATTTTATATTAGTGCGGCATATGCATCATGGAAGATGATCTAGTTGAGTATTTAACTCGCAAAACCAGATCCGGAGCCCAATGCAACAGCCACTCGCCCAACTCCACGTGTCAGCGCGAAGTCAAGTCTATTTGCTCAGAGATTTCAATCGATTTAACGTAATGTGCTTCCAACGATGAAATGAGTATATTCTACAGACAAAGAGTTAAAGCTAAACTATTGGACTGAAACATCACAAACAGTTTAGAAAAAGAAGAAGCTGAGAAGTCAAGGACAAGCAATGCAATAAATAGTCTTTACTGTCCGGAATTAGTCTACTGGATTGGCTGGGCATAGCTGGGCTGACGAGACTTTTTTATAGACTGAAACAATTAACATTTTCTACAGATATAATTCATAATTCAACTTACAAAATATTATTTTTGATAGTTTCGTTGAATAGCACTGGTTCTTGCGACACCACTCCTATTTGTTGTCGCAGCCACGACACGTTTAACTGTCGTATGTCTGTTCCATCAAGATACTGGAAAATAACACAGAGTTTTGATAAGTAGAAACTCGATTTTGCCGTACTTGACTCTGGCTCAGTACGACTGGTGCGATAAATCAAGCAATAAAGGAAATATACTGTAACTCATTACAATGAGTTGTTTATGTACTCAATCAGCCCGGCAATGATTTGAATAGGTCCAGCGAACCGAATGTTTATTAAAAGCTAAGTCACAAGTGTTTATAAAATAGCCTGGAATACCGACATTACTAGTTTGTTTCGTCCTAAATTAAAGACCATGAAAACCATCTTGAATGCTAAAAATGTTCAATCAAAACTATACAATTAACCTTAGTCTAGTCTTGATAATAAAATCTGTTCGACTTTTGGTGTCCGGCAGTTACGACATAGTACATGGTTATAGCCAGAGCGTAGTTGGTAACTAATAGCTCAAAAGCTACAGCAAAACCCTCTCTGCAAATACCGTGCGCCTACAAAAAAGGATCGGGATATGGCTGGTGCTATGTACTTCAAGCTAAACCAACACCTGTTTTATAAAAAAACTTTTGTACTTACCACTCTTCCTTTTACAGGATCATAAAATCTTTCCAATAACTGCACTATTGTTGATTTTCCACATCCAGATTGACCGACCAAAGCAAGAGTTTGCCCCGCCTCAATGCTGACGTCTAATCCTTTTAAAACCCCTACATCCGGTCTAGAAGGATAGTTGAAAGAAACAGAACGAAAAGAAACGGCTCCCCTGCAGGCGGCCTAAAAAGTGAAACAACATAATGCTTTATAAGAATGCAAAAAATAGTTTGTTAAACGTTTTTAAACGCAGTCGAACCATTGACATTTAAAAGATATTTTAGTACTTTTTATACCTTGAACTTTGTCAAAATGTGACATTTCCTTGTGTAAAAAAAAAAAACAACGACAGCGTGAAAGAAAGTCACGGATCAAAAATCTTATATCGTATTTTGGCCGCAGGGCCAGTCATCATTCATCAATAAAAATAGTCGCCGGCCGCACTAACTGAAAAATCATTCGTACGGCAAAACTGACTATAGAATGGATAAGGTGTGATCAGCAGCAAATTCAAAGTAAGGGGCAAACTCATTTATGCAAATACTGTACTTTTAAAAAATAAATGCCCTTATCTGTGGCAAATCCTCCAGCATACATAACTGAAGAGGCGCCAGAACAGATTGCTAAAAAAATTTGAAAAGATTCCTTGCTTATTGACTGCAGTAGACATCTTCTGAAGGAGTATTCAATCACATGAACAAAAAACACAAGTTTTATACTTCGTCGTTTGCCAATGCGTTAGCAAGCAAACGTGCGGGGAATTACAAACTCATCGATAGGCGACACTTAGTTGGATAGCAAGAATACTTTTTACATATGATTCCCTACCCTACCAGCCCTAGAAGTATTCAACTTTAACAAAAACGCACGAGATGGTAAATGGTGTGTAACTAATTAGACATTCTATAAAAAATTATCCCAAAAGCTTTTGGATCCTTAAATGAGCGATACCCTGTAATTACGACTGCTGAGGGAGATCATATGTCACTGATCAGTGTTATCTACCACTTTTCAGTTGTAATAAAGTCATCATTCGGCTCTACCAAACATTATAGAATTTACTGAGGACATTTATATTGTATCATGTACCAGGCCCAGGTGCTATTTGATGTAATTTCAGCATTATCAATTAAGCGAAGTTAGTACTTTAATCAAGTAGTAATTATTTTGCAATTACTTACTGGAGCGTGTCCTTTATCTGAGCTTGGATCAATGACAGGCTCCCGATCAAATAAGGAGAATAATCTTGAAGCTGATACTTTTGCTTCCGCATAATCTGGTGCGAATGAACTGTTTTGACTTACAGCCATTGCTCCGAAAAACACAGCGCTCAAAACTCTAAAATAACATTAAGTGTCAAGCAAGTTCCATACTCTGCGAGCCTACACACCGCAAGTGAATTATCCCTTCTTCTAGATACGTTACAGAACCGATAAATTTTTTTGAAGTAGGACTACCAAATTTAATAATTTTGAATGTTGTATCCCCTGTTTGACTCGAAGAGCGTAACGGTCGCTTTGCAGTCTCCTAATTCTTAAAATAAACGCTTTTTGATCTTATTGCGATTTTTACTGTTTTTGCAGTTGTTTGATAGCTTTAACTTGGCGAATCAATAAATTATGAGCTGCTTGTCGACCTGTATGCCCGTTGAGTTTCTTGACGAAGTTCTTAAAGCAACTTATTGAGCAAGACTTACTTGAATACATTTTCAAAAGTAATTTCATTTGATATAAGCAGATCAATTCCAAGTCGAAATGTAGCAGCACAGATGAAAAAAATCACACATTGGGAGTAGCCATAACCAGCTCCTATCAAAAAAGCTTTCTTTCGTGCTTTGCTGCGCACAAGAAAAAAGTTGTCAGTAAAACCAGCAGGAAAGTAAATAAAAGGAAAACGATCTTAAATATAAACTGTATGGAGAATGCGTGCATATTGCACTCAACACACTGAAGTTTTCTCGGCTCTAGGAAAAGGATAGGAGTAACTGATTATCAACCTACTTTTCAATAAATTACTGCGTCAACAAAAAAATCGTTGAACAAAAAGGAAATCGAAATGGAGTTTAGATATTTCATTTTCCAGCGTAGATGACTAGTGTATTCTTATTTCTTATCGTTATGTTCTCTCATTACTTGGCTATGATAAAGATTCAACGAAAGTCATAACGTTTAATAAAAAAAATGTTTGTAAGTGCGCAGATGAAAACATTGTAGAACGAGAAGTTAACTGAGGAATGCTGATTGTTTTTTTAATTTCTATCTCACTAGCTGTAACTGACAACTGCAATTTTACCCGAAAACTTCAATTTCACCTTGCAGGTTCTTTGAGCTTCTCTACGTATTTGCGATGAACTTGTTCTTCACTTGATAACGATGCAATTGTTTTGATGTTGCGAATTGACTCACCAGCAATTTGTTCTGGAAAGTACAGTGAGTTGCAATGCGGGCTTACCCTATCTACATGTCCAATTTCTGTGGACCTATTTTATAACTTCTGAATCATAATCACTTGTTTGATGTCATCATCACTTTCCTTAACTATGACATCAAAAATTGATTATGATTCAGAGACTAAAACAAAGAACCGTGAGCCTAAAGCTCACTAAAATTGGGCATGTGGACAGGATAATCGTGAAAGTTGTACGCAAACAACTTTGAGGAAAAAAATTGCTAAAAATGCAGAATGCAAGCACATATTTCAAACTTTAAGTGAGACAACACGAAAATTTTGAGGGCAACTTGACGACTGCATCGTCTTATTTGGACGACTTTCATGTTTTTTCGCTCCTCCTGGTCGTGCTTTTTCGTTTATTACTTTGTACATGGTGACTTTCTTTACTGGCCGACAAAACTTATCCACTTTACCTTTCCACATACTATTTTTTCACCAGTTTTGTCATTCTACAAAAGCGACAATGATTTCAACTCATGATTTCATAACGGATGTCCAATATTCAATGGTGGAATCCAACCGGTTCGTAGCGGTTCTACAGAATCGTTTCACGGAATTTTATGATATCAGCAAACCGGCTAACGTTGCTGTTTTTATACTTGTACCATTTGTTGAAACAGAACCGGCAGTAAATATAACTTTTGCGCTAGAACTGCTTGACAAAAAAATTGAATCCCACTACTGCCAATATTCCATGAGAAGGACTTGAAAATCTTTTCTTACCAGATTCATCTATGGAGTTGTCACTTGACAATTCTTCTCCGACAATTAACTGCATCTCGATCAATCCACCAACTATTAGGAAAGGAATAAAACCGAGTGTGACCAAAGTTAACTTCCAGCTGTATCCAAATCCAATACCAAGAGCAACACCTACATACAATTTGCACAGATTTTTGTAATTTTTATGCCCGAGTCACCAACACCAGCGATGTGATAATCAAACGCTATCCACCCATCATTTTTTGCAATCAAAAGCCTTCAAATTTTTTATAGTTTAATGAATTTGAACATCATGATTAAAAAGTGATGACCGACATCCATCTACATTCAAATGTCACGTAGAAAGCCTACCGACTCTTCATCCACACAACTATGCTGACTCAGGGCCGGATTTAAACAATGAGAAGCCCTTGGCTATTTGATCACACTGATTGGAAGAGTTAAAACAAAAAGTCTACACGTCCTCAGATGTCCTGTTTTCATTGAAAATATCGGTGAAGAGGTGGAGAGCAAAAAAAAGTCTTCGCTGTTCCTGATGAGGCCCCTCATTTTCTCCGAGGCCTTAGGCTTCAATCTGCTTAGCGTATTGGTAAACCTGGCCCAGCACTGACCACATGTCCAGATTAAATCGCTCCAAAGGCCCCGGGCTTTCCGTATTATTATCCATTTTTGATGATTGTGACATCAACGATTTCATCGTAATGCAAAAACCCGTGAGCATGGACAGGGTGATTATGGACACTGGACAGAATCAGTGTATGATTTCGATACAAGGTTAGATCACCAGAGCAAAACGAGAAAAGTGTTCGAGATTTTCTGTTGCAATTAATCTGAAAATATGAATTTTTGATTCCTCAGAAGATGCGATTTAATATTTTGCAGTAGCATTCGACATTTTGCTAACTGATTACATATCAATTTTTCATTACTCGTGCTTCTAAGCATAAATTACCTTAACTATTTTTGAGCAAAGATTATAAACTAGACATAATATACCGTATTCTCACCCAATGAGCTGAAATTTTTGATGATAATTCCAAGTCTTGCTCCTGTACATCCCTGCACTCTTACAGCATCAGAAGCAAGCTGACTACATAAAGCTCCAGTGTTGTTTTGTGCATCATCAAAAAAACTGATGTCTTGCCTCAGAATGGAGGAGAGAGCGCGTTTGCGCAATCGTAACGTCATTTCAATTCCAGACTTTGCGAACAGAGTTGACTGTAATGCAATTTCATTCGCACATTGAAACAAGTTATGTCTGGAACTTTAAAGCAAGCTGAATTAGAGATAACATCATTAGGCAAGCCAGAGCAATGACTATTCAGATTGTCATGAAATTAAAAGCGTTTATCTTCAGATGGTTATCTTATTCAAATAGAGTATGATAGCTATAGTAATGTCATTTAATAATTTTCTGGTTACAAAACTGGACGTCTTTTACGCAGCCTTGAACTCAGCGATTTCTAGCACGGCCCTTAGAACCGTTTCACTACAAGCTTTGATGACTTTTGCCAGAGAAGTTATGCACTTTAACCAAACCGTTTAGGCTTTATTTCTATTGTTGTTTAAAACGCCTTCATTTTTGCAAAATGTTGTCATTAAGACTTTTGGCATGACCTATTTTTTATATCTCCATCATACTCGTGGTGTTATGTCAAAGTGTGTAATTAGTGGCGGGGCTCATCTCCGCGGTTTAGCACCTAGACAACACAGCTCCGAAAAAACGCCACAGTGGTAGCGAGAAGTAGGTGACACTCTGTCCGATTTGACCGGTCCGGGAATCGAACCCCAGACTTCGCGCACCGATAACGATGTCTTTAACCACTACGCCACGTTTTCTAAGCAATTACGATTCACGAAAAACGAAGAACAATATTTTTAAACTAAAGTAACTCCATTAAAACTGCTGAAAACTGAATCTTCTGTTCAAAATTAACAAAATTTTGGGCTTGGGCTGCCAAAGTAAACGCATTTCAAATTTGCAAGATCTTGATGACGTTGCATTAAAAACTGTAATCGCTTATTGAATACGTCATGTAAACAGACTAATCAATAGTTAAATTGCTATTAGACTTTCTGCTATTTTCTGCAAGCTAAAAACCATCGCACTTTTACCTCTGCAGTGAAAGCTAATAATGAAATTGCTCCAAGCGCCAAGTATACTAATCCATAAAAAACGGCCATGTTAATTTTTTGCTCCGGATTGGTGAAGGTGAATATATTTAGCACTTCTGCAAACACAATTGCATTGACAGGATCCGCAGCACCAGCCACACTGGCAAAGAAACATCCGGCTGAAACAAGGAACAAGAAGAATGAGTAAAAAACCGAATTTAAAGGTTTTTAAAATAGTGTAGGATAACTTTTCTTAGTAGTTTTGAATTGAGACCTACCTATCCCACACAAATTGTAACCAACAAACACACCACAATAAGTGCTTTTAAGAGTAAGCAACAAATATGTCTTGGGTGCCAGTTAATTCAAGCGATCTAAAATAATTGATTGTTAGATAAGCTCAGGTGACTTGCAGAAACTAGTAGTTTACGAAGGAAAAATAAAGATACAGTAATTCTTAAAACTGCACATTTTGACGTCATAGATTCATCTGTCATCATCATTCATCAGCAGTACAAAGTTTTGAACTGGCTTACTTACACTGCTGATAATAACAGCTGAATCTATGTTGTCGAAACGCGCAGTTTTAAGATTTACTGAGGCCTTGTTTTTCCTCTTTAAACTATTTTCGTTCCATATTTACTGTGTTTCAAAAACAAGCGGTTTGGAAAAGAAATAAAAATTTGGAACTAGAACTAAAAGCTTTATAGCCGCACTTAGCTTTCAAAGCTGAACTAGAATGACGTGGATATTGGCATGTTGATCAAAATTGTGCTTGAGATATAAGAGTTATGCGAGAAAAAAAGTTTTGAGACCAGAATATGAATTTGGTAAGATTAAACTGTGTACCGGTACCTAATTGCGAAATCATTCCGTAAAAGTGCGCTTAAAATTTGTAACCTTTAAATTAAGGCTGTTGCTATGCAGCTTACCTACAATATAAGGCCATTCTGATTTGTTCAACTTCATAATTTTTCGAAATGAGATTTCTGATGAATTTGTTTCTTTTGACGTTGAGGGTTTTGACGTTTCATTGTTATTATTTTCAAACTGTCTAAACGAGGGTTGAGAGGAAAGTTCATTCGAGGTCAAGTCTTTGACATAATTGACTGGAATAAGTGACAATGAAGCCTGCTTCCGTAAGATACGGGTAGACCAAGTTCGTTGCCATTTTTTCGCGCTTAAACGACTGCTGCTGTTTCGAGAAGAAAGTCCTCCTGAAATCAATGAAAATAAGTTACTACAGAATAGCGTAGAGTGAAAAAATCAAATTAAAATTAACTCAGTTTATCCGGCTTGCCATACCACAAACTTTCAAATACATGAATCCATGTCTATTTTAGTCAACGAGATATTCTGATGCTCTTGGATAATCTTTAGGCAAGGTCTAACATCTGCTAGAATCAGATAATATGCCTCAGTATAACGGAGGCTCATAGCCCAAGACTTCAGTGATTACATGGCATTTATTGATGAAGGAACAGTTTTTAAGATTGAAATCTTGGAGAAGAATTCCGACAATCAAACTCCCAAACTCTCAACAGTGCTAAAGCGAAACATGAATTTCTGACATTTGACTTTAGGTTTGATACTTTTATATACAAAACTGCAAAATTAGCATGCTTTTGAAATTTAGCCCCCTCCCTCTCTCCCTTTAAAGTTTCTGTATCTGCATCTAGATGAAATGCTTTTGCTTACCAGCATTTAATTTGTTTACTTCTGCTTCTGGGTCTTGGATTGAATTTTCCTCTGGTTCGTCAGTTCCTTGTTGTATTCGAGTCAAGTTAGCATACACTTTATTTTTCATCATCAGCTGTAAGTGTGAACCCTCCTCAACCACTTTCCCATCATGGAGCACAACTATCTTGTCAGCATGGCGAATTGTTGAGAGTCGGTGAGCAATTATGATGGTGGTACGATCTTCAAGAAATATTGATGTTATTGCCTTTATGAAGCTAGCCTAAAGGACGCAGTTCTATTAAAATGCATTCAGGAATCTTTAAAAAGTTTAAAATTAGACTTTTTTTATCATTTTCACAACCCAAATATGTCATTCAGCTCGCTAAACCCCATCGTTGGAGTACGTTAAGGTTGGGTCGGCAATATAGCATCCGCATGGTATTCTAAGCGCAAAAACAATTCGTGCGCTTCTGATACACAACTCGCAACCCGAGTTTTGGACTTAATGTCCTCTTGTTTCTGAAAAAGAAACGAACAACCCAACTGAACCCACTTACAAAAATTCAAATCACGGAAAAGTGCTCACGCATGACCTTACTTGACCTCCTTTAGCAGTGCGAATTGCAAAAGCGGAAGAGCTTATTTTTACTTTCGGCTGCTGCCACCCCTGCATCCACGTCCTTTACAAACCCACCAGATTTCATCGCCTGGTGCAAAGCCTGGTTTAAACTTTTGTGTGAGCACAGCCTAACGTAGGAGCGCTCAACTTAAGCTAATGTGCAGAAATGTTACCTTTTGAAGCAGTTTGCAGCGCACTTTGAACTGCACTTTCGTTTGCAGAATCCAAAGCTGAAGTGGCTTCGTCCAGTAGCAAAATTTTAGGGTTGCGTACAATTGCTCTGGCGATTGATATTCTTTGCTTCTGCCCACCGCTTAATTGGCTGCCTCCTTCCCCCACAATCGTTTCAAATTTCTGCAGAAAAAATTGGAAGTACAGAATTTGTGCCTATGCATTACGGACTCGCTGTAAGTAAAATTAGTAATACTTAAAATAACCACCGACATAGGTTAAAGAAAGAGCTAATTAAACTAAATCAAATCTTCATTATACTCGCAGTAATACGCCGAAACGGTGGCGAGCCGTTGGCGACATTGCGTCCAATTTGATCAGCCCGGGAATTGAATCCCAAACATCCCGCACCGATAGCGATGTCTTAAACAACCGCGCAACCAGCCGATTCGTATCAACGGGTAAATTGATACCTGTCCAATGAATAATGGGGTGTACATTTAAGAACCACCATATCTAAATAGCTATGTAGGATTTAAAAGCCAGAAAACCCGCAGGACGGTGGGTGCAACGGTTGAGCTGGTCAGAAAAAAATTCAAGTAGAAAAAATTTAGGTCGGAGCTTTAGAATTAGCACTGGTATTAAGAACTTCTATTTAGAATTCACATATTTAAAACGCAAATCTGAAACTTGAATGATGAGTGCATTTTTATGAGTATTCTCTTTCTATATTTTTAAAATAATGTTAAAAGTCTTTACTTGAGGTAACTTTGATATAAAGTCATAGGCATTCGCAAGTTTCGCTGCTTCTTTCATTTCTTTCTCGCTTACATCTTCGCGACCCCACCGTATATTATCAGCTATCGTCGTCGCAAAAAGAACAGGTTCTTGACTAACAACTCCCATAGATTCCCGCAAGCTTCGTACATTCAAAGTTCGAGTATTCTTTCCTCCAATCATAACTTTTCCGCTCTAATATCAAAATAAAAATCAAATCTTCATTATACTTGCGGTACTACGCCGAAGCTTGCAATGAGTGGTCGCCCATCTCCGCACTTTGCGCCTGGGCAACACAGCTCCGACAAAACGTCGCAGCGGTGGCGAACCGTCGGCGACACTGCGTCCGATTGGACGAACCGGGAGTTCAACCCGAGCCTTCAGCGCAGATAACGGCGTCCTTAGCCATTGCGCTATCCTGCTGGGCTTCTGATAACAATTACAAAATGAAACCAGTCAAGGTTCAGTTTATAGGAGTGTAATTTTTAACAACGCCAAGGTTCGCACAGCTTGTACTTCTAGACTGCGGCCTTCGGATCTTTTGCGGGAGAGGGAGGCGCACTAGGACATATGAAGCTTTCGTTAAAACCTCTCAAGGGATATTTGCGCGTTTATTGGAGGGCAAAGGTCAGGAGAGCGTAGAATCTCTCTATAGCGGGCAGATCGCTAAAAGTTAAAAACTACTGGCTTCACTAAATTTTCACCAAAGATTTGTTGTTGGTAACGGAATCAGACAATCAATGAATAGGGAGTAACCAGCAACAAGTTGAATAAAAATAACTAACCAAATCGTAAACTTGAAAATGTGTGTGCTTAGCGTTTATTTCGAGTTTAGTAAAAGAAGAACCTAATGTGAAAAACAAATCATTCATTTTGAAGTTGTTGGAAACTCCACAATGCATAAAAGTTTCACCCAGCAAATAAAAGTTAGTAGTATTCACTTTAATAAAATTTACGAAGCTTGATTTTGGAAGCTATAAATAGATAAATCTGTCTTCGCACAAGGAAATTACTTTCAAATGAAAAAAGCAAGATTAAGATTTTCAAAAATTTAATATTGTTAAGAAGAAATTGATTAGACCTAAGGTGCTGCGTTTACCGATGCGCGACGCGTGACAGGCGACGTGCGACAACGGGAAAAAATATAGTGCAAGTGAATGTAGAAAGTTTTTGAGGTCGTCGCGTCATCGCTAAACAGTAAAATGAAACAAACAAGGAGCGATAAAAAATTGTCGCTTGTCGTGTATCGGTAAACGCACCTTTAAACGTCGTAACAGTTCTAGAAAGGAAGAAATAACATGATGTACGGCAACATAGATAATTACATTAATAATCACCTACCAATATCGCCTGCCGCAAGCAACAAAAATAACCACTTACATCAGGGTCATAAAATCGTTGAATCATTTGCATAATTGTACTTTTGCCGCAACCGCTCTGTCCCACCAGCGCCACCGTGTGGCCACGCTCAACTCGAAAAGAAACGTCAGTCAAAACCTAAAAAGAAGAATTCAGTACCACAAAACCATTTATTACGCAAAAAATAAACAAATATTAGATCTTACTTTTACGTTTGGACGGCAAGGATAAAAAAAATTAACTTCTTTGAAAACGAGGTCGCCAGAATCAAAACACGGCGAAGCGCCTTCGTCTGAAAACACATCGATTTCTGGTACCCGGTCAATTACTTTGAATATATTCGATACGGCGGCCCGAGATTCGGCAAAAGTTCCCACGTAACTAGCAGCCTGAAAAATATGGGTTATTAGTAGGGCGATTTTTTATTGACCTAAAAATCTCAAAAAATTGACTTTATTGACCTAACGAAACAATGAAATGAAAGAACAAGTCTATAAGAAAAAAACCCTCAAAGTCACTTCAGTTAGTGCTTAGATTATAATGTATGCACATATAATGCCGCACGTTTTCTGGCAGAAAGTTTAACTGCTCTGCGTAATTGCGCAGAATCCAAAGTCGTATTCAAGTGTTTCGCTATTCGTTGTATTGCAATCTCTGTAACATCAAAGTATGTTCGAATAACTAATGCATTGTCTTTTCAATTCTAATGTTTTTGACTACCGATACGTAGCGACAAAAGTATGCAACAAATGAAAACACGACGAAAAGCTTATTTTATCATACACGAATTTTGCCAAAATTGCAATCTTGCAAAGCTGTCTGAACGGATCTTCACAATCGAATCAATGAAATTACATCAAACATTATATTAATAAATTAAGCATGTGTAAAACTGTAATACTGGTAACAGTCTGGCGACAGCATACACCTGCCTAGTACCACCAACAGTTACGAACTTCCATCTCTCAATTATCTGAGTTATCTCTTTTTGAATATAAAGTAGAAACGCGCAAAAAAAAAAGTAGAATCGCGCAAAAAAAGCAAGAAAGCAAAAATTGACCTAACAAAAAAAAATTGATCTAAAAAACAAAAAATTGACATTTATTGACTTTATAACTTCATCAATACTGATCCTACGACCGTGAAATTTTGTTTCCACATTGTTAGAGTTATTTTCTACATCCCAAAAAAAAAATGACTTTATTGACCGCGAATCGCCCTAGTTATTAGTAAAAGCAAGTAACAAGAACTACAGTTAAATTGCAATTTTTGCAAGACGATATTCCTAAACAACCTTAAAAAATTTTGCATCATAATTAACAGTACAAAAAAAAAACGTAACAAATTTCATAAATTTTTACCCTTAACTTTTCTGCAAAATTTAATCCTCACAATTCCGATTAATAAATTTGAGCTTCACAAGTTAAAAAAATCATAACGGCAGAGGTTAGAGCACAGGATGGGTCTTTTCTAGCAAAACTGACTATAAGTCTCAGAGTCTATAAACGTTTATCGTTAATTCCGTTGCACAGCTGTGGTTTAGCCTTCCTAATTTTCACTCACAACAGCTGATCATTTCACACAAGGGAACAAGAACACTTACAACAAACTAGTGGTTCGGTGAAGTAGCGTTTACAAATAAATACCCAGAGGTGTAGTGAAAAATTTTTTTTTGCCGAAAGGCAAAATTGAAAGGGGAAGGGGGGCACAATGTTCCCCTAAATGCGTTCCTGTAAATACCATTAGTGCTTTATACATTACCAATACTTACTGTTCCAAGTGCAAAAGAAGCAATTAATATTGCAAAGAATGAAGTTGTTAAATCCCCCAGTTTTATCTCTCCGTTTATAACCAAATTGCTGCCATACCAGAATGATAACCCGTACATTCCATACATGGTGATATACAGCAACCCAATGCCCAACCCAGACATAAATCCACGTAAAATAGCAGCTTTTCTGGCCCCTTTCATGCTGGCGGTATACCTAAAAGATTTAAAAAATCAAATCTCCATTACACTATCGGTACTACGCCGAAGTGTATAACATCTCCGCCGCTTAGAGCCTGGGCAACACAGCTCCGAAGAAACGTTGCAACGATGGCGAATCGTTGGTGACCCTGATTCCAATTTGACCGGCTTGGGATTTGAACCCAATACCTCCTGCACCGATACAAATGCGCTTCACAACTGGGCTAACCGGCCGGTCATAAAAGATTTGCTTAAATCGAAATATTTATTTTTACTTCTTACATCGTCTTTAATTTTATTGCTTGTTCATTGTAGGGTTAATCTTTGTCATTGCCGCTTCGAAAATTTTTACGTGATTTAGTTTTGAGAGTGTTTTGTGTTTTTCCTTATTAATCCATATAAAAATTTCTTTGTTTATTTAGCTGCCGGTCATGAGAAAGCGATTGCGCTATTAACAACCTCTTCGGATTTGCCAGCCATTCCAAGATAGGGGAATACCTTTAGAAGCTTTTTTTAGCGGCACAACAAGTAAACTTGCCGACTTGTTCTCCACAGCATCCCTTAAATGCTGAGCGCCCAGCTGGAAGCTGTAATTACCAATTTTAAAGCTATTTGTTCGCGACCGGACCTGGAATCAAACCCGAGGCTACAGCTCGAGAAGCAGCCGTTCAATTTACCAGCCCTCTACCGAGTGGCCTAAATCAGGATTAGTAATTATTCATAAAAAAAAAATTTAAGACGGAATCAGCCATGTTAATGACTGTAAGACAATGATTCAATGTGATGTGGAAGCAAGATGATTTTATTGTTAGGCAGAGGCTAAGGTTACGTGACCGTAACATTTGTCTCTTTGATTATTTTATTATCCCTTCACGCTTCCCTGATTGTACGAGAGCGTGACGAAGTAATAAAATAAACTAAAGAGGCAAATGTTACGGGCCCGTAACTTTAGCCACTTCCTTATTGTTAATAAACTTGTTGATTAAGCGACATGAATATTTGCCCGTGCTTCGGCTAAAACTGCTGATTATGCCCTATGCACGTTTTCTATAGATTTTTCCACGCTTTCAAAGAAACAGCAGATCAAGAAAGAGTTTTTGTTGAATTGATTATTCAAACAACCATCTATGAACTAGTCGAATCAACAAACGCTTGGACAGAAAAACAGTGATCTTTCGTCATCATCTACGTCATAGTCTTTCTTGAACGGTTCATTTACAATCAAAGCAAGTGACACGACAAACGCACAAACAGTTAGTGCTTGAAGTTTTCAAATTGAATGTCAATAACGAACCTGCTGATAACTTACATGAATCATTCCCAAGGTGATTAAGCAAAATTGCAAAAAAATTTAGACGCTGAAATCAAAACATTGGAACAATTTGTATAAATTCTGAGTGCACGAGTTGTTTTGTACATATTGTATTCTACGACCACAATTTTCAACGGGTCCCTGACATGCCGCGACTAGACAACAGCAAATTATTTGGGGGCTAATAATGAATTATGGAGTTTTTCACAAAAGCACCGGCCGAGTTCATGGGATGCTTTTGTTGTGGCCTATACCTCACTGTGCAAGTTTCTAAACTACCGGTACTACACGATTCACTCGATTCACTGCGTTTATTGAAAACCGAAACTTACGTCAAACTAGCTCTTTCGCCATATTTTTAAACGTTTTAGTACGACCTGACCAGGGAAAGAAATCCATTTTTTGCAGGTAAAATGAGAGATCGTTAATAACTCTTCCAAAAATACGAAGACGCAACAGCGGCTTGAATCAAACCATCTATGGTACCTTTAGGATTTCGAAAATAACTATACAGGGGCGGATTCAGAATAAAATTATAGGAGACGAGGACTGTAAAAAATGTCCATGTTTCATTTTTTGCGTCAAAACTTAGAGGTGTTTAGGGGATCTAGTCTTCTTGGCCCTTCGACCTCCTAGGTTTGCCAACGCTACAAACGTTTAAATGCTTAAACGTTTTTCATTCGTTGTTTTAACGACTTAACTTTCAACCAACCTTTCCACTTCTTTATTTTGACAACCAAACGCAGTGACTGTTCTTATTGTTGATATAGCTTCTTCCGCTGTTGATCCAGCTTTAGAATATGCGGCTTGTTCTTTTCGAGAATACACGTCGGAAAACTAAAAATTACAATGGTAAAAACTAACAGTAGTTGAAAGCATAGTAACCGGTCCACATGCTCTTTTTGGGGGACCAAAAATCACAGTTTTTGATATCATGCTAACTATTCTTAATTGTAATGTTGAAAACTTGATTATACATTTAATTGTGCGCTTAGGTCAACAGACAGCTCGCTGTATTCGTCCCAACCACTCTACTGTCTACTGGCAGCATTCCGTATCAACACTAGCTTTGAGCCTAAGTCAACAGCTACCAGTGTAGCAGCGTTATTGAGGCGAAGATAAGGAATAACAACACCAGCTTCACAGAATCAAATCATAGTACCTAGCCATCCATTTAAATCGTGTGGAGCAGCAACTGAATTTCTGGATGTAATCGATGTTATGATTGCGCAATATCGGAATATTTGCTATTATTACGTTTACATATAACCATAAACAAACTCCTTTCAACTAGGACGCATTTTACTATTTCTGATCCATAAAACCAGACTTAGCCACAAACTTTTATGCAGTGCTCGATCTTCAGTTGCAAATTTCTTAGCTTCCCAACCAATAGGATTAAAATTAGCAGCAAATCTTAGGCTAAGGATATTACAGTCTAACTGAGTAAACGAGGACAGGACAGATTACGGAAGTAAACTATTGTATTACCATTGACAGGTATATCTTGTACTGACACACTCAAAAATACTGTTCTTATGAATGTCAAGAAGACACAAAATGTCGACTTAAACAACGTATAGCCTACTCCAAAAATATTTAATATTAAACTCACTATAAATAATAGAGCACCAGATAAAACAAGTAAGGGAGCAACAGACAATGTAACTAGTCCAAGCTTCCAAGTATATACTATTCCAATCGTAACGCCCGTTAGAGTCATACTGACATACTGTATGACGAATGAAACTTTCTCGCCAAGACCGTCTTTAGCTTTTTTAATATCGCTGAAATAGAAGAAAATTAGCAATTGCTGGTAAGGAAGTACACTAATAAATTTGGCATCTATTTTTAAGATTTTTCTTGCTTGCACAAAGAAAAATTTTAGTCTTTTTCCGCAAGAGAAAACGTTGTGTCGCATCAGCAGTCAGACACTGTAGTACGCAATTTCTCAGGCAATGTCCAGCTTGCGCACATGATAGTGAATTGCAGTGACGTAACGCTTTAGTTAAAATCTTGATCAATTTCTGCAAATTTTAGCGCTGTGTCTACGCAACGTAATATTTCGAAATACAGTTGAAAACCTTGAAAACAACGGTTACATTCTTTTTTACCAGCTCACCATGTACTTAAATAATAATAAAATTTACGATTCTTAAACGGATTTGAAAATTTTTTATTATTCACGAAAGCTGGGTAAATTGTGTCATGTCATCAACCTACCCAATTACAGGCTAAGCGCTCACGACTCCATTGGCTTTATAGCTAAAATATATCCATTCACTTATGAACGAATTTACGAAAGTACCTTCAGCTAACCTAAAAAAGCACTCTAAGCTTAAAATTATATCAGATAGCTGGCAGCATCATTATTCAATTTTTGAAAATGATTCAAAAAACTAAGTTTTGAAAGTATGGTCATTAAGGCAAAGAACGCATAAGTTATGTTTCTTGAGGAAGACACTGTAAAGATTGTTGCTTTTTTTTCATAATTTTGTGACATAACTTTGTTTTGATTGCCTCAATAATGAAACAATTTTCAAATTATTCCAAAAAATTTTCGTAAAAATCAAAGACAAAAGCTTGCATTGAAATAATGTATGATAGGCAGACACCAATGCAATTGTATAAAGTATCAACAAATTTTCAGTAGAGTAGATTTTATCTTGATTTGTGAACGATCGTCCCATGATATTGCTTCGATAAAATCTTTTAATCTATTTACTTCTGTGAACAAAAATTCATCTTAAAAAATCAAAGACAGTGTTGCCATCTGTAAATTTTCGAATGAAATTAATGCATTTTGATTGGCATTAAACAGCAGTTTTTCTCATTGTTCATTATATATATCTTACACTGTAAGATTAAAAAATGAATGTTTCAAGCTATTTATTGGTAAACTCATGTAGCGTTCGTCAATTTGGCAATAATAGTATCAACTTTACCAGTGATTACACGCCGAGATTAACATACCTAGGCTTCGCTAATTAGATATTTTTTAACAAAATTGATTAAGATAGCATAACTAGATGGAACTTTGAAAAAGATAAAAGTAATGTGCTCAAGGCTATATTTATTTCAAATTAATTTCACACTTAAGCCTTCGCTTTTTGCAATAACATAAATACGTTTACGATAGGCCAATGACACAGGCACTCTATGCTTAATACGAGTTTGGTTTTAATTTTCTTGATTTGTTTTATAACTTATGAAATCAAGAAATATTGCTGTGAGTCAACATAAACAGGAAAATCAAACACATTCTATATCAAAGTAAGGTATAATGTTTATGTTGACACTTGTTTCAAAAAAGCAAACATCAAGAAACCGTTTACCTACACGAGTTTGTACAGTAAACAAAAAACAAACAGTTACGTATTTAACATGTGAAAATTGTGCGTTACCTCGAAAGTCTTGCGTTTAACTCGCCTGATGACGTCATGTCGTGATAGGCTATATCCTGACGAAGTATTGCACGAAAGTATTTAATACGAATACGTTTTGCTTGCCTAGTAACACATTGAAAAAAGTATGTTAAATTCTTGTAAAAGTACATATTTTAGTCAAATCAAATCAAAAAATCAAATCTTCATTATACTCGCCGTATTACGCCGAAGCGTGTAACGAATTGCGGGGCCCATCTACGCGGCTTAGCGCCTGGGCAGCACAGTTCCGAAGAAACGTCGCAGCGGTGGCGAGTCGTTGGCGACACTGTGTCGATTTGACCGGCTCGGGAATCGAAGCCCAGACCTCCCGCAGCGATAGCGTGCGCTTAGCGACTGCGCTAACGGCCGGTACATATTTTAGTAAACGCCAAAAATTATTCAAAATGGTATTAGTCTACGGTATTACTGTACCATAATCAAAAATTGAGCCACTCTATCTCTAGTAGGCCGTGAGCCATTCATATTCGTTTCAGGTGTAACTGTGCACCGTGAATAGCTGAGTATTTCAAAACCCGGTCTATTTCAAGAAAATCAGACATTCAAACATGATAGCTACATTGCTGCCAAATAACTTCAGACTAAATACAAGCTGTCTGTAGAGAACTTAACAATCAGGGTGTAAAAGAATATCTTTTTAGCACAGCCATATTTCATCGCATGATACCTACGCTTAAAATTCAAATTACTAAATAATAAAAAGACATAAAAATGAAAAATAGCATATAGCACATGTTATTGTTGTTTTATTTTTGTGCTGTTAGATTAAAATACTGAAATGAAAGAAGCCAAAACCAAAAAGAAAAATGCAGTAAGGTTAGATAACAGCAGAACACAATATGCAACCGAAATCTCAAGGGAGACAAGGAACTTGACAGTAAAGTTTAGCCCAGCAGTCATCTAAGCCATCACACGAAAAATTGAAATTTACGCACAAAACCTAAAATTTCATTAGTCCGTTGTTTCTTCAACTAAAATTATTATTCAAGCAAAGTCTAAATCGAATTTAAATCAATTAAAAAATGAAGAACAAGCGATTAATACGAGCCTTTACTTTCAATTTAACCAGACAAACCCAAACTCATTGGGTAGTATTTCCTAAGCAATCAACCCACCCTGAAGGCCAACACCGATTTCGATACAGTTCTTCGCAAATTGTCAACACACACAATACGCGTGGATTTATCGAAAAAACGAAGTCGCACGGTACTCAGTGTTAAACAATGCAACTGAACAATCATCACTTACCTGATAGATTGCAATGAAAAAGCGAACGCTTGGATTGTCCCGAGCACAAAGACGCCACTGGCTACATAGAGAAAGTAATACACTCGTTCCATACTATCGTTTTTAAAACTATCAAGTTCAGGCTGTATGTCTCTCAGCCACTCCCTATAAAAAAGAAATCAAAATTATCAAGATTTCAGCAGAAAATGTAAATCAATGTGAAGGGCACATGGAGTTGGTATAGCGGTTGGCCCATTGAGAGCCGTAACTGACTTCGTGGGTTCGATTTTCAACTACGACAACTTCTACAGTATGATGCATGTAATTTACTAATATAAAAAAACAAGTTGCAATTATGCGGCTTAAAAAAATAAAAAATAAATAAATCATCACGAAGGAAGACTGAGAAGTAAGCTCGCGCTCTTCGAATAAGCAGCTGACCAAAACAAGTGAACTGTGATCGAATCCAGTTGGAGCCAAACCCTGCAGTCGCGTAGGATAGTAATCTACTTTCCGCCAGGTCGTGTAGCTGGCAAAAGAAAAAGCTAGCGAAATCTTTCGTCAATTTCAAAATGCGCAAGTATTGAATTAAGCGGCTAAATGTATGTGGTTTGATTTATTATCATTTAAAATTAATTACAATTGTTATTATCTGCAAATAGGTGATTATTAGAAACAAAACTACCACCAGCGGCGACTGCACCAAATTTGAGGTTACGTTGGTGCTGTCAATTATTTCCAAATTACTTGTATCATTTTGATTAAAAAAAGCCAACGACTTGATAATCGTGCAATCATCAAGCAAGAGACCAAAAATGCAGACCAATAAAGACTTAAGTCAAGTGGTAAATTGCCAGTTTGGCGCAATTCAAATTCCCTGTCTGGCAATTCAACAATTCTATTTACATTGGAATTCCATTTTCTGGTTTTTAATACAACACAATACAATATTTACCAATCTTTTACATCTATTGTGGTAGAAAAATAAAGGGTGAACACAATGGTTAGAACAGCGTCTTTTAAATATATTTCTTTTTCAAAGTTACGTGATTATCAAAATACAAGTCGCTTTTACCTATTCCCATTATCGTTTACTTTCCTTGTATAGCTTTGTCTAAACTTTTTATCTCTTGTTGCCAAGCACTGATAGTTTTAGGTCGACATTATCACTAAATTGTTTGAAAAAATTCCAATAGAGGACAATAGTGCGAAACAGTCTGTAGATTTGTTCCTTTGATTAGATTGTTTTTTAAATAACAACTGGTGTTTTTTAAGCAGAGGCGAAGCCTGTGAAAAACTTAGGGCAGTCAAACAACAAGGGTCAAAGATCACAAACATAATTGTATTTTGTAAATATAAGTTAAGCGTGATGCTTCAAATTAGGGTTCGTCAAAAAGTGGGGGGATCATCACCCCTACCTATGTCACTAGCTATGCCAGAGGATCATCACCCCCAGCTATGCCACTGTTTTTACGAGCAACTCTGCAAAACAGTCATTGAAATACACAATGTACAGCGAAGTAGGTTTTAGATTATTCTACAAAGCCAGGAGAGTATTTGCGGGGCGGTGGACATTGTGCGCTCCCCCCCCCCCCTATTTTGACTTTGCTTTTTAGCAAAAGATCGAATGTTGCTAAATGACTAACCCTGCTCTTTTGATGGTTTTTTCAGTTTATGCTCCTTTCCCTCTTTTTAAATTTCTCGCTTCGCCACTTTACAAAGCATAATTATTACTTACGATTCATTCAGAGTAGTCAAGTTCATGGTGAAGCACAGAGTGTAGTTGAATAAGCATCGCTGATATTTGCCGTATTGTGCAAACAGAGTGACAAGATCACCAAAAAATATAAACATAATTGGCAACCCTGCTCCGTGAATGACAGCAGCGATGGTGCCAACAACAATGCATGTGAGATCCCATTTATCAGAGTATCGAAGCTGCAAACATAATGTTTATGGTTAGAACGTGGTAAAAATTAGAAACAGCATAAAACTCATTCATGAACAGTGTCTTGTTTTAGGGTCGATTTACTAATGAACCAGGGTTATTTCAAAAATCATATACGCTGTCATTTTATTGCTTCACAAAAATTATTTCTCAAAACGCAAATTGTTCCGAATGAAAAGTTAATTTATTGGCCTCTCAAAAGTTGATTCATTTAAGCAAGTTTTTTTCCTTCCTTTAAACTTCTCATTCAGTTGCTCTACCGATGCCGCGTTGACGGTCTAATATTAATCGCATTAAACCTTTTTTGTCTTTAACAAAAAACTTTTTTGCTCAAGTAACAGTCTCCCACATTCTGCAAATCTCACCAGACCAAGTCTCTTTAAAGCTGCTCTTGCACCTGCTTCTCTGCTCTCCCTGGCATTCACTCTGTCTTCCAAATCAGAAACCCTTTCACACAACTTTTCTTTTGATTCTGCAGCATCTTTGGCCAAGCTCCGACCACTCGGATGAACCAAACCTTCAGCAACAGCCGAGGCCACACTTTTCATTTTTGCAAAAATTTTTGCGTACAACCTATAAACTTAAATGAGTATCAGCAATAAATCACTCAAACCAAAATCTATCCAGTTTTGCAAATTAAAAATCCATTGGTCATTTTAATTAAAATACGCTAAAAATATCAGTCTAAACTGTACTGTAGTACTGTGATTGCATAATGAATTAAGAGTAGTTTTTTTAGCTTTTAAACAAATTCTCCAGCTTTTTTGCAATGACTTACTTGAAAAATAGTCCAATTCCAATATATCGACTATAATTTTTCATTTAATCATTGCTTCTTAACACAATTAATTTTTAAAACTCAGCTCACTTTCTTGTTCAAGAACTATTATAGTATGACAAGCTTTAACACTTCACTAGAATATAATATGAGGCTGCTCCATCTATTGGTAACAAAATTTGTTTAGTGTGATCAACACCCCTGAGCTTTAAAGGCAGATTTTTCAAACTACGCTTAATCAGTCAAGAACATAATTACGTTAGTTTGTTTGCACTGACTTCTTTGTAACAAGCTCATCATTTCAAAAACTTTTTGTTTTAAATTTGAAAAAATTGCCGTATACTGCTGGAGAAAAAATTGGCAACTTGTTATGTTGATCAAAAATAAAAACAAATACTGTAAATGACTCAGATTATTTTCAAATTTATTGAACTCAAAATTCAATAGCAATTGAAGGGGACCGCGAAGTAAGCTTGCGCTCTTCGAGTCAGCAGCTCTCGTTATATATGTTAAATGCGATCGGCTCCAGCCGCGAATCGAACCCGTCACGTAGGATCTGTCACCTGTCGCTGACGTAGAAATATGCCAATAGTTTAAAGTAGAAAACTTTGGTGCGATGCACAACCACTTACGTTAATATGAAGTGCTACACATTGCAAAATCAAGCTTACTAGTTTTCTGTAAGAAACAGAAATTTTGGGTTCTTTCATTTTGTGGGATTCGAAGTCACACTTTTCAATTGATCTGAGATCATCAAATACATCTTCTGTTATTTTGTGTTCAGCAATGTTGTTGCTCGAGCTTCTGAAACACATTGCAGTAGATTACACTAGTAGAGATAACAGATAGAACTTTGAAGCATGGCGTGTATGGTCCGGTCTCAAAAAATTTACTAAACTTGCAATACAATCCGTTTAATCTTATGATTGCTTTTTGTAAGAAAGAATAATAATGTAAGAAGCAAAGGGCATCCGCAGTTTCGGTTTCAACAATACTCATCAGTTGACGATTTAATGAGAGTACCGTGCTATGAATTTATTGGTAAAATTCTTTCTGAGCTGCATCCCCTATACATTTGGGATCACCGGGGAGCAAAAGAGTAAGTTTCCCCACCTATTAAGCATTTAGCTATACTTACAAATACATTGCTAATTTTTAACATCTACACTCACAATACCGCAAGATTTTGCTGTATTTTCACCCCCTTTCTCGTCCCCCGAAAAATTTCTGAATCCGACCTTGTTATGCTGTAGCATAATGAAAATGTTCGTGTTCAGCAACTTTTACTTTGCCCCTATTTCAATATTTTTTGCACTATGAAATCATGTTGCTTATTTGCAGCACTCTTTCTAACACCAGGCCAATGAACAAGACTGGAAGATATTGTCAAAGCTCTGTGCTTTCATGGTCATGGTCTTCCGATCCTTTATTGAGATTTGCAAGTACCGGCTAGTTACTGTGTTGAAGAGGCAATAACGGTGCATTTTGACGACGGCTTTGACGCCGCGTAGAGTTTCTACTTTCAAATAGGGTTCAAAATAGTGGCCATCTCACCAAGGACACCCGTGCACTGCTAAGCTTCAATCATGGCTCTCAGTATTTTATTAATTTGTGAGTACGATATAATAGACAGTGTTTATGCAGGATTTAAACCTACATAGAAGGTAAGTAAACATTACGTATTTGATGTTTTTTCAGGAAATAAAAAAACATGTTTCAAAATCAAAAAACATTGTATTTCCCACTACATCCTTCGTCAATACCTCTTTGTAAGACTGGCTGACACTGTGCCCATATTAAGCTCTGTAGCAGTCGTACTCATCTCTCTTTTTACTTTTTTTAATCGTAAGCTAGTTGCTCAAGTCAGGATAATAAGTAATGAAACAAAGGTTGCCGAGAAGAAGTTTGGGCATACAAGCTTAAAGTGATGAAATAAAAAAAGTAATTCAGCTTAAGTTTAAAATTTGGCAAATCAGCCTCAGCCAGCATGGCTGTCACTATTTGATCAATTGATTGCGTTCAACTAGTTATCCACGTTAAAAAGCCAGACAGGAAAGCGATAAAAGCTGATGAATTAAAACCAAATTAATCAAGTAATATTTGTGAATGGAAATGTGATACAAATTGGCAAGCTAACATATTTACACGCAAGGAATAGCGAACAAGTTCGGTAACACTATCAGACTGTCACTGTAAACGAACAGATAACGTTTCTAAACAAAAGATAATTGTTACCGTAAACCTTCAATTTGAACTCAAATCTGCTTAGCAGTAAAGCTTTGAAGGATGTTCACACAGGTACAAGCTTCAATTTTCATCAATTAAACCCAAAAATTTTAAGCAATTTAATTTTGTATAGCCATTTGATGACAAGTGGTTTTATCAGAATTTACTGATTTGAACTAAATGAATTAAAAATTTAAATCTTCATTATACTCGCAGTAGACGTCGAAGCGTGTAACGAGTGGCGGTGCCCATATAACGAATTGGCACCTGGGCAAAACAGCACTGAAGAAACGTCGCAGCGGTGGCGAGCCGTTTACGACACTGCGTCCCGGGGTTCGAACCCGAGACCTCCCGCACCGATAGCAAAGTCTTAAACAGCTGAGCTAACCGGATTGTGTGACTTCAACTAAATCACCAATATTTCCTCGATGTAACAAAAATCAATGACCCTGGCAGAGACAACTGAGGCAGTGCATCATCCAAGTCAAGGTTGTATTCGTATGCACTGATTCAGTCACCAACTAAACTACAACTTTTAACATAAAGATGACATTTGAAAAAATTTTTCTCGTTTGTTACCCGTAACCACACAGCGGCAAACCGGACAGCGTAAAAACATATCATGGTCAGTAGCGCACGCAGGGGGGGCTCCTATGCGGGCGCCCCCCCTCAGGCCTTCTTCGATACATGTTAAAAGCCTGTGTCGCTCAGATACTGCTAGAAAAATCGTACCTTAATGTGGAAAAATTTCTTCGCGCCATAGGCGCACGCGGGGGGGAGGGGACGGTGCCATGCCCCCCCTTTGACCCTGTAATAAGGTGCTAAAACTAAACTTTCAGTCTATACTTTCACAAACTAATAATGATTGCAGCCTCCTTTCACTTACTTTAGCCAAGCTTCTGCTTTTAGACGTAAGCTGCGAAAATATTTTTGCATTGTCTATACTAGTGACTGCACTCACTGCATGTTCTTTTTTAATAAAAAAGTGTGCTGAAATGGGTGTTTTTTACGTGAAAATCGCAAAAGTTCGTTGGCAGCTGGGGGCTTCGCCCCCAGACCCCCTGTTGTGCCCCCTCCTTTGCCAAATCCTGGGGGCCCCACTGATTCGCGCGCCTCCCCCTCAGAAAATTTCTGCGTACGCCACTGATCATGGTCATTTATATTGAGTGCCCAAGATCATATCCAGTTCACATAGACCACGCATTAAGTCGTATTAATCGGCCTTACTTTTCACCCAAATTATTCGAAAAAATTGCTATCGCAGGCTTAGACTTTTGTATGTTTATGAAAACGCTCAACGCGCAAACGTTGTTCTTTCCAGTGTTATTTCAAGCGACTTTTTGTGCAACGCTTTTCCTGAAATGAATATTTTTGTAATTTTCCGTTGAAAGCTTTGGTCGGTTTATTCACGCGTTTGACAAAACTCATCAGGCACCAATCTGATGTTGATAAATTCAAGCATATTTTTCTGACAGAGCTAGATTATACCAGCTTTGCCTCTACAACTTGGTGTTCGATTTTTGTCTTCAAAGGATATGTCAGATGCAAAAACTTGGCAAGTGTACATTCGATATTTTTAGAGTTCCTCATAACACAAATACTCCGCGCATACCCTGCGTGAAAATTTTAAGCACAGGGGCATCTCTTCCAAAACCACATACCCAAAAATTTAAATACTTGTAATTTTTTAACAATGTCTACGGTAAACTTCAAAATCCGCATAAAACGTCTTCAAAAAACCGCTTAATCCAAGCTTGCCACCATCGCCAGTAAACCACTCAAGCATTAGAAGGTTAAAGATTAAAGTAGAAAATGGCAATAGCAACGAGATTTTAGCGAATGGATTGTTAAAAAAGTCATGTTCACGGCCTCTGAGTCTCGACCGTTAAATCAACGTTGAAAAAAGGTCAAAATTGCTTCACTAATGAACAGGTCAATACCAAATAGGGAGATTTGTTTGTGTCAAGGGTTACCCAAAATCACCGGATTAATGTCATTTGTAGCCAAAGACTGATACAGCATTGCAGCAAGATCAGAAACAACGGCGTTAGAACTGGCGTATCGTGCTGTAATTTTTGCGTTTTCTATAAAAAATCTAACGGTATTATCTTTGTGAATTCATCGGTACTTATACTCACTTTTTTAGAAAAAGGCGACTGAAATACAGTAAAATTACCCAGTTTTAAAGTTTTTCCTCAATATGTTCCAAGAGTTGTGGCATAACATAAGCAGACCAGAAAAGTTCAATACACAGGTCAGAGCAAACAAACCCCATTTTGATCTGATTTTTCAGTTCAAATTTTGAACGTCTTTCATTAACTGCAGTATACAAGCTACAGTATGACTTTCCAAGCCTCAGGAAAACAAGCGTCAGCGCACCCAGGAAGATCACTGCCCCTCTTTTTGACTTTTCTTAGAGATCGATCAGTGAGAGCAAATTAAAACGAGCCCTCTCATTTTCCAAATCCGAACCTGCCCCCCCTAATCGCTGGCTGCGGCCCTGAAAACAAGCAAAAAAGGTTTCAAGGCAACAGGCTTTTTTTGAATACATTAGGCATGTTAAAAACATCACGGTCCTTCAAGAAACATTTTTTTATCAGGAGCTTACCAAATCTACCGTTCATCGCGTGATAAATGGAACGAATATACGGACACAAAAGATAAAGCGAGCAAATATTTAGCGTAAAAGTGGTTAAAACAAAAGTCTAAGAAAATAGACAAAAACGACGCGCTTCAATACAATCGCTTTGACCCGGTCAACAAGCTACTATTGCACGGGTGGGCAATATAATTCACGGCATTGAAGGGTAAAATTACTGACGTTGTATTCTTCTTTACACTTGCTTATACACTGAAGCACAAACTGTGATACCATATACACGTGATTTAGCATCCAGGTAGCTTAGCCATATAATTGGCAGCACTCAGAAGCGTATTTAAAATTGGGGGGGGATTGTGCCATGCCTCCCCCCCCCCCCCTTGTGACTTTCAGTGAAAAAGATCAAATGTTGCTAAATGACTGAAATATGCCAGGCTCTTTTGATGGTTTTGGTAGTTCGTGCCCCTCCTCTTAAAATTTCTCGCTACGCCGCTGGCAACACTGCTGATTGCCCTGTTTAAAGCCTTTCATGAATTGCCTCCGCTCATTGAGTCTCGCTCTCACGCGCAACTTTAGTAAACGTTCCATACCATCAGCTCAAACGCAACTGCAAATTCGGTTGAAGACGTAGAAGCTACTTATACAAAGTGTCTAGGAGCGAAGGCACTGTACATCAAGACGAATCAAAGTAAACTATACTGTAACAAAGTACCGTAAACTCTAAGATACAGAATTCCCACTTTTTTCATCACGCAGCAGCCCCAGCGAAAAGATAAGAGATCAAATAATATGATTTGGGATTGTGATATATTGCTACAAAACTTTTTTAATTTGATAACATAAACAATCCCAATGGTGACTTATTAGTTTAAACAAGTTATTTTGCAAACAACTGCCCGGATACGTTTAAATGTTTCTCATTACTTAATTTGTTTAATTATTTTTAACAAATCATAAACAGACCGATGTGGTTGCTACGGAATTGGTTTATATTTTGGAATTTAAGAGTTAATTCAACGCTAGGGCTTATAATATGTGACATCAACAAAATTAAGCAGCTAATTACGCAAACGATTACTTTAAAAACCATGAAATCTTCAATAAACACTATTAGACCATAGCAAAGCTTGTTGACTGAGATCTACATAAGAATAACAACAGTCCCCAACACAAAGGTTCCAACCGGTAACCGACATAATGCTTCTTGTTTCTCCTGTACAAGAATAGTCTACTGATCAGGCTACAATCGGATTAGGCCGAATAACGCTAACCGTGTTATTTCATAAACCAACCATAAGTACCGGTAACTTAAACTCCTATTTGTTTTTGAAAATACGGATAAAACATTGATAAAAATCAATTTTGAAAAATTCTAGGTTTTAACCAATTCAAAACAAATTTGAAATAAATTAACTGGAATTGTTGAAAAGCTCAAAGTTCAAACCGCTGGACAAGTAAGAAGTTTTATGATTGTGTTTTTGTTATTGATTTTCGGAATACAATACAGTAAATATGAAACGAAGATATCTTAAGGAAGAAAAATAAATTCACGGTTGACAATTCTATTGTTGATAAAGCATTATGCTGTAAGTTGTAGTTAGAACTGTAAACTCTGGTTCTTTCCGTTTTACGCACTTGCTAGCACTGCGGATGACCACACCTGAATGCCTGAACCTGTGTTGGCGAAAGGTCCAGTTTTGATGATTACCATGGCTTCGGTTTTCCTCTTTTAAAATGTTTATGATTTGTTTTATTTTATAAACATAACCGTAAAAAATGCAAGAAAATATAGTCACACCATTTTTATATACCAGCATCAAAACTACTTACAGTTGTTAGTAGACACTACTTAGTACAGTAAGTTCAAAATTCTTTATAACAAAATAAATTAAGAGTTTAAGATAAAATTTAACTAAAAATTTTAAGCCAACGTTCAATTTTCTGGAATTAACTTAGTGTTCAACGTATTTTATAGTTAAACTCCTCAAAAGGAAGAGACCCATATTCCTATTTGGACGGCACTTCTCACCAGCATGCACTAAGTTTTTGCCATGATTTCTTGAAGTCACTACACAAAGTCGATCATTAAGCGAAAGCTTAGCGAAATCGCTCTATGATCGTAATGCGGTTATTACAGCCAGTCATACGCTATGAATATGACGGCATTATCTAATTTTAATCGTCACGATTCTGGGTTTTCATTTTCATGGCGAATTGTGAATGCGCAAACGGGGATTAACATAACAGATAAAAACTATCATTTTCACCATTATTTGTGTGCCAGCCATCCACTGTTTATGATGATAGCACAATAAGCTTTGATCTGTATAAGTTAACATCAGCCTGCTCATTACCTTCTTAAATTTTTACGGAAACAATGCTAATTTTTTTCGCTATCTGGTAACAAAATCTCTTGGTATGAAGCAAATAATGCACTAAGCATTTTCCAGTAGAGGTAGAATTAGGTTTGTTTGATCAGTTTACATTTTTTACGCAATGTAAATGACCTAGGTTAGTGAGCTTTAGGCCCGAGGTTCTTGGGTCTAGTTTCGGCATCATAATCAGTTTCTTGACGTCATAATCATATCTTTAAACTGTGATATTAAAACATTGATTATGATGTAGAAACTGAAACCACGACCGCGGGTTCAAAGCTCACTAAAATGGGACATGTGTACAGGGCAAATGAGCAATGACGATTGAGCTTTGGCTCTTCTGTTTTCGTAACCGCTTGTACCTCGCAGCGTTTCAGTGTCTATCAGCATTATTATAATGAATGGACAAGACACGAATTGCCAGTAGCTGGTGATCGATTTACTAGTTTATTCATTGCCCTTTGACATTTTACTCATGATTTATATGGTTAAAAACGTATTAACTGGCACCTGCAAACGACAAGAAAAATCGATTTTCACCAATTATATTGCCAGGAGAGAATCAGAAAATACCGCAGCAGATTTCAAACCATAAAATCATTTCTATTTTGCACGTGCGCGTAATTACTAAATTGACTTACCTGTTCGTTTCATTGCTTGATATATCCGCAACCATTTTGATCTACTTTCAATATTAGCTATAAACACTAATATTAAGCCATAATATTCCAAATATATAAACGCAATGATAATGCCGTTCTGTCAAACAAAAAAGTAGGTAGCAACACATTCAAAACAGCAACTGCTAGATCACAAAAAAGTAGGGCAAAAAAAGCCAATTATAAAAAGTTACATGCTGTAACAATACATAAAATTTAAGTAGGCCATCGTGAACTAGGCCACTTCTACCCTCAGAAGTGTATTTAGAGGGCCATCGTGCCATGCTTCCCTCCTTTTTTTGATTTTGCCTTTTAGCAAGAAAAATCAAATGTCGCAAGTGACTGAAACATACCAGACTCTTTGGATGGTTTTTGCTGTAGATGCCTCCCCTTCTTAAAATTTCTCGCTACGCTACTGTCTACTCTATTATTCTTTACCGCTTTGTAATTCAATTAGATCGCGAACTTCGCTAACCACTGAAGTTTTTGTGGCAAGTAAAGGAAGCATTGTACGCTACCACTTGCGTTGTCTGACCTGCCAGCACGGTTCAACCAAAGACTATATACGTAGTCTTTGGTTCAACTAAACTCAATTGCAAACAAAATTACTGCTAGTTTGCTGTCTTCTTGCTTGAAAAATCACGTTAATTTGGCATTCAGAAATTAATGCTAATCGCACTTCATTAAAAACTGTTGATGTGAGATTTGCAGCAGTGACCAACAAGGCTAGACAAAAAGGTTAAAAGTTCACATCACTAAATCAAAAGTAAAATTAGATTTTGAGATTCAAGCAAAATTATATAATACGACATTCCGTAAGCTCTTTTAAGTCTGCTTTCACTTAAACATCTTATTTGTTTACTAAAGATCTTTTCAAAGCTTCAATGATTATGAAAAAGGTTGTAACGCAAAGTTATTAAAAAACTAAATACCAACTTTCTTTCTTCTGGCTAAAATACATGGTTTACATTTCACAAGGTTCTTTAAAAATAAAACGATGACGAAAGCTGATAGCCAACTTTTATAGAAGTTTAAATTGTTTTGGTCGTAAAAATAGTAGTTTAAACATATGAAAAATAATGTGTCGCAAACGTTAAACTGGCTGCGTTTTAATCTTTCAAATGCAGTATTCCGTATATCTGAAATCTCAATAAATTTCCTAATAAAATCATCTAGATTTGTATCAGTAACACCTACCACTGTCATCATAAAACTGCAAGCAAATTATTCCCTAATCTGAAAGGCATGATAGCAGTGCAGTCTTCTCAGGCCTTATCACTTAGCTATTTTATCGTTAATACGTTATTTCAGTCGGGATTCTTTTTTTGTCAAGGTGAAATCGTAATCACTAAAATGATCTGTGGCTTTTCCAGCAGTATTTGATGGTATGCAAAAAAAAGATCGCTTATTAGATTGGTATAAACTTACTAAAAGCCTAGGGCAAGTGCGCAAATGATGCATTGTTGTGCAAGTAAGCTTTTTTATGCTTTTTTTGTCAAAGCTAGACTGCATTAAATTTCTGCAATTCAATAGACAAGTGCTTTTCAGAATTATGTTTTACGGGAACCATTCCAACTAGTGATTAACGTTCGCTAATTTGGTCTTTCGGTCTGTTTGTTGGGTTAAATTTATTACTGGCTGCAATGTTTGTAACAATTCTTGTGTTTATTTACAGTTTAAAACTTTCTTCTATAAATTTATTTTAAGTTTATGTCGGGTAATGGTATTTTAATCTTTGTATATATTCATTCTTCGTGCTAATCACGATCTTTCTTATAACTTTGCTGTCTTGTCGTCGGCCTTCCCCGATCTCTACACGCTCAAAGTAAACGAATTCCAGCGCAAGCTCAAATGTTTTAAAAGATATGTATTTTTTCTACTAATTCTGACGTCATTTCGCCTGGCAAAAAAGCAAGAACGTGCTGCATGTCTCAAAAATGGTTGATGTAATAAGTTTCTGTAGAATTGGTCATTCATCAAAATCATCGCTAATTTTTGCATAACGCATTGGGAATTCAAACCTGAGTTGTTGGTAGCAATTTGTAGTACTTTTGACTTGACTTTTGCCCTTCCGTAAAAAAGAGCAAAATGTTGTTCAGGGAGTGAAATATGCCAAGCTCTGTACCGTTAAAAATTTGTCGTTACGCCACTGATTCACGGTATTTGTTTGATCTCATTTTGAAAAGTAAGAACACTCTTTTTAATTTGCCACTTTTTATCTGACTAGCATCAACGATATTAATAAATAGCCTGCTAACATGAGAACTTTGTCATTATTTGATTTGCGTTTAGATTAGAAAGCGTCAACTAAAAGTTTTGAGAAAAAACGGCTTAAAACTATTCTGTATTCACTAATTTCTTGTTCAAATCAAAAAATCAAATCTTCCTTATGCTGCCGTATTACCCCGAAGCGTGTAGTGAGTGGCGGGGGTCTTCTCCGCAGCTTAGCTCCTATGCAATGCAGCTTCGAAGAAACATCACAGCAGTATGTCTGGTTTGACCGGCCCGATAATCGATCCCCAAACCACTGTGTCCGGTTTGACCTGTGTCCGGTTTGACCGATTTCACCGGCCCGATAATTGAGCCCTGAACCAGCCTGTCGATAGCGACGCCTTCTGACCACGCACCAGCCGCTAACCGGCCGATAATTCCTTGACTTTAATTAATTTAAAACAATTATTGAGACGAAACATATTGTCAAAATTTTTCGGTTTGCTTGCAATTTTAAAATGCTGAACCACGAAGTTTCTTGTTCAAACTATTTGGCTAATGTCTTACATTTTGTGTTTTCTAAGAACTTTTCAAATTGAATACGTTAATCTCGATAACCATTTAATTAATTAAACATTTTTGCAAATTAACAGTTTCTAATCAGACCTTTTATTTTAGCAACTACATATTACTCGTGGACAGCAATTTCTTTGTTCAAATACCTTTTCTCTTAATTTCTTAAAATTGAAGTTGATTAAAAAGTTTAAATTAGTTAAAAAACTTTTATTAACATATAGATAATGACCTATATACATTTTAAGTCCATTTGCCTTGAAAAAGCAAGAAGATAAACGAATATCCGCCTATAGACAATGAATTAACCGAAAGAACAGTATGCAACATTTTTAAGTTTCTGATAGGTTAATGACTAAATTAATTGCTCTATTTTTTACGATAGGTGACAGTCTTTACTAAGCATTTTCCTACGAGAAAACTTTCGTTTACGTAATTGTGTGCTCAATCTCTGCATCTACTATTCAGTAATTTGTGTCATACTGAATGGTAAACAGAAATCTATACATTCAACAGCAACATAAAAACAAACATAAGCGCATTTTAACGCAATATTATCGACTAGTGACGCTAGCAGATCCATTAATAAACGATAAAAGCCGCAATTGTCGCTCAGATTCTCTTATAGAAAAATTGTCCCTTTTTGAGGGAAAGCTCACCCCCAGAAAGTTTCTGCGCACACCTTTGCTTCGTCGTATATGATCCGTGTAATTTTAGGGTATCACAGAACACTGCTCAGAGTTTTTTGGGTTTTTGTATGTAAACAAAGGTAACTTTATTAATCGCCTTCTTTATATATTAGCGAGATACTTACTACAATTTTTTCTCTCGTATTTTTATTAAATAAAGCACTGTTTCATTTTTATACAGAGCTCTCGCTAAAATGATTGATGAGTGCTCGTTTAATGACATCATCTGTAAGCTCCTACTTAAGTCATAAATATTAAGACGTCATAGGTAATTTTTTTTCAGCAGTTCGCACTCATTAAAAAACATGAATCACTAAAGAGTTTTTGGACACCTGTTCAGGGGAAATCGTTTTTGCTGAGTGTAGTTGAGTACAGCCACATGTCTGCAAATTTTTTCTTTATTTTTGTTTATTTAGTACTTGGCCTTTTTGCACTTCTTCTGAATTGATTCATGAATTAATGTTTTTAATTTTGTGCTACAACTTATAGTTTATTTTTTATCACAACACAGGTTAATGGGGTTATTTAAGTTTAGGAGAAAAGTCCTCAATCTTAGTGGGTTTTAATGAGAGCTCTTACGTAATGTTTGCTTCAGTATATTTTTGAAGATATACTTTTTTATTTGTCTCGTCAAGCAATCGCCGCGAATGTCACAAGATCCCAAACAAAAGACAATCGTAGAAAAATTAGATAAGGAATAAGATTGACAAACCAGCCAGTCGGCCTGGTGGTTAAAGAGATCGCTATCGGCGCTGGAGGTCTTGGCTTCGATTACCGGTACGGTCAAATCTGACACAGTCGCCAACCGCTCGCCACCGCTGCGCGTTGCCAGGCGCTATGCCGCGGAAATGGGCCCCGCCACTCGTTACACGCTTCGGCGTAATACCGCGAGTAGAAAGATCCGATTTGAATTTGATAAGGTTGGATGTTTGGCATAGCAAGCAATCATGCAGTATGTAATTTCCAGTTCAAATATACGAGCTACAGTGTATGGATGAATTTAAAGCTTTAAAGTTTATGCAAACTACTGTACATATACTATGAACTTTACCGAGTAAAATCCTTTAATAATAGCTTGCACTGAAACTAAAAAAGGATTAAGTTTCAGCAGACTTTGAATGCTAAACAAGCCGCTCAACTCAATCCGGTTTGGCATAGATATTGCTGAGCTTACTTCGAAACTTTTTTTGCTGCTGCTGTTGGGTAAAGTGCAATTTTATGACTTGTTTGCTTAACAGTCAAACTGTTAAACATTCCTGTCAGTTCTGGCAATCATTTCTCTCAGAAGTTACTGAAGTAGCTTACCGGCACAGACATTACGCACTTCCACACGGTTTTAAGGTTCCCACCTGCCTGTTGCCTCCAAAACTGAATTTAATACTCGGCTAAGTCATATGAAAATCAAAAATCAAAGCTTCATGATGCCCGCGGTAATACGTCGTAGCGTGCAGCGAGTGGCGAGGCTCATCTCTGCGGTTTAGCGCCTGGGCAACACAGCTCCAAAGAAATATCGCAGTGATGGCGAGCTGGGCCGCAATCGAACCCAAGACATTTTGCGCAGATTGCGATGGCCTTAACTACAACGTTATAAACCGACCAGAAACAGAACTCCAAATTAGTTAAAAAGCTATCCAAGTCAGCACGACTGTGTAACAAAGGAAGTATTGAGAATGGAAAAAAAGTGATAAAAGATAAACGTGTATGTTTGAAATTAGTTAGTCATGCCACTACAAAATCTACTAGCTGTTAAAAAACCATAGGCTAACACAGCCCATTATTTCATTTTACTGTTGGCTCTGTCTCTTGTTTTTTTTTGGTTAACTCCACGAAGTTGGATAGCCCCTCTCTCAGCAGAAACGTGATTAATTACAGTACACTATGATCGTTGACAGAGGCCAACCTACTCTTTTCGGTAAAATTAAGCGTAGACTAACTTTATCCAACGTTGTGGAGCTGACTCGAAAAAACAAGAGGCAGAGCCAACCGTAAAATGTTTTGCTTTCGCCTAAGAATGCTTTGAAAAAAGCAGCTGTTTTCGTATTAGGCTTCGTATTAAGTCTTATGATCTGTTTAGCCTACACTAATGCGATTTTAATCCGATTTGTTGTCGTACAAAATTTTATCCAATTTTTCACGTGTGCATTTGATGGAAATATCTTCCACGCGATTCGAACCCAAGCAATTTTGCTTCCAATCGGTTAATTTAAAAAGCATAGAATACCGTGCAACGTGACGTTTATGTCATATCCTCTTACTGTTTCGTAGCCTACGTCACTTTACGTACGAAAAATCGCATCGTATTCTGTGTGAACACATCTTAAGGAGCCTATTGCGAAATCTGCTTTTTTCAAAGTTATTTTTAAATTCTGTACCGCTAATCAATTTTTTATTCTAGTTTTCAACTTGGTACCGCCGATGTCTGTAAATCGTCACTAACAGATAACTATCCTGCTTAGTATTAAAAACATGCTCATACACGGTAACAGGCGTACATTTATATAAGTCTGTATTTCTTCTCCATTCAGTGCTGGGGGCATTCGTAAAACTTTTTTTAAGGGCGGGGAGGAGGTCTAAGAATCAAAAAAATGCTGAACTTGTATTTTTTTAGGTCTAAAAATATGAAAGTACTATTGCATTAATAACCACACCTGAAAATTTTGGGGAGTAGTCTTGAGCACCAATGTCCCCTCTTGCATCCTCCAGTATGCGCCTGTTCATATTGCCTTGAAAATAAAGCTTTGTTTTGAAAGAGATTCAAACCCAGAGAGGAGCGAATGCCGAACACTATACCACTATTGGTTTTAATGATTTCGTAAAATTAGACGGGACATGGAAGTATTTTACTCAGTGGCAATTCTAGGGGGGGGGCAGAGGAGACCACAGCCCTCTCAGATTTGGCTGTCCCCCAGTTTCCCCCCAGTTTAAATGGTGTTATTCAGCTTACAGTATGTTCTTCAAAAATGAAACTGATAACAACATTTTTAAGAAACTCTATGACTAACGACAGGTTAAGAGGTTAAGCAACATTGCATAACTGTGATATGTTGAAATATGCGAGCTGAGAGTGTCATCCTAGATGATTTTGTGAGTGAATTTGACAGCCGACACAACAATCGCAGAACGGAATTACACTGAATGACCGATGCTTTATTTTGAAGACCATGGCATCCGGCCGAATGGAAGGCTGAGTAAACAAGAGTGCTGCAATATTGCTTTGTTTTTGCTGGTTGTTTCGCATATTTATTATTTAACTACCGCATTTTATTCCGATGCATAATTTGCTGTGGTCCGCATTATTGTTGCATTAGTTTTAGTTGCATTGTATCAGCTTGTTCTAAATCCAGCGGCAATCGCTCTTCATACTTGAAACATTTCTTTTTATGTAGGCTACTTTTGTTACTTGCCCTATCTTAATATATCTTGGCCCCAACGTGGCCCCTCACTTTCTGAATTCTAGAATCGCCACTGATTCTCCTGCTAGCAAACAATAAGGAATTAAAAAAGCAAAAAAACTGAAAATTTAGAACGACTTGAAAATTTTATTCACCGTTGGTGAACAAAATTCTTGCAGCATAGGTCGCAGAAGCGGGGGGCTCTGCCCTCCCCCCCCCTACTTTTTTCAGGGGGGCTTCGGGGGGCCTGATTTACGCATTTATTTCTACAATAATACCTCTGCGTGAATGTATTTGAAACTTAATAGGCCTACCATCGAAATTGAAACCCAGGAAAGAGCTTAAATCCAAAGATATTTTCTTTAAAATTTTGTTTGTGGGTGGGAGGTGAACAGAAAAAGTGTAATCTTCTTATAGCAAAAAAATTTACTTGTGGCTTGTAAATGTCAAATTGAGCATCTTAATGTATAAAAGGCACACCAGCGATTGGTAGCAACTAAGCCAGGAGTTCTCAAAATCTCAACCGTGGCCCTTAGCCCCTCAAAGAGACCACAGAGCTCTTGGAAGCCACCACGGTGGAAATCATTAATGAATTATAACAGAGCGGGACTTTTAAACTTACACATTACAGGGGCCACGGTCATTTAGAGGTGCAGTCACGGGACCAAGGCTCAGAAAAGATTGAGAATCACTGATTTAAGCTTTTGGTATGGAAAAAGCATTTTACAGTACGTTTTGAGACCAGGCGAGGTACAGTAGTTGTCGTAAGTGTAACTATATTTGGCAATAGCAACTAAACTCAAAATTAAACCCCTCCACCAATGTAGTGCCCTACTTTACTATCTGCACTGACTTTGCAGACAGTCACTCAAAAGAAATGTGGCCTACTGTATTTGCAGTGTAATTTTTCATAATGCGAGGGGCTGGCTAATACTCGGGGAGGTGGGAGCTTTGCTTTTTTCAGACTTAATTTTGACGAAAAACAACCAATTTTCAAAATTGATAAAATAAGCAACTGTCATAAAATAGAAACGGCGGACTGTGCAAAATATTTACAGCCGAGTTTTAAACTTTTTGAATGTATTTAAACTTTTTAATTCACTTTGTTTTGCTGTGCAGTGCTAACCCTAACAATTCCTTTGCCAACAAAATTAAAACGTTTCCATTATAGCTTTACGAGTGGCGATGCGATTTATAAAGTTTTACTATTTCTCTACGCATTACCTTTGAATCGGTGTAGGAAATAACGCTAATTGGAGTTGATTTATTGATCATCCCAACTTTATCTTTTCTTTATGGGGCGCCGTTTGGAAAAAAACGATTTTGTCCGACTTATTTTGCGCGTGTATTTTGGTCCGACTTAGAGTACATTTTGTCCGATATATAAGTAGGACATTTCCGATATACATATCGGACAAACTATGGTCTAAATAAGCTCAAAAAACATGGTTCACAAAACGAATAGTTTTTTTCCAAACGGCGCCCCATATTTCTTATGCTCCAAAAAAGCTTAGCCAACTGCTCTCGTTGTTTCCGTGACTGTTTACATGACATATTCGTGAATCCTCGAATTGAGCGCCACACGGGCACAACGCTCTATTTTTCAACCCTTCTCTTCTCCTATTGTAGCGTTCTACTATCTTAGAAGTGGTGTTCAGTTGGTCCAGAGCAGGAATGGCGAACCACTGACCCGCGGGTCACCAAGTGACCCACTTACACATTTCAGTGACCCACTTGCAGTTTGGAAAACTTTACCCGTGGACGTGATGACCTTTTTTTGCTCTTCACCCGATTTTGGGTGGAAAATTGGACATCTGCGGACGTGATGACCTTTTTTTACATCCGTAACCCACGTTTTCTCTTTTTTTGGTCTGCGATCTTAAGTTTGACCCACCACTTAAAAAGGTTCGCCATCCCTGGCCTACAGGATGGTGCTATATTTTTGACTAGCTGGTCAGAACTTTTCGAAGATAAATTTGATTAATGAAAAGAAAAACTTATAAAAGAGTTAACATTTAACCTGTAAAGAAAAAAAAAAAAAAACATCTACCGTAACACAGTTACTGAAGTGATAAGTAATTAAAGATTCAATGCGGAAAATCAGGTGACGCATCCCTGCGTAGCCGTCCTCGTCATTTTCAACACCTTCACCTGCAGTGGCTTTACAGGTGGTATTCAATTAGAGAATGGCGCTCTATTTTTCAATCCTTCCCCTATAGTGGCGCTCAAATAGAGGCTTTACGGACGGTTTTGATATTTACAGTAGCTGTTGGGGTTGCTAAAACAGTAAACTTTAGCTGCACAATTACCCTGTCCACAAATGCAATGTATGTGGCTTCAGACCCACGTTTCTTGGTTCTAGTTTCTGCATCACAATTACATTTTTCATGTCATAATTAAAAAATTTAATTGTGATGCAGAAACTAGAAGCAAGAACCCTGGGTCTGAAACCCACATAAATTGGCCGTGTCACATGTGGACAGGCTAAACATGGGTTGTAGGCGAAGGAAATCTGGTCATTGGTTTTGGGCCCCCCCCCCACTTTAGAAACGCTTCCGCCATCGCTGGCTAGTAGAATATTAAAACATGACACAGAGTAAGTTCTTCAAGCAGTTAAATGTTGTCGACAAAAGTCTCATTGGAATATTAAATGGGCTTTAATTTCTAAGTTTGTTTGGTGCAATATTTTCACCTGCGCACAATTATAGCTTCATTGGTCAATCCAAGAAGGGAAGCTAAAGAGCTCAAGCCGTCCCCTTAAATTTTTAGATATTCGTATTATTACATCAATGTTTCGATACTATGCTTTTAGAATCTAGAGCGTAAAGGTGCGATCACACTTATCCGAGACTCTGCAACCTTTGAAACATTGTGCACAATGTACAGATATATTTTATTATGACATCACGTCCGAATGACTTTGTGCAAATGTGATGTTATAATGAGATAAATCTGCACAACGTCTCAAAAGTCTCAGTTAATGTGATCGCACCTTTAAGCTGTGAAGTAAGCATTTACTCGAGTCTTAGCATCCTCCAACCTCTCAAACCCCTAAAATCCCAAATCTGCCCATGTATACGGTCCGAACTCAAAGTTCTTCGCTTGCAAACACTTGTTTCCAATAACCGCACTTATTTGAACGTTTATTTATTTACAAGCCTGTACGCCGTATCGATCGAGAGTGTTAAGATTTGGTTTTGATGGATTTTAGTAGTTGTAATTTTTCTAGCAACTACAGTAGTGAGCCACCACCTCGCTGATACGGCAGATATGCATCATCATAGCCATAGGCGCGGGAAATAGAGTGCCAGGGGGGGCTCAAGCCCCCCTGGACTTTTTTTAGCCCCCCCTGACAATTGAACAAATTATGCGTCTAATGCGACGGGATCAATACTTTATGAAGCAAATATTTTTTGTAGCGCTTTTAACCAACGAAGAACCACTATTCTTTTAAAAGTCGCGCAGTTATTATTCACTAGGTCATCGTAAAATTTGGTAAAATTTTCAATATTTGAAGTTCATTTTTAACATTGTTTTATATCAGCATTCGCAAACCTTTACAGCAGTCATGGACAATAGACCAGTAAAAGTATAATAGCTGCCAAACACTTTAAGCCAAACTACTCTGAATGCTCATGAAAGTCGCTACTGATCACGGGAATTACGCAAATCGTAAACGAAAATGCGGTGAAGTGCGAAAAAACGGTCCTCAATCCTTCAGATTTTCCAAATTCCACCAAAATTTATGTGAAGAGCTAAAAAAAGGTCTTCACGGCCCAGGCGCGTTACATGAACTGGAAATGTTGGTGGCCAACTTGATGTGTGTACAGTACATATACGCCAAATCAGCCAGCGATCGACAGCCAAGCATCCAAAAATCTACCGGTAGATCGCGATCGACTGGTTGGGCACCCCTGATCAAGCTTTTATGAGCTTGTACAAGTTCTCTTTTCTGGTTGAGGTTTTTAATGGTTTTAAATTTTTTCTACCAACCTAATGAAGCGGCTTAGTCACTACTAAATTGGCGCCGATGATTGCTACTAAAATTAAGCTAGTACACCTATACCGAAATACCTATATCTGCATTTCATTATGTTAAAAAATGGTTCGTTGTTTTATTTTGATCGTGTGTTTTTTTGTTATTTTTAAACCTTAGAGGGGCATTGTTTGTTACAAGTAACTCTGACCAGTAAAGCAAAAGTTACATCGGACAAATTTTGTTTGCCTACTTTTCGGTTTTGTCATTGAAGTATTTGCATTTTACAAATGCATGCACTCACAAAATGCATAGTAGTAATTTGTGCATAGTTAGAAAAGCCTAATGGCAAAAGCTATCTTGTTTTCCATAATAAAAAATTATCCTGAAAGAAATCCGGTCACTTGAGCGGGCATGCAATTGATGTCTATCAAGACAGGTCTGCTGTGTGTCCTGCTCCTAAAAACGCACATTTGAGAAAAGGGGGATCTGGGGGACTTTGCCCCCCAGATGTTGACACGATCTTACTACTTTGAGCCCCTTCTGTCCAAAAAACGTTTCCGCGCCACTGATCATAGCTAATGTTCGTAGCCTACTACTAGGGTGATTAATAGCTAAAGATTTGCCAAGCCTGGCGTCTAAAATATTTAAGAGTTTATTTTTTAAATTACATAAACCCTAAAAACTGAAGCCTTCAATCTGTAATTCTAATATACTGCGTTAAGTTTTGTGTCAGTCATCTTAGCTTAACCGGTATGCGAATGAAACAAGAAGCTGAATTTTTTTGCGCTGTCAACTCAGATGCATTGCTCTTTTCACCGTCTCAAAATTAACAACTGTTATTCTGCTTTCAACCTCGCAACAAGGTAAACTAATAAAATGCTTTATGCGGTTCGAAAATCTAAACTTTTTCTACTTTCTTCGAGACGTTTTGTGTTTTTTATAGATGTTTTAAATTCTTTTGTCGGTTTAATCTGATTTGATATTTTATCAGGTATTTAGCAGAGAAGGTTGCAATCTGTAATTGTATTTCAAAACACCATTTAGAAAATGGCAGGATTAACTAGGGTGTAATTTCCTTAATTCGCAACCTTTCAACCTAATTTCCTGTCTGATAAAGACAAAACATCACAAAAACAATTTGATTCATGCAAGACATGTTCAAAAAATGAAATGCAAATGAGTTTAATGATGTTCATTAAGAACAGCTAACACCAGCAGGGCGTATATAGCAATATTGGTACTAACAATAGACTTTAAACAGCAAACCCTTAAAAATTTTACGAAATGTTTAAAGTTGTTTGTATTTGGGGGGTATCCCATTCACTTTAGCTCAATCTGTTTGCATAATTCGCGACATTTTTCATGATACAATTCTCATTTCATTAATTAAAAGCTAAAAGTAAAAAAAAACTTGTCATTTGTAAGCACACAGTGAATGAATTGTAAACGGAATGATACAGAATAGGTTGCAAATTTAATTATAGGGCATTGAAAACCCCAGCACAGACTCCCTAACTGTTTTCAAATAAATTTTAAAAACACTATAAGCTAGATCAGTGGTTTTCAACCATTCTGGTGGAGCGTAACCCCATTCAAACGTTCCGGAGACCGGAGAAACCCTGTGCATTAATTTAACTTACTACTTTACTTGAACCCAGCTCTAAATTGCAAACTTGCAGAACCCCTGGATTGTACTGGTGGAACCCTATGGCTCCGGGGGATTGCGGTTGAAAACTAGTAAGTTAGATGAATGAAAACAGCTTCACAAAAAACACGTTGATACAATTTTACTACACAAACGCAAACTTTGCAAAAAAAACGGAGAAAATGAATGTGTATTTTATATGACAAGTGGGCCGCAAAAATGCACAGTAGGGTAATGATCTTTGGGCCGTTTTGAAACGGCATTACCTGGCAAAAACTGTGCTTTTTGCCAGTACATACACAGCAAGGTATACACTACCAGAACTCTCAGTTCTGTAATTCGCATGAAACAAGGTAAAGAAACAAACAAAAATTGCACTGTCTGTGTGCGCCAAAATGATTTTTAAATAAATACATAGCGCCGCTTAGCGGTGATACAAAATTTCTTCCTCCATTAATCTTGACCACCTTATGTAGGACCATGAGGAAGCATGCTACAAAAAAAGACAGGAATTATTAAAATATCACGAATTTGGGGTCTGACAAAACAAGCTAAACCAAGGTGCCATTATGGCCGATTTGTTATGCATCTGGATTTTAAAATAGCCAACCTGGATGAACCCTAAAAAGAAGCACCTAAAGAAATTACACAAAACTGGACATCTCGACAACATTGATTTAGCTGTCATCATCAGCAGTGTAAACAAGGCTGAATAAAACTTTTTTTCAGTTTTGTACTGCCTTGCTTACGGATGACAGCTGAATTTATGTTGTAGAAACGCCCAGTTTTGAGAATTACAGGAGCTTTATTTCTCCTCCTTAAGCTATTTTCGTCCCATATTTATTGTATTCCGAAAATATTATACATTTTTGACAAAAAACAAATTGGCTTTTCCCAATTTCTTTCATCGCATATTCGCTGTAGTATAAAAAATGACCGATGCGACATAATACCCTGATCACATGTCCAAATTCAGTGGGCCAAAAGTCAAAGGGCTTTGTGCATCAAATTAAACTTTTGATGTCAAAATCAACTTTTCCAATTTAGACATCAAAAAGTTGATTAAGATGCAGCAAGGTCGAAGGCTTTTGATGCACTTAATACATGTCGAATTTAACTAAGCCTACCTTCCAAATGTTTCGAAAAAGTATTCCATTTCTTTTTGCAATTGCTGATTTCTTTCCTCGGCTTGCTTCAAGCCACGCTCCACGTTACGTAAGCGTATCTTTGTGATAGCGTGACGTTTCAGCTCTTCCCGATATCTTAAAAAATTTAAACTTTTTAACAAAAAAAATTTGGCCAGTTTGTTACTACTGATAAAAGCAAAGCTAAACTGGATGGACGTAAGGTTTATCCTTAATTTTACAACTTTACAACCTAGTGTCTAAAGAAATTCGAAAGCAAATTCATGTAATCAGCAGAACTTTTCTCAGCCATCTTTTGTGAATTAAAACCTGCTCTACATTATACTTATTCAAAGCGCTCACGTTTTTAAGCCCAAACTTTTCGACCCCAAAACTCTTTTGTTATCAACTGTTTTGGAGCAACCTACTTGCTTGCTTACTACCAGAAATAATAAAGAGAATAGATGGAGCTGCTTAAGTGCTAAAATAAGCAAGTGGGCTAGTTTAAGGTGCATTGTATTGTTAATATACTTACCTCATTTCTGCCTGAGATTCAGTGCTCAGAGCTCTGCTTATAGCTGATGGAGCGCGGCAGATATAAGGATCGGTAGGATCCGCTCCCGATTCTGTGAATAGAAGATGCAAAATCGACTACTTAATTACAAAAATTTAAGCTGCTTTTACCTGCACCAAAAAACGACAACGCAAGGCACGATTGTGACTAAAATAGCCGCACCAGAGCGTCGCGTGGTCGATAAACAAAAAATAAAACAAAAATAATGGAGCGAAAAATTGCCGTACATCGTCATATCGCTTTTCCGTTTCAAAATGGTAACGGGAAAAACAAATTTCAAAATCCTAAGTTTTCCGGAATATTTTCTGTTTAAACATCCCAAGAGGAAACACTACATGTCATACAGTGTAACTTCGCTTAGGGCTTGATAAAAAATACAGTTCAACAAATCCGTTTTAACTGATTGCAAATACAGTAACCCTAGTTGATGCCGTAGCTTCAAAATTTTCTGCGTAAATGTTCCACTCCAATGCTACATAATTTTCTATTCTTCTTGCGTTAGATCATCGTAATTTTCACATCAACTTACAACACATTTTCAACTCACCATCTGTGATGCTCATTCCTCTACATGCACTGTACTCTGTCGGGAATGCTAGAGAATCTTCCGTTTCTCTAATGGAGGAAAAAGATAACAAATGACCAAATCCTTGTGATGAGTATGGATCAGGAGATGTTACGGGGCCAAATCCGGAAGAGGAACTCCTCATCTTCATTACGTAATGTTCCTCCAACATCCTGGATCTCTTTTCATGCTCGAGACGTTGTTTGTTAATTTCATCCTGAAAAGATTAAAGTTTATAAAACAACTGATAATCAAATACCATAGAGATCATATTAACACGTTGACTGCCAATGACCAAAATACTCGTCATTGTACTCGTCATTGGCAGTCTATTCAGCGGTGCCAAAGACGAGTATTCTCGTCAGATCTGTCTTGCCATGAAAGTTGCGCAGACGAGTTATCTCGTCGCTTTAAATGCAATAAATCAATGCTTGGCGTCTCAGACAAGAACATACGCTGGCAGTATAAAACATGTTTATTTTAAGAAAATTCTGAAAAAAAAACAGATCATGCAAATCTTGAAGCATCAATTTACCGATTTTGTCAGAGGTCAAATTATCAAGTTTCCTACATGGTTGACATTATGCAACGTGTTATTGTGGGATAAAGATAAAAATACTACTTCAACTATAAACTGTTAGCTAAATAGCCGTTATTAGAGATGGAGAGAAAAAGCAAGCGTGAAGTTACGGCGAAAATCAGAAACAAAATTTTTTTTTGAAAGAAATTATCAAAAAACAATACACAAAAACGTATGCTCAGTAAAAAATAATTGTTTATTCTCAGCAGTCATCAGATGCTCGCATGATAGACTTAGAAGCAGTCTGCAACACACAAGGAGGGTTGATCTTCACAAACAGATCTTCACAACATGATGGGAATATATACTTATTTTATCTGAGCAAAGAAAGATATCTGATGTAGTAAGTTCTACGTCCAAACCGTCGTAACTTTCATCCACGAGCCAATCAGCCATGCTCAAAAACGACAAAACTGTTGCTATAAGCGCTAGCACCGATAGTCAAAAAATACAAGACTGCAGGGATAGATTGTGTTATATTACGCCATTATCTTGATTCGAATTTCAATAGTTATTGTTTGTTTCCTCATTATCGCTTTACTAAAGCCGTAGAATAAAGGAAAAACGAACAAGTTCATCGGGAAAATTCATATCTCCAAGACGAGTTATCTCGTCTTTGGCATACGAAATAAAATCATTGTTCAGGGTGCCAAGGACGAGTATACTCGTCCTAGTTGTTTCGACCCCCAAAAAAGGGTTTCAACTTTACCTAGCCAAAATAAACGCTCAACCACCTTTTTTCGCTCTAATTTGTGAAAATATGCGCTTGGCATTTGGGAAAAGATTTACGAAAATTTACATGGCAGTCAACGTGTTAAGTTTTTGGCAGGAAGCTTGCTTATCCACTTTGGAGACTCATTAAAGAAATACAATCACCTTCAAAGCGTGGATTTGTTCTTCCATTTCAATATAAGTTAATGGACGAGCACTTGCACTTGTTCCCAATGATGTGATATTGGAAGATCTGGTGGATTCTGGAGGAAGAACGGAGTTGACATCAAGATGAGCAACCTGGAAAACAAGAAAAATAAACTGTTTAATACTGATCTTAACACAAAACGAGAATTTGCAGATCTTAAAGCTATCATTTTCTATTGCTGGGATCATTCACAGTCAAAGTTTTGAGAAAAATTAAATGCTCCTCTAAAAAAATAGAAAATCTGAAAACTGCTATACCTAAAAATTTTTATTGGTGACTACGCAACGCTTAATAATAAAGTTGAAAAGTAAGCTAATTTTCATAATTGATTCTAAGCAAATTTTAAGAGCGTTTTGCGTTTCTATAAGTTTAGAAAACCTCGCTTTGTTAGTATTATAGATACCACACCGTATCTGCAGTTTCAAATCCAAAGATTTAAACAAGGATTACATTAATGTGACGGGTGTTCGTCACTACAAAAGACTCTCGGGTTTCGTTAAAATCCACCTTACCTTGTCGTCATTGCTACGTTGACATCTCGCAGGAGCAGTTGGCAGTGATGACACCGAAGATGCTCCATCACTGCCAGATCCTAAGGAGAGACTTTTCGAGTCACTCAGATTTCCATTATGATTGGAGTATTTCAAAAGTGGACAAGATGAGGTCCGGGGATGCCCTGGTGATTCGGGGGGGTCGGCACTGGTGTTAAAACTACTTCGATGACTCGATACGGTTGAAAAGGCGCGTTCGTCCGTTCCAATCGACTCCGTATTTGATTCCTCGTCGGATAAATTCCGAGGAGATCTACGGACAATTTTCGGTCTTCGTATAAGACGAGGTTGAAAACGGCTTCGCGGATCGTTCAAATTGTCAGTGGCACTGGAGGGGTAAGAATCGGGAGCACTTCCAGCAACAGCGTGCGTGGACGAGCGTAGCGACGATGATGACGGTGTACTGCGGTTGTTTACGTAATAAGAATCTTGAGTGCTGGAACTGGTCACGTGATCACTTGAAACATCGCTATCTTTGCTTCGTCGCCATTCGTTGCTCGAACTTCGGCCTGGGGGACTCCCCACCGATGACGTAGTAACATTATCATAGTAAGACTTGCGTGGTTCACTATCACCAGATGGCAGCACAGAGTTACCATTGAATACATTTTGACCCATTAATTTTGATCTTGCGGGTTTATTGGGTTTTGCGGGTTTACGGGAAGGAAAAGATTCATGTGAGGATAAAGGGAGTCTCTTGTTTGTATTATCAGGGGTGGGGGCGAGGGAACCAGTCCCACTGTCATCGTTGTGGCGCAGCCCAAGAGTACCAAGTGGTGATGCAGTTGTAGTTAGGGTTCCAATTCCAGCATCGCCATTTGCATTCGCATCATCAGCCAGTTCTCCAAGGAAGTTTTCTCCGTTAGCATCATCTGATCTCTTATTTTCATCCACGAAGAAATATCTGGAAGACATCAAAACATGACATTGCATAAGTATTTTTTACAGGTTTGATTTTGCAAGAACCTCGTTCATGACTGTATCAGCTTTATTTAAGTAACCTTCAACGGCATGCCTCAACGGGGCGAGCGGCAGCCCTGCAAGCGTCAAGGAATTAGAACGCAAGCAGCCGAGAAAGAGTTTATGCCGTCGATCATAGCAAAATAAAACAAACGTAGAGCGAAAAAAGCTGCTGCTTGGCGCCTGGCGTTTGTGGCGAGCTGGCAAAGCACTTTGGGGTAAAAATTTTACAAAAAAATTAACTCACGCAAACTACGAAATCACAGATTTATCTATTTCAATTAAAAAAGTTTTATACGCATTATAAATACCGGTAAATAAAAAACTGAGGTTATTTTCAAGTTATATTGAACTGATAATAATTCAACAGAGTGAGGGAGACTGCGAAGTGAGCTTGCGCTCTTCGAGTCAGCAGCCATCCGGTATATGTCAAAATGCGATTAACTCCAGCCGTGAATCGACCCGGTCATGTAGGATCTGCTACCGCGCGGTACCGCTAGGCCAAGTAGATTTTGATTTTGTGATAAATTAATGCTTGGCCATGATGGACTATAGTGTTCTTGATACACCAGAAAATGATATTTTTAGATTGTTCCTACCCATGATTTTCTATGAGTAAATAGACAATATGTTGCACGTGTACAGCATCCGCCATCATAGTCACTGCGTCCTCCTTTTTTGCTTTCATCAAATTTGGACCAAAAATCATCGATAAATTGTAAATATCCATCTTGTTTAACTTAGAATAACATTGGACTTCGTCCAAGAAACGGCAAAGATATCTGAAAAAATAAAGATTTTTATCAATGGTAAAAAACTAGCCTAAAAAAATTTGAACTGTAAAATAACTGTTTAGAATTTTGAATTTGTGCTTGAGCTTACAGAATTTTTATGCACACTTTACTTAATCTGTTAATAAATCATAATATGCTCCGCTCTGACAACGTCACAGAGCACTTTCTTCAACGGAAAGCTCTCAAGCTGCGACTATAACCGTTTATTAATCGAATCGACTCCAAATTTTAACCAACATTCCAATAATTGCAAACAAAAATCAGCCATTCAGTACGCTACAGTAATAGTTTAGCTGTTAAATATGCTATTCGTTTTAAAAAAAAACATAAATTTTATGTTTTTTTGCTCAAATTTCTTCCAGCCCGGCTCATTAATTTTACAAATAGCCTCACCGCGTTTTACAAGAGTTGCTTGCCCGCCGTGTACCATTCTAAAATGGGGATATCCTGTTAAGTGCCTTTTCTCAACAGCCCAACAAATGAACTCACTTTAACAAATCAAAATTAGGCTGCGGAAAAGTTAGAATCTGGTCTTTGATTTGCTTCATTGCTTCCTCCTTCTCTTTGCTCATTTCGTTTCCGTTCTCCGCTTTCAAAGACTCCTCTCCACGCTTAGATAACTTTGCCGCTTCAATGAGTGAGTGATAACGGTCAAACGGAACAGCTGGCTCTGGCAGCTCCCTCAAGTATCCTTTCAACAAGGAAGCCACAGTGTGAACCTCCGTGGTTCTAAAGCAACAAGACATTAACGTCAAGTCTTCATTATACTCGCCGTATTACACCAAATCGTGTTACGAAAGAAGGACATCTCCGAGGTTTAGCCCTTATAGGCAACATAGCCACGAAGAACCATCAAAACAGTAATAAGTTGCTGACAACACCGTGCCCGATTTGACCGGCCCAGAAATTGAACCTCAGCCCTTCCGCACCAACAGCGATGTCGTTACCACAACGCCAAAAAAGTTTAAATTCGTTAAAACATGTGATGGCTGGTCATTTGATATCAAAAAGTACACATAAGTTATGTAAAACGGTGACTCACATGCGTAAGTAATGTACATATGACACATAAGCACGATGGAAGTAAATATTAACTGTTTGCAAAATTCTCAGCACATTAACATCATGACAATATTTGTTTTGGCTATTATGAAGTGGCCAGCAGCGCTGGAGGTTAATCAGGAGTCAACGAGAAAGTTAGATTCTTCAGAGAGATATTTACCCCGTGCACAAACTGCACATGCCCAATTTTAGTAGGGCTTAGACCGACGGTTCTAGGCTTTAGTTTCAGCATCCTAATCAAATTTTTGATGAAAGTGATTATGACATCAAGAAGCTGATTATGATGCAGACATTAGAACCGAAACCGTGGGCCTAAAGCACACTAAAATCGAACATGTGGACAGGGTAATATAATGAGAATGTAAAATGCTTTCAAACGGCAGATGTGGCAAATGGGCTTAGTTTCACCAAATTACCTTGGAAAAGTCGGACGTTCTCCCATGTCATATGCATCTTGTAGATCTTTCACTTCATTTGCTTGACCTGGCAGTCTGAAGAGGCCTTCTTCTTTCAATCCGTCGTTGGATCGAATGAAGTCAACGCAATTCTCAACAATAATGGGAACTTGACGATCTTCATTGTGCTTGGGAGAAGCGTTTCTTTTAACGGATGATCCCTTTCTGGATGAACTCATCCGGCGATCTTGTCTGATTGTTTCCTCCAACCTTTGACCAAATATTCCTGAATAACGAACCAGGTGTTTTAAAATGGCAAAATTGGAACAGCCAAATAACTATTTTCATGCACTTCAACACCCTGTAGAAAACATTTCAAAACCTGCTGGCAGAAGCACGAGAAAGATTTTTGGCTGGCTTCGTCTAAGACTTAAAGTTTTACCAGAGCATGTACCATTTGTTGCAGTAGATCGAGGTGCTGGGAAACTCTAACGTGAGCAGCTGGCCTGGCGACATGCCGAGAACAAGCGATTCGCAAAAAAGTTCAAAAGCAACGCCATTAATATGCAAGAAGACCAGCCAGTATCACCGACATCATATTCAGCTGAAGTCATTACACTTGACAACTAAAAAATGCCTTAAAGCAGGCATGAAACTATAGACTTACCTCCCCCAAAAGGGGAAAGGATCAATCTCCGGATCACTTTCACCCACTCCTCCATGTCCGCATGAGAGGATGCAGAGAGGACGTACGACTCGTGGTTTGTGTTCATTTTTGCTCCGCGGTTGTGTTCTGAAACATACAGAATAAAGTTATTGTTTTCAGATGATTTTTATCGAAAAGTAAAATGGGAGGTGTTACACAGCTTAATTAAACAACCAGAGTCAAAATTACAACAAACATTCCATTGAAAAAGAGTTTGGACTTTAACTCAAATATCCATCATTTTGTGTCAATGATATTATATCATTATAATTTAACTCAAATATCCATCATTTCTATAACGATATTATTTGAATGACGTTATGTGGTTGTATCATTATAAGACTCGTCGCAACCATCGGGCTGGTAATACGTCACTGGTCGGTGCCGACGAGGGTTCGAATCCCACTCGTAATCAGATTTTTCTGATTCTGGTATGAATAAAAATCGAAACGTATCGTATATAGAATATGTTTATTGCAACATTTGCTATGGATTTTTAATTAAGCTGCCTAAAAAATTACGTTTTTTGCTCTGAGAGAAATTATGTATTAATGTAGTGAGTTCATTACATGCAATTCAACAACGGTGCGAATTCAGATACAAAGTGAGCAGCCCGATCGATTGACCTATCAACCTATAGCTTGTCAGATTCTTGTCATTTAGACTGGATCCCTTGGTATTAAAAAACTGGAGTAATTAAGCTTGCATAGAAAAATTACTGTGACAAAAAAAGCAATTAATTTTTCAATCAATTTAAAACTACAGTATGTTCTTTTTCTTTTCAACTTCACTGTTCAGTAGAATAGAACTTATCCAAAATGATTTATTTTTATCAAAAACTGCAATGAATTTACCAAATCAGCATTTTCGATAAATGATAATTCTAACTCATTTACAGTTCATTGTAAACCTACTCTATGTCATTTTCACTCAGTCCATCTGAAAACCTAATTCTCAGCTTTCATTATCTCTGCAAAATGTCCGTTTATTGTTCGCTTTATTCCTTAATTTATTTTTCTCTCAAACTCACTTCAAAGATGGTTGTTGGGGGCATGAACTTTTGTCTCTTGCGATTATCAACACACTTTTTAATTTTTTGTTTTCAATTACTATTTTATTATCATTTATTGGGGTGTTTACTATCGCTTCATCAATGCTAACAGCGCGAAAACGACCTAACTTTATGCTGGTCAATACACCAAAACCTGGAATGTTTTAATAGCGTAAATAAAGAGCGAAAATAAAGTCCCACTAGTTCTTGTAAATAAACGTTTCAACAACATAAATTCAGTTGCAATCATCAGCGGAGCGTAACTGTTAATGATGATGACAGCTGCATCAATGTTGTTGAAATGTCGAGTTTCAAGTACTGCAGCTTTATTTTTTGTCTTACGCTCTTTCAATAGCATGTTACAATTAACAAGTCGGTCCCCATAAACTGGGCCAAGTTACCTTAAAAGTGGAATTAAAGGTTACTCAGTAAACTGCAAAAGTAAACGGAGTTCTGGGTTCGAATCGTACCAGAGCAAATGGCGATTTCGAATTTTTTCTTTTTCAACTTCAACATTTATCCACGTACATGCACAGCACAAACACAAAAGAAAGTGAAAGAGCCTATGCTCGTCAAGTCACTTACACCTACGCAATGAAATGCAATTAAACATTATCAAATGAAGCAGTCAAGTTAGTTCCATAAAAACGAGAAACAAACAGTAAACAAATGAAATTCGCACATAAAACAAAACCTTAGTCTTTTTAGTTTACAGCTCGCTGGCAAAATGCTTTCAGAAATGATACGGTAATAAAAGTAAGTTGCAGTTATTACTTGTAAAAGTAAGCGATCCGAAGGGAATGATTGGCTGTTACATTATCGACCAGAAAAATATTGGTATTTACGATAAGATATGTTTTCATTAAAAAACCTGCTAAAAAAAAGCCAGCAACCTTTTTAAGAGCTTCAAGAATTACATCAACGCAACCGCAACCATCGAAGCAAAGACAACTGCGGTTGATTTGATCATTTTGGTCTCAAAACAAACAGATATGAAGCACTGTGATTAAACGATGTGAAACTATGAAGAGAATAGTTACGAACACAAGGACAACGTGTCACATACGTTCGAAATTCCTAATCTATTGTGAAATTTCTGCGCAGGTAGCCACTGCGTGAGAAAATGGTAAATGTGACCGCACTTAACGCACGGTATTGATAAAAGCAACCTTTAATTTTAATTGCAAAAGCTAGCAGGGGCATGTCCAAAAATTCTCTGAAAGGGGTGATTGAGATTTACTACAAAGACACAATTTTTTGTTGAATCTGAGTGACAACGACTAAAAGGTGTACTGAAGGAGGCCTAAGGGAGGCGCACGCATAAAACCCCCCCTGTGTACGCCATCGAAGAGCTATAAAAGCCTACCGCCAGTGTTTGGTTACTCAAAAGCGCGAAATTTAATTTGAAAAAAGTTTAACTGCTCGATTCTTATATTTTATCACAAGTTATGAAAATGTTCTTGAAGAAGTTGTTTCATTTTGCAAATTTTGAAGCATTACAATTGCAGCTATTGGACGAAGGAACTCAACAAACTTCGTAGATTGAATGTTCAATTCCCTTTCAAAGTAGCAATAAAAAAGAACAATGTTCATCTTCGGTTTGCTGTCGTTTGGAAACCAAAGAAATCGCAACAAGTAAAGGTACAAAAAACAAACGTTGTCACTATTCATTTATATTGATTATGTTTGAAAACCAATGCCAACGGGATTTTAAAATTGAATCGGTGTTGTTGTTTATTTAGAAGTACACAAAGTATGTTACTTATTGTGCCAGAACTAAATAGAAAAACAAATAACGTCTGATCCATTTAAACCTTGCTTTCAATCTAATAAAATCTAATGGGATTAATCAGTTTTACTGTGACAAACAAAAGTCACTCAGAACGCTAGATCAACTAGCAACCTTTTATCGCAAAAAAAAAGCTACCTAAGACCAACCACATGAAGCATACGTCACCGAAAGGACACACAAGCAAGAGGAGGTCAAAAAGTGTCATGTAGCTTGCATAAATAACAATAATCATAACTTGGTTTTTGCGGGAGCTGTTTTAACTATATTCCTAAAGACAAACACAAAACTACTTGCAATGTACGGCGATCATTAGCATTTTGCAATGTATGCTATAATATGAGTATATCACTGCTGCTAATGATACCTTCATGCATCTAAATATCAAATCACTTACAATTTCAAATATTCAAGCAAAAGGATGGTAACTCCGACGGTGTTACTTAAATCAGGTTAAATATTTTTCAGTCACCATAACCAATTTAGTAAAAATACGAAATGGAAGATGCTCCGAATTATAACTAGCTAATAAAAGTACTGTAAATAATTGAAGCATAATTACAGAATCTTGAGCTAGGCTATAATATTGCGACAGATTTTGGAGGATTATAGTAAGCTAATACTTACCACTAGAAGTGCTGTTGGATTCGGTGTCTGGGTTAAACTGTGGTCTTGAAAAATTTTGAAAATTATTCAAAACTTTCTGTGAGTCACAAAATTTTGGGTTTTGTCTGACGTTTGCGTATTCTTTTTTTGTTTCTTTGGGTCTGTTCACACTTGATAAATTATCCAGCGTGTTGGGAGCAGCTTTGCTGTTATTCAGACCGAAAGCTAAGGCGTCAACTGACGGAAAAGGAGGAATTATAGCTCGGCGTTGCTCGACGGCAAGGTTCCGATCTCCATAAATATTGTGGTAGAACGGTAAAGATGTAGGGTGGTGTCCTTGACGAGGAGCGAGGGAACGCGGAGAGTGGCAGCTTGAAGTTGAGCTTCCATGGATGCAATGGTAGCAGCAACATTTGGATGCGCTTTGATTTTTAGAACTTGCATAGTCGTTTAAATGATTGAGACATTGCCTATTTTGTTTTGAGTCCAAAGACAGGTTATGAGCAAAATTGGAATCGGAAAGAGCTACGGTACGAAACCCACTAGAGTTATCATTTTCAAAACTTTCATTGTCTTTTTCGTACAGTTCGCAGCTACCAGTACTTTTGCAGCAAACACTATCCAAACATTCTTCTTCACAATTATAGCAATTACTAGGCACTATTCCCATACCGCTAGCAAAAACAAATGTAATGAAATTGAAAAAAACACAACAGCAATTACAAATTTCAGAATGTCTACTTTTATGATAGCGTAGTTAAATTATCCGACTCAGAAAACAAGCAGGTAGCTCCACAATCGAAAAATAACCGGTAGCTCCTACTATGAAGAGAATACCTAACGGTGCGAGAAAAATCTGAAATTGAATGAGCTGGAGTATTTTTGCAACTTTTACTAATTCAAGTAGTTCAAACAGCTTCAGTTCTTTCTACCGATACAGTAATGTTGATTTCAACACGGACAGACCATTACCGGTATAGCTTGTACAACGCACGAAATCTTAATGATTGTTGTAATGCTTATCAATAAATTAACGTGTCCATATGTTTCGAAGCTTGTAAAATACCAGGCGACCATTAAAATCTTGCTAGATTTTATGGAAAGAACTAAATCACAAAGCTGTCTAAAACTTATAGTTTCATTTCAAAACAATGATTAGATACTAACGTCGCTTAAGCAGTTAATTCTGATACTTCTAACTCTGCATCTCACTAATCTACTTTCCCCGTTGTCAAGACAAATAATTTTGTTTTGTCGTTCTTCAGTTAATTGCTTTGCTTTTGCAATATAAACAATAAACAATTTTAAGCACGCAGACGTAATTAATTGTAACTTGTAAGATGGAGTTTACATGCAAAAATCACTCGACACATCACTGTAAAGTTTATACACATTTCAATTATGAAAACCCTGGTTTATACAAAGCAAAAAAATTCGCACACTGCAGTTTTCAGTCTCTATTAAACTAAACAAAACGTATGAGGTCATGTTGATTCCCACTTTTTACCTCATTTATATTAATTTTCAATTTTTTGCCAATAGTGTTTGGAGGGCATGGCGCTGATTTGATCACAAATTTTGAGAAAGGTACTGCAGCAGAATCAATAAACAGTGCGAATATGTTCTTGCTTTCATCTTTATTTCGACAAAAATCGCCGATCACAATTTTTAAGACGTAGCTGTTTTGTTTGATCACAACTTCTAAGCGATGACCGGTCAGATACAAATATATTTATTTTATTATAATTTATGCTATTATTATTATCTTAAAAAGCAAGAAACAAATATTACATAAACGCAGTTTTCGAAAAAAATCACTGCCCTTTAGTGCTTTAGCCGGTTTTAATAATACTTATCATACTATAATTCAAAATGTTGTTTTAATCGGATTTTTAAAAACGTAGTATTTTTCTGTTCGTCCTTACTCCATTGACATCAAAAATTTTGTATTTCTTGTTGCCTTTTTTTGAACAACAACGACAAGTTTTTGTCGCAATTGCTGTTATTGCTGATATTTAATTATTTACGAAGGGTTATGGTCGCGTAGGTCCACCACAGCGGTTCCACTTTCAACTGAAATTACTCATTTTCAAACAAACCAACATCCATCACTTCACCACGGCAGTAGTGACATGCGCCGACGCTAAAACGTTGGCATTTTCAGCTATTCTACATTATTGAAGTCAATTTTAAACTGTTTACAACAAGACCAACAATATAACTTGCTGCTTATATTATTGTTTTCAGTATTTATTACCACATTCTTTGACATTTATTGCGACAGCCGGTGCTTGGTGGATTTAGCAAAAACGACATTAACCAAAAACAAAAGATACAATTTTTTGAGTTTTACGAGAAAGGATTCGCTCATAAAAGGAAAACTACTGCTCACAGTCTTTTTATAGATGTCAAGAACAGCTCTTATGAATTTAAGTATGATTTTATACCTTTTCAACTAACAGAACTTGCTCGTAATTAAAACCGTGACGCGAGAATTACGTTTCATAGCAATAAAACACTTACAGGGGAAGGTCACTGGTCGTGCCTCCCTTTTCTCTCTCTTCTTAACATGGGAATCAAGAACCCAAAAATGCGTTTACAATCGCCACAATATCTCCCGAAATTTGAGTAGCTCTGCGAGAAGAATAGCCGAGCGCTTTGGAAATTGATCTCACCAAAAGATCTGACTTATTAAAAATTTTGGTTTTAAAATTCCTTGACAGCCCGTTGTTTATAAACACCATGCGAAAAGACATTATACAGCAAATTTTACTAGATTTCTAGGTCGACTAATCCGATTTGGAAAATCAATATGATTAACTTTGAAAACAGTGCAAACCTCTTAAGCTTTAGGCAAAAAATACAAAACATTCGACGGCAAAATCTCGTTAAAAATTTCACAAAGAATTGCAAAGCATTTTGCTATATTTCGAAACTTCTGCATGGAAGCTTCATCGTAGCGGGTATTTTAAATTTTTTAATTTTTTGAAAACGCAGTGCCTTTGCACGTTACTATTCTGTTTTTTGGCTTCCAGCAGCATCCAAAGTTTAAGCCTTAGTTGCACTATGTAAGGAAATAACGGTCCAGTAGGAACACCAATCGGGCTATCATTAATATCTTTCCACTAATTTGAAAAAATGTTATCTGTGTTCTACGTGGCTGTGTTTTACGCCTTGTACGTATGTGACGTAAATGCTTACAACCGAAAGGCAAGCGATTATTCTAAAGTTAGCATGATATGTCTCTCTTCATCGAACCAAAACACCGATAATCTAACAGAAAAATATACATCTAAACATTTACTTTTTTTCAACATATCTTGGAGCCAAAAAATTGTAGCCACTTAACGTTAGAACGTCTTGAATTCTAACCTTATTTATGCAATTGCAGCCGTTTACAATTACATCTAGGATTGCGAAATAATAAACAGCTGATAGTCAGCGGCTACCAAAGTTTTGAGTGCTTCATACAAAACTAACTATGCGAGCTCTGTACACGGCCATTACACATTATTATAAATCACTTGACAGTTTCTGAAGACCTTGGGAGGTACTGGTACTGTACAGACGCGTTATATTCTTTTAATGCAAAGATGTCGATAGACTTAAAGCTCTTTTCTGAAAGACTTAAAATCAAGTTGATTCAAGCATTTTTAAGAATTAGCCTTAAACTTCAACCAGAATTTAAAATTACCATGCTGATTTGAACCCATTACGACCACAGGATTACGTTATACTCGTATTCAGCTGGTTAAAAAAAACAACCCCGACCAAATCCCGACCACTGGCTCTAGGCAGAAAAAAACGTTTTACCAGTTCCCGATTTACATGCCGCAGTAAGTTAGAGGTCAAAAATGCTTAATTTGTCAAAGTATCCAGTGAATGTTTGACAAGTACAAAATACCTGACCTAATTTTCGGAGAGGGCTTCACTGTTTCCATACAAAATGAAAAAATGATTTGATGTCGGACTAACTGTTTAACGAACATACTTTAGCAGTGATACACGTTCATTTACTGGTAGAAGAAAACTAGCGGGCCGAATTTGAATTATCTCAGTGTATTATAACGATCACAAAATAGCTTTCGCTGCAGTCTAGGCTAAATTATAAAACTTCGCTTAACGCTACTATTTCAAAGCATATTTCATCACAAAAATATAAAAAAGTTTCATAAATAGATTTAGTGATGAAATTCAACTGACTTCAGAGAAATGACAGTTATAACGTGCTCAAAGCTTTGTTATCATCAGTGCTTTTGGAGATATTTGAATTGAATAACGTAATGGGCAGACAGCAGCCCAGACAAACACAATTCGACTTACCGGACAAAGTGACAATGTTAAATTAAAGCATTTCTATCGTCACAAATGTTTTGGCAGTTCATACGTCATCAAAATCATAAGCTGAAGCTAAGTTTTCCAGTTCGATATGGAGAAAAAATTAAGTTTTGTTTATCTGTACTGCAGGCCTAGTTTTAACCCTTTGTATAGTCTGTTTAATTAGTGATGTTATTTACCGAAGACAGTTTTCTTTCTCGCTCTATTGTTTTTAAATATCCGTTTACACGTGACTTCATATGGAACAAAATGCAACCACTTCATTCTACAAAGCTGCTACTCGACACAAATCTTTGCGCAACAAAGCCGTATTACAGCCTTACTAGACTACTTTTCAGTTGAGGTGCATTTTTGTGACAATTTTTTACACCATCCCATGCGCCATGCCCTTGTTTTATGGGCCAAACGTCAGAGAGCTTTTTGCTCTAAATTCTTAACACCATAATTGAAAAAAAAGATCAAATCTTTATTATACTCGCGGTATTAAGCCGAAGCGTGTAACGAGTGGCGGGACCCATCTCCGCGGCGAAGCGCCTGGGCTACACAGCTCCGAAGGAACGTCGCAGCGGTGGCGAGCCGTTGGCGACACTGTGCCGTTTTGGCCGGTCCGGGAATCGAGCCTCCTGCACCAAGAGCGTGCGCTTAGCAACTGAGCTAACGGCCGGTTAAAGATTACGGCATCAAATATAGGAGTTTGGCCTATAAAAACGGACATGACTACGGGTTGCGAACCCATGATGACCGGTCAGATACGAAGTTCGGAAAAAGAAAAACTAGAGTAACATAATTAGAATCAAATCATTCTGACTTTCCCTCGAAATTACAGCATCTTCCAAATAACTGCTGTATACGCTGACTGACTATCTCCAAACAACCAAACGCTGTATTAATGCTGTCTGTCAGCTGACACGTGGTCCCAAGCAAAAACGCTTTCTCCCAACAAACTTGCAATTATTCACATAAATTTAAGGCAATAAACAGACAAAAAAAACTTAAAATCTAGCTGTTTTCTGCTGAAACTACGACTTTACGTGACTTGACCCAGTCTGTTAACCTACTGTAGTCGTAAGCGAAAGTTTGTCTTAGGATAGCAGAGCCCTGCCACAATAAAGAAAGCCACAATAGATGATGGACGATAAATGAAAGTAAACAAACGTCAACCACCTTACAAAGAACGAACAAAGAAGTGAAAATCAAGATTTCACTGCATTCAAACCAGCTTCAAAGTGTCAGGGTAGACTACATTGAAAAATAAAATCGGCGACATTTCTTAGCAATATCGCGCGCAGGATACAGATGCTACGTGACGAGTTCGATTCACGGCTAGAGCCGATTGCATTTGACATATCGGATGGCGGCCGACTCGAAGAACGCAAGCTTACTTTGCAGTCTCCCTTAATTATTGTTGAATTTTCTGTTCAAAATAATTTGAAAATAACTTTAGTTGTGATATAAACAACAAACTCCAGAGCAAAATGTTAAAAATTGCTATAATGCACAAATGCGAAAAAGCAGTCTACAACGCTTGTTCGTAAATATTTCTTAAGTTTAACCAGAGTGCACAAACAGAAAAAGCTCTGACAGTTAAGCACCCACCCCAAGTTAAAAACTTTTTATATAACTGACGGCGCCTTGCAATTTACAACTGAAATTTCTAAGCACATAATTATTCTACTCTTAAAAACGCTGATTCAATTTGGAAAGAAATAATTAATCAAACGCTTGAGAAAACTGTCAGCCACACAATGAAGTCATTAAGAAAACAACCGAGTTATTAGTAATACCTTTAATAAACTATGATTCCCTGTTTAGCTGATTCAAGCAAATCTAACTAGTTTCTACATTGAAATTTAAAAAGCCAGTGCATTAGAGCGTAGCAAATTATCGAAACCCAACTGTTGTTCAATATTAGCAGTTAATTCTAATCTGCGACTGGTATATCACAGTAATTTAAGAGTGTATCTAATACTAAGGTAACCGTTAAAACTGGAAAAGGAAACCAATTTGATCTGCAACAAGCAACAGTTCCTACATTTCAAAACCGTTCGTCTTTCACCATACACCTTTCAATTAACTTAGTCTTCAAGAAGCTGATATCAAATATTCGAAAGTGCTAATTCCAGTTAAATTGACTGAAAGGCTTGTCTGTGCCACACAAGAGATAATAGCACGTATTTCAATAGAGAGGAAACGATAGTAGCAAATAATACAACCCAAAAATCATTTCTTCAAAAGAAATGTACCACATAGATAAACAGTTATTAAATTGTGATGACATAGCGGTGAAAAAGATGGCTTACATGTAAATAAAACCAGACTAAATAAACTTTATCGAATTATATCGACAAAAAAGGAAACATAAAGATTAAAAGCAACATTAAACACAAACAAGAGTTAAGTAGGCCTACTTGGTATTTTGTTTCTGATTACAACAAGAGTAATTCAATAGCAGTAAAAATTATTAAAAAATAACTTGGTGGCGCGAAAAGACTGAGTTGTTGGTATATTGCCATAGTAATAGACTCGAGGAGACTGGACTTACAAAAGTTCCCAAACCCTTTGCTCAAAAAATCTTAACTCGGTTTTCATGAACCCCTATAGGAGCACGCGAAGATGCCTCAAGGGATACGCAAACCCAAACTCAAATACGATACAAGTTCGTACGACTATTTAATACTGGTCGTTCATGTTTATCACAAACGGCACTATGATTCTGATCTCATGTCCAGTGGATGTGGGTCCACGGGCTTTTGCATTGCAATCAAATTCTTGATGTCATAATCTCTTTTGTCAAAAGTGACGTCAAAATTTGATTATGATGTAGAAAGCTCGAGGGATTTAGACCCACTTCATCTGGACAGAGGACATAGGATCCATCAGAATGTTTTAGGTGTCCACAACCTCCATACGTTAAGAACCACCGCTCTTCGCTAAATACTTCATAAATAGCAATTCATTCCACTTTCTTCCAGTAATCAATACAGTTAACAGTCAATGCTTTTAAAATTTATTGCTTTTTAGAATGCCAGCGAACGATAAAAGCTGTTTCAATGCAACTTCAAACTGTCTAACTAACCTCTTAAAAGTAACACGAGTTTGAAAAAATAATAGCTGTACTCAAATAAACCCGAGTGTTCGGTTGAGTAGACAAAATTTACGAGCCCAGCAAAGCAACACTACTTAAGAATCCTATGTAAAGATTAAAAGTGATAAACATATGCTCTACAAATCTGATTATCAATAATAACCTCTTATCATCACAAAAAATGCCGATATGCTACTAAGATCATGATGAAAATCTGCTTCTTGTACAGTTTGTACCGGCATCATTACAAGCCAGTCAGACGGCTTTTAAACCAACTAAATCTTTTTTTCAATCGGACTGTCCACCAGTATCTAGTAATTAACTACTTGACACCTCTACCCTGGTAATTATTTTAATTGCAAGTTCGCAATATCGGTACAAATCGAGTAGCTTGTTTTCTTATCTACTAGCAGACACCTACTGATCGTCACAGATAAACTTGTCTTAGCATTTCGTCTAGTCATAGCGAGGACACAATTTCAAACCCGCCGCAAAAATCAAGTCCTTTATTTACTTTCCTCGTTTGTCGGTACATAAGCTTATTTGCAAGCATTTAAAATGTCTTGAATTTTAATTGCTCGACAAGCACAAGTTTGAAAATCCAAAACAGTTTACTTCAAATGTAAACAGACTGTGCTAGAAACGTGAATCCAAACAGTTCCGTCGACAATGGTCTTACGCCATTAAACTAACAAACGTAATCAACGGTAAATTACAACACATTTTATCTGCCATAACTGGAACAAGGAACTAGCATCTCAATAGCCAGCTTTTAGCCTTGCCAGTTGTAGCTTATTTGCTTACGTAAATAATGTAACTATTTAAGTTCATATCAGGGTGGACCAAAAGTAGGTTTACAGTCGCCAAATTGAAGTAGCATTATAACTGATTCATCTCAGAGATTAAACGATTCAAGTTATTGCTTAAACAATGCTAATGACTTTTAAACATTAACAGATATATTAAATTTTTTGATGCTCCAAAGCTAAGAGAAACATTGGCATAGGCATAAACCAACAACTTTTTCAATTGTTCTACATCATCATCATCATCATCATCAGTCCAACAAAACCCTCATTATCATTCACATATCGTTGGTGTTTTTCATCGTTGTCATAATTTTATTTCACAAAACCAATTTCCGACGTTGCATCGCACTGTTGCTGCTTCCACTTTCAATCTAACAATTTCGAGATGTAAATTTAAACGATCCTCATAGTATTAACGATTTGTGCTACTCTTGATCCAACTCTAAAGCAAGAAATCATACTCTGTGCAAAGTAGTTTGTATAGAAGTCTTTCTCTGTAAAAAAAGTGATAATTGCTTTTTTATATTTCAGCTTTTTTTCCTGAGGGTGTTTTGTTTCCCTCTTGCAGGTGTAGCAACCATGTGCTAACTAATATCTTGACCGTGTGAAGTGTTGGTTGAAATTGTCACGTGTTACAACGTTCTACGTTTTGATGCTATTTCCTTTCTTCGGCTATTGTTAACCTTTGCATCAGTTCTTCACTTGTTGTTATTCCATAGTCGCAAAATAAAAAACAACAACTACTACTACTACTAAATTCTCAGATTAGCGAACAATGTACGTGAAACTGCAAACTCACTTTTGGGCAACCGGCGACCGCTGTATATTTTTTCAAAATTTGATGAAAGATTAACGTCTATCAACCGCAAGACAATGATTTACCTGAATTACCCTCGAATTTACTGAAGATATAGAAGTGGTAGAGCTATCAACATAATAGAAACGAAATTTTATCAGAAATTTTGCGAATTCTCAATAACTCGTTATTGACTTTGCTGGCTTTCAAGTTTCAATAGCTCATATTGTTTCTGATTAGAACATAGCCGTATAGGAGATGGGGTAACAGGAGATACTGCCTCATCCCAAATTTGTTTCATGTGTGGCGTCGCGTCAATTATTTGGGCAAAAATTAGCTGTAGCCTATGAAAAAACTTAGAAATGTTGATTAAAGACAAGCTTGTTTCATCTATCCCTGAGCAGACTTTACTTGTTGAGCAGTGCGCAATAAGAAAATTCCGGTAGTTTGTGCAATATGCTTGAATAAATAATTAGAAATTTTTTTACAAGAGACTTTGCTACGATTACACCCTATTTCACACCCATTCTCTCTTGGAATGTGAAACCTAAATTTGGACAAAAAATTGTACATAATTTGTATCTCGAAAAGTTTTCTCTCCCCAACGACTATGTATCACAATATATTAGAATAACAAAGAATATTAGAATAACAGAAACAAGTATGATGGACAACTATACAAGAACACTGCAATACTCTAAAGGGAACTGAACCCCGCAATACTCTAATAAAGTTTCAACATCTACCGTAAGCTGTACGTCATTTCATATCAACAGAGCAATCCAGTCAACTTAGCTTTTAATAATAATCTACGCTTGGCACTTTTCTTCTCGGATTAAAACTGCTTGATAAGCTATCATGGTAAAATTGTTGTTTTGAAATTACTGAAGCAAAGAAAAGTCTTTTAAAATGTTTAAATTCGCCATTTAAAAGTCTCAACGTGATAAATAGAAAGATATGCGACGCATCTTGGTAATTTCAGTCAAATCGGTCAAGTGCGTCTGACAATCAGTCGGCCGGCTTGTTAATGCGCTTAGCCGGACTCTAACAATTGACGTAAGTAGCTTGTATCTAATTCAAACTGAGCTACTTTCTAATGAGATTGTGAACTTGAACACAATAAGCACTTAAAAAATGTTTAGAAGTAAAAGCCTCAACATAAAACAAGTAAAAAGCTTCAATACACCATTACAACAATAGGTAAAACTGAAACGAAGACAAAACAGCTCTTGCGCAAATGAAATATTTCTATTGTGTACGACCACAAGCATTTGGGATATCGGAATTATGTAGTATGTACAATCCTTCAAACGACAATCAATTTCTAAATTTAAATATTACACATTGTCAGTGAAGTTGAAATTTTCTTGTCAAAGGGAGAGTTGCAAAAATTCAAGCAAAAAATCTTCAAATTTTCGTTTTGTTCTTTTAACGCTTTCAATCGGCTTACTAGCGTAAGACTAATTGAATTTAATTCGACAAATTTTACCTTCTATTTCATTACCGCGCTACATTATGCTACGCACTAAGCCGGGTAGCTGTAAATATCATTCTAAGACTTTGGTATAACTGAATCGAGAATAATAAATCGTCTATAAAGTTATACTACAAAGCAATTAAAAAATTCCGGCGACCAGTACATATCTACCCACGATTTTCCACCGGTGACTATATTGTAATAACAGGTCTATAAATTGTAATTGCTACGCCGTAATTATAAGACGATGGACAAGCTTTTCGTTGGTTTCCGACAGCAGGTTGATTCGCAAACTAACAATATACTAGGAACTTTTATCTTGGAGGTTAAAGACAACAAAATGCATGTTATAATCGCCGACTACTTCTCAAGTTTGATGATAATTAGCGCATTTGCGTTTGATTTAGGATTAATTATAAGTTACCAGAGGTCTAAAAGCTGATGTGCATTTTTTTGCTTTTTATAAACTTAACTGTCTAAAGCGGGATTTACCCAATATCCGTATTTTTCCGTTTTCATACGCATTTTTAAATACGTAAACGCATGCCTTTTTTACGTTTTTTTACACAGCATTCAAACCCCATTTTGTGCAAACAAACGATAAAAGTATGCGTAAATTTTTGTCCGTTTTAGAGTTGAATACAATTCTTAAAGTGAGCCAGTCATAACTGAAATTAATACGATAGTTTACGCAATATGGTAATACCAATCTATCATCAGAGCACTTCTTACCTGCAGGAAATATTTCGAATACATATTTGTGGGTGTCATTGCTGTTGGTACGAGGAGGGTATGATACAACACGAGCTTCAGATAAGTAAATTGAACCCTGAATAATACAACAGGATAAACCTACTGCTGATTCATAACAATAATTACAACACTCGAGTGTTTTTTGCTGAGGTCCGATTCAAGGGTCTTCAAACGAGTTTCGACAAGCACAACAAACCAAGTAGGCGATGAAATCATTAGAAACAAGTTCATTTACTTCGTTTGTAATCAGTAAAATAATGTACCGATGAATCAAGCAGCTTACTTACGCACTAGGTTTTACCTTATAGAAGCTGGAGTATTTCGTATGACGTAGGGTTTTGTTATGATCAGATATAGGTAAAGAAGCAGCTATTTTTGTTCAATTTGAGGAGCGTTTGCAGTTCAAACAACTACATTTATAACCTCGGTAGAGTTTTTAGTTGTGCCCAACATAACTTCGAAAAATATTGTTCGGTTTTCGATACGCTACTTCACGGTTGTCCCATAAAACATATTATATTTTGTAAAACGCTTTAGCTATATCAGATTATCGCCATTTATGAGCAAATGCAATAGATCATGAGAGTGAATCAAAATGATAACTCAGACGACAGAACACACAATTTTAAATGAAATTTATTAAAACTCACCAGGTATTTTCCATCAACATCTTTGTAGTAGTTTAGTTTATCTCCTATTAGCACGAACCAACGTTCATGCCAAGTTTTAATCTTTCCCCCTTGCTTCTTCAAATATCCGCTCTTTACTGCCGCCTTGCGGTCATCGCATACATCGCTTGATGTCCGCAGAGATCCACGTCGCATAGGTGGCACAGGTTTTTTCTCACCATCCTCATTTTCAGATCCGCTTCCATTTTGGTTCAAAACTGGTTCATCTTGATGCTTGTTGGATCCGATTCTGAAAAATATGATAATGCATTAATTCAGTTTGAATTTTTCTTCCTAAATCTTTTCTTTTTTAGGTCTAAATACTTGAGGTCTAGCCCAGGGTGAACCCGAAAATTATTTTCCATAAACCAGGCTCCACCGCTCCGACCACCAATTTAATATATTGAAAAACCTTTTCCACTTAATTCCAAACTCATTTCACGCAATCCAACTCAACTTCAACTCAAAAACACTAACATCTACAATTCAAACGCGAGCAGTTTGATATACTCGTTTTGTAAGGAGTAATTTGTTCCAACGTTTCTGTCTGAAAATGGTGATGAGTTGCCAACTGCTTGTTAGGTTTTTTTACCACAAAACTGATATCATCTCATTGCCGCAAAAAGCAGCTGGACTTTGTGCTCAAGCAAATCTGTCTGAGCGTTTGTCATTCACATGAACCAAGTGCTTTGTTTTAGACAAGCTTAGCCGTTAATGAAATAATTAGCAGGTTGTACCATTAACTTCGAAGCATACCAGACAACTAATCACATAAGGCAAGAAATTTTGGCAGAATGTTTCGTGCAAAGTCCAACGCTATTCACGTCCTACATACATTGTACTGCATTTACAAAATTTGCCCTTCCATTTTCGCAAAGTTTTATCGAACAAGCTTTGCGCAAATGTCCAGTTTCACATCCGTGCGCCAAAAAAACAGCAAAAGACCAAGCGAAAACTTTTAATCGTGTCAGTGACTATAGAGTTGTGGAGCTTAAGTTGGCTGCATTCTTTAAGGAATTGCCCAGGTCATTTTTTTACAACTAGATCATCAACAGGTAAGCATCTATTTATGAGATGGAGTGTCAAAGGGTTAACAGAGTAATTACCAAAATTAAAACGGGAGCCAACCATGTAATTAAAGTGAGAGGTAGTCCATTTTACTACTGTAGTAATTAGAATCTATCAGACTGAGCGCCAAAAACCCTTAAAAACTTTGAAATATTGGCATAGAGAGTTGCAAATTTGTTCCATGTGTTAAAAATAAAATAACAATAAGGGTCAGGATTAGTTGAACCCAACATTATTTCTGTGCATTCATTGAAAATGGTTTGGGGATCAAATATTAAAACTCGAAGCTCTGATAGCATGCAACAGGCAAAATCGAGATTTAGCTCAAATATAAACGGGCATTACCAGGTCTTTTATCGTTTCAGTTTCCCAGTTAAAGAACATTGTCTTCGCCCAAGGGACTTTTGGGTTCAAACGAACGTATATTTAGAAACGAACAGCTTTAGAAACGGGCCAACAAGGGCTGGTATTTATAACGTAAGCATGCCTATTTTCGTGGGGTTTCACTGCATCATTCACTTGTTTTCTTTTTCGCAGAAAAACTTGCACAAGGTGGCAGTAATTTTAATAGGACTCTAAGAGCGAAGATGATTGTGCCCCTCAAAAATGGACACGCAGCAGACAGAGTAACTGTGGCTGTGATAACTTAGTTAATAAAATGTCATTAAAAATAAGTGAACGCTAAGCAACCGTGATTCGCAAGCAATTTCCTAATGCGTCGCAAAGGCTAGACAAAATAAGTGCGCTTTAGGAAAACTAAAGGAACCACGGACTCCGTTATCCTTATCACTTTATCACGCTTTCAATTTTTGAAGTGATTCCAGGATGTTCACCAAGTATGAACGCGTCAACATGACAAACAACTCTTTTAGCTTCGGTGGCCGCTTGATCAATGGTGTCGTGAAGGTGTAGAATACTACGTAAATCATTTCCTGCTACCAGCGCCATGGCCTAGTGGTTTAGAGCGTTCGCCTTGGAAGCTCGTAGACCGGGTTCTATTCTCAGTCGGGTCAAACCAAAGATTTTAAAACTGGTATCTGCTGTTACACTTGCTAAACGCTCAGCAATTAAGTGTAGCGCGGAGGATGAAATAAACAGAGAATAAAAAAATATGTCAGTGAATTCTCGACAAAATTTAGTCCTGGCGCTAAAGGACCTTAGTAGTCATAAAGCGCCATAAAACCACACAACATTTCATTTCATTTCCTGCTGGCGTTCAAACAAGGACGAGACATCTTTTCAGCATTTTAGAAAGCAGCATTAAGCAAAATTGCTTTACTAGAATAGATGAACTATTATCCGCTTTAAGTTATAAAAAGCGCTCATAAAAAAATGCCGAGAGTTCCACTAAAAGCTAAACATCCTTTCTGTAAGAATTGGGTTAACTGTTACATTATTAATTTCGTTTTTTTACAAGATGTATTTTTGCGTAGAGCGATTATGAAACACTTTTCGGCGTAAAATCAAATTAGTTTTTATGATTTCCGTTTCATAAACTTTTGTGAGATGCTGCTAATTTTCAAACTAAATATAAAGCGAGAAATATTCCAGAGATCGAGTAAAAAAATAATACAGAAATTTGAAATAGCAATGGCACGCCAGCAGCTCAGTAATCAACTTAATCCATTGCAAAAATCAAACTCCAGATTGTGGCATAGTTGCAGACAAGCAATAGCTCAAAAGCTAAACAATCTAGTCGCTAATACAAACAACAAGAAATCAGCGCCGAAGCAAGTTTCTAGTGCACACTGCCTTGGCGGTTCCACGAGCTGAGAAAGCTCAAGCCTCCTCCTAAATTTTTAGTGAAACATATTCAATATCTGCATTGAAACATGTGGAGCCGCTGTGAATCTCTATATATGAACATAGAGAAATATTATAGTAGGCCTTAGAAGACTTACTAAATAAGCGCTGTATAAATCAATTCTATGATAGTTTCGCGGTTATGTAATATCGTGATAATTCGATACTATCAGACGTGCAAAAGAGCAAGATCCGCATTATTTTAACCTTAGCTCCCCCTCCCCTGAAAACTTCTGGACCCGCTCCTTTAATGCTTCCAATATTTTAACGTTTACTGATTTTTTACCTCCAAGATGTAAGCGTAAATTCCCCAGCAATTCGATCAAACAGCATTGATTTGGGCCTAGCGAGAGTCTTCGATATTTTGCGTGGTTGGTAAACTCCCATGGGGCTACTGGGGGCAGATGACGGCTGGTTGTATGGAGTGGGAACGCACAATGTGTTAGTTCTTACAAGTTTCCTCTGCTCAAAAGTATTCTCGATTAATGGAATCATCGGCGCAGCCGTTGAAAATCTCTTCTTATATCTCTCAGTTTTGTTTTTAACCATTTTTCTCATTTTATTGGCCCCATTTTTAGGGGATATGCTCATTATCATAGCGTTTTTTCAAATTATAAAATTTTTGCGCTGAAAAAAGTCACAAACTACATGTTTAACATCAACTTTCTTTCAATTACAACATGACACAAACATTTAAGCAACATTTTCTTTTTCTTCCTTTGAAACGTTAGATGCACTTTACTTGCAATACCAGCTTCATCTAAACCTCTATCTCATGCTTACTGCTTCGAATATGTTTCTACGTAATAGATAATATTGCAATAGCTGTCATAAGATGCAATGCTTATGATTAATCAAGGTATGATAAAGTATTAGAGTAAAGAAGATGAGAATCATCAGTTTACTCTGCGACAGGAAGTTTTCGAAAGTTTGTTTGCACAATTAACATTTGAAAGAGCCATTTCCTGGCACACACGTAAAAATACACTCAAAGCTGACATCAAGAGTAACTAGCTACAAACTCATGCTAAAACGTGCCATTTTATACTAAATAATGTTTCTCAAAACTATAGATTGAATGTGAGAACCAAACATACTACAAAATGCCAGTTTACACAAATGAAAAGGCATCGGAGACCTTAAAACTAAGCACTTTTTCTAAACCTCAACGGTGAAAAACACTTGTTTTTAATAGCGCAACCAACATCTTTCACTAATAAATAGATTTTTGAGGTGTTATTAACTGCAACACGGGGCCCAGCCCCCTAAAAATAATAAGTTGTCATAAAACCACCATTGCTAGCTTTCATTAATCACTCAAGGCGTTCACCATGCACCGCCAAGGCACATTTTTACTGAAGCTATACGAACTGCAACTGATTGAATCAAAACTGACAATGTTTGGATACAATTGAGCTGAATTTGATCTCAGAATCAGCATGGCAACAGGTCAAACTTATGTGTTCAGCTGCTTCACGCCTTTAATGCCGTATTTAAACACCAGGACATTGTGCTTTTAGATTAATCGCTTTGGTAGTTATGTGACCCCTATTTCAAAATGGATTGCTGACAGAATTGGTTACTATAGCAATAGCCACAGCAGTGCCATTGATTGCTGCTAAACATTTTACGTAGCTGCAAGTGCATGTTATATTAACACTCTCAGCATTGCTTCAAATTTTAACTTCACGCGTAATTTTGCTTACAACTGGAAATAAAGTTAGTAGGCTTAAACAAAACTACAACTTGTTGCTCCATGGAATTAAACCACTTTTAACAGTTTTTTTTGCGTTGTGCATACTTCCTTTTTTTTTTGCTTTGTTTACATGTATTAATGCAAAAAATTACGAGAGGTTGGTGGGAAATTGGAATACACTGTTGATTAATATTGCTCTCCACGGCAATGAAATTGTCATCGAAGTACCGAATTAGTTGCGCGACAAGCTTTCTCATTTTTGGTTAAAAGATTAACAAAGTGTGCATTTCTTAAACTGCAAAAAAAAATTGAAAACATACCCGACACCGGGAACTTTTTACGAAAAAATACAAATGAAATTTTCTGCAACACAGCATCGAAAAATATACTGCAGTTAATATTCATTCTCAAAACATAATCAATATTTTGTTCTCTCGCTTTTGTCGCAAGTTTATCGTGACCTTGAGAACCGTACAGTCGTACGTTCGTTTTCTTCTGTAATAATTCTAATACAATGCTAATTCGTTACATTAACAAAGCAAGGGGGGCAAAATTGTGTCCCTGCCTGCTGCCTCTAACTAAATGCAAGTTGCAAATACTCAATCTGCGCACAATTTATTGCAAGTTACAAGCTGACTCTGTGCTTCAAAACTTTAAAATAAATAACAACTGGGACCGGTAATGCCTAAGCCCTAGCCTAGAACAATCATGACGTAATTTTTTTGATATATACACTGTTCACAGCTGATCGGGAAGTACAATCTGCAGTTTCTTTCTCGTCCTCACAACAAACTTAAAGATTCTCAAACTGACAAAACTATCTTATTGCAGCAGCAACGAAGCTAAATTTTAATTTCAAAAGTCGAGGAATTTATAACAATTCTTCGCAAGGATCACTTTCGTATTATATCTGGCAGTGAATAGACCAAAAGCTATCTTCAACATGCAAATCAGATGAATGAAATAGAAGACAATGACGATAAACTTAACACAATTCAATAAATGTACCGTAAATAGGAAACGCTATGAAGTAGGTTATCAATAGCATTTAAAGAAAAAAGGAATGCTATTGATATGCAACTTTGCAATTGCGTCTTTAAGGATGGTTAAAGTTCATTTGAAATGCTGCACAAAGATAGACTTTTTTCCAGTTAGATCAAGAAGAGGATTTAAGCGTATGCCTGTAAATATTAAGTGTTTGATACATAGTGCCCCACTAAAAATTATGATTCTCATAATGCAAAATAGAGGTATTTCTTCTGCTAACAAAAAATGCTTAAATTTTTTTATTTCGTAAAAATGTTTTTTCTGGGCTAAGTAATAACAATGTCAATAACCTATTTTTAAATTACTATGTCATGCAGGCTAATGGAGCGTGTGTTAAAACTTCATAACGATGTCACGTTAAAAAATAATTGAATTAAACTGTTACAGTATAAGTGGATAAATAGATTTCGTAATTAATTCATCAAGGAATTTTTAAATTTAAAATTATCTCGGCCTGCTAATAAGATTACGCAATTCATGCGGCTCGCAGTACTTCGCAGGTTTCCCAGGCCAGGGTTAAAGTCTTGGATGTTAACACTGGTTACGTTACGTCCTGTAGTCAATTGCGTGCTTTATGTTACACTTTTATCAATCTGTTAACTAAACGTACTATTTTTTACACACCTACGCAATAAATCAACTGTCAGGCCTTTCATTAACAAGATAACAAAAATCACTTCTTCGTTACGCTAACTGTATTATGCCGAAACTTGTAACGAGTGGCAGGGTCCATCTTAGCGGCTTAGCGCCTGATCAACACAGTTCTGACGAAACGTCGCAGAGGTGGAGAGCTGTTGGCGACACTGTGTTCGATTTGACCAACCCAAGAATCAAGACCCAGACCTTCCTCGCCTATAGCGTACTGCGCTAACCATCTAGGAACTTTAAAAATCTTAACTAATATCTACTTACCTTCGTGGCAATGATTTGTACCTCATTCTGTTTGTTATATACAGTATATCCCAAGTTTTAAACTTTACGGCAAAATATTCGCTAATTCATTCATAAATACTATGATTGCTTATTAAACTTTCAAAATATTGTCCACTATAAAATCTACTAAACTGTTGAAATAATTTTTTAAACTTTTTAGCTACAAACGAATTAGGTTACTAGCGTCAGATGACGTAAGCTGTGTCGTCATTAATTACAGCTGATCTACATTCGAGCGAAATGTTACGTCATCTACGTAAGCGGAAGAAAAAAACGTTGTTAGCCTTCATATTAGTACGCAGTCAATTCAAATAAATGCGGCTACACTGAAGTTAAACAAGTGGTTTGAAAACTAGACTTGCGCAAGGCAGTTGCACAAAAGATGAGGTATTTGGAATAACCTAACTCATTTTTCTCTTAAACTGCACATTACTTAAACTACCAATTGCCTTGAACTACGCACTTATTCACCAAAACGTCATGAGTGAACACGCAGTTTATAATCCAGAGGGTCTAATCAAAGGTGTTAAAAAGTGATAAAGCGTGCTACAACGAGCTTCTACTCCATGGCACACGCAAACATTTCGCCTAAAACCATCTACTCCATCCATATAACCAGAATGATATTGCACGCACATACTAAATGTCTGCTAGCGCTTTTCATTAAATTTTGGGTAATCTCCACAGATCTAAATATGGAATTATATTATGTAGTGGCTTGTGGCAAAGCCTAGACTTACCAGTCACGTTCGGAAATAAGGCGATTCACAGAAATATCAAAAATGAAATGAATTGCAAAAAACAGGTATTAAATATTTGCAAAAACCGTCACTCTCCGACAATAGTTCCCTAAGACCAAGCAGCTGTTGTTTTCAGTAGAAATAAATTTACTTTTACATAGAAGCGCGCTGACGTTTTGCCTACCTAGATTATGCTGTCTCACCACCCAACACAACCCAAAACTCAACAAAAATACGTTTCGGTTATTAATCAATTAACGGTGCTTACTGTGAAAGCCCCTAGCAGCGGCTTACAGGGGGACATGCGATGCACTCCTTCTTCAGGCCTTTTCCTAAATACGTTTAAAGTTTTTATAATTCTGTTTCTATCAGAAAAATCGTAACGCAATGTGGGGAAACTTCTTCAGTGCCCTCCTTACACATTTCAGTGTAGGCCCGTTGGTCTTTGTCATGCCTATCTATGGTACTCGCTTACAGCCAAAACCACATCATACTATCACCCAATATTTTAAATAAGAATATTCTACTATCGCCTGAGAGTGCAAACAACTCTTCCAACATGTTATATAAAAATGCAAAACCGAGAGCGCTGTGTTTTCGAAACATACTGTATCAAAGAAATGAAATCAAGCACGTAGAAAGTTTCCATTACGGTAACAGTAGCAAAATAATTTTCTGGCTCACCATGATGTAGAACACTTAGTTCCCAAATGAATAAATGAGGTTATTTTCAAATTATATTGAACAGAAAATTCAATTGAGGGTGGCTATTAGATTTGTAATGAAAGCTTCGAACAGTACTCAGTAGCTGCGATTTGAAATGTGACGTGGCAGCAATCGCGGAATCGACGCAACCAGCGACCGCTCGCTGGTTGAACAAACTTCTCAGTCAAAGTCACACTCAGAAGCCATAAGCCAACCGGAAATAGATAATAAACTCTGAGCTGTGACTAACTGTTATGTAACGATCATGATTGCAACGATTTAGTAGCACCTATAAGGCATAGCATTACCCTGAGAGTTGTAATGTAGCTCACGTTAAATAAAGTCACAAATGCGAAACTGCACCCTCTGTTCCTTTTCTAGCAAAATCTTTTAAATCTTTAAAGTATTTACACTTATTGCGTCGTAACAAATTTATTAATTTACCATCGTTTGGCCACTTTAATGACTTTGATACGTAGCTATCTAAGATTTGTATTCAAAGTTATCAACTATAGCAGGGGTCGGCAACCTTTCGAGCGCAGCGTGCCATTTTTTAATAGTGTCAAGATAGAAACATTTCCGCGTGCCAAACGGTTGCCCTATTTTCCTCTGAAAATATCAGTGCAGACCGAAAAAAATAAAAGGTCCTCAGTTCTGGAGATGTCCTACTTTCCTCTAAAAATCTCAGTGCAGACCAAAAAAAGACAGATCTTCACGTCGGTAAATGTACTATCTAGGCTACTAAGAAATACCTCAATAATTGAGTGACTTTTGAACCCACAACACTGAAACTCGCTCATAGATTCAAAAGTAAATTTGTTAAATCTTAAGACCTAAAAATTTGCTTGCGCATGAAATCGCTTCACGTGCCATGCAAAACCTTTTGGCGTGCCACTTTTGGCACGCGTGCTAGGGAGTTGCCGACCCCTGATCTACAAAACAACAATTTCCCGCGATTTGATTACCCTAAAACGCTCCAATAAAGTGAACAAAAAGCAAACTTACTTGCTGGTCAGGTTCTGCAGTGCTTTGCTTTTCCCGTTCGAAAACTTCAAGCTTGGTCTTCGGAATTTTTTAATCCGATCAGAAGCATTAAATTTTGAAGCGGCAGCATCCAAAAGTGCTCCAACACGTTCCTTTTGATTGGATGCGTGTTTCTTTAGCTGTCGTGCCCGTTCTCTAGCTTTAATTCTTTTCACAATCACTTTTGTTCCAGCCAATTCATCCGCACTCTCATTTGATGAGATCGAGATGTTATCCACACAGCATCCGTTTTCATCATTTTTTTCGTTTTCCCCCGATGCGTTTGAATGATGCCCTTCATCAGAATTGCATCTGTCTTCTACTTGACTAACTTCGCCATCTTTTTGTTCAATCAGCATATAAATTCCTTCAATATCAAAGCAATCATCAATATCCTCAACTGGTTTAGCGGACTTCGCACTTCCTCCATGTCCAGAATCTAAAGACTCGAGTGACCGCTTGAATTCAGCATCTTCTTTTAGGGCAACGTCAGCGCTGAAATCATCTTTGGAGATAAAGAAGTTTCGATTACGAAAATGTGGGACTGTTTTCGATCGATGTCTGATTTCTACCGTTGGTGCCGGATCCTTTCTTGTGTTTGCGGATGAAAAAGCGGAGTCAAATAATTCATGAAGCTGAGAAGAAAAGTGGGCATTATTTAATCCAGGTCTTTGGAACACAGGCTTTGCTTTCTCATCTCGAGTGACGTGCTTATGACGTCGTACTGGCTTTGATGGTGGAGTAGGTGGAGTAGCTGGTTTGGAACAAGATAGGACGTCATCAGCCGAAGATGCTTTATTCAAAAATGGAAGAGTTTGACATTCATGAGGTTTATCTTCAGCAGAAAAGCCTACATTTCGACAATAAGCTGCGTACTCCGCTATTCCATTTACGTCTTTCTCCTCTTCCGAAATTACTTCCTTCTTCTGCCAATTTTCAAGAGAAGGCTTGAAAACAGGCTTTGACGCTTTAGGTGGAGGCGTGGGTGGTAATTTCTTCGGTGAAGGATCAACTACTTTATTGTTTTTACATGGAATTGGAGGAGGCGGGGTTTTTATTCGACATTTCAGTTCACTCAGGACAGAATTTAATAAATTTTCATTTGCTGGCAACGACGCAACTTCAGACATGTCTCATACAAACGAATAAACTTATAATAGTCTGTTCGTGTTTTATGGTATGATCTAAAAAAATCCGATTACTTCGATATTGCATACTATTAAAACAATATTCACACTAATTTTATTAGAATTCAAGCAGAAAAAACTTGTCAGCTTAAAACAATTCAGGGAATGCTGCTTGCATGTTTCAGTTTACTATGATAGGCTACAGTTGTGCCATGATAATCATTTTTCAAACTGTTTTCAACTTAAATGCATGCGAGTGTTGTATTTATGTTTATTACAGAAAAAATCATAACGAGCTTGATGAAAGGTTCTGTCAACAAAAATGTAACAAAACGACGAAATCCCGGGACGCCCCTAGCGTTTTTGCAACAAAACAAGAACAGAGTGTCCTCGCCTGCTTTTTCTTAAAATGCAACCAGGGCTATCATAAACTCAATAACTGCGAACTTGCTCGACTTTCACTGTTCTGCAGCAAAGATTTATCTTGCCTATCCTGCAGTACTGAAGCTGTTTTTTTGCGGTAGACTAATTGAGAGAAGCAAAAAATGCCCTTAGCTGTGTACTGGAATGAAATAGCACGCTAAAATCAATATTCTTGACGTTAAACATTGAACGAAAATTCAAAAAATTGTCAGAAGTAGGTAGCACTGATTGTTCTTGCTTTTATATTTAAATTAGTCTCAGCTGAGCGCATTGCGCTGTCGCTGATGCGTCACGCTTCTAAAATCAGTAACTGGACAAGCCAATCACTTCGCCTGACCTGGAATTTCCAGCAAACGATTTAAGTGATAGCTATAAAGATCACATTAATTCAATGCATATTGCGTATGACATCCATTTCAAATATAACCTGACTTCAGCGCATGCGCTAAACATGTTTCTACAGTCTACACTGTTCACGTTCAGTAAAAATGCACTTTCAGATAAAATGCTTTAAAAATGCATAACACTAAAATTCCAATAGTCTATGTTTCCGTTCTAATTCCGTCATCGAGCACTTTTTGAAAAAGCTGGTTCCAACCATAACAACTGTTCAAGTTCAAATATATTTAATGCCGTCCCTTCGGGTCACTAAAAATGAGAAAAATTCAAGTGCCCTTATTGTTTACAAATAAGGCCAAATATGACAAAAACACAAATTGACCCCGACTTTGTGCGGTCATAACTATTTTAAGCAGCAGCTTTTGACAACAGGTAAAGGAAACGTATTGCATCCGTTCTCAGGCTCAAAAATCAATACAATGCATATGACCGACAGATCAATAACGGTGACAAGGTACTCATGGATGCACTACTGTACATCTAACAAGGGCAGCGCGAATAGGCTGTTCCACAGCTTGAGGTAACGTATTTTTTTCGCGGAGATTAACAGACTTCGGTGAAAAATAACAGATCTGCCTTCAGCTAGAATCTTGTTCGTTCCCTTTTTTTTTCATTAAAGTTTTTCTGCAATGTCTACAGTTTCTTACTGTTACTTATTCCTTGCTTAAAAAATGCTCTTACGTGGTGGCCAGATTGCTAGCTTCAGAATAAAAGGACTGATATTAGTCTCTGACATAGCGCATATCTAATCGTTTTTGCAGCACTAACAGTCTAACTACTCTTAACACCACGACTTTGTACGCTAAAATTGCGCAAAAAAGCTCAAAAAATGAAAACGATGATCGCTCTCGCAGCAATAACATCTTTGATAAAGCAAAATATTTTTAGGTACCAAAGTGCCACAAACAAAACAGTCAAAGTTTTTAAAACTGTTCACCTAATCTACTTCTTTTTGCTCCTGTAAAACGTAAAAGCACTAGCCTACCCCCAGTCACGTCACAGGTAACCTCGACATACGAGCACCAACTCATACCAACGCTACCATGAATCAACTTTGCACTCAAGCTCCAAGGAATCGGTAGCAGATTTTTCATCGGCAATAACGGAGAAGAAAAGGAAGCGCAGTTTTATTTTTGGGCAACAACCCTTCCCGTGATTCTTAGTGACTGGTGCAACGGGTTTTTAGAAAATGCATCTTGAGAATTCTAAAATAATTTCTGCAACTATAAGGCTGCTCAAAGCTAAAAGTTAATGCAAAACTCTCAAAGGAAATCATAAGCTTCATTAGTTTCACACCACAATCATTTTTAACTGCTCAAGCTTGCTTTTCCTACAAGTACAAATTTTCCAATCGATGAAAAGCTTTTTAGCATATAATGAAGCTCTTTGGCATTTACAAAATCGAGAAATCACTTCTCGTGACACTGGTTCTGCGTGACATTAATTTGAATTAAATCACAACTTAACAGCTATTAATCCTATTTGAAATAGCGCTACACTTCTTCAACCTTCGACAAAAACATCAACAAATAGGTTTTGAATTTCCTGCCTCTAACTACCTCATCAACTGAGACTTCAGTCATTTTCACAGCTCTTAAAAATGCAAAATTTGATTTCCGAACCTCATGAACATTTTCAGCTCTTTAGTCACTCCGACTTTTTGACACCCATTCGGCGCGTGTTCCAATGAAAAACCGAGTATAATGCCCTTATGAGCTTGCGTTACAACGGTTAAATGTTTCATTGAGTTAAAAAACTTCAAAAAAGGCTAGAGCAAAGTTTTAAAGTTACGCAGATGTAAAACAAATTGTTTAATTGCAAGTCTATCATTTTATCGTACCTTCGATCTACCTTAATGCATAGTAGGCTACATTAGTACATACCTGTACTAAATGTCTTGCTGCCACAGAGTGCTTTTGAACAACATGATTTTGTGCCAATAAAAACGTTAGTGGTACTGTTTTGGTAATTACTAGGGCGATTTTTTATTGACTTAAAAATCTCAAAAAATTGACCAAATTTTATTGAAAAATTGACTTTACTGACCTCACGAAACCATGAAATGAAAGAACCAGTCTATAAGAAAAAAAAAACACCTAAGTCACTTCAGTTAGTGCTTAGATTATAATGTACGCACATATAATTCAAGTGTTTTGCTATTCGCTGTATTGCAATCTTTGTAACATCAAAGTATGTTCGAATAACTAATGCATTGTCTTTTCCATTCTAATGTTTTTGACTTACCGGCACGAAGCGACAAAAGTATGTAACAAATGAAAACACGACGAAAAGCTTACTTTATCATAAACCAATTTTGCTAAGATTGCAATCTTGCAAAGCTGTCTGAACGGATCTTCACAATCGAAATCAAACAAATCACATCAAACATTATATTAATAAATTAAGCATGTGTAAAACTGTAATACCGGTAACAGTCTTGCGACAGCATACACCTCCCTGGTACCACCAACAGTTACGAACTTCCATCTCTAAATTATCTGAGTCATCTCTTTTTGAGTGAAAAGTAGAAACGCGCAAAAAAAGCAAGAAAGCAAAAATTGACCTGATAAAAAAAAATTGATCTAAAAACAAAAAATTGACATTTATTGACGTTATAACGCCCTAGTAATTACAATCGACAAATATCAAGCAGTTTGCTATCGCAGCAACTCGCGCTTACAAAATTCTGTTTATCAGTTTACTCGCATGCCTTTGCAGCTTCTTCCAACTGCTACTGACTTTCATATATCACGCTACAAGCGAGCAATTGTAACGAACGAAACCATGAGAGAAGCTCACTGTTTGTTGTATGAATATGCCACGTCACGATTTCGGAAGATAAAACACACCAATATTTCTGCATTTCGAAAGGTTTGCCTACCCAGCCAAGAAAGTGCGCATAAATCTGTTTTTTATACAACTATCATACAGGGTAACCCAAAAAAAACGGGCCCCAATTCTAATTATTCTAAATACACGGGGCCCGTTTTTTTTGGGTCACCCTGCACTTCGCTAGTTTTTTATAGAACTATCATACTGATGATCTTCGTCGAGAACTTATTACTTGATAACTAAATTGTTTGCGCTATTAATTTGATCTGTTATGGTGTACTCGATGCTGTAAGTACAACTACTAGAGTACTACTCACTCATCTACCTTTGCTACTAAACTGCAGCCATTTATGCCTACTGGACTAAAACAACATATAATTTTTGCTTCTCATGCAGCTTGCTAAAATATTTTTCTTCTTCATAATTTGTGCTTTGTATATCTGTATATTGCTGCATGCTTTGTTCGCTTGTTTCTTTCTTTGATGTACCAGGTGGGAGGTAGGTTTGCGGGTGAAGCTGACCTGGTAAACTCTGCTCTTTCGCTTCATCCACAGTGTACATCAAATTGTGGTTTCGTATTACATTGTAAGTATTATGCGCCCCTTTTTGTGTACGCTGAAATAATAAATACTGAATGCTGAAATTTACAGAACCACTTCACTGCACTATTTCAATTATGAAAGTTCCTTTTTTTAATAGGTATTATGTTTACTGCAAACACGTGGTACTGCGTGACTTGAATCGGTCTATTTCGTCATATTTAAGTCAGGATCGCTTGATTTCACAATTAGCCCACTCATTACGCGTACTAATGCTGACGTAGCTGATTAAAAACCCTTTGCCTCCATACTTTCCAGTTTTTTGAAAGGAGACTAGCAAGTAGTTGTCAGTAGTTACCCAACCGTTGAAAATTAGGCTTGTTATTAAAATGAAAGAAATGTGTTTTTGTTTTACTAGCGCTATCGCACATTTTTCGTTTCTTTGTATTTCGCTTCATTGCATTTCTCTGCATTACTCTGCACTTCGCAACACACACATCTTAATATGTTAGTACTTCTCGGCACACAAAACTGTGAGATAAATATTTTTTTTAATTCTACCACCCCCCTAAAAAATTCTGGATACGCCCCAGTGAAAACATTTGTTCTAAAACGAAAAGGGTATTTCCAAAAAACGCTTCACTGTCTATAGGCCTTGTTCTTTCAGCTCTTATTTCTCCAGCTAAATCTGTGCTGCATATAGATATGAAGCTGGATTAAGCAAGCTGTACTTTAACTGCGTGAGTTTACTTCGGCCAAGATAATTGGCCACAAATAATTTCCTTTGACTAGAATCCGTTTAATAACGTAACGATTTGTCCATTACTTGGAACAGACTCACCAAACATCATCTATCATGCAAACTATGCTGAACTGAAAGCAAAAAGTCAAACTGTGCAAGCATTCCAAATTTGAAGTGCATGACTGCTGGTCATCAACCAAATTCGGCGTAACATAAATGTTCCCAAAATATGACCACCCGGAAAGAAATGTTGCCATGTAATCAAATCCGAAGCAATTAGAAAATATCATGTGAGATATTTTTAGAAGTAACCTTTTCTAGAACATTTGCCCCACTTGCTATCATAAGTTTCCAGATGCCCCTACCGCAGCGATGGCGGAAGCATTTCTAAAGTGAGGGGGCTCAAAACTAATGACCAGATTTTTTTCACCTACAACCAGGGCCGGCAGTGGCGTAGCGAGAAATTTTAAAAGGTGGGGGGCATAATTTCCACATTTGTTTCAGCGTTTTTTTTTCGGCAGAACTAATTTAAAGCTGATTAAGATACAAGAAAAGCTCTAGGGGGTCCAGGGGCATGCTCCCCCGGAAAATTTTTGAATATTTACATACTGCAATGGCTATTTTAGTGCTTTTTAAATAATTTTCAGGAAAATTGTGTTCAAATTTTTGACCCTAATTCTAAGTGCTTCGTCAAATAATATGATACGTTTTGTTCGCATATTTTTAATTATGCATTCTTAAGGTATAAGGCTTATAGCTATCGAAGAGGTTCAAAATTATGGAAAAATTGTATGCATCAAAAACATTTTTGAAAATGGCTGGTGGAGGATGCATACTCCTCATTCTACCCCTCTGGATTCGCTCCCGGCCATAAGCTACGGAAACCATCACAAGAATCTGGCATATTTCAGTCACTTGGCACCACTAGTTTTGTTCTTGTTTACTAAACGGCAGAGTAAAAAGGGAGGAAGACATGGCACAATAGCCCGGCCTTTAAATACGCTCCTGAGGGCTGGATTTAGACAATGAGAGACCCTATGTTATTTGATCTCACTGATTGGAAGAGCAAAAAAGGTCTTCACATCCCAAGATGTTCTGTTTTCCCTGAAAATATTGGTGCAGTGAAGAGCAAAAAAAAGGTATACACGTCCTCAGATGTTCTGTTTGCCTCTGAAAGTATGGGTGAAAAGGAAAAAAAGGTCTTCGTTGTTCGTGATGAGGCCCTCCATTTTCTCCGAGGCCCTAGGTTTCAGCTTGCTAAACCTATACGTAAATCCGGCCCTATGCCTACAATCCATATTTAGCCTGTCCACATGTCACATTTCCAATTTATGGGGGCTGCGAACCCACGGTTTTGGCTTCTAGTTTCTGTTCCCCCCACCCCACAAACAAAATTTTAAAGAAGACATCTCTGGATTTAAGCTCTTTCTTGGGTTTTAATTTCGATGATAGGCCTGTTAAGTTTCAAATGCGTTCATGCAGAGGCAATATTGCAGAAATAAAGGCGTAAATTAGGGCCCCCCAGAGCCCCCCTGAAAAAAGTGGGGAGCCAGCCCCCCCTCCCGGCTCTCCCGGTTCCGCCACCTATACTCTACCGGCTATACCTCCTAGGCTACACCTCGCAGTGCCGAACTGCGGTGTTTTTTTTAGGCGTTTTGAGCAACCGAAATGATCTCTCAAAATCTGCTTCTACATTAACATAGAAAGCTGTGTTATATGTTTTAAATTGATAAATGGTTTCTCAAGTCAAACCTTAAAAAAGACATTGCCCGACTGCATAAAATCCAAATCTTGTCCGCAAAGCTGCATTTAAAAAAATGATTTTTGATACACATTTTTGAAGTAGGTATCAAAACATTTTGAAATTTCTTTTTATTGATAAAAACGGTTTGCAAGTATGTAGAAATTGGATTTCTTTTTTATATTTCTTGTTGTAGTAAATACGTGTTTTAGTAAACAAAAAATAGACTAACTATTTCAAAACACAATTATCGGTTTGGAAAAACACGAAATTAAGAATTTAGCTCGAAATATTACGACTTAGGTTACGTTAAAGCAAAAAAATGCTTCTTAGAACTTTAAAATAACACTTTTTAATTGAAGATTGGTGATCGCGAGAATGCATGTGTAGTCGACTATTAGCTTATGGATTACCATGTAATTTTCAATGTCCTAGTTTGCGGGAATTATGATCCTAAAGGAGAAAATGACAGAAACTAGCATTTCCACCGATAAAGATTACGACGCATGTCTTCTCTGATAAATGACCTGAGTTTTCAAAGTCATGCAAAAAATATTCAAAAATAAATCGTTGTAGACTATTATTGCGTATGAAAAGACGCATTTTTGATTCGCTACTCAAACTAGATTAGCTTAATTACCAGCAGTTCACTGCTACGCTGCAGTGTAGGCCTACTACTATAATAGGCTAATAGCACATAACCAAACCTACTGTTATAGCTAAATGACCTACGATGTAAACTTTATTTGGCTGAACGGAGTTACTGCAACTGCTGTTTTAGGATTGGGAGTCACTAATCTCGAGGCTTTATCAAACTGCAATCATTTTATTTATCATTAGTAGCGTTTTGACTTCGTAGATTTAGTTGTCATTAATAGCAGCAGTGTATATCAAGCTATCATCTTTGCTGAGATGCGTTTTCACTAAGGCCGAGATCAGGAGCGAATTTAGGATCTTCGTTTTGCGGGGTGATTTATTTTCATGATTTTATGGCTTGTAATGAGGCATGGACATTGCACATATCAACTCATATCTCAATTTCAACAGACGATCGCATCATTCGCCACCCTCTTGATTTGATCCGTCTCTAGTGTTGGGTGAAGCCACGGACTTCTAAATAGTACTGTAGAATCAGAAGTCCGTTGGTGAAGGTGATAGAGCCTAGAGGTAACACTGAACCAAACTCTGTACTTACGCGGTGGTTTTCGCAACCAAAAACGATATATGGTATGCTCGAATGTTAATTAGCCGAAAAAGTCATGTTTTGAAACAATGTTTCGGTAAACTAGTTTAGACTCGTAAAGCATTTTTAGACGCGAGTCTGCAAAAAAGAGATTTCGCAACCATTGGTTTCGCGACATAGGTCTAAGTGAGTTTATGCTCTTTCAACTTTCATTCCTCGCCCAAAAAACTACTGTGAGTGAACTCCGTTATTATTGGAACAACACTGATAAAGCTTCATCTATCTCTTACTAGAAACCGAATTCGAGCTGCTGACTAAGCTTACTAAATGAAATCATTAGGCAAAAACTATCTTTGTCTACACGCAAACTTGCAGTGTTGCTCAAATAACTGCTATAGTCTTTGTCTGCTGAACAGACACTTCTCTATCCACAAAAATATATTTACATTATTTTCATCACGCTCAAAATTTACCAAAATAATGCAAAAAAATGATTTAGTCAAAATTCAAGTGGCTTCGTCGAAAACATAACGCTATTACGGCATTAGTAGGCTAATGTATGCTTCAATTGCACAAGACGCCTCTTCAATAAATATGACAACGTGCTCTAGTCGTGATATTTTCAATTTTTGTGAAATGAGTTGTTTATAAGATGATGTGCGAGAATGATCCAACAATTTCCTTCTATAAGAAGATTTTACATCCCATGAAAACAATGTACATGTCTACAAAAACTGTGTAGTAGACCCTGAATGTCTGCATTGACTTTTCACGGAAATAAACATGTTTGCAGCGTTGTGTCAAATACAATCTCATCATGCAGTTATTGATTTGCAATCCAATATTTTGGTTGAACAACTGCAGCCGAGATAAACAATTATGCTATTTATTTTCAATTAGCCTACTTCCTACTTTTATTTACAGACATATCGAATTTCAAGCAATAGAATATTATAATAGATACAACTATGGCGACGCTTTGCCCCAACTCGATGGTAAAAATGTCCGTAAACTGTACTAAAACTTGAAGAAACATAAGATAAAGTATTCGAAGCAGGGTCTGTTTGCAGCACACCTTGTGCAGTCCACTTTTGCATTCATTTGGCTGGTTATGACATCATTTGGTTTTACTCTATATTGAGGCAGGCCTTTAATGCGCCGTAAAAAAAAACTTTTGCAACAAGCGGAAACTCTTAATGTTTAGGGAGGGGGGCCAAATTATAATAGACCAAGAACTTCAAAAACATGATCTGCTCAGGCCAAGGCGTTAGGCTCACGCTGTCTTCCCGTCAGGGCGGGCGCCGATGGGGGGCTGGAGGAGCCTACCTCCCCTCCCAATCGGCATGCTTAGCCCCCCAATCAACAAGCTTACTCTTTTTAAAGACAGCGGCTTTTGTGCATAATTTTAGCCCCCCTGCGGCAAATGCTTGACTCCCCTAAACCAACTGCTCTGCTTCCCGTATTTCGATTTTTGCCTCTAGTTATTGGTATTTATTTTGCTTACGGATGATAATGGGATTGGTTATTTTCTGTAGATCTAGGCAGGCAATCCTTAAGTTCGCTAATCGCTACCCTAATTCTAATCAAACTGCCTTCTGTACGGCATTATATAATTAAGAAAATCCAAAGATTTTGTCATCGTACGGTATGCACGAACAAGAAACACGTAGAACAACAAACACAACGAAAAAGTCCTTATTCTTTTTAAAATAAGTTTGCAATTGAACATTCTTTGCTTTTGCTCGCCATATTCGATTGCCTTTTTGCAATACAATCTTGCTTTTTCTCCATGCTTACACTTAAATATTTGAACCCATTGCGTTGGTATGATGCAATAACACTTAACAAGCGCTTTTTGTGGAGAATTTATGTCGAAATTCAAAATCAAATCAATTCTTCACTATACTCACGTTATTGCGCCTAAACGTGTAACGAATGGCGATGCCCGTCTCCGCGGCTTATCGCCTGGGCTACACAGCTCCGAAGAAACGTCGCAGCGGTGGCGAGCCGTTGGCAACACTGTGCCGATTTGACCAGCCCGGGATTTGAACCCCAGACTTCCCGCGCCGATGGCGTGATAAACGTGTGCGCTTAGCAACTGAGCTAACGGCCGGTTCGAAATTCAAATCGCACAAAAATTAGTCGTAAATGAAAAAGTGGTAAAGATGGGGGAACTTTTAAAGCAAAGTTAATGGTATTTTATAAGAATGTTTTAATTACACTTCAGATTAAGCTTCGGCAAATTTTATAAGAATGTTTAATTACACTTCAGTGCCCCAGTGCCTCCCCCCCCCTGGCTACGCCACTGACTATATCGAACATTCGTGAGATTAATACTGTAAATAAGAACAAGTTGAGATTCAAGAAAAAGCTACGAACGAACGTGGTTGAAAAGATTGATTAAGAATGTCACAAGTAAAAAAGAGAAAACGAATATTTTAAAGCTGTATTAAGTCATACCAATCTGCTTGATAGGCCTGCTGCAATAATGAGGCATTATGGTAAGAGATTATTTCATGTAGCGTTTTCTTTGCGGCTCGGACGATGAAGTTTAGACCCCCCTAAATCAAAATTCCTGGCTACGCCACTGCCAGCTGCCCCGTATCTTTACTCCTTACAGTATTTTAAAATTTACGGACCCCTTGCTCTTCCCTGATGCTGCTCATTTCATTGGAGCTTTGCATATAATAAATAGGGCTTAGAGAAAAAAGATATGGCTGAAGCCACCACATTTTTCTGAAAAACAAAACATGAAAACAAATGCAAGTAATGCTATGCAGATGAATTAAACTAACCTTCATTTCAACATACTGATCGTTAACTTGTGCGCCTCATTAAATAACCGCACGATCAAAATCATGACTCACTTAGCTCCAGCTGCGCTGTGAACAAGAGCATAAATTTAACTTCGCAAGTAAACTTTCGATGTCCCTTGACTGAAGCATTGAAACTTAAAACGTAAGCAGCGTATATCACATACGGCAATTTTCGATGACGTCAACAACATAATACGACTTTGCTTCATTCTTTAAGAAATAATTATTATTCAAGCTAAAAGGAAACATAACGTATTGCCTCTTGGGCAATGTAGTCAACAGGTTGTATCAGGGACTTCACGTGCTAATTTCAATTAATGCTCAACGTCTGTATTGATTCCTATTGATTGTAATGATCAGTTACAACATTTCATTGCTTGACAAACAAGTCAAAAAGGTAAATGACCTGTTTCATTCAAACCTTGAAAACAGTCGTCTCTTGATTAATTTATGAAAATCAATACTTCGATTATTCTTTAATTACTTTGCTGACTCGAAAATTCATTAGCTGCGCAGCTGCAGCAAACTTATCACTCCACAAGTCACAGCTATTTGATTTTTGCTCAATTTGACCTGTGGCTTTGGCCGCGAACCAAATGTTGGGCTTGTGCATTTTTTCGATTTGTCGCGAAATAATTGTGGTTTGTGGCAACTGGCTTAAAATACTAATCGTCGTCTACTGTTCAACCCAACGGGAGAATATTCTTTGTGATAAATGGATTGATTACCTATCATTAGCTGTATTTTTACTTCAGCCGAAGATAGATTTACAAATGATTAATAGTAGCATTGATTCAGCAGACACTTGACAAAATATCACGATTTTTCATTTAAGATGCCCTAACAAGATCATTCTGATCAGCAAAAACTCATTTCCGGCTCAATGCGTCCGATGACGCAGCTATGACGTTGAGCAGACAACTGGAAGTGAGCCTCAATACGTCAGGTAATTTCTTGGACTAAATATCTGCCAATGCAATCAGTCTTTTTTTATGTTTTTACGATTTCAGTGCTTTCCGAGTATTCAGGGCAAAAAGGAACGATCTGCCCTTGCGCTTTCCTAGTTTTTTGTCAAGTTTCAATTGATGATTTTCTCCTTAATAGGTCGTTGTTTTTTGGCAAAATTTTAAGAGCAACTTGTGAACATTTGTATTAGTAAGACAGCACTTCTGAAGCCAAATGCAATTTCAATATCTTACTCCAAATAAGCAAAATACGAACGTATACATTAAGATCCCATGTGTGGTTTCAATGATATATCTAGGGCATTTCATGCTTGGCCCGGAGATAGATTCTTGACTGGGGTACACTTATACAGTACGTTAAGATGTTGCAACAATTCGATTTTCCTGGCGAACTAGAAAAATTACGTTTAAAAGTTGTCGGGGGGCTAAGCAAAACAAAGCAAATCGTTTAGTCAACAAATCTCAATAAAGTTACTTTCTATAATGGGCTTAAAATGTAAAGCTACGGTAAAGAATAAAAAAGGTATTTTGGCAAACAAATCAAAATGTTTCGCGATTTAAAAATACCGTCAAAACATTTGCTTTTGCTTATATGAATGTAGTTTTTTCTTCTTGTTTGTTTTGCTATATTTCACGTTGTATGGACTTGCTTGAGGTAATCTTTGTCGATTGTAGAGAAGTTTTGCACATAGCCAAACAATTTTTTTCTATTTTCTTGTTTGTTGTTGAGTCGAAGCCAGGGATTAATGTAATACTTTCTCAGTTTATTAGAAAAAAACAAGCCATTATATTTTATTGACTGTTTATTACATAGGCATGTTAAAAAATGAGATACAGTAATTAGGATGTTGCTTTTCAATGTTAAAAATTTATGTTATACGTCTCCAACAGTCAGATATGGTGAGAAATAAATCACTTGAAATGCCAGGTTTTCAAATTAAACGCTGGCCATTGATTTGATGGTCAAACAACAGCAGAATGTTTTGTTTTTTTACACGTGGGAATAAAATGTGCGCTTTGTTCGACATTTTCCCAGCATTTTATCCAGATGACTGAAAACTGGCAAAAAAACTTTAAAAATGTTAGGGTAGATCGGACTGTGGCATGCACACAGATTGAGATGCTGCATACAAACATCTTATTCAAAGCTTATCGGTCACAACTTAAACGTTGCTGCCAAAAACTCTTTCGTCTGGTGATGGTAAATTTGGCTTGATTTCAAATCGTCTACCCTCAGCTTGACTTCGCTCGTCACAACACAAATTGGCCGGCATTGCTTCTAGTCAGTTCGCAAGTACAAAGTTTTGTCGGCAAAACTTGCATAATGAAAATGTGCTGCCTAATTGCCAATTATTTTCACTTGTCTGGTTTGAGGATGAATTAGTTGAACCTACAGTACTATGCAACTTCACTGACGCATGGAATTACATCCGTAACCAAGTCTTATACTTTATTTGGCGATAACTGAAAATAAAACCGAAAAATAAAAACGTAAAATACACTTAAAAAGAAACAAATGGAAAAAATTAGAAAACACATTGAAGAATGGAAAGAAAAAGTACTTAAGAAAAAACAATAAATGAATATGAGAAACTCCAGTATTTTATTTAGAAATAAATACGATTAGAAGATGTTAGCTCTGATGTATCAGCAAACATTCCTTGCAAAATAATGGTAACCAATAAATTAAAAAATTCCAAAGGTGTAAAAAAAAAACTAAATAATAAATGTGAGGAACTTTTTATGCAAGGCTCCAGACTAAACCGAAATCTCACCATATAAAAATAATGAAAACACACAGTTTTACTTTTGTATTTTCAAAAATTGTTAAAAGCTGAGTAAATACAAAACCCGGGTTGACCAAAAGAAAATCCATTTTAAGAAAAAACTAAATTGGTGAGGTAGCGCAGACTAGTCGTACGTTTTCATGAATTCAGAAATGCGAAGAGTTTACACTTTACATGCTGTAAGTCTTTTTTGATTTTCGCTTTATTTACTTCATTATTATGACTACGCAAAGCATACAAAATACTTTGACAAGGCATTATTTCCAACACGATAATTTTTTTCTTTACTCCTAATGGTAATCGACACTCAGAACACCTGTGTATGTTTTGTAAATAGTATAGAATTCCACTAGGAGTCGATCCCACCTTTCTCAACTGCAAACGTTTAAACTGCATCGTGCGCCAAGCTTCCAAATCACAAATACTACATTAAATATATTATATCTATTTTTTAAGCCCCTTAATTGCAGCTTGGGTATTGATATGAGTGAAGAATATGCATCATGGAAGATGACCAAGCTGAGTGTCGAACCGCGAAACCAGCTCTGAAGCCTACGCACCAACCACTCGGTCAACTCCATGTGTAATATTTACCTTTAATATTTTGAGCTTGGTCAAAATGGCTACTTGCGCCCTCTACCGAGTATTATTCATGGAAAAAATTAAATTTTTGAAGTTGTTATTGTTTTTACACATCTATGTCCAATTAATGCGAAAGTAGCTTATAAACATCCTAAAGATATAGTAAGAAACTGAATCAATAATTTTAAGCAAAATTTTGTTTTTGGGCTGAATTAAGTATTTAGCTCAGAGGTGACGAACATGCGGCCCGCGGGCCGCATGCGGCCCGCGAAAGAATTTCCTGTGGCCCGCGAACATTTTGGCGAGACCAGTACTTTTAAACATTTTTTCCCGTCTAATCTTTGCGATGCGATACCAAAAGCTGAGCCCCTGATTTAATCAAGCGCGTATCACACAGTAATTATATAAACGCTCAATACAAGTCATCTGTTTCAGGATTCAGCAGTTCATCCTTTGTTATGAAATAATAATAACATAACTCGAGTCCGTTGCAGCTTCAGCATAGTGCACCAGTTTACGAGTAACTATTCGAGCCAGAGCTTAGCTTGCCTTACAGTAGTAGAATTTATGTGAGTTTGCGGAAATGAATTGGTGAGGTGGCAGTACCATTTATCATATGCAAATTTTACTGCTTTCTTAAGGTATTTGTTATTCTGTTTTTTAATCAATATTTAATTAGCCGCTTGTCTTCACCGATGTCTTCAGCGAAAAAACGAAATACTGTAGATGAAAAAAGAGTATTTCAAAAAGATTGGACCGATATCCGATATGTATATGACCAGGAGCGTATTCAGAGGAGGGCCATTGTGCCATCCTTCCCCCTTTTTAACTCTGCCTTTTAGTAAAAAAAGAACAAAACTAATGGTGCCAAGTGACTGAAATATGCCAGACTCTTTTGATGGTTTCTGTAGCTTATGGCCAGTGGCTAATCCAAGGGTTAGAATGAGAGGTATGCATCCTCCCACCAGCCATTTTCAAAATAGTTTTTGATGTATACAATTTTTCCATAACTTCGAACCTCTTCGAGAGCGATAAGCCTTACGCCTTAAGCACGCATAATCGAAAATGTGCGCGCCAAATGCATCATATTTGGCAAAGCACTCAGAATCAGGGTCAAAAAATTTAAACAAAATTTGCCTGAGAATTATTCAAAAAGCACTACAAATAGCCATTACAGCATCTAAATTTTCAAAAATTTTCCGAGAGAGCATGCCACCGGACCCTCCAAGAGCTTTTCTTGTTTCTCAATCATTTTCAAATTTGTTCTGCCGAAAAAAACGCTTTAAAGAAATATGGAAATTATGACTTCCCCCTTTTAAAATTTCTCGCTACGCCACTGTTTATAACTAAAAAGTTATGCGGCCCGCTTGCTTATTGGTAAGTAACAAAGTGGCCCGCGACCGCAAATAGGTTCGTCACCTCTGATTTAGCTGATGCAACTTTGCAAAATTGTAAGTTTTGTAGATGATTAATCGTACTAATCTAACGCATTTTCGGATATTTTCATCGCGGTCCTACTAAACACCGCAAAGGACTAAAACACCGCAAAGAACGACAAAGGACCTTAAATTGATCTACTAAACACTTCAAAGAACAACAAAGGACTTGGAATCATACTATAACAAAGAACCACAAAAATGTTTAAACTAGGGTTAGGGTTAGGCTAGGGTTAGGTTAGGGCTAGGGTTAGGGTTAGATTAGGGTTAGGGTTTTAGGGTTCTTTGTCGTACTTTGCCGTGTTTAGTACAACAATTTGAGGTCCTTTGTCGTCCTTTGCGGTGTTTAGTAGAACCCTTTTCATTGCGTTGTTACCCATCATCATTCTCGGCTAAAACTTACAAAAATTTTTGTATTTTAAACCAGGAGTCGGCAACCTGCAGCTCCGGAGACGCATGCGGCTCTCTCCTCCTTACCCTGCGGCTCAGAGAATTTTTAATAAATTGAATTTAAAAAATTAAATTTTTTCTGTAACACTTCGTGGATTTCACATAAGCAACACACTATAGTTGTTTAATCAAAGTGTAAAGGTAGGTCCAACAAGCAATACACAGTATTTTCTTTACAGCCCATCTTTAAAAGGGTGTCAGATCCCTAATAAGCGTATGTATCTTTCTTTTGGATAAATGCGTCTTTTCCCCATTTTAGACGTCAAAAAGTACTTAGGACTCCCAGTAAATTTTTTTGAGTGGAAACCGGATTCAAATTCGGCGACCGCGCCAATTCCTTGGAACAGGACATATAATCTTTTCGCAGCCTCTCACCAGAAAGACATTGCGTAAGTTTCTTTTATACATTTATCATTTTCGATCATTTTGTATCACGCGTTATGCCTTTCTATACAAAATACAACTCTCTCTTTCTCTCTCTCTCAAATGGACGAATGTTTTAAGCATAGGCCTAGTATGGATTACGGTGCGTAAAGAAGGGGGGAGGTAGAAAGTACCGCAGTGGCATCCCCTAGGCCCTGGCCACGCCACTGCGTATTTGACCGATACAAAAATATAAATTCTAGTCCAGCATTGGGTTTATTGTGACAAGAACACCACATAAACTCAAAAAAAAAAAACGAATACTTACTCACTAATCGGAGCTGATTTTGATCTTTTTCGAGTTGATTTCCGCCGGTACCAAGACTCAGCAGCGGTAAAGGTGTTTCTAATTTCAGCCGATGTGGCTGATAGTCTTCTCTGCATATTCCGTGCGTGCCTGTTCAATCTCGACATGATGAATGTAGCGGCAGGTTTGTCCAGTCTTTTCGTCAACGACACTTTATTATCAGTAAAAGGCGTGTTAATTGCGCTCTGGGAATAGCTTTAACTGATAACAGACCATGAGCATATTCATTAAAGCAACTGGCAAGAGTTCATAAAGGATTACATACTACATTGCAATTCGTGATGAAACTGCAACTACTAGGTTTAATCACATTCGCAATAGTAAAGGCGCCAACAATTATTCCGCACGCTATCATCCGTTTTTATCTATTTGTTTTTTCTAGAAAACGGATATAGGTTGAATATTATTCAAATTTAAAGCAGAAAATTCTTTTGCATATGGTTTTACTTCATCTTATGCAAAAATATACACTTAAACAGAACGACTCGATACGGAAGTGAACCCAGGTCTCAGCAAAAAAAAAATGCGAACAAGTTTTAACTTCAACCTGCTAGTTTGCAACAAAAGTTTTTCCGCACTCTTCAGAATAACGATTTGTTGAACCTCTTTGCGTTTATCTGTAATCCATTGTTAACTCTCATTGAGTATTTTTACGTTTTATTTTTGTGCCCTTTATTATTCTCCTATTTGCTTTATAACGAGCTCACGTAGTGGCCGAACTTGCCGGTCACTTAATTAATTTTCTACCACTCAAAGGTGGAGAGGGATTCCGATTCTTGCCAAAATCGAAAAGAAAACTTGCCCGCTTGTTCTCATCACCAGCTCATTTTCATCAATTTGTACTAAACTTTTAACGCAGTTTTAGTTTTTGCCTAATGTTATTCGGGTTGACCATGAGTTCGAAATAGTTTTTTTGTAATACTCAAAATTCTTGTACAACTGGGACTTAATTAGATAGGGTGTTGCTATATTATGTAACTCGAGTGGTTGTGTAAAAATGCCTGACTTGATATGGCTGACTCCAGACTCGGCACAAAACTCAACTTTACGCTGTTTGTTTGGAATAATATTACAGTCGTATAATCAAGCGAAAACATTCTAAAAGCTTTACGCACTTTTTTGCTCCTTCTTTGTTAGTCTGTGAATGTGGGTGAAGAATCAAACTGCAGCAAGGCCATCATACACCACTGTTCCATCCACTAAACATCGAAAGGAGAACAAGGTCTATCTACGTATTCTTGGTGCCGTAACAGTAAAGCGGCTACTCAAGAAATGTCTCTACACAATATCTGAGGCTGCTGCGGTTCTGAAGTGGTAAAAGAACCGGCCTGCCCAGCCAGTGTGCAACAAGCTCATACACCGGTACGACGATGACGAATCATACGATAAAAATTGCGAAGACATGACACTTTTATGATAAAGACGGAAGTTTATTTTTGCTATCTCAAAAATCAAGCCTCCTTATTTAAATTTACTGAAAATTGGAAAAAAAAGCAAAAAACAAAAAAGCTGATCATTTTTGCTGCGAAATATTAGGCCTATGAAAATTCTGCCAAACTTTTTTGTACTACATTTGCCTACTGCATCTGTGATGCCAGCTTACATCATTGCAAGATAATGCGACCACAGTCACACACACTAAAAGCTACATTCATTACCGATAGCAAGGTCATACAGTTATAGGCTACTTGACGTCCGGGATAAATTACAGCTACGGAAAAAGGCAAAGAGGTAGCGAAGTTCATCTGTGAAAAAAACAATTTGCCTGTTATGAGAAACGCGTGCAATAAAAATGTCTACTTGGCGAGGAAAATCGATGAAGTAATGTCAGGAAGTAAAAGCTGGGGAATTCAGTTTGACATCTAGTTAAAATGAATGGCCGCATGTTCATTATTCGAGGTATAAGAAATAATACAGGAAAAAACGTTGCTTCCCAGCAGCCTGGTAATTAATTAATTAGCTTTTTGTAACTGGATAGCCTTATCTAGAAAGCCTAAGGGCCGGGGCATAACCTCGCCTGGTAGGGCTTGGGTGCCAATAACAAGTAAGGGGCCTCCTTTTCTGTGTATAATAGCTCTATGGAGGCATTTGGAGGGCCATGCTCGTATTTACCCCGAGGCGTTCCAAACAATAGGCGTCCTTTAAAAAGTTTCTAGGTGGCAGTATGGGGTCCTTTTAGTCTGAGACCCGTGTGCAGTGCACCGCCCCAGAGCCGGCGCCAAGGCGTCAGGGGAGCCTGGCCCCCCAATCGACATGCTTTCCCTCGCCCCAATCAACCAACTACTCTTTTGAAGACAGCGGCTTCAGTACTTAATTTTAAACTTTGGCCGACCTGATAAACGCTTGGCCCCCTAAGTCGACTTTTGCAATTAGAGAGGAACATATTCCACTGACGAAGTTTTTTGACTTTCCGTGTTTTCATCAGAGTTGTAGAATCAATGAACATTTACATTCTTCATTTTTAGCTTGGACTTTGGATGCGAAAAAAGCACGATGGGACTGCCGGGAGCGTAACACGTTTGCTACCGGAGCGATAGCTTCGAAATCTATTAAAGTGCCTAATTAAACCGGGAAATAAAGCATTGGTATTCACAGCCTACTGCTTGACGCTCATCATCAACGATGTGGAAACAAGCCGACAACGGTTTTCTACTGTACTTATTGCATATTGTGGTAGCGTATACTATGCTTATTAATTGTGGTAGTATGTATTGTGGCCTACTTTTGAAAAAAAGCCAGGAATTTCTCTACCTTTGAATGGTAGGCACCAGGGACGGATTTACAAATAGGTCAAGTAAGCTGCTAAGGCCTAGGGCCCGGAGGAATTATAGGGGCCTCGTCACGAACAACGGAGACGTCATTGAGTCTGGTCATTGATCACTGGGGCCTCATTGACCCAATACCCTAAGGCCTCTCATCAGTAGCGGACCCAGAAAATTTTGGTGAAGGGATGCAGTTTTGAATCAGATTGAATGTCAACTAAATGCAAAAACGTTAGACCCGGAAAAGAGCATAAATAAGCCCTTTTTTGAAAATGGGTCCATACCAAGGAGTATTTAAAATTTTTTTGGGTGGGAAGGCAGCACGTTTTGACATTTTTTAAGCGGATTTTTTCGGCAGAGTTAATTTGAAGCAAAGTGAGGAACCAAAACTGCTCTAGAGGGGTCCGAAGCATGCTCCCCCGAAATTTTTTTGAAAATTTACATACTGTTAGGCAGGGCTGCGAACTCGGTCATTTTTTTATAGAGTGTAAGTTCGAGTTCAGCTTATTTTACGAGTTCGAGTTCAAGTTTGAGTTCAGCATTTTCATTTTTGCTAGTTGAAGTTCGAGTTAAGGTAAATTTATCAAGTTCTTTCGAGTTTAGAAAAAAAAAAAATGATTACCTTGAGCATGTCCGCGTTGCTGACTAATCCCTGTTGACGTAGATGATTTTCCCGAACAATCTCGTTACTACGCAACAGAAAGTTTTTAACTGCTTCAGGCCCTAACTGCAGCAACATACGAACGATTGACGTTTCACTCCTGATAGTTGATGTTTGATACCTTGCGTCGCTGAATTTGTGCCGCGCAGCTCGCCTTACTAATGAAAATAAACTCGAGCTTTCTTAAAATATCTTCGAGTTCGAATTAAAGCTTTCTGCCAAGAATATTTGCGAGTTCGAGTTCTTAGCTCAAACTTTTTTCGAGTTCGGCAAAAAGATCGAGTTCTTTTGAGTTCAAGTTCGCAGTCTTGCTGTAAGAGCCATTTTAGTGCTTTTTGAACAAGGGTAAAAGCAAATTTTTTGCTCCAAATTACCCAGGTAGCAGTTGGCAGTCCTGCTGTAAGAGCCATTTTAGTGCTTTTTGAACAAGGGTGAAGGCAAATGTTTTGCTCCAAATTACCCAGGTAGCAGGGTCTGGCGGCCCGCCGTCTTATTCAAAGCGGCTATGGGCGGAAGCGGATACCGCCATTGGGCCGTCCTCTAACCTTTAGCGTGTTTTCCAAACAATACAATAGAGTTTTTGCAACAGCTTGCTGAATTCGTTCCGTCAATCTGCTGCCTACGATAACTTTGCTAAAAACTTAAATAATTTAAATAGCGGCTTGTGCTATCTGGCCGCCGGTGAGCATCTAACCCAGGGGTGGGCAATTATTTCACACAAAAGGCCAGATTTGGAAAAACTGTTGAAGCCGCGGGCCGCACGCTGATTGGAAAACAAGGTGGAAACCTTCTTTTTTTGAAGATCACGGTCCACGTACGAATGTGATCTCCAAAATAAAAGGTTTTCACCTCGCTTTTTATTCCAATTTTGCACCATTGAGGCTTGTTTTTTGAAAATCACTGCCATCCATGATCTCTACAGGAAAAAAAGGTCTTCCGCTCAATTCACGGTGAGAATTTAAGTTTGTGCAAGTGCCGGCGGGCCAGAATAAAAGGACCGGCGGGCCGGACTTGGCCCGCGGGCCGTAGTTTGCCCATGTCTGATCTAACCAGTTTTTGCCAAAATTTGAGAACATTACTGCTAGCTCTCCATTGTCGTGCCGTCGGCGGTCGATCTATTGCCGGCGGCAATTTTATCTAAAATATTAATGAATCAAATACTGTATTTGAATAGCGGCTTCTGCCATCGGATCGCCGGTGAGCATCTGACCAGTTTAAGCCAAAAATTGAGAAGCGGCTTCCGCCATCGGGCCGCCGATATAAGCATCTGACCAGTTTTTGCCAAATATTAAGAACGTTTAACCGCCAGCTTTTTGACGTCGTACCGCCGATCTGTTGCCGATGACAACTTTGTTTAAACCACAAAAAAAACTAATATTTGTATAGCGGCTTCCTGTAATGGGCCGCAAGTAATCATCTAACCAGGTTTTGCAAAAAAAGCATTGAAAATATTTATGTCGTAAGAGCGTCCACCCCTGGAGCTGTGGACTCGGGTTTGATTCCGAGTTGGGTCAAACCAACAACATAAACTAGATGAACGAAAACTGCTCTCTTCTCCTTTAATTGTTTCTTTATTGCAATGCCTGACGATGATGTTTCGTTCCTTAGTCTTTCACCTAACATGTTTCATTTTGTTAGTACATATTCGATTTATGCATGTCAAAGGATTAAGGATTTTTGTTATATCTAGAGGTTCGAAATTATGAAAAAATTTTATTCATCAAAAACATTGTTGAAAATAACTGGTGGGGGGATGCATCCCCAACATCTCCCCTGCCTCTCATTGCCTAAATCCGGCCCTGCTAGGAACTATAGGCGGGTGGCCGTCAAATCCTAACGTCCTAAGCGAGCTCGAATAGCGCCTCCGTCGCTTTTTCATTTCAAACTATGAACATGCTACTGAATAAAGCAAAAAAAAACCTAGGACTTCCACCACTCCAACTTTGCCCCATGTACCGTAGCATCAAGCGCAAGAGATAATACTGCACTTACCAAATTAATGAGTTAGGCTCCTATTTAATAGCACCATGATACCAATTACTACTGACTGCAACTGCTTTTTTTGGCTCATTAGAAAGTTCAAAAACTGCCCTGTCTCGGGTAAAACAAAACATGATACCATCTGTGTTTATTTTTTGAATTTATTAGTCCCAATCAATACTTAAGCAATACAGAAAATCATCTCTGCACCCAACAAATATATCGTAATCGTTCTCAAGGCCAATCACAATCGGAGAAGAAAACACGTGACCAGGAAGTTGAATTTGAGCTAAGCAGTGACCATCATGAATATTGATTAAGGACACAGTCCCATTTGTTGAAGCAGTTACTACAATGTCGTAAACCTGAAAGCAAAACTTAGTAATTCAGTGCTTGCCTAGCCACGAGATGTGTTCTGCGAAAACATAACAGGTAAGCTATCTCAATATAATCAACTGGACCGCACTGCAGTTAGAAAACTAGAGGGGTAAGTTCGGTTAAGGCACAACAACGCTAATCAGTGTGGTGCCAGCGACTCACCATTGCCGCAGCAGTTTTTAGCTTTTCCTAATTATCTTTTCTGGGCACCAATTTGAATGTGCAAGCACGGCAACTCATCACCTACTCTAATAAGGTACAACATCAAATCAAAACCAGATCTTCATTATCCTTGCGGTGGCACACCGAACCGTGTGACGAATGGCGAGCCCATTTCCGTGTCTTAGCAACACAGCTCCCACAAAACGTCGCAGCGGTGGCGACACTGTGTCCAATTTAACCGGCCTGGGAATCGAACCCCAAACTTCCGGCACTGGTAAGGTACAACATAATGAAGAGAAACGAAAGAAACCCATCAAATACTTTGTCATTATGCAGCACAACCTTACACATTACTAAGAAAAGCAAACAGATATAAATATTTGATACAAAACAACATACACGCGCCAAGCTAGCGTTAGTCCATAATCAAGGCTTACATCAACAATGTCAAGTTTTTTTTCACTGAAGCAATCAGGATGATAAACAATACGACTATTTGCATAAATTTTCAAGTCAAACGATCGGTTATCAGCGTAGCATGAAAAATATTTAAAATCACCATTCACCAACATAGGTCTACTCCTAAAACTTCAACAAAACGAGTTTGATTCTGGGTTGTTTTCTTTTATCGGTTTTTGTCGGTATTTTTTGGCAATGATCGAAATTTTTTAGGCTTTTTTGGGGCCTTTTCGGTCGCAATGACTGGAAAAAACTAAAAATTTTCAAGAAAAGTTGCAGACGAAGGCCGCATTGTTGCTGTATGCAAGGTGAAGACCTTTTTTTTTTTCAGACACTTGACCGAAATATTATCGAATTGACCGAAAAAAATTGGGCAAATTTAGCTTAAGTCGGTCAAATGACGGAAACAAAACTTTGGAAAAAAAAAACAGGTTTGATCATGAATTAATTATATCACTAGCCAAAATCTTACTTCATTATTCAAAGCGATTGTGGTCGCAAAAGGAGCAGCATAAACAGGAGAGAGTGTTGATAAATTTGAACCAGGATATTCCCATAACTTGAATCCGTCCATGCTGTTTAGGCAGTAAGTTCGTCCATCATGTGAACCACAAGAAACAACTTCTCGCCACTGGCCAATGTGTTGAAAGTGGAAAACAGAAGGAGATGAAAAAATCGGTTCGCTTGTTTCAAATTTCCACAACTAAATCAAAAATGCATTTTTTTGTTTGAATATTGTAAGCTACTCTCCAACTCATTTTACTTTTGACAATGTGATGAGTAACATTTTGAAACGTCAAGTGCTTAAAAAATGTTTTCAATCATTCTGACTGCGTGTTATCTATTAAAACTAGTGAGTAGTTCCACGTGTTATGCTCTAAAATGAAAAAGTCTATTTATATAAGCTTTATATGACGGTCGCTGAACACTAAACAAAACATAAATATTTCTAGAGCATTTCAGCTACGAGATTTAAGTCTCTGAAATAAAAATGGGATCCTTAAAAAAAAAGGGAAAAACGACATCTTGTTTCTTTTTCCGGACTACTACAGGTTTATTTCGAGCGTCTGTGATTTTGCTTAAAATGCTTGTTCTGGTATCGACCGGGAGATACACCAACACCATGCTTCACCAGTTTAGTCTGGTAAAACTAACTCGTAGCTACCTTAAAGGCGCTATCAGCGAAGTCGATTTTGTTATGATGGTGTTTTTTTTGCAACAGAAGTTAGAAAATGTTTGTCAATTCTTTGAGGAACAAAAGTGATTCGATTCAACTAAATCAACGTGTCCTACACCTACTGGACACACCGTTCTTCCATGCCGAGCTGAACGTCACCTTAACAAATTGTAATACTCGGAACACCCGAAGGCATTTAGGGCCTTGCAAAAAAGTCGGTGACTTGGTTACCAGTAAAAATATCAACTGGATAAGCATTGGGATTTATTCCCGGTCACGTCACGCTATGACCTTTAAAAAAGACATTTGCAATCACCCTGTTTGAATTTTAGCAACGATGTAGGGCGGGTGTGTACTTTGGTGTTGTTGTCCCGTTACATTTTATTGTTAGTCTTCGTTCAAATAAATGCTGTAAATTATGCAAAAGACAAAAATATCAGATACAAAAGTTCCATTGTAAAAAAAAAATTAAAAAGAGAAATGTGCCATTGTTTTTTTTAGGCTACAAACTAGACAGCTTGCACAATTTAGCAAGGAATACACTGGATTATTTGTGCCGGCTTTGTTTTGTAAATAAAACACGAGGAAAATCATAGGAACAATTTCAGCCAATCAAGAACAGGAACATGATACGTCATAGACAACGTACAAGAAGTAAATGACGCCTCTACCACTAAACAAAGCGTTAATTCACATTATCCAATTAACATCTTATACATAGCCTAAAGCTCAAATAGAGTAACTTATTGCTTAACTTGCTGGCAACGTACTTCTCGCTCTGATTTTTTTAAACGCAGCTAAGCTAACTTGGGGCAAAACCATATAAAAAGGCACTGAAGCCACGTAACTTATACCGAATAACCTCCATCGGCATTGACAGGGCAGCTAAAAGCCTAAGACTGACGCCTATTTACTTTATCATTGGAGACAATGAAACAACAGGAATAAATCTGAGACAATGAAACAACAGCAGCATGGATCTCACAACAAATTAACAAAAAGTACGCAAACTCACATTATCAGAGAATTGAAAAGAACAGAGCTACAACACAGAAAACATCAGAACTAAACAATCAACGAAGGAACTGCATTGCAATAAAAAATTTTGAGCCGCTGAAGGGTAAGTACTGCGCAAACGGTTTCAACGTTACAAAACAGAACTCAGCAATTGCAATCGTATTCGTAACTTCTTCAACGTATAACATATCCTGCCTCTGAAACCTACAACCAATATCGCAAATATGATTATTCTTATTGAAGGTATGGCATTGCAATCAAGAATTTTTGAGCCGCTGAAGAGTAGTAATGCGCACACTGTTTGGATATTACAAACCAGGACTCAGTAGGTGCAATCCCACCTTTTACAACGCATAAAATACCCTATTTTTGAAACCTAGAATTAATATCGTAAATATGGTGATTAATGATTATTGACAGAATTTCATACTTTGTTACACAGCGGAAGATGAAGCACATGAATCAATTAGCAAGCAAAATCGTTTGGAGACAGAATGAATTACATAAAAAAACAAATTTGTTGTGCTGGTATAACTGCGCAAGCTAATGCAACAGCTAAGAAACCAATCAAAATGCCAAAATAAGGAAGAAGCAACAAAATCCCAACAAAACGATGAAAAAGACAATTAAATTAAACCAACTTGATCCAATAACGGTGTTTTCAATCTCAAAGCTTGTTCAACCAGTTTAGACCTTAAATAAATGCGTAAAGTTACATCAACTTCGTGCTCGATATACGCGTAACTTTCGCTTGGCTGGTAGTCCCGTTTAGTGTTCAATTTTAGGTCGAGTAATACTAAGAGCAAGTATGTTTTTCACCAATGAAGAGCAGATTGATGACTGGTAAAGCAACAGCGAGTCTTGTAAATAAAAAAAATACCTTCATTATACCAGCAGTATCACGCCGAAACGTGTAACGAGTGGTGGGGCTCATCTCCGCGGCATAGCGCCTGGCCAACACCAAAACGTCGCAGCGATGACAAGCCGTTGGCAAGCTGAGCTAGTCTTGTAATAGGTCAAAAATATCAAGCTGTAGCTTCTACAAAAAGGCTACTGAACCAACTACCCTTTAAGAAGCTGTGGTGATGTACCGGTACCAGCTAATTCCTCAAATCCCAAAAAAAGTGTTCACAAAAGGAAAAGTTTCTCAAACTTTACTAAACGATAGTGAGTTACCAAACAATGAGTATAATGAATTTTACATAGTGTTTACATATCGCTTCATACCGTACTTTAAATCATTAGCTTATGTACAAAGAAGCACACAAATGATAGTGTCCATATACGACCAACAGTTAAATGGAAAGTTTCTGGAGTGCCACCAACCACAAGCAAAGTCCAGCATCGCAGAATAAAGGTCAAACGATTGAACAGTGACTTAAGAATGTGGCAATCACGACATCAGGCTGATACTACAGCTCTTTGGGGAAAATACTTAGTCTAGCTACTTTCAAATGATGCTATGCAGCTGAAATAAGAACTTTATCTTGGAAGTTGATACAACATTATTAATCACTACATCCAACATACGAGTCTTTTACATTCAACAGCTCAGATGTCCGCGTGCTATAGAACGTCTGTCTCTTGAGCTGTAGACTCGGGTTTGATTCCGAGTCGGGTCAAACCAATAACTTTAAAATTGGTATTCACAACTTCCCTGCTTGACGCTCAGCATTAAAGAGCAGTGTGGAGAACAAGCCGGTTTACTTGTTGTGCCGTTGGTAAAGACACTTAGCGGGATTCCCCCATCTTGGTGTGGTAGACAGATGGCTGGCAACTCCTAAGCGAGCTCGTATAGCGCATTGATCGCTTTCTCGAGATAGGAAGATAAATATGCAACTAAATAAAAAAATAATAATAAAAACATACTCGTATGCTTCACCTACGCTAATAGGACTTAACCAGTGAAAAAAATCATGCAGCAGGTTCAACAGACTAAACCCTTTAAATTTAACAGATAAGTCCGTGACAAAAACAGAACTACTATGAGCTGGCAAAATCCAACCATAAAATGCCAGTCGTATACCCACCCTTAGTCAGGAATTTTTATTGCACGACTGTATTTCCTTAGTAATGAGATGGGAAGCAAAATGTTGCGACGCAAAAAACGTAAACTGATAACACAACTACCAGTACATAGTGACAGCTAAGTGCTACTCGAAAACAGATTACGTTAATACATGAACAACGCTTACAATTTTGCCGGTAAATTCATTCATCATGTAAATGCAATGATCCACACATCCAACGCATACTCCTGCGCTACACAACGCCATGGAGGAAAAAATTGGTTTACGAAGCTCGGTCGTCCATCTAAAAACAAGTTTAACGTAACAGCAGATCCGGGAGAGGTCTAGATCAAGAGGACTCAAGCTACCCTCTGAATTCATACTGAAATATGTGAAGCCGAAGCAAGTTATATGAATGGACAATGAACATTTAAAGAGATATTATGGTAGGTCTTGAGAGACTTACAGGGACCGCACTAAATAAACGCTGCAAAAAACAATTCTATGACTAGTTTCGCGATTTGACCGCTCATCAGGTAGATTCAGGTTCGAACCCAGTACCTTGCGATTGAAAGTTAAGCTCTCTAACTACTCGGCCACCAGGCTCCAAGGCCTACCATAGTGCCTCTTTACAGTCTTCTAAGGCCTACCATAATATTGTTTTATAATATATATGTTTCTAAATTTATAGTTACACATAACCACTCATCAGAGCGTTGATAGTTTTAACATACAAAAGAGCAAAATCAACAGTTTTTAAATTCTTATTCCTCTCTTTTCTAAAAACCTCTTGGATACACCCCCGAGCATGCAGCATATATCAAGAGTCATTTGGAAAAACTATCAGATGCCTGGTGGTAATCTATTTTCGTGACACCAATGCTCAAAACAAAGATCGTAATTACAGCACATAATAGTGGCCAGTGCAAAAATTTAACACGATTTCCATCAGTAACTACTCAGTGCATGAAAAACTGTCATCTCGCGATACTCATTGCACTATAGATAGTTGAAAACGGCGTTTCATTACGCTTTTACATCTACCAATCGTAAGAAACTACGAGATCTTATGTTTGGAAGGCCACTGAACATGAACGTAACTAAAGAGCACTAACAAAACCGAAGTTTCTTATTTAAACAACCTTCTTAATTGCTTTGATATTTACACAATGACTGGACGCGTTTAACGTCGCACAAAAGTGACTAAAATAGCAAGAACGAACTAATTCGGTAAGGAACAAACTGACACTAAAACTCGACTACATCAAACTGTTTCAATTAAAAAAGGTTTTAGGAGATGAAAACACTACATTAAACTATACTGACTGAGCATAAAAAACACCACCCAAAAATTGAAAAAAGATGTATGATAACATATCATTTTGGACAGCGAAAAAGGCAAATGCGAGACTAGCATATTATTTTTTTCGACAAAGAATTTCAATTCTAAGTAATCACACCTAAAGCAGTGCTTTTCAACCGGATGTAATGTACGGTTTTGTACACCCGAGAGTTACCAAAACTTTTCAAGGACGTACCGCTTTAATAGTTACGAAAATTGGGACTTTTTGACAAGTCACTGACAGCCCTTTCTTTGTATTACCGAGACTTCACTCGTGCCTGGCTGGCCGACGGCGGCAAAACCCTTTTTTTTTTTATACAGAAAGCCCCTTAAAGACCACTTTTTGCACAACACCCCACAAGTACCTATTATCAGAAGGTGCCCGCACAAGTTTTTATTACATCAGCCTATTAACGTGTCCCAGAAAAGCAAAACAAAATGTTCGAAACCCTACGAAAAGACCGTGGTGCACAAGCTCTAAGTAAACGTTGAAAGTGTGCATGATTTCAAAAAAGAATGACAGGCACTAATCTATAGTTTCTTTAACACAGTGTTTATAATAGTAAAATTATGCAAAACTTTAACCCACCTCTCACTACCATCAGCCGCAGCAAGGCAACACACTAATCCCGACAAAGTACAACTGAACACAACATTCATAGATTTCTAAAAAAATTACACCGCTGATTGCTTTTTTATTTCATCTGCCAGCCAATAAGAAAGCGATCATAGCATTATCCTACACTTAACAAACCCACATTCGCAAAAGTGAAAGTCATTTTGAACCGTTTCTGCTGAAAATTTAGCGTCCTTGGATTAGGTGCAAGTGAAAAAAATGCCACCAGAGGAAAAATAGATTTGTAAAGCTACGGACAATGAATTTTAGCTAGGGTAAGAGTCGAACCCATGACCTAGCCATCATTGAGGTAAAACGCGCTCCAATCTCATGCCATCGTCGTGTGAAGTTTGCTTTATAACAGTACCGGTATCTCCATAACGATGTTAAAAGCAATAACAATAGTCAGAACCAACAATCATGGAAAACTAACATAGCTTTCTTCATTGTGCAACACACCTTATTTGCACTTTGATGATACAAAGGAGAAGAAAACACAGCACCGCGACAACCTGAGTATGACCACTTCATTGAACGATTCTAAAAACATCATTAAGGTTTTTCAAAGCATTTTAGCGACCCGAAATTAGGGTCTAAAATCAGGAAAAACTACGGAGGGATTTACCGGCAGTCTTTTACATTTCGGGCCCCTACTTGTCCTTTCTGAGTCTCTACAGGTTTATTTTGAGCACTTAACATACTCTTTAAAAAAAACGTTACTACTAAATTCTGAGAAATAATTTGCAACATTTGAGTTTACAGTGCAACTATGAAGCAGCAACTATCTGTTTAATTGCTAAAGGTGATTGATGAGGATTGCGTAACCGTCAAAGCTAACCAACCACCTTGCTATGGAGTTAGTTAACTCACGAAGAAATAGCTCAGTGCAAAAAACAATTATGAATGGCTTTTACCTGGGCATCCAGGCAGTACAAATTTCCATCGTGTGATCCAATGAACACTAAACTTGAGTTTGGAGGTCCTGGACAAGGTGAGCATTTGACTTGATCCCCAGTTTCAAATTTCCAAAAAATCTGTTTAACCAAAAAAACTTTTAACCAAAGTGAAGGTCAATGATATCCACCCACAATATCTCTGACAACAAAACTGTTGCATAAATAGTTAAACATTATTAAGAAATCACTCGACAAATTCTTTCATAAGCAACATCGAAAAGTACGAAGGTTATGTCAACGCAATGAAGTTCACGGTTGTTGACATGTTGCAACAAGCTAGTCGCAGCAATTACTCTCATATAATTTCTGAGATATCATTATATGGTTGGTGGCGTAGTGATCATAAACATCAGTGCAGTAGATCTGGGGTTCCATTCCCAATACGGTCAAACTAGGCACAACGTCGCCAACAGCTCGCTACCGCTGCGACGTTTCTTCGGACTTACGCAGCCACGCGCTAAGCCGCGGAGACGAGCCTCGCCACTTGTTACACGCTTCGACGTAATAACATCAGCATAATCAAGATTTGATTTCAATATGACCATTATAATTTTGCTACTCAGTGTGACACTTTGATTTCTCCATAAAAATAATTTTTGTGTTTAAAAGTGAGAGTTGCGACTTTGCACATTAACACCTCTTGCATAAGCTCTACTAGCATAGAATCAGTCAAATGACATTTAATATAACGGTTTGTCACTACTCTTTCGTAATCGTCTAAAGATGATTATAACCACATGGTTGAGTGGCCCAAATTAATCATGCATAAGCAATACAGATACACGTAAAATAACCAAAGCCTTCTACCAACAGTATTTCGGGCATAGACGATCCAACAGTAATCAGTGGTGCATATTGTCAACCTTGTCTTCTGTCGCACGAAATCAAGCCAAGCAGCATTGCATAATTGACACCATCAAACCGAATAAAATTATCCAACAATTTTAGATTAAAGCAAAAACACATTTATAAATATAATTAATTTGAGATGTAATAATGCTGAGGAATTACACTACTTTTCTCCTAGTTCGCACAAACTGAAGCAACGGAGCTTACCGAGCCGTTTGAACATTCCAGAACATAGACGTAATTATCGTAACATCCAACAATAACATATCTCCCACAAGGTGACAGACAAGCAGAAGATTCGATTCTGCCGCCTAATCTTGTTTGCCAGTTCAGCAATCCAGATTTAATATCGACAGAGGCAAGTAAAAAGGAATGGGAACCTATAACCAATAAAAGTAAACCAAATATTACAGGAGATAGTTACAGTAAGAAATCTTAACGTACACTCAAACACTATTTTTTTACGCCAAGGATTCCGTTAGGCAAAAAGCCAGGAGTTCGATCTGGACTTGATCATTTATTATAGACCAAACAATTTTCTTTTATTAAAAACACGTTTTTTTATTTCAAAAACCCAAATCGGATCACTTAAACACTTAAAAAAGCACAACAAAGTCTGTTTTCGAATGACCTTAAAATTTAAATTTTAAGTGAAGATACGCTTGATTTGCCACCCAAAACAACTACAGTAACTCTGAGCAACTTAGCTAAAAAAACGAAAAAATATTTCTACTAACCACATTCTTAGTTCAACCTATGGTAAACTAACCTATTATTGCAAATCGCTTCTGGGTTTCATCAAACGGCAGCACAACCAGAGGAGAGGCATCAATACATTTTTTGCTATCGAATCTCCATCTTTTACGCATACGAAAAGAAGGTTTCTTGGCATTTTTTTGAAGAGATGATGCAAAGCAAGTTTTTTTCGACAACGTGCTTTGATTATCAACTGTTTGCGCCAATCCATGCCGCAGTATCATATTTCCTCTTCTAAAAGAGGTGCAATTGATAGCGGGCAATAAAGTTTCATTTTCTTCGCGTTGCAAGATTTGAGGTTCATGCTGACGTTTACTGGCATTGCATGACGATGTTTCAGGCAAGACCGATCCAACAAAAATAGCTTTGCTGGAGGTGTGGCTAACATAGCTGGCAGGAACATCCAGCTCTGCAATGAACTCCAGCACTTGCTGAAGGTTTCCATTTAAAATTAATTGAAACAAAGCCGACTCATCAAACGAACAGGAGCGTGCACTCAGTTCTTTCTGCAAAGTAGATACGAGTTTAACCGCACTAAATGAATCTCCTCCATTGTCAATGAAGTTGCTGTTTGAGTGATCAGCTATGAACGAGTCGATTGTTCCTTCATCTTCATCAAACGTTACATTTAATGCCTTTATCCAATGTTTTGCAACTATAAATTGCAATTTTTCCTCAACAACTGTAGAACTGTGAACATTAGAATTTTGCACATATTTGAGCAAAGATTTTTCATCTATCTTTCCATGGTTGGTCATAGGAAATTGATCTAAAATTATGACGTCATCAGGAATATAATGTGCATCTAAAATGGTTTCCAAACGCTTTAAAATACTCTGCTTTGTGGCAGCTTTCTGGCCATTTTGCAACATAATAAATGCGAGTATTTTGCTATTTTGATTACTCTTGAAAGATCGATTGACGACGTCTTTATTGATTTTGAAGTTTACAACATGGGCTGCAGACACCATTGGCATTTCATCAAGTTTACATTTAATCGTTAAAACGTTCATTCTTTTACCATGTCTTTTTACCTGTCCATCAGTACGACCAATGTAGCATAAATCGTAATGTATATCGCGTTCTTCAGCGAAGGTGTTATCAAAAAGTTTGTTAAAGTTATCATGCTTGATGTTAATTTTAACCAAATCTCCAGTATTTCTGGTTTTAGAACTGTTGCAATTAACATCACTGCTCCCATCTTTAACATAGCATACTCGATTTTGTCCTCCTACCCACAAATATCCGGTGGTACAAGCTTGAGATGTCGTTACTAGCCACTTTTTACGATTATAAACCAGTAGTTTCACAGACTTTGTGTTGCTATTTAAAGCACCATAAGTTAAAGTAGAAGATATTTGACACATCACCTCCCCTTTCTCATCAACAATCTCTAAAACAGTGTCCAAAAGAGGATAACCCAAGGAAATTGGGGAGTCGCATCCAGAAAGAATTTCATTTGTACTTAATTCGTAAATGGTAGACCATGAAGATACTTCGGTAATTCCGTATATGTTAAAAATTCGAAGATGAGATTTTTTATGAGAAGATGAAAGCCAGTCAGAGCTAATCCAACTTTTAATCTGATTACTAGTGGGACAAGACTCGCCACCAAAAACAACCACACGCAGCGAAGAATGACATGAAAAAATCTCTTTCAAGTCACCAGGACTAAAGCGATAGATCAAAGTAGGAGTACACTGCATCACAGTTACCTCAGCAATTTTAAACAGAGTTTTAGCCAGCACAGCTGGTCGGTATTTAACTGCATTAGACACAAGCACCAATGTAGCACCAGCCGATAAAGTAATAAACAATTCTACGATAGAAGGATCAAAAGTCAGTGGAGAACACATTGCAACTTTATCAGAAGAGGCAATTTCATACAGTTTCCTCAGATGAATAATGTTTGATAAAATGCATTTATGAGGAACATAGACCAGTTTAGGATCACCAGTGGTTCCTGAAGTAGATAGAACATAAGCAAGATCAAGAGGAATTAAATCATCTTGTTTCTCAGGTGCATGTACTTGGGAATTACCTAAGAGAAGAAATGTGTGTTCTTTGCTGTCACCATCAGTCAGTGTAAAGGAAATGCTTAAATCAGCATTTGAATAGCCAAAATCTCCACAAACTGTATTTTGTAAATCTTCACTGGTAATTATGTAGTTAACTTGTGTAGCATGAAGTAGTTTTGCTACAACTGATTTCGGAGATACAGGATTGAGAGGTAAAAAACTAACGCCGGCTTTCAGAAGACCAACCACTAAACTCGGAATAAAACAGCTCTCACTCACATACAGAGCAATGGTAAGAGTAGAACAACTTGTCTCCTCTGAAATACTCCATAGGTGCCTATTCTTTGCATTCAGATGACTGGGATTTAAAACGTGGTACCTTACAAACTGCTGTATTAACAACGCGTGGCTATTCACATGTTTGTAGGTTAAATAATGCCTGGTTGTTCCATCATAGAATTCAACAGCAGTGTTGAAAGAAAGTTTCTCTACATCATAATCAAACAAATCTTGCAGCTTTTCACACTGTTTCTGCCGCGCATCCATACATCGTTACTTTACAGCTAAATTACTTAATCTAAATCGCATAAAAATAATTTGTTTCCACATTAATTATAAGTCTTCATAACACTGCACAATATATTTCGTTTGAAATTACACAATGTTGCCAGTCCAAAGTCACATCATCATCGAGCAAAACAAACTCAATAGCCAAAACAAGACTTTTTGACGCGTCCGACTCGACCTGAAGACAGAGTTTTGGGGTAGGGATGGGCATTTCAGAATAGTTTACTATTCTGGAATTATTCCGAATAGTTACTACCAAATCCAGAATACCGAATCCTCTTTTGTTTTTAAATCAACCTATTTTGCGAAAGATACAGGAGCAAACCAGCAATAGCAGTGAAAACAATTTATTTGAAAAAATAACCTCAAAGCAACACTTCAAAATGCACCGGTATTGTAAAACTTTGAGGTGAAGCTGATACGGCTGGAATACAAAGATACTTAGACGCACGTGACTATGCGCTGCATTACGCATGCACACACAAATGAAAAACGCTCTGTGTGTTGCCGTTATTGGCGCGTTGTTAACGCACGCGTGACAAACAATCACAATTTGCAATTAAATAATTGACTTTTCAATGAAATCGAATCCATTTACCCGGTTTATACCGCAAAATCTATTCCGGATAGTTTGGGATTCGGTATTTTAAAATGCCCATTCCTATTTTGAGGTGACGGTTTTGTATAGGGCCAGGGTTAAAATAGTTAGGGGTCAGTGTTTAGGTTAGGCGCCTCCACGCTAAGACCGTCACACCAAAGAGCTGCGCACTCGTCAATAACAGTCTCAGCTGAGACTGAAGCTATATAAGCATAACGCACTAGCTAGGATAATTCCATTTAGTATCATCACACTAAAACACAAGCAAAATTCGAAAAGCATTTTCTCATCACATCCAGGTATTGCAATTTGAACCATCCGAACAATTGTCAAATGACTACGCTACAATGTACAAACATTGTATTTTAACGATAATACAAAAACCTAAAAAATGCTAAATTCAACAAAAGTTACACAATTGCCACGACAGGACTTTTTGGCATGAGAAAACTAGCCGAGACGGATTCCGATCAAGACATGAGTTCAACTTAGGATTTATGTTAGAGCTTGGGTTCGGCAAAAGGCTAGGGTTTAGTTCAGGGTTAAGAATTAGTCCTGGATGTCTCCACGCTTATTCTGTCAAATCCAGTTGCCATACGCCAAATGGTCACGCACTTTTTAATTGCAGTAATGAAAAGGCAGTTTTGCCTGCAATTAAAATAGGAAATACACAATCCATTTTCAAGTAAGTTTATGTTCTGTATTTCCCAACTCAAACTATGAGAACTGAAAGTTGCTAAAAATATGAATTATCACAGGAATCGAATTACATCACTGGACTTCGAAAGTGGAAGCACAGAATTCAAAATTTTCATGGGAAAGAAGTTTCTCTTATGGATTGTAAAATATGGATATAAAGGCTACCAGTACCGGTATATTAATCTCAAAAACTACTGGAAGTTAAAATTACACATTCTACAAGTAACAAGATTACAACCAACCAAACACCAGTAAAACAGTAGCATAATAATTATAATCACTGAAAATCTAACATAGTGCACTACTTTCCAGTCGACCTATACAGCAAAATGAGTAAAACTAACTAATGAAGATTAAACTGCGTATGGGAAGTAAAAATTTAAACACGTTAAAATATAAATAGACCACTTAACAACCGGGTATTTTAAAGAATAACTTTTTCAATGCACTGTAATGCAAAGGTATGCACAAAACTCTACACAAATATATACTTCGAAAAAATGTTATAGCACTTGAGAAAAATGGGAATCATTTTAAAGCCATTGTTTGTTTTGTTTCTTCCTGTATAATACAAAACAATATTTCAAACTATCAGAAAATTTTTCAATCTATTATACAACCACTTAATGTTTCGAATGGCATATACATGCTAAAAAAAGCAATCACAAAGCAAAAAGAAAAAGTTGTGTCAGCTAAAATATAACTTTGATCAAATGCAAAACCACACGAGTTTTGAAAATTATTTTTTCGAAATATTGTCTAATTACTCTTATCATTAACAGAGCCAGAAAGTGAAGAGTTAACAAAAAGAGCTGGTACTACATGACGAAGCAGCACAGGTAAATTCATATGATCTGGACAACAAATTACAGTTTAATTCGTCCTTACAACAAACATTACTATAATTACACTCAAAAATCGATCATTCATTTCTATAATTACGCAAGTTCATAGAAGAAATAAAAACGTGCGGCATATCAATTCCTTCAAAGGACAACTGCAAGCAAAGAAGAACTAATATTAATAAAATAAAACAACAATGGTCAAACTTGGTGTTTGAGGATGGTCTACATTGAAGCCAACAATATTCGATTGCCTAAAGATTGGTATATACTACACCAATTGGTGAAAAAATTATGATGCATACAAAGAGTCATGCACTCAAACAAAAACCTACCATTACTGGAAAATCCATAAATAAAGCTTCAATTAGTGCTTTGTAATAACAATTGACTAAGCGTATTATGTCCAAATTTTTTCCATTGAAATTTAACAGTGTTTTTAACAGCGACACTAAACTATGCACAAACAAAAAATAGAGCAACAAAATAGTAGAGTATTGAAGCTATAAGCTATATGAACAGGCGTTTGGAGGTACAGAATTTGAAGATGGCATGAAGCAAAAGATTCTCTGCTTCAACCAATCAGGACGCTTTCTTTTGCCTTATAAATCAGTTCGGTTTACACGTTCTTCATTCTGACCACTTCCCCTGAAGAGCGTCAGATGAAAATATAGCTACTAAAATATAAGCTATTTGTTCAGAAAAGTAGCTGGAGCAAGTACCAGTATTCTAATTAAAAATTGAAAAAAAACAGCTGTTTGGAAAAAAACTCTAGCTTTAAAACCTTTTTTGAGATGCATTTTATTAATTGTTGTCTAACATTTTAACTTTTTTTGGACCTTGACATATTAGAGTGAAAGTAATTCTTTTACAAACACAAAAGCATTCAGTCTATTAGGCATTAAAGATTTTACCAGAACACTTTTAATCAAGTTTTAAATGAAATAGACTCTAAAATAACGACACTGAATTTGTTTTTTAAAACCTGAAACAGCTTCATATTTAGGCTTGCTCCAGAACTTAAGATGCTAGGATAACAAAATGCTTTAGAAATTTTAACATTAAAACTACAAAGTCATGAAATCACAGAGGTTAAAATAAAATTACGTAACAGAGTAACTGGTACGATGAACAAGAAATTGATCACACAGTTAATAACCGCATTTATTTACATATCATTTGTAATGTTAAAACAAAATTTTGTGCTAATGCACATAATAGAACTAATTACGTGGTTGTCCCTTTATATTGTCAAAGAATGCAAATTGGATACTTCAATGTGCTATCAGAATGATGCAGAAACCTAGGATTTTATTTACAATAACAATCACTTTGCGCTTTCATAGCAAGCCAAACTGCAAATTGCTTCAAAAGCTCAATCAAGAAAAACTTCATACCCAGCAGAAAATTCCAGCAGCTATGATCTCAATTAAATACTTGTTTTTTAAAAGTTAAACTAGCAAAAACATTGCTCTGGAACAGCAGTTTTCAACTTTTCTGGTGGAGCGGAAGAACCCCCATTTAACATTCCAGAGACTGGAGGAATCCCTGTGCATTAATATAATTCTTATATACTTAAACCCAGCTCTAAATTGTAAACTTGCAAAACCCCCGAACTGTACTGGTGGAACGCTAGGGTTCTGCGGAACTACGGTTGAAAAGCAGTGCTCTAGAATCACCAAAATCTTGAATATTGTTTGAATTTAAATGAACCAGCATTGCTAACACAAAAAAGATCTACGAGACAGAAACTGTACGTACATAGTTACAACTATTAAAACTACTCAACTCTTGAGTAAAAGGGTCAATATAAAAAGAAAAAAAACAATACAGAAGAATCAACAATTACATTTTCTAAACCAAAGGTGAATAACACACACACAATTGAACACATGGTGAAAGAGAAGTAAATATACAAAGATAGTCACGCACGCTTGCAATTCATTGACCTTTGCTAGCCCATTTGAGATCGTCAGTTCTTGGACTAATTCCTGTGCAGAATTCAATGATGCTTTCCAAAGTAACCCAGAATCTGATCTTTTCTAGGGGGTAGTTTAACCAACCAGTAGTGATGCAAAAATAGGTTTCATGGGGAGATATATGATGTACCCTATGGTGTTGTCTAGGCAAAATCAAATGACAATCTTGCAAAAACTTGACCCATTTTGGAAGGCCAAAATAAGTGTGAGACCATTTGTGAATTTGATTAGTCAAACACACAAATAGACATAAGGAAAACATGAACGCTTCAAAACAGTAGGTTTGATCAATTCCTTCCGAAGTGTAACTGAAAAATCTGTACAGGGACATTGCTAAAGGGATGACGCAAAGCATAAAATTGTCTCCGTTTGTCTCAATCATATCATGGCGTGTTATTGCAGTCGGATCAATATGGTGTTCACGAAAAGGACGAATAAAGTTTTTTCCTGCAATGGGCAACTCAATTGACCCCCAGCTATCTGCTGCCCAATGCACAAATCCAGAAGCAAAATCAGCAGCAAGAATACCTCCCAACACAGAAGAGACAATGTAAATAATATTGGAATATTTAAAATACCAAAAAAGGCAAAAGAAATCTACAACCATTAAAATGACACAAGATATTACGCAAATGATTTCCTGAATTCTCTTTTCTGTGGTATACAACTGCGACAACTCTTTTGCTCCAGCATGATTAGGACCCCATCTTGGTTGACTTTTACAATCTTGCTTGGATTCATTAGTATCTTCATCCAAAAATAAATGCTCACTAATAGCTTCTTTCATTGTTTCATACGTTAGCACAAAATTATATCCAAGACTTCAATCAATTAATGTTTGACCCACCCACCAATAATAATTGCTCAAATCTGCAAATTTAGCAACAATTTAGATAACCTGCAATCACTAATCGCAGTCCTATTAAGAGGAAAAACCTAAACATATGAAAAGTGATCAGTAAATAACTTTGGAGAAGTAAGTAACAACTACAAAAGCAACGAACCACAAATCAAGTGTTGGTATGAAAAACTATACCAGTGACTTTATGAATCCTGATTGCTCGAGTATATACCAGTAATACTACAGGCAAAAAATAACGTAAGTTACAGGGTGAGTTTGTTAACTGCCAGTTTTCAATATTGTAAGAGTTTTAACTGATATATGTATTGCTAGATTGTTGTTCTGCAATGCAGAGTTACAAATCAATAATCAAAAAAGTAAAAAAAAAAACAATTAATACTTCATTAAAAAGGATAGCTAAAAAAACTATTTTGATGGTAGGCCTAGTTAAAAAAAGTAAAGAATAAAGAACATTGCAATCAATATTTAACATTACGATAAGCACATTTTAACTTTTATAAAGACTGCAACTACCCTGCCACAGACATTTTTGTACGCGGACAACTTATAAAAAGATTTATAGAACAGGTGCTTAATTTGACAATGCTTCCACCACTTCGACTTACCAATACAGAATAGTGTGAGGAGTGATGCATGTCTGCATGCTACTAATCAACTCCGCTATTACGGCACTGATTTTTAAAAATTTTAGATTCTGGGGTAGAGAAGACCAAAAGAGTTAAATCTCTTGTTCAGTTTCATAAAAATAACTGTGGTACAGTATATATCGGTATACATATACTCCGTTTTATAGTATTATCCCATTGCGCTCTACGCTAGGCAGCTGAAATACCGATGTAATGTTGAATTAACACTTGACTGGCATGTCAGTCATATATGGGTGACACGTAATGTTTCATTAGGGTCCCCGTCAGTTATATGTGGGTGACACTCAAATTTTCCGTCCAAGCCACGTCTCTCACTAATGGGTGACAGTACGTGCAAATCGAATGGAGGTTTGATAGCGTGGCCTCTGAGGAATATTTTGGTAGCTTTGGTTTTAGCAAACGGCAAAAACTACAAAAGTTATGAATGGACACACAAATTTTAGCCAATTTTGTTTACTTGAAAGAAATACAACAAAAAGCGACAACAACCTAAGTGTGGATATCACGTCTGTTCATTTGTGAAGTTCATTGAAGCATTTTCGGCTCATCAGTGGCTGTCCAGGGCATAAACCACAATATGTGTATGATTTTGAAGAGTTCTCTCATGCCCCACCACGGCCACCTTCTTGCTTCGCTTTTGCGTAACAGGAGGCACATGCTCGTCTAATTTTTTTTCCAAGGGCTCCTGTATGCTCAACCAGATGGTGATCTGGCACAGAAGAACCTGAAATTGAAGGCGTGACAACACCGGCATCTGATAACAGTTGCTCCACAAGCAGTTCCTTAAACTTAGAAAATTTTATTTTTGTTTTGGTCACTTCTTTAAAGACCACCAAAGCATTTACAACCGACATCCCCAGCAAAAGTTCGATTGCTAGCTTTTGGTACCATTTCACACCCTTCCTATGAGTAGTAGCGTATGACGCCATTTGGTGCAAAAGATCAATCCCACCTTTACCTTTGTTATATTCCCAGATAGCAAGTGATTTTTCGGTAGCTCTTTGGCGTCGCCTTCTTTATACAACTGCGTCTGATAAAGCAGATTGTGGACCGCGTAGTGTGATTGGCTTCATAATCATTTGTTGACAAAACACGGGCGTCACGAGTGTCTTTCCACTTCAAAATAACCACTCCTTGTTGGTCTTCTTTAGCAACCATTTCACCTCGTTTTAGCTTTGCTTGCAGAACTTCTTTTAAAATGTGTTTCTTGTTTGCACAAAGAGTTCCAACATGATGGGTCGGTTTTCGCAGGCAGTAGTTTGTTAGCTCATCGCTAGTATAAAAATTGTCTACATATAATGTACGACCTTGACCTATCAGGTCTTTCATCAGCTCGATGCAAACATTTCTAGCCAGCCCAATTTCACGCACCCCAGTTTGGGTTTTGCCAGAATAGACCTTCAGAGCCCATGTATTCCCAACCATTAAGCAAAGTTTGAAAAGTTTGACTCCATAGCAATGTGTTTTGTTTGGGATGTATTGCCTGAAGATCAAGCATCCTCACCATGGTACTAAAGTCTCATCTATAACAACATCTTCTCCTGGACTAAACAAACTTTGAAAGTTTTCCTGCAGCATATCTATCAATGGTTGTATTAACGACCAGCACTTTCCAAAGTCTCATTGTTGCTGAAATATAGCATACTCCAAAGTAACTGGAAGCGATTGCGAGACATGGTTGAGCGCGGAACAGTTTGCTGAAAGAGAGGACTCGTTGACCAGTATTTTTCAAGAGAGTTTAGTCTAACAAGTCCCATCCATAAAATTAAGCCGAGAAACTTTTTTATTTCGACTTCATCTGTAGGCCTATCTACCTACTTTTTCAACCGAGCAAATTTGGTGAAAGACCCATTTGCTATTGTTTGTGCAGCATACCGGTTAAGGTGGTTCAAAAAATTACTTTTTTTTAAAGTAACCCTGCCAAAGTGTTCCACTTACTCTAAAAACACCATGTGTAAAATATTTTAAAAAAATATTGACTGTTAGAGGTTCCCCAAGCCCCCTAAAGTTAAAAATATTGACTTTTAGAGGTTCCCCAAGCCCCCTAAAATTTTGCCGCTTTTTACAAAATTGCTCGAAATATGAATGCATTTATTTCCTAAACACTTCAAGTAAACATATAAGTGTTTGGGTTCATTTTCATCAGGATGAGGAGCACTATAACTTACAGTGATTTAGAGAATGATATAAAAGTTTTAGTTACTGAATAAATCTGGGTTTCAATCCCCAGTCGGACCATACAAAAACCTTTTCTGCTTGGCACTCAGCATCAAAGATGCTGCAAAAGGTCTAGCCTTATGTCTGCATGTCTAGTTTGTCTTACTTTAACAACCATCAGGCAATACTTTGACTCACAGATTATGTAATGGCCTGCTCAAACGCACTTCAAGGTTCAAGCAATATTATTCATAAAATCAGACACAAACTACAGTCCATTTCAGCACAATTTACAGTTCTCGTAATTATATCCAGCCTTTCAGGGTTTTCCATCTGAAATAGATGAGCATGAACTGTTGTTAGCTTTCACTCATTTTCGTCCAGTGAATGTCTGCTTAAGAGTCTGAGGAATGTTTTTGCGATGTTGAGTAACAACTTGTAAAAGATACTGCAGTTGTTCTTCATCCTTCGTTAAGTGTCCAGAAAAAGTTTGCACCAAAGCAATACTTCTTTCGGCGTGATCATTTGTAACTGCTAGAGATTTGCAAAATGCTTTGGCTGTCTGATAGTCCTGATTTTCATCCCATTGAATAGCAGGAAGTTGAAGAAAAGTATCTGGAATTTTCAATTTCTTGAACAATAAACGTGTGTTTGAAGTTGCAAATGATGACAGCGATCTATCTCTAAAATTTTCTAATGTTACAACAGCTTTTTTTGCTGGGACTTGTTTTTCTTTAGTGGCAAACATAGCTTGTACAATTTTTTCTTTGACATTGGGCATGACATCATCATCAAATAGAGAAAGACCCACCAATTCCTCAGGGAGATACCACAAATAACGCATCATCTTTTCACAAGTTACAGAAGAGATCACTTTGTTTATGGTGGTGTATTTGCTCAAGCTTTTGAGAAAATGCAGGTCACTGTTAGGAAAGACCCACCAATTCCTCAGTAAAGAAGATGCGCACACGGGACTCATGCACGGGACACACGGGACTCATGCACACATGGGCTTTTATGTACACATGAGAAAAGAAGATGCACAGGTCACTGAGTCCTTTCTGTTCTCTGGCAGTTAGAGTAAATTGTTCTCGAAACATTCATATCTTGAATGAATATATGATTTTAGCCATCCACCTTGCATGATGGTTAGCTCCAGGGGCCTTGAAGTGAATTGAGTTAGATGTTGAGGCTCCAAGAAACAATAAAGCTAATTCTAAAAGTTCTAGGTAGTCACTCTGTGGTTGTTTTTCTGTGGTCAACAACATCTTCTTGATAAATTCTATCATCTCTTCCTTTATGTCCTCTATCCTGCTTGCTGCAACTTTATCTGTTGAAGCATCTTTAAAATTTACTTTGTCAATAAAGTTCCAATAGTCTTTGAAACGTTTAAAAAGCTAGATTTCCGGAGAAGAAGATGAAGATATGACTGTTTTAAATGCAGCTCCAGCTATCAGTTCTAGAATGTGATGCCGACAAGCCAAGTATAATAGATCACGCTCAAGAAGTTGTTCCAGGATGACACAAGCTCCAATTATCCTTCCACTATTGGAACTTGTGGTATCAAAGCACATAGCCTCAACATTGTCTTGGACGTTACATTCTTTTAAAGCTTGAAAGATTGCATGAGCTTGAGTTTCACCTGTACCAGATGGGAGCTTCAGCACAGACAGAAGCTGCGTTTTACCATGTGCTGATACCAGTATTGGAAGGCAGTCAACTATTTTACTATTTGACAAATCAGGAAGCAGTTTTCCATCCCAGTGGATTGTCAAAGGTACCTGGGGGGGAAACGTCTGAAGAATTTCTGTAGCCAAGTTTTTTCTATGTTCACGCCTGCTTCTTTTTATGGTTGACCTATTCAAAGCGAACTCGTTTAAATCATGTCCAAGGCTTTTTGCAGTTTTAGTGATTATCATCATGGCTGCTCTATCTGTGACATTTGTACGATCAAGACCAGAACTTAGATTAGCTGTAATGAGCTTTTTGGGTTTTTGCTTAGATGGTTCAGCTAAAGCACAAGATGATTCAGCTTTCATACAATAGTCGTCTTGAGTTGATGAACCTGAACTATGCACCAGAGACACAATTGCATTTAACCTACTGGCTTCTTTTTCAGCTCTACGGCGTCGCTTTATATTCTTTTCTTGCGCTACTTGATGTCTTTTTACCTTGCGCACTGTAGTGACGTCAAGCTCAGCCATACATCTACGATGGCCTTGCCAAAAGAAACTTTTTGTCTTCTTCATTAGTCATCACGTGTAAAGCTTGTGCATGTGCCACATCGAAAAGGTTGTCCAAGCATTCCTTAAATGCTTCTTCCTGTTGTCTTTGATTATCTGAGTCTCTCAGTTTATGTTTTTGGAGACTTTGCCATTTTTGAAAGTACTTTTCCAATTTAATTAAAGCATTTTGTTTTTGTTTAACTGGAATGCTAGCTCTTTGCCAAAATACAAATATTTTCTCGATTGTTAGGTTGGCAGCCTTTCTAATGGTAAAATTTTTTTCACAGTAAAGATACAAAAAATAGCCCAAAGCTTGCTTGTTTGAAGGAAGTTTAGCTCCATTTATTTTATCAACATATGAATCCAACAGATACAGTTTCTTTTGATTTCGTGTAGCACTTGCCATGACTTAACAATAAAAGTGCATTTCAAAACTTCGGCTATAATATACAAATTGAATCTGTTGAAAACAAAAATTAGCTTTTTGCATGAGTTTAACCCAAAATAACAAGCTTTTTGCGCTAGTAGCTTTTGTTTTAAAGGCATAGTCGTTGCATCCCTTTAAAATAGAAATCAGACTAAAATTTTCTGCATGACAGCAATTTTAATCCTAGTGTTTACAGTAGATACTCCTGCTTTGGCAATGTGCAAGATCACAATTGGTAATCTCAAATCAGCAAAGTTATAAGCTCAAAGCAGCCTTTTTTGAAAATCTCTTTCAGACTTTGACGTTTTACCCATGACCTACCTCACTATATACCTCTTTATGTGCTCATTGTTCAAACATCATAGATCTTGATGAATAGCAAAATTTCATGGTAAGTTGGCTTAATTGTACAAAAACGTAAAAAACGTTAATATATCATAAAATATTGAAATCTTAATCAATGCATTTAGTTGGGTTTTTAACGGCACAATATCATAGTACTGCTCATTCTCATGATAATGAACTCAAACACTTATATGTTTGCTTCAAGTGTTTAGGAAATAAATGCATTCATATTTCGAGCAATTTTGTAAAAAGCAACAAAATTTTGGGGGGCTTGGGGAACCTCTAAAAGTCAATATTTTTCAAAAATATTTTACACATGGTGTTTTTAGAGTAAATGGAACACTTTGGCAGGGTAAGACTTTAAACTTTAAAAAGAAGTAATTTTTTGAACCACCCTAATACCAGTTTGTTTCTGCAACAATATGACAAATTACATTTTCATCCACTAGAAGTGAAAACATATCCAGTGGGGAACGATTAAGCGCAAGTGGTTTGAGCAAACCAGATTGGTCACTGAAAGTAAAGAGCTGCTGCCTTCCAACCAATCTGTTTAGTTGCCACTGATCAATATTGTGCTCTCATTACTGTCATCATCATCTTCGGATGCTGATTGATCTAGGCTACTGTCATTAGTGTCAGATGCTGCAGTGACGCTGTCATCCATGTCCATGGCAGCTGCTTCAGTTTCTGATTCATCAGACTCAAAATCACTGCAATCACTAGAAAAAGGACCGGATCCCAATTCGCATCATCACAAGAATCATCAAAGTATAATTCATGAGTCAAAATCAGATTCTTGCATAGTCATAGCTATATCATCAGTAGTTGACTTTTGTTTAGTCATACTTGAAAATTTCTATATTTCAGCCTATCTGAAACACAGTAAAAGAACAACAATCAGAGCAATCCTTATAAAAGAAGATTTACCGGCAGATTATTTGTAGTTTTGCCTCTTTCTTGAACTAATAGGCAAACTACGCCGCATTTTCCTTTGAAAGCACAAACCACAAATAGTTAACGAGAATCACTCCGCGTAAAAGGTTTGGGAAGCTATAAAAATAAAAATTCAAAAAAGAATTTAGGTTATTTTACAGCCCCACCAAAAATATATTCAGCCCCCCAAAATGTAAAGTCTGGCTACGGCCCTGTTAACAAGTAGGCCTTTTTGGAGAACTAAAATATCAAGTTGATTACCTTTTTGGTGCAATGATGCAAAACATAAATTTTTCTTGAAACCCGCCAATACAGTAGGCCTACACACAAACTGACAAACACCTTTTCAAACAATCACAAAAAAATTTAACATAATTGACTGAAAAATGAAATTGAATTAGAACAATTTGTCAACCAGTTCTTAGACGTTTCATAAAATGTATGTTTAGCCAGTTCTGTTTTAACTAATGGTAGGCAGGTAGGCCACAAGCGCAAACAGCAAAGCTGGCTGGTTTGCTGCTCTGATAAAATTCCGTGAGACGGTTCTATGGAACTGGCTGAATCCCACCACTGCTTGCTAGTCATAACATATCCACTTTTATGCATTATTTGTACCCTCAAACTTCATTGAAACCCTCGGTGCTTCAATATTATTCAAAGTTGAAGGTTACCGGTATACAGTAGGCCTAATTAGCCTACTTTGTTTTTATTGCCGTCTTGTTAAACTTCTGTAACAGCCAAATCAAAGTTTTGGATATCACTACTAAACTTTCATCCACCTTTTTTTTATTCTCGCAGCGCCTACTTCTTATTAAATGCAATCGTACAACTTCGGGATGGCGATAATAGTACACTTCGAAGCGTAGGTTCATACAGCCGGCCCGTGCAACTTCGGGTTCATAGAACCACTATAATTCTGGCAGAATAAACGAGAGAATCGAAAAAAAAAAGAAAAAAAGCGTGTCGTGTGCAAAACTAACGAGCAGCAAGCGCAAACGTGCCGTATGCAAAATTAAAAAACGGCAAGCGCATCCTGTCTATTAATAACTGTCTGAAATTGAACCGCAATACAGGCTCAATTAAGCATGCACAAGCGGCAAGCTCATCCAGTCTAAAAATAACTGTCTGAACTTGAACCGCAATACCAGCTCATTAAAGCGATTAAGCATGCACGCTATTAAAAATAAAATGAAACGTCCAAAAATAATAATACTGTTACATATTCCCCAACGAAATCAACATTTCCAAAAAAATCATCCTGAAAAACATGAAATTACTTTTTACCTCATGTATTGTTAAATCTAGAGCAAATCACCTTTCACATGAATGTTGTCATGTTGATGGCAAAACAACACAAACACCATCAGAACGACTTTGAACTTGACCGAAAAATCGAAAAAAAATTATGTTTTTTTGATAAAACGGCAAAAGTTGGGGTCCAATCAAAGTACTTTTGTGACGTTTTCCGACAAAAAACTCACAAACTTTCAATCGTCATTGCTAAGAGTATGAAATTACCTTTCACATGATCATTGTCAAGTTGATGGCAAAACAACACAAACACCATCAGAACCATTTTGAATACGACCGAAAAACGAACAAAAAATAAAGTTTTTTTGCTAAAACGGCAAAAGTTGGGGTCCAATCAAAGTAATAATACGACGTTTTCCCCCACGAAATTACCATTACTTTAATACTCATTGCAAACAGTATGAAATTACCTTTCACATGATCATTGTCAAGTGTGTGGCAAACTGCTACAAACACCATCATAACGACTTTGAACTTGGCCGAAAAAACCAAAAAAAGTTTTTGTGATTTTTGCTCAAACGTCAAAAACCGGGGTCCAATCAAAGTAACATTGCGACGTTTTCCGACAAAAAACTCACAAACTTTCAATCGTCATTGCTAAGAGTATGAAATTACCTTTCACATGATCATTGTCAAGTTGATGGCAAAACAACACAAACACCATCACAACGACTTTGAACTTGACTGAAAAATCGAAAAAAAATAATGTTTTTTTGCTAAATCGGCAAAAGTTGGGGTCCAATCAAAGTACTTTTGTGACGTTTTCCGACAAAAAACTTACGAACTTTCAATCATCATTGCTAAGAGTATGAAATTACCTTTCACATGATCATTGTCAAGTTGATGGCAAAACAACACAAACACCATCAGAACGATTTTGAATACGACCAAAAAACGAACAAAAAATAATGTTTTTTTGCTAAAACGGCAAAAGTTGGGGTCCAATCAAAGTAATAATACGACGTTTTCCCCCACGAAATTACCATTACTTTAATACTCATTGCAAACAGTATGAAATTACCTTTCACATGATCATTGTCAAGTGTGTGGCAAACTGCTACAAACACCATCACAACGACTTTGAACTTGGCCGAAAAACCAAAAAAAGTTTTTGTGATTTTTGCTCAAACGTCAAAAACCGGGGTCCAATCAAAGTAACATTGCGACGTTTTCCGACAAAAAACTCACGAACTTTCAATCGTCATTGCTAAGAGTATGAAATTACCTTTCACATGAATATTGTCAAGTTGATGGCAAAACAACACAAACACCATCAGAACGACTTTGAACTTGACTGAACAATCGAAAAAAAATAATGTTTTTTTGCTAAAACGGCAAAAGTTGGGGTCCAATCAAAGTACTTTTGTGACGTTTTCCGACAAAAAACTTACGAACTTTCAATCATCATTGCTAAGAGTATGAAATTACGTTTCACATGATCATTGTCAAGTTGATGGCAAAACAACACAAACACCATCAGAACGATTTTGAACATGACCAAAAAACAAAAAAAAAATAATGTTTTTTTGCTAAAACGGAAAAAACCGGTGTCCAATCAAAGTACTTTTGTGACGTTTTCCGACAAAAAACTCACAAACTTTCAATCGTCATTGCTAAGAGTATGAAATTACCTTTCACATGAATATTGTCAAGTTGATGGCAAAACAACACAAACACCATCAGAACCATTTTGAATACGACCAAAAAACGAACAAAAAATAATGTTTTTTTGCTAAAACGGCAAAAGTTGGGGTCCAATCAAAGTACTTTTGTGACGTTTTCCGACAAAAAACTCACAAACTTTCAATCGTCATTGCTAAGAGTATGAAATTACCTTTCACATGATCATTGTCAAGTTGATGGCAAAACAACACAAACACCATCAGAACGATATTGAACTTGACCGAAAAACCAAAGAAATATAATGTTTTTTTGCTAAAACGGCAAAAGTTGGGGTCCAATCAAAGTAATAATACGACGTTTTCCCCCACGAAATTACCATTACTTTAATACTCATTGCAAACAGTATGAAATTACCTTTCACATGATCATTGTCAAATGTGTGGCAAACTGCTACAAACACCATCAGCACGACTTTGAACTTGGCCGAAAAACCAAAAAAAGTTTTTGTGATTTTTGCTCAAACGTCAAAAACCGGGGTCCAATCAAAGTAAAATTGCGACGTTTTCCGACAAAAAACTCACGAACTTTCAATCGTCATTGCAAAGAATATGAAATTACCTTTCACATGAATATTGTCAAGTTGATGGCAAAACAACACAAACACCATCACAACGATTTTGAATTTGACTGAACAATCGAAAAAAAATAATGTTTTTTTGCTAAAACGGCAAAAGTTGGGGTCCAATCAAAGTACTTTTGTGACGTTTTCCGACAAAAAACTTACGAACTTTCAATCGTCATTGCTAAGAGTATGAAATTACCTTTCACATGATCATTGTCAAGTTGATGGCAAAACAACACAAACACCATCAGAACGACTTTGAACTTGACTGAACAATCGAAAAAAAATAATGTTTTTTTGCTAAAACGGCAAAAGTTGGGGTCCAATCAAAGTACTTTTGTGACATTTTCCGACAAAAAACTTACGAACTTTCAATCGTCATTGCTAAGAGTATGAAATTACCTTTCACATGAATATTGTCAAGTTGATGGCAAAACAACACAAACACCATCACAACGATTTTGAACATGACCAAAAAACAAAAAAAAAATAATGTTTTTTTGCTAAAACGGCAAAAGTTGGGGTCCAATCAAAGTACTTTTGTGACGTTTTCCGACAAAAAACTCAGAAACTTTCAATCGTCATTGCTAAGAGTATGAAATTACCTTTCACATGATCATTGTCAAGTTGATGGCAAAACAACACAAACACCATCACAACGACTTTGAACTTGACTGAACAATCGAAAAAAAATAATGTTTTTTTGCTAAAACGGCAAAAGTTGGGGTCCAATCAAAGTACTTTTGTGACATTTTCCGACAAAAAACTTACGAACTTTCAATCGTCATTGCTAAGAGTATGAAATTACCTTTCACATGATTATTGTCAAGTTGATGGCAAAACAACACAAACACCATCAGAACGATATTGAACTTGACTGAACAATCGAAAAAAAATTATGTTTTTTTGCTAAAACGGCAAAAGTTGGGGTCCAATCAAAGTACTTTTGTGACGTTTTCCGACAAAAAACTTACGAACTTTCAATCGTCATTGCTAAGAGTATGAAATTACCTTTCACATGAATATTGTCAAGTTGATGGCAAAACAACACAAACACCATCACAACGATTTTGAACATGACCAAAAAACAAAAAAAAAATAATGTTTTTTTGCTAAAACGGCAAAAGTTGGGGTCCAATCAAAGTACTTTTGTGACGTTTTCCGACAAAAAACTCACGAACTTTCAATCGTCATTGCTAAGAGTATGAAATTACCTTTCACATGATCATTGTCAAGTTGATGGCAAAACAACACAAACACCATCACAACGACTTTGAACTTGACTGAACAATCGAAAAAAAATAATGTTTTTTTGCTAAAACGGCAAAAGTTGGGGTCCAATCAAAGTACTTTTGTGACATTTTCCGACAAAAAACTTACGAACTTTCAATCGTCATTGCTAAGAGTATGAAATTACCTTTCACATGATTATTGTCAAGTTGATGGCAAAACAACACAAACACCATCAGAACGACTTTGAACTTGACTGAACAATCGAAAAAAAATTATGTTTTTTTGCTAAAACGGCAAAAGTTGGGGTCCAATCAAAGTACTTTTGTGACGTTTTCCGACAAAAAACTTACGAACTTTCAATCGTCATTGCTAAGAGTATGAAATTACCTTTCACATGAATATTGTCAAGTTGATGGCAAAACAACACAAACACCATCACAACGATTTTGAACATGACCAAAAAACAAAAAAAAAATAATGTTTTTTTGCTAAAACGGCAAAAGTTGGGGTCCAATCAAAGTACTTTTGTGACGTTTTCCGACAAAAAACTCACAAACTTTCAATCGTCATTGCTAAGAGTATGAAATTACCTTTCACATGATCATTGTCAAGTTGATGGCAAAACAACACAAACACCATCAGAACGATATTGAACTTGACCGAAAAACCAAAGAATTAGAATGTTTTTTTGCTAAAACGGCAAAAGTTGGGGTCCAATCAAAGTAATAATACGACGTTTTCCCCCACGAAATTACCATTACTTTAATACTCATTGCAAACAGTATGAAATTACCTTTCACATGATCATTGTCAAGTGTGTGGCAAACTGCTACAAACACCATCAGAACGACTTTGAACTTGGCCGAAAAACCAAAAAAAGTTTTTGTGATTTTTGCTCAAACGTCAAAAACCGGGGTCCAATCAAAGTAACATTGCGACGTTTTCCGACAAAAAACTCACGAACTTTCAATCGTCATTGCTAAGAGTATGAAATTACCTTTCACATGAATATTGTCAAGTTGATGGCAAAACAACACAAACACCATCAGAACGATTTTGAACATGACCAAGAAACAAAAAAAAAATAATGTTTTTTTGCTAAAACGGCAAAAGTTGGGGTCCAATCAAAGTAACATTGCGACGTTTTCCGACAAAAAACTCACGAACTTTCAATCGTCATTGCTAAGAGTATGAAATTACCTTTCACATGATCATTGTCAAGTTGATGGCAAAACAACACAAACACCATCAGAACGATATTGAACTTGACCGAAAAACCAAAGAAATATAATGTTTTTTTGCTAAAACGGCAAAAGTTGGGGTCCAATCAAAGTAATAATACGACGTTTTCCCCCACGAAATTACCATTACTTTAATACTCATTGCAAACAGTATGAAATTACCTTTCACATGATCATTGTCAAGTGTGTGGCAAACTGCTACAAACACCATCACAACGACTTTGAACTTGGCCGAAAAACCAAAAAAAGTTTTTGTGATTTTTGCTCAAACGTCAAAAACCGGGGTCCAATCAAAGTAAAATTGCGACGTTTTCCGACAAAAAACTCACGAACTTTCAATCGTCATTGCAAAGAGTATGAAATTACCTTTCACATGAATATTGTCAAGTTGATGGCAAAACAACACAAACACCATCACAACGATTTTGAACTTGACTGAACAATCGAAAAAAATAATGTTTTTTGGCTAAAACGGCAAAAGTTGGGGTCCAATCAAAGTACTTTTGTGACGTTTTCCGACAAAAAACTTACGAACTTTCAATCGTCATTGCTAAGAGTATGAAATTACGTTTCACATGATCATTGTCAAGTTGATGGCAAAACAACACAAACACCATCAGAACGATTTTGAACTTGACCAAAAAACCAAAAAACTTTTTTGTGATTTTTGTTAAAACGGCAAAAGTTGGGGTCCAATCAAAGTGCTTTTGCGACGTTTTCCCCCATGAAATTGCCATTACTTTAATACTCATTGCAAACAGTATGAAATTACTTTTCACATGATCATTGTCAAGTGTGTGGCAAACTGCTACAAACACCATCAGAACGACTTTGAACTTGGCCAAAAAACCAAAAAAAAATTTTGTGATTTTTGCTGAGACGTCATAAACCGGGGTCCAATCAAAGTACTATTGCGACGTTTTCCGACAAAAAACTCATAAACTTTCAATTGTCATAGCAAAGAGTATGAAATTACCTTTTACATGAATATAGTCATGTTGATGGCAAAACAACACAAACACCATCAGAACGACTTTGAACTTGACTGAAAAATCGAAAAAATTATTGTTGTTTTGCTAAAACGGCAAAAGTTGGGGTCCAATCAAAGTAGTTTTGTGACGTTTTCCGACAAAAAACTCATAAACTTTTAATCGTCATTGCTAAGAGTATGAAATTACCTTTCACATGATTATTGTCAAGTTGATGGCAAAACAACGCAAACACCATCAGAACGACTTTGAACTTGACTGAAAAATCGAAAAAAAATAATGTTTTTTTGCTAAAACGGCAAAAGTTGGGGTCCAATCAAAGTACTTTTGCGACGTTTTCCCCCATGAAATTGCCATTACTTTAATACTCATTGCAAAGAGTATGAAATTACCTTAGCATCGAACTCCAGCAATGTGGTTTAAATTAAAACGTCTTTTAAAACAATGAAGACCTAAACTAAGGAACACTGCCTATTGTGAAAATGTGCGTTACATGTTTTTTTTTTTCATTTTTTAAGCGTTTGAAATCTCGAGATCAATCTTGGCAGTTTGATTTTTCAGAGTTCGAGTGAAGTTTTAACTTAGCATCTACTTTATTTGATTTAATATCTGATTGCCCAAACAATTTATCCATATTTAATGAATGGAAAAGAAACGCAACAATTTTAGGGCAATGGTAGCACACACTGCTCAAACGCCACTTTGAGTTTCGATCCAAGTTAACGAATTATGCAACCAACATGAGAAGCCTATTCAGTATAACCAGCTGACCAGTAGTATGCTTGCATTGCCTGGTACCCAGGAGTTTGTTTATATTTTTAAATCATAGGTTAGGTTAGGTATGCATTTAAATAACAAAGAGACGGTAACCTTTGTTTATACATGTAGTTTGTAATGATTTTGTTTTTAAAGGAAAGGAAGATGGAAGCCTTTCATTTTTACACACAGGATTGATGCTCCGTCTCGAACTCTTCTGATAAAAGTCTTTTTCTCACCAAGTCAATCTTAAATGAAGCTTTCTATCTCGAAGACAACTGTCCTTAACCAAAAAATGCGAACGAAAAGCAATATAAAAGTATTGAAAACGTGAACCATCCATCTTCATTTATGTAGAAATGATTGATTTGCAGGCGCCCTCGCAGAAATAAGAGTGGGGAGGGGGCAAATAATGACATTTTGACGTCAAAACCATAGTTAGATAAACACAAATGCAACTGTATTCCGGGTCTTTTTTGTATGTATGATATATCATTAAGTGAAACCCACAAATTCAGGTACAGCGAAGCATCCATTTCTGATTTGCTTTGTACTAAATTTGTGGATGTCAATTTGCACGGTCTTATATTTGATGTGTTTTAGTATTGCTCACCGTAGTGTGCAATTTCTTTTTTGTTTATCACCACCTCAATTGAGCTCTGTCTGTTGTGTACCACCATTTTTTAATGTGCGTTAAAACAAACAATAATTTGCAATTATTCACTTAATTCGCAGTTTTTTCTGCTTTATAATCAAGTGTTTATTAACTTATGTAATTTTATTAACTTCTGATCTATATACCATATCACACTTAATTTATTAGTAGGTGGTCGCTTGAATAGAAGACCTGTCCGGTCCCTTCGCGACTTTCCTTTGCCCAGTTTGCCAACGGAGTTGTATTATCAAAGGGGAACTGAAGTGCAAAATTTTTATTTCTAAAGGTGATAAAAAACACGACAAATTGAAAAATGATAAACTTGTTCAAAGTGTTTAAATGCTTTTAGTTAAGGAAAAATCGGCGTTTAAAAGTTAATACGATTTCTCATAAGTGTACGTTTTACGCATTGATGCTTGAAAAAGTTACAGCCGCGATGTTCGGCCTTTGGTTAGACAGAGGGGTTTCGGCTGTCGAACACTGCCGTCGCAACTTTTTTACACATCAATGCGTGAAATATATACACTCATGAGAAATCACATTAAATTTTGAACGCCGATTTTTTGTTAACTAAAAGCATTTAAAAACTTTTAATGTCATTTTTGACTTTATCGAGTTTTTTAATACCTTTAGTAAAAAAATATTTTTGCACTTCAGTTCCCCTTTAAGCAATAAGCATGCTTCTATTTTATCCAAACCTTAACTTTTTGTTTCATATTTACTGTTTAAACTTACGTTTTGTTATTGTGGTACTTTCACTTGTTGGTGAAAATGCGCTTTTGCGTTCTAGCATGAAATAAACTTGTTTGATTGATTGATTAGTTCGACTACAAAAATATTTTTTATTTTAATAGCCAAAAATTCGCAAATGGAACGACAGGTAGTAGTAGGCCTACTGTGTTTGGCTTCGCGAAAATCTGCCGAGTTGACCACAATTGTGAGCAATATCTTTGCTGCGGGGTCATGATCAGGGCCCCCGGGAAGGCATATACTTCGGTCTCCCCTTTTGTCCTGTCGACCTTTTTTTAAAAAATCATTAGATTAAGTGTTTGGAAGTGAATTGAAGTATATTTCGTTATGTATACCTCCTCTCATAATCTTCGTAATGCGCGACCGAAATTTTAAGATATTCCTTCGATTGTAAACTTCGTGAGACATCTCTATTGTAAATCCTAATTAAAAATCGTATTTTTTAAATTGTGAGCATTCATGCGTTTACCGATATGAAGTTAATGGTTACTGCATGTACATTGCACTACTTTAAAATAAGGCACACAACAAGCAGACTACTGGAGTAGGGTAGTATGCTAAATCCCTGTAGCAGTGAGATGACTACCGTATTTGCTCGTTTTGTAGCCCGGGCCCTTATTTTTTTCAACCAAACTCACTACCTAGCCTTTATTCAAGCGGGCCCTTATTCAAGCACGGGCGCTTGTTACTTTCAAAGTAAAATTGTGCACAAAATTTTTTCTGTCATCGGCCATCATGTGGGGTTCAATATTCTGAATGAATGATTGGTGGACAAATGGCAGTCTTTTATACTATCAGTTCTTCGCTTTTGGCAGGAAAGTCTGCTTTGTGTTACGTAATTAATGCTATCTGTTATCTATCTTCTCATCTACCAGCGCTTAAAATTCAACAGCGTTGTGACAAAAGCGCTTCTTATTTCGTAGCGTTCTCTACCACTGAAAAATCAGCATTTTTACCTCGGGCGGGCCCTTATTTTATTTAGGCCCTTATTTAATCACGGGCCCTTATTTATTTTTATGTTCTGTTCACCCGGGCGGCTTTTCAAACGGGTCTTTAATTAAGATCGGGCGGTAAAACCAGCATATACGGTAAACTCATGGGTGGCTGCTAGACTCAGAGCCGTAGCAGCCGTCTCCTAAACCCCCCAATCTAAGAAGGTACGCTGCCCAAAAGGTCTTAACGGACGCAAAGTTGCATCAATTCAAAAACGAAATTTTGCTTTGCGAATTGCGTTGAATGGGTTTTTTTGCGCTCATATTCTATTGTTCAATTTTCAAATTCTTCGCTATCGGTTTCTTTTAAATAATGTCATAACCTGCGTAATAATGTTATAAAAAATATAGTGTGTGCGAAAGTGCGCGTAGGACTTAAAAATGGAGGCCCATACAGAGTTGGATTCAATTAATTTTTAAATTTAAATTCATTTATTAAAAAATAAAGATAATCAAAATCATTTACACCTTATGAACAGGTATAAAATTTTGCTTATTCGCATTTTTATTCTCCTATAACAAAAAAGCGACGGGGCGCTATACGAGCTGGTTTTAGAAGTTGCCGGCCATCCGTCTGTCACATTTAGATGGTAAATTCCTGTATAGCGCCTTACACAACGACACACAAGCGAACTTGCCGGCTTTGGTCAAGTTCAAAATCGTTCTGATGATGTTTGTGTTGTTTTGTCATCAACTTGACAATATTCATGTGAAAGGTAATTTCATACTCTTTGCAATGACGATTGAAAGTTTGTGAGTTTTTTGTCGGAAAATGTCGCAAAAGTACTTTGATTGGACCCCAGTTTTTGCCGTTTCAGCAAAATTCACAAGATTTTTTTTTTGTTTTTTCGGCCAAGTTCAAAGTCGTTCTGATGGTGTTTGTAGCAGTTTTCCACACACTTGACAATCATCAAATGAAAAGTAATTTCATACTCTATGAAATGAGTATTAAAGTAATGGCAATATCGCGGGGCAAAACGTCGCAATAGTACTTTGATTGGACCCCAACTTTTGCCGTTTTAGCAAAAAAACAAAATTTCTTTTCGTTTTTCGGTTAAGTTCAAAGTCGTTCTGATGGCGTTCGTGTTGTTTTGCCATCAACTTGACAATTATCATGTGAAATTAGCTCAGTTGCTAAACGCACGCACTCGGTGCAAGAGGTCTGGGGTTCGATTCTCGGACCGGTCAAATCGGCACAGTGTCGCCAACGGCTCGCCACCATTGCGACGTTTCTTCGGAGCTGTGTAGCCCAGGCGCTAAGCCGCGGAGATGGGCACCGCCACTCGTTACACGCTTCGGCGTAATACCGCAAGTATAATGAAGATTTGATTTTGATTTGCAATAAATATTAAAGCAATGACAATATTGTGGGGGAAAACGTCACAAAAATACTTTTAATGGACCCCAACTTTTGCCGTTTTAGCAAAAAAACATTATTTTTTTTCGATTTTTCAGTCACGTTCAAAGTCGTTCTGATGGTGTTTGTGTTGTTTTGCCATCAACTTGACAATGATCATGTGAAAGGTAATTTCATACTCTTTGCAATGAGTATTAAAGTAATGGCAATATTGTGGGGGAAAACGTCGTGGTAAAACTTTGATTGGACCCCAACTTTTGCCGTTTTAGCAAAACAACAATAACATTTTTTGGTTTTTCGGTCAAGTTCAAAGTCGTTCTGATGGTGTTTGTGTTGTTTTGCCATCAACTTGACAATATTCATGTGAAAGGTAATTTCATAATCTTTGCAATGACGATTGAAAGTTTATGAGTTTTTTGTCGAAAAACGTCGCAATGTTACTTTGATTGGACCCCGGTTTTTGACGTTTGAGCAAAAATCACAAAAACTTTTTTTGGTGTTTCGGCCAAGTTCAAAATCGCTCTGATGGTGTTTGTAGCAGTTTGCCACACACTTGACAATGATCATGTGAAAGGTAATTTCATACTGTTTGCAATGAGTATTAAAGTAATGGTAATTTCGTGGGGGAAAACGTCGTATTATTACTTTGATTGGACCCCGGTTTTTTCCGTTTTAGCAAAAAAACTTTATTTTTTGTTCGTTTTTTGGTCGTATTCAAAATCGTTCTGATGGTGTTTGTGTTGTTTTGCCATCAACTTGACAATATTCATGTGAAAGGTAATTTCATACTCTTAGCAATGACGATTGAAAGTTTGTGAGTTTTTTGTCGGAAAACGTCACAAAAGTACTTTGATTGGACCCCAACTTTTGCCGTTTTAGCAAAAAAACATTATTTTTTGTTCGTTTTTTGGTCGTATTCAAAATGGTTCTGATGGTGTTTGTGTTGTTTTGCCATCAACTTGACAATATTCATGTGAAAGGTAATTTCATACTCTTAGCAATGACGATTGAAAGTTTGTGAGTTTTTTGTCGGAAAACGTCACAAAAGTACTTTGATTGGACCCCAACTTTTGCCGTTTTAGCAAAAAAACATTATTTTTTGTTCGTTTTTTGGTCGTATTCAAAATCGTTCTGATGGTGTTTGTGTTGTTTTGCCATCAACTTGACAATATTCATGTGAAAGGTAATTTCATACTCTTAGCAATGACGATTGAAAGTTTGTGAGTTTTTTGTCGGAAAACGTCACAAAAGTACTTTGATTGGACCCCAACTTTTGCCGTTTTAGCAAAAAAACATAATTTTTTTTCGATTTTTCGGTCAAGTTCAAAGTCGTTCTGATGGTGTTTGTGTTGTTTTGCCATCAACATGACAACATTCATGTGAAAGGTGATTTGCTCTAGATTTAACAATACATGAGGTAAAAAGTAATTTCATGTTTTTCAGGATGATTTTTTTGGAAATGTTGATTTCGTTGGGGAATATGTAACAGTATTATTATTTTTGGACGTTTCATTTTATTTTTAATAGCGTGCATGCTTAATCGCTTTAATGAGCTGGTATTGCGGTTCAAGTTCAGACAGTTATTTTTAGACTGGATGAGCTTGCCGCTTGTGCATGCTTAATTGAGCCTGTATTGCGGTTCAATTTCAGACAGTTATTAATAGACAGGATGCGCTTGCCGTTTTTTAATTTTGCATACGGCACGTTTGCGCTTGCTGCTCGTTAGTTTTGCACACGACACGCTTTTTTTCTTTTTTTTTTCGATTCTCTCGTTTATTCTGCCAGAATTATAGTGGTTTCATAGACTACCCAGTACCAGGGTTGCCAGATAATTTTACTTCAAGTAGTCAGCAAGTAGCCAATTTCACTTAAAAAGTAGCCCAAATTTTTGACGCACTCTTCATAACCACAAAATCGAAGAAAACAGCATGATTTTAGTAACCATATAACATTTTTGCTGAGTCCTACAGATATTTCGTAAGGCAAGCTTTTCAAAAAGGCATTAAAATGTTCTCAGTCTAGTTATTTATTATGAAAACAAAAACTCGTGCAAAGCTGAATGCATTTGTGCATAAGCCGTGCAGCTTAATCCAACATACTATCTCTTAGCTCACCTTTTGCAATTTTGCCTCTTACTTCGATGTACCTGTCGATATCGCTTGTAAGGAGCAGTGCAACAGCATATCTGACAGTGGCGCGGGAACGTTTTTTAGACAGGGGGGGGCTCAAAATAGTAAGATCGTGTCAACGTCTGGGGGGCGAAGCCCCCCAGACCCCCCTTTTTTCGAACGCACGTTTTTAAGAGCAGGACACTCAGCAGACCTATTTTGACAGACATCAATTGCATGCCGCTCAAGTGACCGGAATTTTTTCAGGATAATCTTTCATCATGGAAAACAAGATTGCTTACTACCATTAGGCTTTTCTAACCATGCTCGAATTACTACTCATGTATTTGTAAAATGCAAATACCTCAATCACAAAACCAAAAAGTAGGCAAACAAAATTTGCCCGATCTAACTTTTGCTTTGCTGATCAGAGTTACATGCAACAAACAATGCCCCATTGAGGTTTAAAAATAACAAAAAACACACAATCAAAATAAAGCACTGAACCATTTTTTAACATAATGAGATGTGTAGATATAGGTATTTAGGTAGGCGTACTAGCTCAATTTTAGTAACAATCATCGGCAGTGCTCGAGTTGTGAAAACACTTATGGGGGTGGTAGGCTACAACTTTTCATGCAGACCTAAAAAGAGATGGTTATTATAGTTGTAAGGGAACGGTTTACGCTAAAATGTTTTATGGGGGGATGGTGTTGTTTTCAGGGGGGATGGCATCCCCCTCAAATCGAGTAGCCTACTGATCATCGGTGCCAGTTTAGTAGTGATTTAGCCGCTTCATTGGGTTGGTAGAAAAAATTCAAAACCATTAAAAAACTCAACCAGAAGAGAACTTGCACCAGCTCATATAAGCTTAATTAGGGGTGCCCAACCAGTCGATCGCGATGTACCGGTCGATCTTTGGATGCTTGGCTGTCGATCGCGGGTCAATTTGGCATGTACACAAATCAGGTTGGCCACCAACATTTCCAGTTCATGTAACGCGTCCGGGCCGTGAAGACCTTTTTTTTAGCTTTTCACAAAAATTTTGGTGGAATTCGGAACATCTGAAGGATTGAGGACCGTTTTTTTGCTCTTCACCGCATTTTCGTTTACGATTTACGTAATTCCCATGATCAGTAGCGACTTTCATTCGAGCATTCAGAGTAGTTTGGCGTAAAGTGTTTGGCAGCTACAAGAATTGACAGCCATTATACTTTTACTGGGCCATCGTCCATGACTGCTGTAAAGGTTTGCAAACGCTGATATAAAACACGGTTAAAAATGAACTTCAAGCATTGAAAATTTTACCAAATTTTACGTTGACCAAGTGAATAATAACTGACTGATTTTTAAAAGAATAGTGATTCTTCGTTGGTTAAAAGCACTTTAAAAAATATTTGCTTCATTACGTATGTACGTTGCGAGCATTAATCACGTCGCACTCAGTGCATAATTGTTTTAATTGTCAGGGGGGGCTCAAATGGTTCAGGGGGGGCTAAAAAAAGTTCAGGGGGGGCACCCCACTTCCCGCGCCTATGATATCTGACTCCAACGTTACGTTTACTTTAATTGAAATAAAATCTTACACGAATAGAATCACCTTACTCAAATAGAATTAAGTTAATCATAATAATAACGAACAACTAAAACATATAACATTAAAACGTCGTTACTGACTAGATTCGAGATCATTACTCTATTGAATAGCAGCTGTTACCAACAACAGTTCAGTTCAAGACTGACCGGCTGATATGGATGAAGGGTTTATGAACAGCTTACAATTTCAGTACGTGGTGGGAATATGGAAGTCGAAAACATTAACACCAAATTATGATTCATGTTAAACATACTAAGAGTTTCGCATATCTATGTCGAGTGGAAGTTATGGTTTACAGCTGCATCAGAATTAGTATTGTCTAGCACATCCGTTTGTCAGCTCGTACAGTGTGAATATATGCAAACAACGATTGCGTTATTATGGTTATAAAGATGCTCAGTGTTTCCAATTAATAACTGTTAAACATGTAAGGATAATCGTGGTCACTACACGCTAAAACCTGCAGGAGCGCATGGAGCACAAGGACTGCTTTTGCAAGTGAGTTAGAAGCACATGGACCGCTAGGGGCGCTATAAGTGGGTCAGGGGCGGATTCAGGGGTGGGGGACCTTTTTCAAGAATACTTTTGGTTCATAGGATTTTTCCATAATTTTGAACTTCTTCGACAACAATAAGTCCTACGCTTTATACCGGTACACAGAAATCGAAAACGTGCGAAAAAATTGTACACTTTTCTACACCTCAACACATTTCCCCACACCCCCTACACCTCTCCCCACATCTCCCCTTACTTTCTCCACACCCCAACACACTTTCCCACACCTCCCCCAACATTTCCCCACACCTCCCCAACACTTTTCCACACCTCCCCCCACACCCCAATACACTTCCCCACATCTCCCCCAACACTTCCCTACACCTCCCTCCACACGCCAACACACTTCCCCACACCCTCAACTCACTTTCCTATACCCCAACACACTTCCCCACACCCCCTACATTTCTCTCCACATTTCCCCCTTACTTTCCCCACACCGCAACACACTTTCCCACACTTCCCCAAAGTTTTTCCATACCCCCCACACCCCAACACACTTTCCCACACCTCCCCCAACACTTCCGTACACCTCCATCCACACCCCAACACATTTCCCCACACCCCCAACACACTTCGCCACACCTCCCCAACACTTCTCTACACCTCCCTCCACACCCCCAACACACTTCCCCACACCCCCCACACTTCTCCCCACATCTCCCCCTTACCTCCTCCACACCCCAACACACTTTCCCACACCTCCCTTATATTTTCCCCACACCTTCCCCAACACTTTTCCACACCTCCCCCCACATCTCCCCCAACACTTCCTTACATCACACCCCAACACACTTCCCCACACCTCCAGCACACACTTCCCCACACCACCCCCAACAATTCCCTACATCTCCCCCCACACTCCAACACACTTCCCACATCTCCCCTTACCCACACCCCAACACACTTTTCCACACCTACCCCACATTTTTCCACACGTCCCATCCCCCCACACACTTCCCTACACCTTCCCCACACTACTCCGCACCCATCTCCCACACTCTCCCATCCCTTCCTCCATACACCCCACACCTTTTCAAATTAAGCTCATGCAGCGTACACTATGAAAAGTGACAGAAAAGACCTTTTTGCCGTCCAGTGCTTTTGGCGGGAAAATTCCGTGACGTCAATGCAACTCATCAATAGGCCTACCGGTATTTGGTGAAGACCTCAATATTAAGGGCAAAAAATTCAACTACAATTTGCCTTAAAACTTCTTCAAGAAGCGCTAAAATGGCCATCATAGAATGTAAATTTTCAAAAATTTTCCGGGAGAGCATGCCCCCGGACCCCCCTAAAACCGTTACTGACCTCATTTTGCTTCAAACTCACTCAGCCGTAAAATCCAAGCTCAAAAATGTCAAACTTTGGTGCCCTCCACCTAAAAAAATTCTGATTACGTTCCTGGCATGAAAACATTAATTTTAAATAGCTTAAACGCATTTTCTCGGATCCCAACGTCTTTGTAATTAGTTAACATTCAAACTAAATCAAAACTGCATCCCCCACAAAAATTTTCTGGACCCGCTACTGGTTAGGGTATGTTTGTTTGAACAGAACAGAACAGTTTATTTCGTTGCCAAATAGTACACAAACTCATTGTTAAACAAAACTCGTATTTTACATGCAGCAACAGGCAGTCACGAAGGGACCAGTGGTCTTCGAGTCAAGTGACAGCCCGCGTACAGCGACAATTACTCCGTCCATATGACCAGTGCCCAAAAGCCTATAGCTCCGCCCATTACAGTCAAATTTTCGATGTCACAACGTAACTGAAAAAAGTGAATACGACATCAAAAACCCAACCACAGCGCCCGCGGGCCCCCAGCTCACAAACACCGGACATGCGGACAGAGCAAAGCAATCACTAAATCATGAAAATAAAGAGAAAGCAAAAAAATTATTACGAGAATTAATTATTGTTTCAGACACGGATTTGTTGTTGTGAGTAAGACTAAAATGTTAGAAGTAATGGATCAACACTCATCAATCTTTTACTGTATATACTGACTGAGAAGAAATTGTTTGTAACTTAATTTGAATTTATTATAGGAGAGCTGTTTTAAGTCTAGTGGAATGTCATTCCAGATCTTTGCACCGATGTATTTTATGGATCTTTGGGTTTTAGTAGAAGAGAAACGAGGAAGAGAAATATTTTTACTAGAAGCATGGCGAGTGGAATGAGTGTGGCGATCAGAGGGATGCGAAAAATAATGACGAAATCGACATGGTAATTTATTTTGTGAAAATTGGTGCATGAATTTAGCTACTTCTAGTTTATATAAATCTTCCAGTTTTAGAATTTGTAACTTGAAATAATGAGGCGTCATACTTTCTCTTAGAGAAGACTTGATAGTTCTTAATGCTTTGTTTTGTAGTCTTTTTAGGGTGTTTAAGTATGTTGGAAACGTAGACGCCCATATAGGTAAAACATACATTAATTGAGTGTGTATCAAGGAATAGTATAATAGGAGCAACGTATTTGATGGAAGATAGTAACTAAGTTTGTACATTATTCCAACTGAGCGTGATATTTTATTTTCTAGCAAGGCAATATGATTTTTAAAAGACAATTGGTCATCCACAAGTAATCCAAGATATTTAGCTGCATCAGAAATAGAGATTTGATCTGCATCAAGTGTTAGAGTGAGGTTGGGGCTAGACTTTCGAGAATAAGGAGAAATGTATAGAGCTAGAGTTTTTTTTGGGTGTAGCGTCAAGTTGTTTGAGCGCATCCATTGATTTACGTTACTGAGTTCATCATTCGCTAATTTTTCCATTTTAGGAAGTGTTGAATCACTGATTAATAGTGCTGTGTCATCAGCGAAGAGTCTAGGGACCGAATGTAAACACTTTGGCAAGTCATTAATAAAAATCAAAAATAAAAGCGGCCCCAAAATCGAACCTTGAGGCACACCATATTCTATTTTTTTAAGGTTGGAATTTGCATTTCCAATAGCGACATATTGGAATCTGTTATTCAAATAAGATTGTAGTAAATCATTCGCTACGCCACGAATACTATAAAAATCTAACTTTTTAATTAGTTTTTTGTGACAAACCGAGTCGAAGGCTTTTTTGATGTCTAAAAATATCAAGGTGGAGAAATTTTTATTCTGAATATTGTCAAGGCAATCAGTTAGTATATCTAAAATTGGGTGAAGAGTGGAATGATTATGGCGGAAGCCAAATTAAGTTGACATAAGAATATTGTTTTGTTCAAAAAAAGAAATCATTCTGTTAAGAATAATGCGTTCAAAAATTTTAGATAAGGATGAGAGCAAAGAAATCGGGCGATAGTTTCCCGGTGAAGCAGCAGGTCCTGATTTATATACAGGAATTACTTTGGCTACTTTAAGTTTGTTCGGAAAAATACCAAATGAGATGCATTTGTTTATTATCTTGGCAAGTGGAAAAGCTATAATATCTGCAGCAGTTTTTAGAAAAAATGGGAGTATGTCATCATAGCCACTAGCTTTGCTTAAACAGAGTTTGTTGATGGCGCATTTAATTTCATAAGGATCAGTGGGTTTGAGATATATGGAAGTGGGGGAAGGTGATTTTAAATAAGAAAGATATTTTTCGTCATCAACATTATTTTGCTTGGCGACTAAAGATTTTCCAACATTGGCAAAATGATGATTAAATTTTTCTGCTATTTCGGAGGGATTGGTAAAACATTTGCCATCAATGTTTATGATGTTGGGAGCTGACGTTGCAGATTTAGAAGATAAAATTGAGCGTAACACTTCCCAGGTTTTTTTTGGATTATTTTTAAAGGTGCTGAATTCATGAAAATAAAACAATTTTTTTGCCAAGCTTTTGACTCTGGTAAGAAGGTTTGTGTAGCGTTTATAAAAATGTTTATCGCTCATGGATCCATTAATGAAGTGAGTTTTATGCATTTTTTGTTTTCTTTTAATAGATTTTAAAATTCCTATGGAGATCCAGGGTTTTCTCTGTAGTTTTTTTTGTTTTCTGGAGAGTTGTTTGAGTGGGACATGCTTATCTATTGTTGTTTGAACCAAAGAATAAAATTGTTCGAATACAGAAATCACATTATTTTCATCTATAAACAGTACAGTTTCTGAGAGGTTTTCTAGTGATTCATGGAGATCAGCGTTGAAATTATCGGCAGAAAAATTTGCAAGTGACCTTTTAAATTTGGGCTGAGTCTTACATTTTACGACATTTTGGGAAACAGAAACCATGACAGGATAGTGATCGGTTATAACATGATTTAACACAAAAGGGGAAACGCGAAATCGGTTTTCATTAGTCAGTATGTGATCAAGGGTAGAAGAGGAAGTGTCTGTAACCCTAGTAGGATTATTGATAAGGGAAGCAACGGAGTTGGAGTCGAGCATATTTAAATAATTAGTCACAATGTTATTACTTTGCGAAGAAGTATTGATATTGATGTCGCCGAGAATAAAGTAATAGGATTTTGTATGGTTTAGCTCAGAAATGGAGTTATTGAGATAGTCAGAAAAATCTTTCATATTGCTAGTTTGAGGGTTGTGGACACGAACTAGAACTCGATCATTTTTGCCGAACTCGAAAATTAAAATCTTTGAACTCGAACTTGCAAATGTCTCTTGAACTCGATTAAAAATTGACCGAGTTTGCAGCCCTGGGACGTGATGACCTTATTTCTTGCTCTTCACTTGATTTTGGGCGGAAAACGGATGTGATGACCTTCTGTCCCCTTTTGCGCTGTGAAAATGCTTCCGGCCCTGCTGGCATGGCTTTAAATTGCGCCCCCACCCCTTTCAAATTCCTAGGCACGCCCCTAATGGGCAATGCTTAGGGTCTCAGCTAATCCTAGATACGCCTCTTGCTCACTGTTCAGCATTTGGTGGGGATTCCGCTACTCCCTGTTGTACAACTACTCGCTGGCTCAAGCTTCACCATTCACTGCAATTTGCTACCCTGCGATTAACAGAATTACAACTGTTGATATTCTAGCTACCGGTACAGTTTTTGTCTCATAAAAAATGTACTTCCAGTGGCGTTGAAAGTACTTTTAAGGGGGGGGGGGGGGCTGAAACTTGCGTTACCATACCAACGTCTGGGAAGCTTCGCTCCCCATACTCCCTCGTTATCGCAACATACGTCCTGCGTATCATGCACTTTCTTTCAGTAAAAGTCACTTGGAGATTGCTTGATAAACTCAAACTTTCCTCTGGCTAACATAACAAACAGAAGCCAGATCGACGTTTGTAAACCTCCTAATAAACTTATTGTCGGTTTGCAAGTGACTAGTTTCAGGCTCCTAGGCAGGAGCGTATTTCGAAGGGGGGCATTAATTGTGCCATGCACCCAGTGATGGAGTCGAGTACTCAACTTCCGAGTACGATTACCGCAAAAAACTTCGAGTACGAGTACTGATATTGAAGAATGTAGGCTACTAGAGTACGAGTTCCGTAAAAAAGTTAATACAAGTACTTTTCAAATTCAGCACAAGAACAATTTTTAAGTTGGAACAGCTCAAAGTTTGTCGCAAAAACATAAACGAATACGTTTTTTCAGTGTTTGGGATGTTGAGATGGCGCATCAATTTATTTACGGGTTTTATTAGCTGTAGTTTGCTATCGAAAGTTCATCTTCTTTGTTACTTCTAGAGAAAGCCAAATGTACTCGTGTACTCGGCGCTTTTTTTGACCGAATATCGAGTACATTGACGTTCGAGTACGAGTGCCCCAAAAGTGGTACTCGAGTACTCCATCACTGCTTGCACCCCCTCCCCTTTTGGCTCTGCCTTTCAGCAAAAAAGAAAACTAAAGGTGCCACGTGACTGACATATGCCAGACTCTTTTGATAGTTTCTGTAACTTATAGTCAGGGGCTGATCTAGAAAGGTAGGATAAGGGGTATGCATTTTCCCACCAGCCATTTTCACAAATGTTTTTGATGTATACAACTTTTCATAATTTTGAATCTCTACGATAGCAATAACCCTTAAGCACGCATAGTCGAAAATGTGCGCACAAAATGCATCATATTTGGCAAAGCACTTGTAATTAGGACGAGAAAATTTAAACAAAATTAGCCTGAAAATTATTCAAAAAACTCTAAAATAGCCATTACTGCATGAAAATTTTTTCGGGGGAGCATTCCCCCCGGACCCCCTAGAACTTTTCTTGTTTCTCAATCAGCATAAAATTTGTTCTTCCAAAAAAATACGATTGAAAAAACGTGGAAATTATGCCCCCTTTTAAAAATGTTTCGCCACGCCAGTGCTACTAGGATAAGCTGTGGCTACTGTAATTCTAATAAGGTAATTTGCCGTTTCGCTGTTACTTATTCAAAAGTTTCTTTTAAAACTGGAGAAAATTTAACTGTGACATCATAACTAAGCTTTAAGAGCTTTGTACACGAAGTTACTAGGAAATCGAAAAGTTTTCTGCGATTTTGTTCACTTTTGTCACGAAGTTGCAAAAGTTAGCACGTTGGTTTGATGTATCAATGAAGAAAAGAAATGAATAACAAGTGACGCCATAAGCCATCGTTGAAGTGCAATAAGGTGGGGGTGTACTGTAGTTATAAATTTTTGAAAAGGGGGGCTGAAAAAAAATTTTCTCCATAAACGCGAATGAAAAAAAATAAAGTTTTTAGGTATGTTCTCCATAAACGCGAATAAAGATACAAAGTTTAGTATTGTTTGTAACTGCATTTAAAATTCAATCAGTATAACAAAAAGACAAGGTAATACGTTTTTAAAACGATAGATTAAAGATATTCATCAATTCAATTTCTTTAACAATTCAATTACTTCAAATTGTAGAAAATTGACTTTTCTCAGTTATTGAGCACTTTTGAAACCTTGCTATTTCCTAAAAATATTTAAGCGATTGCAATTAGACAAGCGGAAATAAATGCTTGCGCAAGTACTCTGTGTTCCAAAAATATGAGCAGATTATTGGCAGTAACTTAATGATAAAGAATATTTATTTAACTGCTTTACAGAGTATTTCTTGCCCAAAGGCATCCATCAGGACTAACAGCTTATTGAAATAAAATGGCCAATCTTAATCCACGCTTCAGCGTAATACCGCGAGTATAATAAAGATTTGATAATTCCATTTCAATAAGATCTTGCTCCTGGTAAATGTTTTAGGCATAGAACAGTCAATAGAGCAAATACATACTCATTATCACCACTTCACTAATAATACAAACGGATGCAATATATCTATTGATCAAAAAATACAGAAAAATTCGATACAAAATAACACATTTTAAATAAGACACAGGGTTGAAAAATTACCTAATCCACGGCGAAAAATTTGTAAGTACGCTAAGGTTATGAACGGCAAAATAAAATTATATTTCCATTAATGCCTGAGCGCAGCAAGTAACTAGACGACATTTGGTGATATAGCACTTGTAAACACTGCATATGATTTGCATAGCGATAAACAATGAAGTGACGTAATACTGTAAAATCAGTGATCGAGACTTGAAAATAGATGTTAAACCACGAATCGAGCGAAGTAAAAAAAAAATCAAATCTGCATTACACTCGAGGTATTACGCCGAAGCGTGGCGCGAGTAGCGGGGTCCATCTCCGCGGTTTAGCGCCTGGGCAACTCAGCTCCGATGAAACGTCGCAGCGGTGGCGACATTGTGTTTGGTTTGACCGACCCGGGAAGAATATTTGGGAATGGTTGTACAGAAAAGTTTTCCTTATTTTATTGTCACCACTCTACTACCCCATCCCGAATTACACGTAAGATACAAAGTACGTTGAGAATATTATCAAAACCTAGAGCAGCATCGAAACTAGACCCTGTGAGTAGCAGTCCAGTTGTGATCACTACATCACGTCGCTGCTGCTAGTTGTGCGTACACATTTTCTACTTATAGTCACCTCGATCGAGCCCTTCTTTTTCTGTAGAACCATTCCGAAATATGCGCCCGAGAATCGAACCCCAGACCTCAAGCGCCGATAGCGGTGTCTTGACAACTGAGCTAACCGGCCAGTATTTGAGCGAAGATATAAAAAAACAATTACAACATGATGGTAGTTGCACGCAACTACTCATGGCTTCCCTAAAAAAACTCCCAACAGAATAACACATTTGTGTAAAACTTCCTAATGGAATAACAGACTTGGAGATGCATTTACCCTGAAAATGTCATGCCTCAAGTCACGTGACCCGATGTGCCCAATCATTGTATAGAATAAGATCACACTAGAACACACTTAGGCCACACTGAAGGTTTGAAGTTTCAATATTTGTTTGGATTGTATGAGGTTTCGTAAACTTTTTACCCTTTATTCCAAGTCACGAGACCTGATTTGCTCATTCACCAAGCACAGTAGGACCACAATATAACACACCCATACTGAAGATTTCAAGTTTCTATGTATCCTCATGTAGATTTCACGAGGTTTCGTAAATTTTATCAGTTTTTTGATCTTTGATTCCAAGTCACATGACATAAAGCGTTTATAGTTGGCACATTGCAAGAACATGATAAGGCACACTAACCCTAAAAATTTCAAGCTTCTATCTGTTTGTAATCAATAGTTATAAACCAAACGACATATTTGCTTATTTGACCTTTGACCCCAAGTCACGTCATCAGAAGATAATTACTGCGCATAATTTCTTTACCCTCATTGAGATGCATATGCTTCATAAATTTTAAGGTCCTACCTGTTGCCACTCTAGCGTTTGGAAAGATTTCTTTTCACTTTCTTTGATTGACGTTTGACCTTTAACCTCTTGACCGCTCCCATCCCCCCCAAAAAAAAATTGTTACACGCAAGTTCACATTAAGGTCTACCATCCTTGAAAATTTCAAGTCTCTAGCATCAGCGGTTGAAAAAGCCCTAGGCTGCACAAGAAGCGGTTGAGATTTGTTCATTTGACCTTTGGCCCAAAGTTACACGACATGAAGATAATTATTGCGCATATTTTTGTTACCCACATTGATATGCATATACTCTAAAAATTTAAAGGTCCTACCTATTGCCATTCAAAAGTTATCAGCATTTGAGAAATTTCTTTTTTTGAACTTTGACCTTTTGGCCGCCACCCCCCAAAAGTTGTTGGACACAAAGTTCACATAGCGATCTACCATCCCCGAAAATTTCGAGTCTCTAGCTTCAGCGGTTCAAAAACCTTAGGCTGCACAAAAAAAGTGTTGCAAAAAAAATTTTTTTTGGGACATAATTTTCTTCTAGAAAGTGGGGGGTTGTCGGGAAAAGTTAGGGTGACCTAGGTGTGCACCTAGGTGGGACACACATTTGAACTCTAAATCGCTTTTAAATTGGAACAGCCGTTCAGCAGCTACAGCTGTTTGAAGAGTCAAAAAACGCAGAAATGACCAAGTAAAAACAATACGACTTCCTTTTCGAGAAGCCATAAAAATTAGGCATAAAAGGCAGCACAAATCATTGCAAGCGTCATCAAATCACTTGATTATCTTCTTTATGGAGAAGTGGAGTCTGCAAAACAAGCATATTAAAAAATATATTCACGGACAACCCAAACCTTCCACATCAGAGATTCTTGAATTGGGGTTTATGAACGCCTAATCAGCAAAAGTGCTTCAAGGGGTTCGTAAACCCATGTCCAAATACGACAATAAAATCTACTTTGCAAATACTTAATAATGGTCTTCACCATACATTTGTCATAAATAACAATAATACATTTCCCGACTAATACAGCGCTTGAAAAAAATCGTACCAGAGGAAACAGCAGAATTAAATGCGAGAATGAACAGTAGAATAAACTCGTATAGTAGCTGTGAACATGAATACAGTAGATATAAAAACAAAACAAAGAAAAACAAAGGATTCGTTAAAACGTTTTGAGGCTCCGCCGCCCCAAAAAAGGTTAAGAAGCACATCTCCGCATCACGCAGTCTGCTTTGACAAGGTGTGGTTATGAATTTGAGTTTAAACATCAACAAGGCCTAAATAGTATAGCATCACTTTATCTACTGTGTATCAAATGCATTATTAAAAATAAGAAACACTAAGACGTTATCAGCACCTACCTTTTCATTACTTTTACGCTTAGACGAACTAATTATGGCGTCATCAGTAACAGGAAGACTTGAAGTGAGATCTTCAAATGAATTTGGGGGTTTCTTTCCCCGGGTTTCAGGTAAAAAGAACTCAAGCAATCCAGCAGAAATTGAGACAATCCCAAAAGTTAAATACGCACTCATTGAGTGCGTTTGAATCTGGAAAATGTGTTAAGTTTATAACGGATCAACACAACTCACAAAGAGCCTTCTTGTATATTTTCACTTTTATTTATGATTACTATCTTTTTATTTTTGCGTGTTAAGTCTAACATTTGTCAAGTCTTACTACAGTAATGCTGTTCAGTGATTGATGAAACTTGAAAAGTGAAAACAGTGACGCAGAATCTGCAAACACCAACACTATTCGGTACATTTTTTCCAAGACCCTTTTAGTATTTGTTGTATCCTAACTGTATACCTGCCTATTCTGTATTAAAAAAGATTACACAAATACCTTTCGCAGATTCCAATTTGATCTCTATCAAACGCAAAAGCTACAAAAACTTTAGTCCACAAGTAAAAAAAAACTTAAAATAAACCACAACTTACAAATGAGTCAGCAAACGCAGATAGAATTCCACCGACACGAGCGCCCATCGATATAAATCCCATCGCTACATTTCTGACGTAAGTCGGAAATAGTTCTGGCGAGTAAACATACAAAACGCTGAAGCAAAACGACGCTGACAACTTTCCTACTAAACCCAAAGCCAGCTTGGCATCAGATGAATCTGCAAAAAACACATTAGCCTTGAGATTCCTGAAAAATTGCACGCAATTATACTGGATTTACTTGCATGTCTGCATTAAAAGTAGGCGGCAAGTTTAAACAATGATGTATTTTAGAATGTCGACTGATATGACTCAAGACTAAACAAATACACATATTTTTTACCACATGGTACTAAAAACCGGACAATGATCATAATTTTTGACCGAATTAACAAATATGTCAAGTTGCTCATTTTTTAATACTACCAGTAGGTCAAGTAGAATGTAATATTATAGAAACAAAACATATTTTACAATCATAATATGAACGTTGAAAGATGCTCGTAAAAGAATAAACATAAAACTTAAATAAAAGCTCTTAAAAGAAAAGTTGTCGCTACCCTAACATAGCGGTGAACCAACACAAATTATGAGCAAGATACATAGCACAGATACACGTCGAATTCTGTGCGATAAAAACTTTGCAAAACATGCTTTACAGCAATCCACAATAATAATGACTGGCTGAATAGGGTCAAGCATTATGAAGGATGAGTGTACCTTTTACTCGAATGCGGCTGATGAGGGCTAATAGCACGAAACAGCGCTGTCCCTCTCTATAGCACTCTATAATGTAACTGTCAATATCAAAAAGTAAATAACTATATAGTTTACTCTTTCACAATATCTGCATTACCTTCAGGAGGATACATCATTAAAAGAAGACAGGATATTCCAGCAAGAATGAAAGTAAAAATCGAAGAACGCTTTCTTCCACTCCTACGAGTATGATGTGTTCATCAACCAAATTCAACCACATACAATCGCAAACATTGCACGCTTATTCAATAATTCTGTTTTCATTACTAATTTGCCTTTGTCTTAAGCAAACTGAGCGTTTTCACTCAAACTTTATTTCATTGGCACATTCCATTAGAATCACAATCAAATCTTCACTATACTCGCGGAATTACGCCGAAGCGAGTAACGACAGGCGGGGCCCATCTCCGCGGCTTAGTGCCTGCACAACTTAGTGCGGCTTAGTGCTCCGAAGAAACTTCGCAGCGGTGGCGAGCCGCTGGCAACACTGTTTGATTTGACCGGCCAAAGATTTGAACCCCAGACCTCCAGCACCGATAGATATATTTCAAAAACTGAGCCAACCGGCCAGTAACGTGTATAATCACATACAATAGTAAGCATTGCACATTTCTTCAATATACAGTATAACACTTTTTCACTACTAATTTGCCTTTGATCTTTAATGGCTCAGCAAAATGAGCTCGTTGACACAAATTTTATTCTGCACATTCAGAAGGATATTGCCGTTAATTTCATAATTATATTTAACTTTGTTTTTTTTTTATTCACTAATAGCTGAAATCTGGAGAGAAGAGAAGACTGTACAAAAAATGTAATCCAAAAACAAAACTTGAACAAGAGTCAGCTTCGCAATCAGGGTCATCGCGAAAACGACACATCAACCTTACAACGGCAAGCTACCAGCTGAACGAGAAAAATATTATCAGCAAGTAATACAACAAATATGGGACGAAAATAGCTTAAAGAGGAAAGAGAAAGCCACAGTTAATCTCAAAATTGGACGTTTAGACAACATGGATTCAGCTGTCATCATCAGCAGTTGTAAGCAAGGCAGAACAAAACCGAAAGTTTCAATGGTTTTTTATTGCCTTGCTTACACTGCAGATGATGATAGCTGAGCCTATGCTGTCAAAACGTCCAGTTTTGAGATTTACTGTGGCTTTACTTTTCTTCTTTAAGTTATCAATTAGTGTTTGGTCGAGTTTCAACATACAGTAAGTAATTACTGCAGATGCAGGTACTACACACCGGACTTTCATGGTGAACAGATGCAAGTGCAATCGAATGGGAATTATTTCCGGTACGCAGAGAAAACAAATGTGAAATCATACAAGTTGTAATGGAAAAATACAAGCTCAAGCCTTAATACGCATGGAAATCGGGCAATATAACCATTAAATTTACCAAGGCCAAATCTAACTACACTTAATCTGTTCACATTTAAATTCTAGCCAATGTAACTTCCATATTGAAATTCGGAGAAAGAGAGGAAAATAGCTTAAGAAGAAAATATAGAAAAAAAGAGGAAAATATCTCAAGAAGGAAATATGGAAAAAAGAGGAAAATATCTTAAGAAGGAAATATAGAAAGAGCAGAAAATAGCTTAAGGAGGAAAAGTAAAGCCACAGTAAATTATTATTATTATTATTTATTATTATTGGCATATTTATCCTCCTATCACGAGAAAGCGACGAAGCGCTGTACGAGCTCGCTTAGGAGTTGCCGGCCATCTGTCTACCACACTAAGATGGGGGAATACCGCTAAGTGCCTTTCCCAACGGCACAACAAGTAAACTTGCCGGCTTTCTTCACACTGTCCCTTAAATGCTGAGCGTCAAGCAGGGAAGCTGTGAATACCAATTTTAAAGTCATTGGTTTGACCCGACTCGGAATCGAACCCCAAGTCTACCGATCCAGAAGCAGACGCTCCATACCACTCGGCCATCTGATCGGTAAGAAACACATGGAAAAGACCATGAATGTGGAAAATGAATGGGATCAGATGGTAGAAGCAGATATGGTTGAAGGACCAGTTGAAAAAGTAACAGATAAGGAGGTGATGGAAGCTACAAATATAATGAAGTTGAGAGAGGCAGCTGGACCCTCAGAAGTAAATATGGATAGGGTAATAGCGAGTGGAAAGTTTGGTGTTGGAGTAATAATAAAGCTTTGTCAGAGAGTGCTTGATGGGAAAGGTATGCCAGAAGAATGGAAGACAAGTGTTGTTGGTCCGAGCTTTAAAGGAAAAGGGGATGTGATGGGTTGTGGGGCATACAAAGGAGTAAAGCTACTGAAGCATGCAATGAAGGTAGTGGAGAGAGTGCTGGAGGACAGCACAAGAGTATTGGTAACGATAGATGACATGCAATTTGGTTTTATGCCTACGAAGGGCACGACTCATGCATTGTTTATTCTTAAGAGAATGCAAGAGGAGTTTCGAGAAAGAGAACAAAAGCTGTACATGTGTTTTGTGGACTTAGAAAAGGCATTTGATAGGGTACCGAGAAAAGGAATGGGCATTAAGAAAGAAAGGATTGGCAGAAGTGTTGGTGCAAGCAGTGCTGAGTTTATACGAGGGTTCAACGACGAAAGAAAGTTAGAGTTGGATCAGGGACATCGGAAGAACTTTGGGTACGGATTGGTAATCATCAAGGGTCTGTGCTATCACCTCTGATATTTGCTATTGTGGTTGATGTTGTGACAGAACATGTAAGAGAAAAATTATAGAATGAAATTTTGTACGCAGACGATCCGGTCGATGCTGATGAGTGAAAGTTTGGATGATTTAAGGGAGAGGCTCCAAAGATGGAGAAGTGCATTTGGAAGACAAGGGATTGAAAGTGAATGTTGGAAAAGCTAAGATGATAGTGAGCGGAAGGGAAGGAGAAATTGTTTTGAGCAAAATAGATCCTTGTGGAATATGTGAGAAAAGAGTTGCGTCTAACGCTGTGTGTAGCACACAGTGTACGAAGTGGATACATAGGAGATGCACGAAAATAAAAAAGGTAACCTGCAGTCCTGCAAGACATTTTGTTTGTAGAAGGTGCACAGATGTTGGAGATGGCACGGAAGAAACAGTGGAGGTATTATGCGAAGAAGTGGAGACTGTGAAGGAATTTTGTTACTCAGGAGACAAGCTGAATGCTGCTGGTGGATGTGAAACTGCAGTGACATCAAGAGTTAGGATCGGATGGATGAAATTTAGAGAGTGCGGAGAGTTGTTACGTGGAAGAAGGCTTTGTATGAGAATGAAAGGGATGGTTTATTGCAATTGCGCAAGATCAGCGATGTTGCATGGAAGTGAGACATGGTGTTTGAGGGAGAGTGAAATGGCAATTTGAGAAGAACTGAAAGAGCCATGGTGAGGTCAATGTGTGGAGTGAAATTAGTGGATAGAAAAATGGAGGATCTGCTGGAGATGTTGAGTTTGAAGGAAACGTTGGATAGAATGGCAAAGGAGAATGGAGTAAGATGGTATGGACATGTGATTAGAAGGGATGATGATAATATATATACTGAAGAAGGCAATGATGGTGGAAGTGAATAGGAAGCGAAAACCAGAACGGCCAAAACTGACATGGAGGCAGGTGGAGGAGAGTGTGAAGAAAGTCGGGTTAAAGATCGAGAAAGTTGGAGATGGAACGAGATGGAGGGAAGGTATGAGAGCGATCGCGGAGGGGATGAGGTGCACCCGGCCACCTTCAGGAACGAGGAGAAAACCGGATTGAAACTAGATAGAAGAGGAAATCCGAAAGAGAACAAACGTGCGAAGTTGCTTTAACTTTATAAGATGCCTACAACCGAACCGATTGGGGAAAATGACAGCAACTTCTGTGAGGTTGATCCGCTCACGAAAATAGATTCATCATTATTTTCAATAACTATTTACCAGAAATCGAATCGCTCCAAAAACACTACAGTTCAGCTTACCATTTCAGGTTGATAATGACAGGAAATATAAATTGTACTGGTATATCCATAGATACAACCAATGCTTCCGAAACATACAAATTGCTATTCAAATCACCAGCTGCCAGTTCGAATGCATAATACACGAAACATACCACCAACCTAAATCATAAAACATTGGACTAGTTCTTAAAAAGTATCCACATTTAAGTCAGCCATAAACGGCCAGAAGTTAAAAGTTTTTTATTAGTGGAAGTGGCTCGGCTTCCGAAAGCTCGCTTTCTCCCGTGTACGTGCTAATGCAAGATATCATTAACATGTAGACACATGAAAGTTGTTGACTTTTGCGATGTAAGAACCAAACTAATAAAGACGAATTAGAGTAGAAAACAAATGAAAATACGTTTACAATACCAGACTGGTATCGATTTTATTTCTTGAACTTTCTGATTTACTGTAAACTAATTGAAGTTACGCATTAGTTGTTGCTCCTTCGCTTATTGTGACGAAATAGACTTATTTATGTAGGAGCATGCGATATTTTATTTATCATTGTTCTTATTATACACTTAAATAACAACGCCATTTCTTACGTTTGAAAAACAACATACGATTCTCCATAAACCTTGATTAAGAATTATAAAGTAGTTACAAAATCGGTTTTAAATCGCTTTGTGCAAGTAAGGCAAATCAAACATCAGTTCGCAGACCATGAGTAATTCTTACGGAATCACATCTTTATAATATTTGCGGTACTACTCCGAAGCGTGGAGCGAGCGGCGGGAACTGTCTCCGCGTCTTAGCGCCTGGGCAACACAGCTACGAAGAAACGTCGCAGTGGTGGCGACGCTATGTCCAATTTGACCGGCCCGGGGTTCGAACCCCAGACCTCCCTTGCCGATAGGGATGTGCTCAGAAACTGAGGTAACAAGTAAGGTAACATTAAAACGAGGCTTGTCTTTGCCTACAGCTGACAGCTGTAAGGTAACATTAAAACGAGGCTTGTCTTTGCCTACAGCTGATGTACCAGGTTATGGCTCTGATTCTGTGCTACAGTACAAACTCACAGAGCTTTTCGAGAGCAGTCATTAGCGCAGCTCTTTTACCAGACTGCTAACAGCGCAGCTTTTTTACCAAACTGCTAACAGCGCAGCGAACTTGGCTACACGACTAAGCAGTACCTCACAGTTTAAAAAGTAAAAAAATATTGATGATATACACCGATTTTAAGATGCAAAACACAGTAAGCGTGTTTTTACAAAAAAAACAATACCTAAAGCAACACAAGATGCAAGTGAGATCAAAGTTTTTGACAATTTAATGAATTATAAATGACACAGTAAATCAGTAACCTACCTACAAATCTACTTTGCATTCTTTATATTTGATGCTCAGGAAATAAAGATACGTTTGTGCCAGTTTTTCGAACTAACGTACTAAGCACCCTGTATCATGCGGTTCAGTCACATGGCTTAAATGACCAAACGAAGTCAGAGTGACCTTTGCAAAAGTTTATGTAAATGATTCAACAAAGCCCACTCTTCCATCTCCGACCAAGTTGTAACAGTACCAAAAAATTTGTAACGTTCAATCAGTAATGAGAGAAACTAACCAAATAATTGGAGGTACAGTAAAATCGTATATTACAGACAAACCCAGGCTGGTGATACTTACACGTCAAAATCAAAAAAAATTATTATACTCGCGTTATTATGCGGAGCCCATCTCCGCATCTTAGCGCCGGGCAACATAGCACCGAACGTCGCAAGCCGTAGACGATGTTGCGTCCGGTTTAAACCCCAGATCTCCCGCATTGATAGCAATGTCTTGATAACTGAGCTAACCGGCCAGTATATATGTTATATGCGAAATTGAAAAATTAACAGTAGGCCACCGGACTTCGAATTTTGTCCGTTACATGTTACTATCCGTCATATTGGAGGTTTGCTGTATCATACGCTACACATTAATTGCTTAGGTATCCGCCTTACGCATACGCAATAACTAATCCATAAGAAACATTATTACGACGCATAGTGACCAATACTTACCACAAGTATGACATTATTAGTAATCGTTTTAAAGTAATCCTATTTTTGAAAACATCCAATAACGAAGCGCTTCGATCAGAAAGCTCAGGATTGGTGTGCAAAGGCTTCAGTTTGCAAACTAAAAAAATGCAACCGTTACTGAAAAAGCAAAAAAAATGCTTTCGTATTATGTTACATGCAAACGCGTACAAGACATGCTAAAAAAATCGCAGTTCCATCAGTGAGAGACGATAACGCTTGTCGCAATTAAAAGGCAAAAAAAGGAAATTGTTACAGTACTCGACTACTCGTGGTATTACGACAAAGTGTGAAACGAATGATGAAACCGATCTTAGCGACTTAGCGCCTGAACAACACGGCTTCGAAGTAACGTCGCAGCGGTAGCAAGTCATTGACGGCTCCGTGCCCAATTTGACCAGCCCGTTAATCAAATCCCAGACCCCCACACTGACAGCAACGTCGTTTACCGTTACGGCAACATGTCGGTTATCATAATATCACTCACTGTACCGTGTGTATTTCAAATGCATTCAGCAATAATTACGCAAATCGGAGTTTAGAATTACGCTATTGACCTGTCCACTTTTCGTCGGACCAAAAACAGAGCTTAATAATTTTATCAAAAGTTAAAACTTGCTGCAGTAAATTTGTAATATTACGACGAAATTTGTTGAAGCAGACTCTTTCATAATCGTTGTTTTGCTGGAGCAACATCAAGTAGTGCCAACTGCCAAGATACAGCCGACCAGTCGGTGTCTGTTTGGACTTTGAACAGATCAAATGCTGAGTATCTGCCATTTTTTCTAATTAATGTCATGTGGTTATACCAATCAAACTAAATTTTGTTGCATAACGACCCACGCAATCACCCACACTTTTCACCATAAGCACTAAAACATGCCTCAGAGTTTAAAAGATGTAGAATCAGTGTTTGACTAACAACACGGTGCCAGCACGCCAAGGTTAATCTTGCAAGGCCAACTGGTTTAATCACATGAGAAAAATGGTCAGTAGACGATCACAGTGTAGTAGCTCGCTGCTTCGCAATTTCACTGTCTACTGACAATTCAAAAGTTGCGATCTGTACCAATGCATCTAAGTGCAGTCCACGTATGTCAGCGACATGGCCTAGTGGCACCACGAGCAAGAAACAGATCGTACGCGCCGGGTTCGATCCGATCGTATTTGACACATTTACTGGATGCATTTTTATGTGATGTATCCAGCACCAGCAGAACCTTGCTTTTTTCTGACAAAGCGTGGGTTTATAAACGCCATTTTGTGCAAGATTGCAACGACTGTTCTATGGCGCGGTGGCTTGGGGTGCAGCACAAAAAGAAAACCGCTGCACTAGTTTGGGGTTCGATTCTCGTCGCGACTTCGCTAGTGACGTGTTTTTAACAATTGGGTTCGCCAAGATAATAGAATAAAATAAGTTGATTCTGCTGGTGATGATAGAATAAAACATTACATAAACATGCTTACCGGAGAGCTATCGACTCGAAGAGCGCAAGTTCACTTCGTTGTCATTACCGTTAAATTTTCAGTTCATTATAATGTGAAAACAACCTCAGCTATTACTTTTTACTTATTTTTCACAATTAAAATTGATCTACGATGACATTCTCTTGACTCACCAGGATCAATAACACCATTTTTCTTTGCAATATGTTCAAGAACTTTTTCAGCTTCCTCAATGCGATTTTTTGAATACAACCACCTTGGCGATTCTTTCATGAATCTTCATATAATGCAAACACAAATCGCTTAAATAAAAAGTTAAGAAAAACTCCACTTCCAACAACCAACATGTATGTTACAATGGTGCAATAATAAACTAGACCAAGAAAGCTTGCGAACTAATTACATGGTTTTCACAAAAACACAAAACTGACTATCAAGTTTTCAAATGTGTGCCCAGGCAAACCGAAATTACTTCGCCTTCGGCAAAAAGCAAAACAAAAAACAGACAAACGAAACTCTGATATGTTCTACAATATTGCTGAGATAATTAAGATCAAATTCCCTTCGTAAAAAAAATTAAAGTAGATATGAATGCAATAAATTAACGTGTCAGTAGCTACAATTCAAAACGCAATTAACAGCAAAATACACGCATTTTTCTTTTCTTACAGCATTTCACTAGAATTAGGGATGTGCCTCAAAAAAAAATTACTCGGGCTCGCCGAGTAACGAGTATTTACGACATTACTCGGCGAGCCCGAGTATCTATGACGTCACGCGTGATGGGAAGTACGCTTTTGCCTTTACGGTTTTCCTGCACTTAGCTGCTTCAGAACCATTGGGTTGATCAGTAACATGGTATTTGGTTCGGGTATACTGAGCTTACAGTCGAATGGCAACATGTGGGCAATGCAATGCAGTAATGACAATGTATCCCATAGGTACCTTATTAAGCAAAAAAGACAGTAATGTTCATGAATTAACAGTCGTGTTTTGTGCTGTACGGTAAATTACTACCGTTGAGTTGGTAACTCGGGTTTAAGTAAAAAAAAGCTGTTTAAAACCTAGTACTCGGTCGAGTATCAATTAATACTCGGCCCAGTCCGCGTAATGAAAATGGCTTAATACTCGGCCGAGTACTCGGACACGACTGGGCACATCCCTAACTATATACAATTGCTTTCGGTATTGACGCCACGCATATGAGAAATGATACGATGTTCAAATGAATGCTTGGTTTTTAATGACAGGAGGCAAGCCCAATCTTTCGTATATTTGATTAAAATAAATCCTTTTTTAAAATTCGCCCAAGGAGGGTTTTGTTTATATTTGTAAGGGTGAGACTAGTTTGATCAGAGAAAAAAAGTCCAATGTGTGAGTCAATAAACGCAAATTTCATAGCTTAGCTTACTAAAGCACATGATTGGTGTAACCATATTTATAACTAATCAAATTTGTGTCGATATATTATGGTAGGCCCTAGAAAACTTACTAAATAAATGCCGTAAAAACCAAATGTACAACTAGTTTTGCGGTTTGACCACACATAGTCGTAGAATTGGGTTTTGCAGGTTTATTTAGCAAGTCATTTAAGGCCTATCATAATACGTCTTTAAATGTTCATATATCTACACTTACATCGTCTCCACATGTCTCAGTGCTAACTAAATTTACAGCAATTAATCGCAAACACGCAAAAAGTTAATCGTAACTTACAAAGCTATTATCGTCAAAGGTATTGGAACTAAACTCAATATCAAAGCTATTTTTCTCCACGGCGGGATGAAATAAGCAATCAGACAGAGCAACAACTTTCCACCAGGAGTAAACATACCAATGATAGCGGCTGTAACAAAACAAACATGAAATTCATTTCTCGCGACACGTGCTGCAATTTATTTTGTCAATTGATTCGTATCAACTAAAAGAAACAACAAGGGCACAGCAAATTCCCAAACTGGGGGGGGTATTACAAAATTTTATGTGTTAGCGAGCGATTTCTCTCGCTAATCCTCCTCGGAGAAAATTTTCGAGCTGCAGCCGAGATAACCAGCTCGCAAAGTTGGGATTACACGTTGCGCTTGCAGAAAGAGCAGCTACGCGGTAAAGCTGAGTGTCTCGCTAACTGCTCAGTATGTATAGGCTTGTTGTGAGGCGCTAAACTAACTGCGATCTGCTCTCTGGCGCTTTTAATGTATGATAGAACTAAAACTGTGCCACAGAAATTAGTTGGTAGCAGACCAAAGAGTGTATGTAGTAATGGTATCTATTACTCCTGCTTGTAACTGTGTCTAATTGCCTATGTGTATGCTGGAGTTCATAAAAATTCAGTTGCTTGAATATCAATAACTATCTAAAATTGAAAAAAAAAACGTTGAAAAATTGCTTTGGCCTACACTAGTCACAGTTTTATTTCTAGATTAGGCACCGACCAGCAAACTGTTAGAGACCAAGTCAGTGAGCGAAAAGCAGCTACTAGTCTACCACCTCATAGCCTAACAAGCCCATACAAAAAGACCGAGCAATTAGCTGGAAGAAGATTGCGAAAATTTTAATTCTAGCTACTGGTACTAAATTTAAAAGGAGTTTGTTTGAATTAAGCCGCATCTTATAACAGGTGGATATATCACGAGTACAAGGACCGCTAGGGGCGTTAGTGAGTTATTACTAAGGGTTAGGGTAGTGGTTCTCTCAAACTTTTTTTGTCGCGACTCACTCTACAAGAATTTTTAATGTCGCGACGCATGACAGTAGGCACTAGAATAGACGAAGTTTTCTGGTCTGTAGGATAAGATTTGTCACGTGACTCGCCAAACTCCCGAAAACGTACTATTTGTTTCACGGAAATTCAATCAACATGGGTGCAAAACCAGGGGGGAATGGGGGATGTACCCCTCCCAATAATTTGGCAGCATCCCCCCCAAGAAATTTCACGGAAATGAAAATTTCCTTACGAGTCAATTTCATCTCCCCAATATCAAAAAATGTTAATTTTGCTGTATCATTCCCCCCAATATCAAAAATGGTCAATTTTGTTAAATCATCCCCCCAATGCTCAACATAGATTTGCACCCCTGTCAATCAAGCGTGATTTTAGTTACTTATTTTCAAATCTTATTCTACAAACCAGAAAACTTCGTCTATTTTAATGGTTACCCTACGAGTTTATCAGCTCGTAAAATCCCGTTATACCGAAAAGCGCAGTGGCGAGAAAAAATTAACCAGCAAGCAGTTTGCGAGCTCGTAAACTGCCTAACGAGCATCCTGTAATAACCCCCATGGACGTTTTACCAACTGTCATCACCAGCAGTGTAAGCAAGGCAGTACAAAAGTGAGAGCCTTGCTAAAACCGCCGCCGATGACGCCTGAATCTATGTTGTTGAAACGTCAACTTTTAAAAGTAAATTTGGCTCTATGATTCAGGGGGGTGATTACAGGATTTTATGTGTTAGCGAGCGATTTCTCTCGCCAATTCTCCTCGGAGGAGAAATTCTCCGAGCGGCAGCCGAGATAACGTGCTCGCAATGTTGGGATTACAGGTTGCGCTCGCAGAAAGAGCAGCTACTCGGTAAAGCCGAGTGTCTCGCTAACTGCTCGGTATGTAAAGGCTTGTTGTGAGGTGCTAGACTGGCAGCTGCTGTTTGCTGGCTAGCGCCTAGTTTAGTGCTAAAACTGTGCTTGTATTACAAAGTTGGGATGGTTTTGACTTGGTTATAGGTAAAGAGTGTATGCAGTAATGGTGTCTACTGATGCGTAGGCTTGTTGTGAGGTGCTAGACTAGCAGTTGCTGGCCATGGCCTCACACAGTTAATGGTGGAAGATACCATTACTACATATTCTCTAAGTCTGCAGCCAACGCATGTTTGCAATAGGCGTAATAGCACAGTTTTAGCACCAGACTAGGTGCCAGCCAGCAAAGAGCAGCTGCTAGTCTAGCACCTCACAGCAAGCCTATACCGGTACATCTGTAGACACCATTACTACATACACTCTCACCAGTAATCAAGTTGAAACAATCCCAACTTTGTAATAAGTCATCCTAGAACAGTTTTAGCACTAGACTAGGCGCTAGCTAGTACCAGTGATCAGCAGCTGGCCTACTAGTCTTAGTTGGATGTGTATCACTGTATGTATTTGTATGTTGACTATGCTTTGCATTTTTCTTTTTTGTTTTGTTTTTTATTTTTGAAAATCTGATTTTTTTCTGTTGACATGTGTCATATTTGAGATAGAGTGTAGGGACTTGATGAGCCTTAGCCTCTTTCGCACTAATGAGTAAACTTGAACTTGAGTCTACCATTTTACAACAAGCCTGAGAGTTGTGTAAAGCTCTAGTTGTGTCATATACTAGGTACTAGCTATTGTGCATAAACTATGACCTAAAAAAATGCCCTCTGCCATGGCTGGTTGTGTATGAAATTGTCGCTCGGTAACTTAACGTGCTCATTTTTTTTCTCGCTATTTGCCGAGCGAGTTCGCCAGCTCGGAAAATCCTGTAATCCCGAAAAGCACGTTAGCGAGGAAAATTTTTTTACCGAGCAGTTTGCGAGCTCGTAAACCGCTTAACGAGCATCCTGTAATAACTCCCCTGATCAATAATCATTTAGAGTTTTTCTCATGCTACAGCAAAATCTACTCTAAAAAATTAAACTTTACTACTTGCTCAAATTGGCTTTAAAATTCGCAGTATTATTACAAACCAGTTTTCATTCATACCCTACACAGCAACAAAACGTGTTCACAAAATTTTCTTCAACTTACCGCAAAATGGCCACCACCTTCTCCCAACGTTTTCTTGCACATACACGAAGCTAACTAACCCAAGACCTCCACCGAAAAATCCAATCAAGAAACGAAAAGCAGCAAACATTTCCCATGATGTAGAAAAAGAAGAAGTTAAATTAACAGCAAATAATATAAAATAACCTGAAACAAAATAAGCTGTTATTGAACACAATTATTACGAATATAATATGAAAACAGTAATTCCTGCTGAGGGGGTATATGCAAACATAGAGCGAATGCGCGATTATTTGGCGTAAAAGATCAAGCATGGGACAACCAGGCGTTGAAAACCTTGATTTGGGCCCTAACTCTAAACCTAAACCAAATTCAAATCAAAAACCAGAGGATGTCGTCATGACTCTCTGAGTAGGCCAGAAAGCACATTACTCTATAGTTTTTGATTTTATGTTAGGTTAATGAAATAATTAGCATTTTATGTCATGTTAATGAAATATTAAGGTAGGTCTTAAAAACCTACTAATACACTATTTTATTCACTAATTATCTTCAACTATTCAATAACTATCTAATAATTGTGTTCAACCTAGTTTTTAATATTCACCCTGGCCATGTAAAGGATTTAACTGTACTGTGACGCAGCTGTCTACGTATCACAAAAATTAAATTTTTTTTGGTATATGTATCAGGAAGGATGATTGATTTTTGCAAGGTCATTTCATTCATTTTGATCGGTAATTGTGCTTTACCTGAATGTGGCTGATGAGGGCAAATAGACCGAAACAGCGATGTCCCGCTCTACGGTTACATAATAACATAAAACGTTTCTCATGTTAATGCTCTGGCACTTGCTATCGAGCTCTCTGTTTGGCGCAACGGTCAAACTACCTACTGGTATTCGCTTAATATTTCATTACATTTTCTAACAAATGCTCCACAGTTCCAACATTACCGGTATGTTTCAACGTAAAAACAGTACTTGAGTCAGGTAAAACATAGCCATTTACCTATTTGAAACACAATTTTTCGTCCATATTTATCTGAGAGCTGACCAAGTATCACAACACCAAATAGAAATCCGGCAAAAAATATTGCTTGAATAAGATCAGCAATCAAAGGCTCATCTAACAAATTCCACTAAAAATCAATAAAATTATTAAAAATAGAACAAAGGGTGCGCAAAATAAGAGATCTCAAACTGTTCTCAACAAAGACCATTTAAAATACAAAATTCTAGCTTATGAGACTTGAGTATCGGAGCGTCTTTTGATAAAATTCAAATCATAAAATTCAGAAAATAAGCATATGGCCAAAAAACGAAGAAGAGACATGAAATCACTTAATGCCAAATGAATCAATTCAAAAGTTAAAAAAAAAGCTTTGACACTGAAGACACATTAAAATCTAAAAACACAGCAGTTAAGAAGTCTTCAACAAACAAAAATTGGTAATAACTATCAAACAACCTCACTTATTTTTAAACGTTGCCCTTTGGAATGAAAAATAATTGTATAAAAGTACTGCTTGTATATATGCACATTGTACAGTAACTAAATGATAATCAGCATAAATCGCATTAACAGATTTTCAATTATGAGGTTACATTAGTTTAATTTCTGTAGTCTAAACCAGGGGTCGGCAACCTTTTGAGCGCAGCGTGCCATTTTTTGATAGTGTTACAATAGAAACTTCTCCGCGTGCCAAACGGTTGCCCTATTTTCCTCTAAAAATTTCAGTGCAGACCAAAAAAAAAGGTCTTCACGTCCGTAGACGTCCTGTCTAAAAAAGAAATACTTCTATAATTGAGTGACTTTTGAACCCACAGCACTGAAAATCGCTCATAGATTCAAAAGTAAATTTGTTAAAGCTTAAGAGCTCAAAATTTGCTTGCGCATTAAATCCCTTCGCGTGCCATGCCAAACCCTCCGGCGTGCCACTTTTGGCACTTTTAGACCAGGTTGCCGACCCCTGGTCTAAACAATAATAATGACGCCATAATCATTTTTGTGAATTTTCAATTTTATGAAGCTTGGCCAATACAAAATAGAAAAATTGGAAATGTAGGAATAATGCTAGTGAAAAAAAACATTATCTAACAATTTTCCCCGCAAGTTCAAAGCTTGGTTTGCTCTATGCCACGCACATTTTAGGCATGTAAGCAGGTATTTTTTCCTTTATTTCTGGTAGTAAGCAGCCCAAGTAGAATGATTGGTCCAACAAAGACGATAAATAACAAGGTTTGGAGCCCAAAAAATTGTACTAACGATCTTGAGTGCTTAAAATAAGCATAGTATAGACAAATTAGGTGTTGCAAGGAAAGTTGAACCATAAAACTAGAAAGGACCAAAAAGTGATTGATTCAAACACGAAACATGCAGTGTGCACTTCATCAATTTGCATTGGCCTAGTCATTACAATAGCACTTACTTCATACAAAATTGAGCTATCATTTCGCACTCTTGCTGAATTGTATTCTTCCAACTCTGTTGTATTAGCAGTAACAAATACAGGAAGATCAATCATGGCAGCTGATGATAACTGAAACACCAAACTTGAAAAGTTAAAAAGTTGTGATAGAAACTGAATAGAATCGATATGTTGAGAACCCACAGTTCTCTAAGAAGCAAAATTAAAATGCAAATCCATAACTGTATCATCTATTAAAAAAATTTTACTGGATCACGGAAAAAATGCACAATGCGACCACCCCTTTTCTCTCTGCTCTGCAAGTAGACTCCTCCATGCATATAAACAATATTTTGATTCTTATAACGTTGGCTAGAGAACGTAGAGGTGTATGTAATCAATTTCAATCAATCAACTTTGTCGAAGTTCTACAATTTGATGGAATGTTGCTCACGGAAGTTATAACTAATGAAGTCACAAATAGTGTAACAGTATACACAAAGACAGTATAATAGTATCAAGTGTACTATCTGCCATGATTATGGACAGTTGGAATTGTCACAGCATGCTATGTGGACAATCGATAGGTAATATCACTTGACACTACCTATATATGCTTCTGACAAATTACAAGACAATAAGACATTTCTACAATGTCCTCACTCAGTAATGGGCATTTATCACAATAATTATATTTATTTAGTTGTATATTTATCCTCCTATCACGAGAAAGCGATCAATGCGCTAAACGAGCTCGCTTAGGAGTTGCCAGCCATCTGTCTACCACACCACGATGGGGGAATCCTGCTAAGTGCCTTTCCCAACGGCACAACAAGTAAACTTGCCAGCTTGTTCTCCACACTGTCCCTTTAATGCTGAACGTCAAGCAAGGATGCTGTGAATACCAATTTTAAAGTCATTGGTTTGACCCGACTTGGAGTCTACAGCTCAAGAGACAGACGCTCCATACCACTCAGCCATCTGCGCTGTTAAATTCATTCAAAATAACTTGTTCTGTTGTCGGTTATCATTATTAGTCAAAATAATTTAGGAGTAATAAAACAACATATTTCTCTAATTTTTATGCTACAAACTCATTCACACTTCTTTTTTTGAAACAGAAGAAAATCACGAAATTAAATATCAAAATGGACAAAATGTAGGTCAATATCATTAAACATTATGCTAAAACTAAACCAAATGCTTTTAACGATAAAAGTGTCCAAATGACAAACTTAATGGCAACTACAAACAGACAAAGGCGCTGAAGAGCGTACAACTAAACCAGCTTCAAGGTAATTACCGGGAGCAATATGCAGTGTCTGCAATTAATATAGAGAGATGCAGACATCATAAAATAACAATGTTAACCAGGGCCTCACCCAGCATGTTTCAAAGCGGGGGGGTTAAAAAGACCTTGATCTTGCACTCAGGAGTAGATCCAGCAAATTTTGGTGGGGGGGCATGAAATTTTGAATTAGGTTGAATGCTAACTAAATACAAAGACGTTAGACCCAAAAAGACGTAAAAAGCTCTTTAAAAAATGTTTTCATTCTGCGGCGCATTCTAAATTTTTTTCAGGAAGGGGCACCTAAGTTTGACATATTATCAGGCATAGCTTTTTTCCAGCAGAATTATGTTGAAGCATGTTGAGAGTAAAAAAGACTCTAGGGTGGTCCGGGGGCAAGACTCTAGGGTGGTCCGGGGCCCTACCCACACTGATAACAATGTAGACATCTCTTAAGACTACCACTACACCAACCAGCTAATTTGGCTTCAGTACGGTATGATGTGAGCAAATTCTGTCACAGCTGTTTTTAAACAACAGCACGTACTGCACTTGCACAGTTTGGACACTTCACTTTAAAAACAAGGGTTTGGTTTTAAAAAGGGGGAGGTTGACCCACCAACCTTCCCTTGGGTGCACCACTGATGTTAACAGCCAATAGGAAACATTTACCCAGATACTGATACTGGTGGCCATTAATTAGGTAATTAGCAATATCAACTACCGTATTCAACCAGAACAGAAAAATATTTCTTAGCTCAAGCAAAACTCTTACCCAATAATTGCCAAACGTCAGAGTTAAAAGGATTTGATAACGTCCATAAGTTCCCACGACGTTAGTGAAACAATCATCAACATCCATTCTTTCCATGACAAAAGTCACAATTATTAACACATGTCCTGTTCTCTTTTTATTTTGGTAGACAAACTTGCTTCAAGCTTATTACCGGCAACTTTCAACTAACCCTACACAGTTGTGTTAATACAATGATTGCTGGAAGAGTCTAACTAAACTGCAACTCAAAAAACTGTTTCCAAAATGCGCTGATTGGCTGGCAGGTTTTCTTATTGCGTCACAGTCGTACAACAATCAAATTTCACAGGCACAAGGTTCGGGAGTGAAATCGTGTAGAATGGAACAGCCGCAATTGTTGAAAATGCGTGTTCAGCCCCTCTTAATCTACTTCAGTAGCTACGAGGCAAAAATAGGTTTTCAGAACAACGGGTTTAGGCAGAATCACAATGATTTAAGAAATTATAGCCTTGCAGGCTTACGGCTGCGTGAAATAAGAATTAAACGGTTTTAAAGTGCATTGTTTATAGACCATAGGGTTGAAAGAAAATGGGAAGGTTATCATCGCTTTCAGAAAACAGCTGCGATACCGGTAAGTCCACTCTGTAACAGTGTAAGGAGTAACTTCAAGCGTCCTCGTCCATCGGAAGCACTCTGAAGAAAGGAAGATGGAAAAGGTGTCGCGCGGGATCACGTACCGGGTATGCAGCTATTCATCTTAGAAGTAGCATTGGAACTGTTGCAGAGTAAACACGGCTTGATCATGGGCATACAGGGGATCCATTCGTACCGGTAGCCTACCTCTGCTGAATTTTAACACACTGCTTCTTACCGCTTCATAAAAGCTCCCCCTCCTTTTTAATTTTTTTGCTATGTCACCAGGGTTGCCTTGGTGGGGGGCTCGGCACCCCTACTTTTAAAAAAATTGTTTGTAAGGGAGGCCCAGGGGGCTCTAAAAATCGACCAAGTCCTTAATTGTGAACGTTTACACTTTCGAGCAGAGATTCTTAAACTGGGAGGCGTAAGCAGTATAGCTTGATGGTTGAACGTAGGTATTTTCAAATCTTTTTTTCGTAAAACATCAAAACTTGTTTCCCAAAAACAGCTGCATCCTTCCAATTAAGTCGATTAAGACTTTGCAAAAAATTGTCATATGATTATTTTCTGCATGTTTTTTGCAGCGTCGTGAGCAGGGCCGTATTGAGGCATCTCCGAAGTTCGGTCTCCCCGGTCAGGGGGGGGGGAATTTGTAGGGGACCCACAATATTGTTGTATTAAACTCAGAATTAGAGGCAACAAAATTTAAAAATTTTGTCAAAAAGTTGTTGAAAAAGTGTTATTATAATAAGAATTACATGACGTAAATTACAATAAAATTTTCAAAAATTTTCCGTAGTAGCATGGCCCCGGACCCCCCTAGAGTTATCATTGATTTTTCTTCTGCTTTAAATTTACCCTGATTTTGCCACACACCGAAAGAAACTGCGTGTACGAAAGTTTGGGGCGCCCATCCTGAGGAATTTCTAAATACGTCCCTTGAAATAATGCAGTTCATGAGGAAAGTTAGTAACAGAGTCGAAAAAACGCGAAAATGACTTATATATGCTTGTATATCAAACGGCCCCATCTGGAGCTTTTTTTTGGGGGGGGGGGGCAACAGTCTTCACACGGCAGTGGTGGTCGGGCGTGGGCAAAAATAACTAACGCCAAAGGGGGCGTGACTGAGAAAGTTTAAGAACATTTGGTATAAAATAAGAGAATTTTTGCATTGTACAGGGCCCCCCTAGTTCAAATTTTACCAAGGCACCCCTGTATGCCACCGCCTGCACAGCTGCACTTGTGGTTAGTTCTTCACATTCTCTCTGCAATGTTGAGCGTCAAGGAGAGAAGTCGAAATTACCAGTTCTAAAGTTATTGCTTTGACCCGACTTGAAACTACACCCAAGTTTTCCGAGGCAGACAGTTTTAACACTCGGTCTTTGAAGTACCTACAAATGATGAAAAGATATGTCATCAAATCAAAAATCAAATCTTCATTATACTCGCCATATTTCACCGAAAGGCCCATCTCCGCGGCTTAGCGCAGAGATGGAAACCAGTTGGGTTGACCAGCCGGTCGGGTCGAGATTCTTCGATCGGCCGGTCAAAAAACCGGTCAAATTCTGCTTTCTTGCAACTGAAATACACCTAAACACCAAACCGAAATATACACCTCGATATTTGTTTTTCGAATAGTTTATGAAAAACGGCATTATCTATTGAAATAGTTTATGAAAAACGGCATTATCTATTCTTTTCAGGACATTGTTTATTGACTTGTTTTAATTTGTTAAAACTAGTTCATTAAATTCACAATGTTCATTTCTGTGGAAGATCCTGGACTATCTAGTAGAGGTAATCAAAAACGAGACATCACTACTTAAGGTGAGCGTAAAATATAATTTTACAACTTGGGAAAGAATCCCGTGTTTTCTTTCGAGTCACCTTTATCGCTTGATTTTTTCTGCCTGATAATCTAGTTGGGGCGTAGGTAGAGCCGTAGCAGCCGCCCCCCAAATCCCCCAATTGGGAGGCACACTGCCCAAAAGGGGCCCCAAATTACCTCAAAGGACCCCAAGTTGCATCAATTCAAGAACGAAATTTTGCTTTGCGAATCGCGTTGAACAAAATTTTTGCGCTCAGATTCTATATTTCAGTTTTGAAATTCGTCACTATCGTTTCCTTTTAAATAGTGTCATAAACTGCGTATAGATGTCATAAAGAACGTACTGTGTGTAAGAGTGCGCGTATAGGACTTGAAAAAGGAGGCCGGTGCAGAGTTGGATCCAATTATTTTTTAATTTTTAAGTTCAAACTTATTAATTTTGAAAAAAATGAATTCAAATTTATCAACACCTTGTGAGCGGATTTAAAATTTTTTTATTTATTTTTTATTTATTCGCATTTCTATCATATCACGAGAAAGCGACGGGCCACTATACGAGCTCGCTTGGAAGTTGCCGGCCATCTGCCTACCACACTTAGATGGGAAATCCCATTTAGTGCCTTTCCCAACAGCACAACAAGCGAACTTGTCGGCCTGCTTCACATGATCTCTTCAATACTGAATGTCTAGAAGGGAAGCTGTGAATACGGTACCAATTTTTGAGTCATTGGTTTTCAGTTTACCTGTCACCTTTCAATTTACCGGCTAATTACCTGTCAGTCGTTTAGGCACCCCAATAAATACACAATTAAGAATTCCCGAAAAGTTTAGTGCACTGTGATTGACTATCGAAAACCGCATCCTTACCCTACTGTTGCCTTGGTCTTCAACATAGCCAGATTCGAGATCAAACAGTTACCACATAATGTGCTATATCAGGCTTAACAATTAAACAGCCTTGCGGGTGCATTGAGTTACAGCATGGTTCAAAAACAAATTTGTTTTGTACTAAAACTTACTAATCGGTGTCTCTTCGCATTTTTTTCAGGCGGAATATGTCATGTCCATCAATACTGTACTTCAAGAACGTGAAATCGATTTTTTATTTGCTTGATTACATCTAACTTATAAACTGACTACGAAAAACTATTGTCAGTGAATCACTTGACCTGGAATTCTCTCCCAATAGCCTCCTTAAACACTTGGTAATGGAGTAGAGAGACAGAATAGAACTCTGAAGCAGAGCCACATGAGATGGCGATCAGACAAGTCTCTCGCACGATTAATGACAGTTCTCCACAAAGAATTTTTGCCTGCAGCTTGGTTACGGTAAAGTTTTTGTAATTTTTTCTCATGTATAAAGAAGTTAAAGTTTTTGATAGTTTTGAAGCTTAAATATTATAGGACTACTTACTGAAACAGTATAAATTACTGTACTTTGAAAATGAGAAACTGCAACTACAAAGGCAGAATGTTGAGCATATAGTAATTTAGCTACCAACTTACTACAACGCTGTGTAAAAGACGAAACCCACTTCATTCGTCGGTCATTAGCCCAATTTGTTGTTGGCGTCATTTCCAGCATCAACTAAAAGTACTTGCGCAAATGAATTTACAAACATTTAAGGCTATATCATTTCCCTGGAAAGCGTTATATGAAGTACCTATATACTGTAGTATGGCGAAAAAAACTTGTTTTTTTCTATGTTGGGTCCCTAAATATCTACTATTGGCAACAAACATTGTTCTTGAAAGCAATCGCTTTTTAAAACAAAAAGTAATTTTGTCAATTTCTAAAACTTCGATCTTAGGCAATGAAAACGCCACGATACTTTACTTGCCCACCATGCAACCTAAATTTTGCCCTTTTTTTTTTTGGTTAAGGTATCAAGCAAGAAAACACCAAAGCATCAGACTCGTACAAAAAATATAATGACATTATTCCGGCTTTTCTTCGCAATCGGCCCAAAGATTGCGTCAAAAGCTGTCTTGTGCGCATAGCAAACGCAGCCGATATTAAAGAAAATATTTCACGTGATGGAAACAAGTTCACAGTTGAAAGTGTGTCTGTGCCCGCCATAAATTATCGAGTTACGCTTTGCAACGAAGAAAACTTTCCTTCATGCTCTTGCGCTGATTTCGAACACAATTTCCTGCCGTGCAAACGCATGTTAGCAATCATTAATGCATTTTCCGACATTTCTTGGGATAGTTTGCCAGCCTGGTACCGCAATTCTTATCACAGGAATGTAGATGAATGCGTTCATTTACGAAGAAAGAAAAAACGACCGCTCTTGAAAAGCAACAATCAAAGTCAAACGTAGCGACAACTGAAATTTCGGATGCAATGTCTGCAACTCTTAACAAGCAATGCAATCATAATATTGAAGAAGTTGGTAGCACCCATAAAAAGAAAGTTGTCATAGACAAAATCACTTCTGCAATGAGCCCAATCAGAAACGTAATCTTCGACGTAAAGTCGTTATCTATTCTGCAGGAAGCGGAAGGAAAACTTCAAGACATTCAGCATGCTTGGACCGAATCATGTATGCACGATGGTGGCTAGCGTGTGGTGGCTGAAAAACGTTCAAAAGTAGAAAGCAAGTCCTTGAAACGCAAAAGAAATTTTTGCGTTTCTTCTCACGATGAATTGCCTCGCAAATACCCAAAGAAAAACCCCTATGCCTTCCGTGTCGGTTCGGTCGCCAATTCTTTGAAGCCACTTCGTGCTGTCGCCACGTTATATCCTGTAATCGATGGCACATGCGGCGTTCACGCAAATAATTCTTCTGAAAGTGAGCTTAGTCCTGAGGAATCTAAGTCATTGGACATTTCCTCACTCACCACAATTACTCCAAGAATCGGTTCAATTAATAAGGGAAATCTTCGAAACCATCTGTTAAAAAATGGCCCTTACTCCCTCTCGATGCTGCATATTAAGTCTATCGAAACTGTTATAAGTAGAAATGAGCTTGCTGTCATGAAATCTCATGACCAGCAGTTTACCCCAAATTGGCTATATGACGTGGTTGTGGTTATCGACAGTTTTCTATATCGACTTTGCCTGCAAAAATCGGAGTGTCTGTTCGTGGATACTGCCACGACTCAGCTTTTACAAAGACAAGAATCGATAAACAGACTTTGGATCAATAAAACGGAAAACACCACATTCGTATTTATTCCATGGAATCCATCTGGGATGCACTGGATTCTTCTGGCTGTTCATGTAGTCAGTCGCAAGTTATTATACTTGGATCCAATAGAGCAACCATGTATTGCCACAAGTGTTACGGTAGCGATGGCTAAACGTATGGTCGATTTTTTGATGAAAATCAAATTTCAGTTTGTAACAACAAGTGTGGAAGCTCCGGCAAGAACTTTCCAAAAGGACCTGAACAGCTGTGGTGTTTACGTATGTATGTATGCAGCAAGTCTGGCCAATGATAAAGATTTATGCCAACTGCGAGGAACTTCAGGGTCTTATCGCAAAGAAGTGTATGACAAAGTTGCTGGAAATTGTCTGGTAAAGAATTCCTTAAATAAAAACAAATGCCGTTTATGTCTTGACTCACGTTCGCTCGAAGATTGGGTCACGTGTACACGCTGTGAGCAGTGGTACCACTGTGCTTGCATACGAACGACCAAGGAGGAAGCAGAAAAGGACGATATTTTAGTGCGTCCATGAAAGAAGTTGTTCTTGAAAAACTTTTGTTTGCAAGAATTGCTGTTACTTTTCATATATTCATTTGAAGTCCACTTTTACTGATAAATTAAGCATTATGAGCAGATGGATTTTGGTGCATAAAAGTACGCTTTACATTACTGGATGTTGCAAACTTGCCACCATGCCTACTCTTGTATTCTTTGACTCCTCTTCTACTGCATGCATACCGTAACGTTAATCGTTCAGTTGTTCTTCTACTACTACATCTCAGATATAATCTGACGAGATAAGCAACGGGAACCTTGCCAGTGAAAGACAAAGTCCCTACTGCACAGTCCACACGAAAGTAAAAAAGTCTGTCGTTGCACTTACCTGCGATAGCTCTATCACTGCATGCAAGTCTTATCACCGGCTTTTCTTGATTAAAATTCCATACCGGCTTTACTTTAAGCAGTGCAAAAACCCTTTCTTGCTGTAAAAGCAACGTGTTTTCTTACTTTTTCAGATGCAACTTTCTGAAACAAAATCATGCTTTTACAAACGCAATATCGAAACTCTTGTTTGCACAACCTCTTTAGTAATGGATATACAGCAGGTTATATGACTACTGGTGAAGGTCCTGCCTAAAAAAACCTAACGATCTCATGTTGCAACCTCAGCGGTGAGATTGGAATGCAACAACCAGTACGTCACTAAATGCCGTGACGGATTGCCAAGGTACAAAGCACAACTTGTATTTTCCAAATTTTTACCTTTTCTAAAACAATTAAGTGCTTTAAAAACTGATTCAAACTGTTTCTTAAACAGTTCTAAAACAATGTTGATGAATGTATGTCATCCGATACGGGTAGCTTTCCTTTACTGCCCACAACGAGGAAATCCGCAACCAATACAAAATAAAAAAAATTGTGAACTTTTGTGCAGGATTTTTGCCGCGAATATCTCCTCAGTACCACAAGAGCTATATTTTTTAGATATGCTGCCAATAATAATAAGTTAGATTAATTATTATGGTTTATTTTTGAATGATTTGCTGCTTGATTCAAACAGCTCAGATGGCTGAGTGGTAAAAGCGTCCGCCTCTGGAGCAGTAAACTCGGGTTTGAATAAGAGTCGGGTCACACCAATACCTTTAAAATTGGTATTTACAGCTTCCCTACTTGACGTTCTGCATTAAAAGGACAGAATCGACAACAAGCCGGCAAGTTTACATGTTGTGCCGTTGGGAAGGGTACCGGTAGATCTACTTAGCGGAATTCTCCCATCTTGGTGTGGTAGACAGGTGGCCAGCTACTTCTAAGCAAGCTCGTGATAGCGCTTTCTCTTGATAGGAGGATTAATGCTCAACTAATACAATACAAATTCGTAAAGTGTTTCATTTTTCACAGCTACCTGCAGAAAAGAATCCAGGATTTTTTTGGGGAGTGGACCCGACTAATAACAATCAAAAACTGCGTAGCTCTCAGGTTTGCCTCAAAAACGTCCAGTTGGTGGTAAATTTTTATTAGGCTATTGTCACCACCCTACGCTGTTGACCCAGACACACTAATGTGTCATCATTTATGAACGCATACATCATTTTACTCGTTGAAAATTAGAAAGCGACGAGATACAGTGCGTATATAATATTGATAGGCCTACCGACTACGGTTACTACCGGTAAGTTAGTAAGGAGTCTGCACATAAGACACCGGTAAAGTCGAAATCCAAGTTCATTAAGTTTTCAATCAAGTTTTGATCACAAAAGCGATGTTTTCGCCGCAGCGTGCAACTGTTCATCGTAGGCTATTATAACAACAGAGCGCTCAACGGGACGATTTTTTTTAATCAACATAACGTAAATTGTCTGTACAGTATATCACTTGCCTGCAACGTAGCAAAAAAACTTCGGCGTTCGGCGATGTTTATAAAATTGAGAAGTATACGAATTTGTAAAGACACGCCCTTCCCCCCTACTTCCCCCACCAACATAAACACACAAAGCCTGCTCGAAGTGAAGAACGATTAAAACACCTGAGGCGCAAAAAGTTTCAAGCTTTTATTTAGTTAATGATAACTTGTAATTTAAATTTCAGAGGGGAGCCGTGGCTCCTTTGCCCCCCTTGACCAGTGATGTAAAAAGTAGTCCAGAAATTTAGTTAAGTAAAAGTATTGTTACTAATGGCGTAAGCTACTTCAAGCAGAATAGAAAGTAGGGGATGTAAAAAGTAACCAAGTAAAAGTACCAGCAATTTAAAGCTACTTAAGTGAAAAGTAGCGTTTGCAAAACCAAAGCCATAAAGCTCAGCTTTGGCAAAAAATAATTTTTCAAACTTGACATATATTTTGCCGATGCTTAAGCATATTTAGGATAATTAGCACATTTATTTGACGAAAATAAAAAAGTGAAGTGTGTCGTCGTCGTCGTCGTCGTTTGGCGGGGCATCTCTTCCAAGACAGATGGGAGGACCAAGGCCGAGGGTTTATCCTTTTACCACCCTGGCCACCAAACTGCTTGGGTCAGATGCTGACTGTAAGGGACTTCAGCCAGCATCTTGTTTCGTCATCCAAAACCATTAGACCAAACATACCTCGGGGTGCTCGATGTATGGGACACTGTGAGATGATGTGATCTGCGGTTTGTTCACTGGCACCACACTCACAATTCGCTAGAGGAGCGAGACCCCATTTGTACATGGACGAACAGAAACGTCCAACACCAGAACGCAGACGGTTGAGCTTGACCCAGGCTGCCCTGGGCAGACCCATACCCAAGGGTCTGGAGCTAGCCTTGGGAATGAAAGCGTGGAGTGACAATGCGTTGGCAGAGTACTCCATTTCCCATTTCGTGTTCGTCCACTCGGCTGCACGGACATCCATCTCAGAAAGACTGTCTAGTAATTTCCGAGCAGCAGGTACAAATGAGCGTCTAGATTTCAATCTCTCCCTACATACGTCCTGTGACTCATGAAACTGGCCATGTAAAATGTGGTCAGGGTCCAGGGAGCTGCGGTTGGCTAGGGAGAGTGTCGCTCCTTGGCGGCGAAGCTCAGCTGGCTGGATGCCTGAAAGAACCGGAAGGTAGACCGATGGAGTGGGACGCAGGCACCCAGTGACAATGCGCAAGGCGTCATTTATTACACTGTCGATAAGCCGTATGTGCACGCTGCGGCACCAGACTGGTGCGCAGTACTCGGCAGTCGAGTAGACCAGAGACAGGGCAGCTGTGCGTAATGTCTTAGCGCTAGCACCCCAACCTGTTCCGGCAAGTCGCCTCAACAGTGAGACGCGAGCACTTAACTTCTTGCGCAATGCTTCCAGGTGAGGACGATATGTGAGCGATCTGTCCAGTTTGACCCCAAGATAAGTGGGAACTGGACAGAAAGGTAAGGTCTTACCGATGTTACAGACCTTAAGCTCACGCTTAGCCTCTCGATTGTGGAGGTGAAAGGCCGCCGTCGCCGTTTTAGTGTGGCTAAGCTTCAATCGCCAGGTCTGGAGATATTCCGAGAGTGTAGTCATGTCCTGGCTTAGAGACCTTTCCAACTCCTTCCATTCTCCAGATGTATGAAGTATCGCCAGGTCATCGGCATAGGCGAACTTCTTGGAGGTTATGGAGGGGATATCATATGTATAGATGTTGAAAAGGAGGGGGGCCAGGACCGATCCCTGGGGGACGCCATTTCTCAGGCGTCGTAACCTGCTAGGCTTGCTGTCGCCAGTTGTAAGGGTGAAGCTTCTGTTACGGATCAGCTCCATAATCATACGAACCATGTGCTTGTCCGGCAGAAGCCGCAACAGCTTGCAGGTGAGGCCACGGTGCCAGACAGTGTCATAGGCAGCTGTCAGGTCGATAAAGACGGCACCGGCCTTCTTTTTCGCTTCGAATGCATTCTCAATGCTTTGCGTGAGCAAAGTGACTTGATCCACGGTGGATCTTCCGCGTCGAAAACCCGCCTGTTCCCGTGGGAGCAGAGGGTCAATAAGAGGTTCGACGCGGGCGTAGATAAGTCGCTCGAGAATCTTGTAGGGAACACAGAGCAAGGAGATCGGACGATAGCTCTTTGGGTCCTCTACAGGTTTCGAAGGCTTTGGGATCGCTACTACTAGCGCTCTTCTCCAGATCTTAGGAATTTTGAGGTGGTGCAGGCAGGAAGATAGGAAGCCACGTAGCCAAGATTTTAAGCTGGCTCCAGCATGGATTATCAGCTCCGGACAAATGGAATCGGGTCCAGGAGCTTTGCCTGGTTTTAAATGTTGGAGGGCAGCAGCGAACTCCCGATGGGAAAAACTCCCGGAGACATTCGCAGGATGTAATGGATCAGCCCTCCAAAGGTCAGACACTTCCTGTAAAACGAGCCGAGATGAGCGTCGATTCACACCTTCGTATTTCCCGTTTTTAACCAGCTGAGAAGCAATAGCATCAGCTGAAACGGGACATTGACGAGGGGGTTGTCGTGACCTACCAGTCGAGTTGTTTATAGTATTCCATGCCAGCCGGCTGGAGTGCGAAAAGTCAATGTTGCGGACCGTCTCTGACCAGCGATTTCTCCGCTTCCCGTCGAGCCTTGTGAGTAGGGCTGTGGCAGCCCTATCCGAATCAGGGCCCCTAGGTGACTGCAGGAAATGCTGATAGAGGTCTTCACACTCCGCATCCCAGCAAGGTATGTGGTTTGATCGTCGACCACGAGGGATGCATTTCTTCGCCGCAGTGCTTATTACCTTGCAAAAGCACTGGTAAACCTGATCGATGTTTTGAGATTCAGGTGGCGGTATACTCTTGGCCAGTTTGTTGGTTAGGTTAGAATAGTGGTCCCAGTTGGCCTTGCGGAAGTTCCATCGCTTTACTGGCTTGCTCAGTTTTGGATGAGCAAGTTTGGGTGGACTTATAAGCGAGGGTCGGTGTTGTGACCTTGGGAACTTTCCTAAGATACGTCTGTCAGGTAAGCGACTGTCCAAATCGACACTGGCAAATGCAAGATCTGGGTTGGTGTCTGTTTTCCAGCGGCCAGAATGGAAACTGGCGGCCTCCTTGGGGCTATATAGCAGGGTGAAGTTGTTGGCACTGGCCCAGCCAGCCAGGCATTCACCATCTGGATTGTTATTATTATAGCCCCAGTCAACATGGTGGCAGTTGAAGTCGCCAGCATAGAGGCAGGGATGGGGGAATGTTGGAAGATCAGATGCTTGCATCCGTGTTGGAGGGGGTTTGTAGACGTTGACTATTTTATAGTTATCAACATCCACGCACACCCACTCGATCTCCGATGTTGGTGGGGACTGGTCGATTAGGATCCACTTCAGACGCTCATGGACAAACGTAGCAAGACCATGCTTCCTGCTCAAGGAAAACCCAGCTAGATGGTAGCTCGGAAGATCTAACCTTTCTACCGAGGTGCAATGGGTTTCCTGTAAGAGGATGACGAGTGCCTCACACTGTAACGCAAGATGATGCAACACGCTCATCTTGCTAGCAGTGAGGCCTTCGAAGTGTGTCATAATCTGCAACATGAAACATCACTGTCCACGCCAAATACAAACAACAAAAGACCACTTAATATCACGAAATTGTAAAACTTAAAAAATAAAACAATATCTAATACTAATGTTGCCAATTTTATTATCAAGCATGATTATTTTATTATTTATCATTTGCGTGATACATTGCTTAATATTACCTCAAATCAAATCTTCATTATACTCGTCGTATTACGCCGAAGCGTGTAACGATTTGCGGGGCCCATCTCCGCGGCTTAGCGCCTGGGCAACACAGCTCCGAAGAAACGTCGCAACGGTGGCGAGTCGTTAGCGACGCTGTGTCGATTTGACCGGCCCGGGAATCGAACCCCAGACCTCCCGCACCGATAGCGTGCGCTTAGCAACTGAGCTAACGGCCGGTCTTAATATTACCTACTTATCATTTTTAAAGCCACTTAAGTAGCGTTACTTTCTGATTGAACTACGTAAGTAGAAGTAGTCGAAATTTAAATCACTTAAGTAAGTACTAGTTACAAAGCAATAATACTTAAGTAGTGTACTTAGGTGAAATAAAACTGCCGGACTTAGTTACTCTACACCACTGCCCTTGACCACACCTATTTGAACCTATTTAAATTTAAACCTTGCAATCCTGGCTGCATTAAAAACGACGCTGCGAACCATTCGGCCAGGCACGCCGTATGTAACTTTGACGCGTTAACCTGCCAACAAGAAGCCCAGAATTGAGCCATTGTTAGACAAACATGGTGCCGATAGGCCGACTTCAAACTCAAAATCTGTGGAACCTTGCAATGAACAGCTGATTATACGAACAGACCAGTGCTATTTGTGCACCGCCCTGGACTCTGTTTTTTATGGAAGGTCCAATCGAGAAAGTATCACATCCGAATACATTTGATGAATTCATTACGGTATCTTGCTCCGCTCTGCCGACGTCTTGTGTTAGTTTCAAGTCAAGTTTATTTTTCCAAACGCTTTATAAGACATGCGCTTGAAGAAACAGCGAAAGACCATTCGGTCATCTTTGAGTCGGCTATACCCTAGTAACCTTCGTAATACCCTAGTAACCTTTGAGTCGGCTGTACCCTAGTTAGCCTACTAACGTTCGCATTTTTTGTCTGTAAACAGTGTACTCTTTAACTGTTTAATTTATTAATGCTTTATGGTAGGCCTTGAAGACTTACTAAACAGCTGTATGCAGTGGAACAGCTGTGGTGTTTACGTATCTGAGTCTACCTGATGAGCGGTCAAACCGCGAAACTAGTCGTAGAAGTGGTTTTTACAGCGTTTATTTAGTAGCCCAAGTCTTCAAGGCCTACTATAATCTCATAATTATATTTCATATAGTCTCACATCGGCTTCACTTATTTTAATGTTTAATTTATGTAGCCGTGAGCCTGCAAGGCTGAGCCTGCAAGCCGTGAGCCTGCAAGCCGTGAGCCTGCAAGGCAAGGATGTAGCCGTGAGCCTGTGATTTTTTAATCATTGCGATTCTGCCTAAACCTGTTTTTTTTAAAGCCTATTCGTATTTCAACTAGGCTAACTCTTACATTTTCACTAGTTCTGTAGCCTAAGAGGAGCTGAATATGCATTTTCGGCAATTGTGGCTGTTCCATTTTACTCGATTTCACTCCCTAACCTTGTGCCTGTAAAATTTGATTGTTTTACCACTGTGAAGCAATAAGAAAGCCTGTCAGCCAATCAGCGCATTCTGGAAACAGTTTTTTGAGTTGCAGTTTAGACTCTTCCATGATTGCTATTCACACTCAGTGTTGCCAGACTTTTTGGTGGTTTACAGCCCAAATCCACTGAAAAGTAGCAAATCGCCATGAAAAATAGCCCAAATAACTTTTTAACAAAACAATTAAGCACGCGTGCTCCACTTACACATATATCTGAAACAAAAAGGAGTGTTAATTGCATCATCTCTATCTCATGGGCTGTCTGATTTAACAGCAAGAAAGAGAAGAGATTTAGAATCACTGCAAACAGCGGCGCAATCAGGATTTTCATAAGTAAGGGGGGCTAATATATTTTTGTGATTACGATTAGTTCATTGTAGCTCGTAATTTTCTAGTATTATGTTTGACTGGCTCGCGAGATGATGTAGGCCTTGTCTATTTCAACAACAAGGAAAAGCTACGGCTAGTTTTTTTGCTCATCTCAATATCTGTGGACAGAAAAAAGCTGAGCGCTATGTCCGAAACTAGTTCAACTAAACAAGCGAAATTTTTGTTGAAACTGAAAAGATGGTTTATAAACTATCCCTAAGCGGCTTATGAATAGTCAGCCTATCCATTTCTACGAAGAAAAAATTACACAAATAACTTGAAAAAATTTATGCGACCAGAGTTCTCTTTATCAGAGTTGTCCGACTCTTTCTCATTTTTGTTTGTTATAATGGTCCAGCTTCAATACTAATAGATTAATTATCTCAAAGAGACGTTACAGTGCATGAATTACAGTAGCAGCAGCAGCGGAAGAATGCAGCAATGCAGTCTTGTAGCTAATTTTTTTCATTTGGTTCGAAATCATGATACAAAATGCATGAATTTGTTTTTAAAAACTTAGTGCCAATCTACTACCAACACTCTGCTACGACGCTAAAGAAAAGATAGGGGAAGGTGGGTTATTTCGGACAAAATTTACTTTTGTGACTCTAGAGCAACATTAAAAACGTGGAATTACGAACTCTTCCTACAAAATTGTAGATAGCCCTTTGACTTCGATATGAAATTGTTTGTGAGAGAAATAACCTCAAGCATTAGGCCATTACTTACAAAAATGCACGTTGGTCAAGTATGTCCGAACTTGCCCCAATAGTGGGGTAGGTCCGGACAAACAGTGGGGTAGTCACCGGACATCAAAAAGAAGGCAAATTTATTGCGATGAAAAAGCACTCTGCAACAATTTCCGCTGATAGAAAAAACAGCTCGTTTCAGTTAAATTCACATACACAGTTTCAAAAGTTTACAACAAAAAATTCAAACGAAATTAATAATAATAATAACATGTTTTTTGTATACCGATTAAAGTTGTAAACACAATCTTTCTAACCGGTGTTAAAAATTTGCATCACAGTGTAAAATACAGTAAATCAAACAACATAATTTTCTAACAAAAAGTTTTCATACTCTCGAAAAAAATGAGTCTTTAAAGCAGTCTTAAATGTAGTTATTGCATCAATACTTTTAATATCATTCGGCAGTTCATTCCACAAAATTGGTGCATAATTATAAAAACATCTTGAAAAAAATTTTGAGCTGCTAATGGTCGTTTCAAGTAGATATGATTTAATACTGGATCTTAAACTTTCAAGCGAGGCATAAGGATGCGATAAATCAGCAAGACACACAGGCCGAATAAAAGAAGAGGCTATGCATGATCCCAATAATTTGGTAAAATTGAACGTTCTGTAGTTCAAAATTCAAGTTAAAAAACGTAAAAATGGTCGTCGAGAAGACCCACTAATTTGTGGCAGTGGCAATTTGAAAGCAACATCTTCTTGTGCTAAAATTATCGTCATATTTGATTGAAATTCATTTTCAAATTTGAAAACAATATGTTCACATGCTATTTCGAATGGTTTGTTATGTACGTCCGAATTAACCCCACGCTCAGCCCAACTAGCAAATGGCAAACTCATCCTGCACAACTTAAGTTTTTTTAAATTCATCTTGTCTGCGTGTTTTTTATATGTGCCAGACTTACGGAAGCCCTTAAGTGCAAAACACAAAAATAAGTTAAAACCCGATGGACAAATCTTTTTCCCGATCGACAAATCTTTTTCGCAGTCGACAAATATTTTTCGCGACGCACAAATCTTTTTCACGATCGACAAAACTTGTTTGCAGTCGACAAATCTTTTTCGCAATCGTATGGGGCGCCGTGTGTAAAGCTACGCAATACAAAATTTTGCATCATTTTTTTGGTTAATTTTGGTTAAATTACAGGCAATATCATATATTGTTGCAATTTATCTATATTGCTGCAATTTGTGTAAGTTGTTGCAATTTATCTATATTGCAAAAAAACACTTAAATCGCCTTTTAATTGCCATGGTGATATGCTAACCAAAACAGTCAGTGTTGCCCTTTCCCTTTTTCCATGAACTCATGTAGTGTACTGGCCTGAGGCGCTGTTGTACTGACTGTGCAGTGTGCGCTTATTAGTTTGGCTGAAACATTTAAGCTACTGGTTAAATGAATCATTTAAGCTACTACTGTTAAGCTACTGGTACCGGTATCCTTTGGAATACCAGCAGCTAGACTAGACTAGACTACCGGTATAGGGGTAACAACTAGTATCAGCTCCTAGGTCCAGTTGGGTTAGGTCAGGATTAGGTTCAGTTAGGGTTAAATTTAGTTAGGGTTCGTTCAGTTACAAAATATCGGTATCGGTAGACTAGTTTGACATTTTAAATTTTACAGTTTACCGTATGTAACTGGCTACTGGTGTATCGGTGTGCTGATCTGCTGATGTCAGGATGTAGCCTACCTGCTTTCTGTGGACAGATCACAGAAGTTACTGTAATCTGACATGTTTCAGCCATAGGCCTACAGCATAAGCGCACACTGCACAGTCAGTACAACAGCGCCTCAGGCCAGTACACTACATGAGTTCATGGAAAAAGGGAAAGGGCAACACTGACTGTTTTAGTTAGCATATCACCATGGCAATTAAAAGGCGATTTAAGGTTTTTTTTGCAATATAGATAAATTGCAACAATTTACACAAATTGCAGCAATATACATAAATTGCAACAATTTAACACATATTGCAGCAATATAGATAAATTGCAACAATATATGATATCGCATGTATTTAACCAAAAAAATGATGCAAAATTTTATATTGCGTAGCTTTACACACGGCGCCCCATACAATCGACAAATCTTTTTCGCGGTGCACAAATCTTTTTTGCGATCGACAAAACTTTAAACCGATCGACAAATCTTTTTCGCAATGCACAAAACTTTTTCGCAATCGACAAAACTTTAAACCGATCGACAAATCTTTTTCGCAATGCACAAAACTTTTTCGCAATCGACAAAACTTTAAACCGATCGACAAATCTTTTTCGCAATGCACAAACCTTTTTCGCAATCGACAAAACTTTAAACCGATCGACAAATCTTTTTCACGATGCACAAACCTTTTTCGCAATCGACAAAACTTTTTCGCGATGCACAAATCTTTTTCGCAATGCACAAATCTTTTTCGCGATGCACAAATCTTTTTCGCAATCGACAAATCTTTTTCACGATGCACAAATCTTTTTCGCCATGCACAAATCTTTTTCGCAATCGACAAAACTTTTTCGCAATCGACAAATCTTTTTCGCGATGCACAAACCTTTTTCGCAATCGACAAAAATTTAAACCGATCGACAAATCTTTTTCGCGATCGACAAATCTTTTTCGTGATGCACAAATTTTTTTCGCGATGCACAATCTTTTTCGCGATCGACAAATCTTTTTCGCGATACCACTTTACTTTATATATAGTTGTTGTTGGTTTCTAGGTTACGCTATCGTATGGGGCGCCGTTTGGAAAAAAACTATTCGTTTTGTGAACCATGTTTTTTGAGCTTATTTAAACCATAGTTTGTCCGATATGTGTATTGGAAATATCCTACTTATATATCGGACAAAATGTACTCTAAGTCGGACCAAAATACACGCGCAAAATAAGTCGGACAAAATCGTTTTTTTCCAAACGGCGCGTCACACGCCTTTTGGAAAAAAACGATTTTGTGACCCCTGTTTTCGAGCTTATTTGGACTGTAATTAGTCCGATATATACATCGGAAATATCCGACTTAAATATCGGACAAATTGTGCTCTAAGTCGGACCAAAAAACACACGCAAAACAAGTCGGATATTTCCGACTTATATATCGGACAAATTCGCCGTTTGGAAAAAAACTACACGTTTTGTGAACCATGTTTTTTGAGCTTGTTTAGACTCAAAAAGCATGGTTCACAAAACGTATAGTTTTTTTGTTTTTTGAGGTTGTTTTTTTTTTTTTTGGATGGTATGGCATGGCATTTAAAGCATGGTTCACAAAACCATGTTTTTTGAGCTTGTTTAGACTCAAAAAGCATGGTTCACAAAACGTATAGTTTTTTCCAAATGGCGCCCCATACATATCGGACAAATTATGGTTTAAATAAGCTCAAAAAACATGGTTCACAAAACGTGTAGTTTTTTTCCAAACGGCGAATTTGTCCTATATATAAGTCGGAAATATCCGACTTGTTTTGCATGTGTTTTTTGGTCCGACTTAGAGCACAATTTGTCCGATATTTAAGTCGGATATTTCCGATGTATATATCGGACTAATTATAGTCCAAATAAGCTCGAAAAACAGGGGTCACAAAATCGTTTTTTTCCAAAAGGCGTGTGACGCGCCGTTTGGAAAAAAACGATTTTGTCCGACTTATTTTGCGCGTATATTTTGGTCCGACTTAGAGTACATTTTGTCCGATATATAAGTAGGATATTTCCAATATACATATCGGACAAACTATGGTTTAAATAAGCTCAAAAAACATGGTTCACAAAACGAATAGTTTTTTTCCAAACGGCGCCCCATACTATCGTTGCAAAGGAACACACCTCTGGAATTATGTATCCCAGTTGCCGAGTTTGCATAGCGTGATAATTCTCCGTCACGATATCGTTTCTAAGGAACATACCTCTGCGATTAAAAAAGTCTGCGACTGCAGTTATCAACCTCATAGTAAGATGTGTGAGAGACGAAAGGTTCAATGATCTGAGGTTAGGTGAAGATCACGCCACGATTCAAGATTGTGTGATGTCACAATTATGATAATTTCCCCTTGATTTTTGTATAGGAAATAGCCAGTATAGTTAATCAGAGCTTTCTATAACTTTTAACGACCAAGACCCACAAACTATACCAACTTTCTACAACTTTTCACGACCCACCAAGATTCCTTTTGCAACCCACCGGTGGGTCGCGACCCATAGTTTGGGAAGCGCTGACCTAAAGCAATATCGTAATGTCAAAATTTGATAATGAAAAGGATGGCCGATTTGCTAGTTCTTTTGAATCGTGCGATTCCATCGAGCTAGCAATCAGGGTTGCCAGATGATCAACAAGAAAAGAGTCCAAATTTAACCTCAAAATAGTTCAAATTGGGTCCAAATTTTCAAACAAGAAAAAAGTCCAATTGATTACAAAAAAGTCCAATTTACCGCCCAAAATCAGGTGATGAGCAAAAAAAAAAGTTCACCACGTCCGCAGGTGTCCAATTTTCACTGTAATTTGTTGTTTGTCAATGTGCAATACGTTAATTCACTTTTTTCAACAAACTTTTAAAAAGTCCAAACTTTGAATCAAATGAGTGCAAAGGTCCAAATAATTTTTTTTGGTCCAAACAAGTTAAAAAAAAGTCCAAATTTCTCGAATTTGGACCTAAAATAGTCCAATCTGGCAACCATGCTAGCAATGATAAAGCAAACTGAATGCGTTTGAAGTAAAAACGTGCTTACTTGCGATAAAAGTGATGAAAGATGAAATTTTTGATTGACCATTGATTTCCCAACAGTGCTGTTATTTTCAATCTGCATAGAACAATAGCCAAACCATGGTTAAATGAAGTTTTCTATGCTGATTCAGTTGACCTCAAGCACATCATAACTCGCTTAACAAGCATCATGCGAATTAGTTTACAGCAAGCAATATTGCAACAAAGAATTGTATTTGCAGAGCTAAAATACTTGTATATCGCTTGTTTTTATGGCTTGCCGTAGCAAAAATATGTGACCAAATCAAACAAACAAGAAGCACAAGTTTTTTGCTTGTTTCACTTGCATACCACATGGCTAGTAATATAGTTGTTATACTAATTATTTAAACACATATTCATGTCGTTACTGCAACAAAGCGACTAAATAAGTGGCATAGTGCGACTTCTAGACAGGTCTCGATCACACTAGCAAATTTGAGCGAAAATCAATGGTCTGACTACTAGTGCGAACTCACTAGTGAGATCTCTGCATACAAACTCGTGCTACAAGTCCGACTATATAGTCTGACTATCAAAGTTCGTTCTCCTAGTGAGAACTGTGCATACGGGCCCTGGATTATTTACGATGATTGCTTTAGAGTCATCCTCTTTTCGAAGGTACAGTAATCTCCCGCTTAAGTACGCAACTTGATCTAGAGGTGGCTTTGCGTACTTATGCGGGAGGTGCGTACTTAACAGTTTTGTGTCGCAGTATGCAGTGATGCGTGTAAACATTACAGTATACAGCATAGGCGCGGGAAGTGGGGTGCCAGGGGGGGCTCAAGCCCCCCCTGAACTTTTTTTAGCCCCCCCTGAACCATTTGAGCCCCCCCTGACAATTAAAAAAATTATGCACTGAGTGCGACGTGATTAATGCTCGCAACGTACATACGTAATGAAGCAAATATTTTTTAAAGTGCTTTTAACCAACGAAGAATCACTATTCTTTTAAAAATCAGTCAGTTATTATTCACTTGGTCAACGTAAAATTTGGTAAAATTTTCAATGCTTGAAGTTCATTTTTAACCGTGTTTTATATCAGCGTTTGCAAACCTTTACAGCAGTCATGGACGATGGCCCAGTAAAAGTATAATGGCTGTCAATTCTTGTAGCTGCCAAACACTTTACGCCAAACTACTCTGAATGCTCGAATGAAAGTCGCTACTGATCATGGGAATTACGTAAATCGTAAACGAAAATGCGGTGAAGTGCAAAAAAACGGTCCTCAATCCTTCAAATGTTCCGAATTCCACCAAAATTTTTGTGAAAAGCTAAAAAAAAGGTCTTCACGGCCCGGACGCGTTACATGAACTGGAAATGTTGGTGGCCAACCTGATTTGTGTACATGCCAAATTGACCCGCGATCGACAGCCAAGCATCCAAAGATCGACCGGTACATCGCGATCGACTGGTTGGGCACCCCTAATTAAGCTTATATGAGCTGGTGCAAGTTCTCTTCTGGTTGAGTTTTTTAATGGTTTTGAATTTTTTCTACCAACCCAATGAAGCGGCTAAATCACTACTAAACTGGCACCGATGATCAGTAGGCTACTCGATTTGAGGGGGATGCCATCCCCCCTGAAAACAACACCATCCCCCCCATAAAACATTTTAGCGTAAACCATTCCCTTACAACTATAATGACCATCTCTTTTTAGGTCTGCATGAAAAGTTGTAGCCTACCACCCCCCATAAGTGTTTTCACAACTCGAGCACTGCCGATGATTGTTACTAAAATTGAGCTAGTACGCCTACCTAAATACCTATATCTACACATCTCATTATGTTAAAAAATGGTTCAGTGCTTTATTTTGATTGTGTGTTTTTTGTTATTTTTAAACCTCAATGGGGCATTGTTTGTTGCATGTAACTCTGATCAGCAAAGCAAAAGTTAGATCGGGCAAATTTTGTTTGCCTACTTTTTGGTTTTGTGATTGAGGAATTTGCATTTTACAAATACATGAGTAGTAATTCGAGCATGGTTAGAAAAGCCTAATGGTAGTAAGCAATCTTGTTTTCCATGATAAAAGATTATCCTGAAAAAATTCCGGTCACTTGAGCGGCATGCAATTGATGTCTATCAAAATAGGTCTGCTGAGTGTCCTGCTCTTAAAAACGTGCGTTCGAAAAAAGGGGGGTCTGGGGGGCTTCGCCCCCCAGACGTTGACACGATCTTACTATTTTGAGCCCCCCCTGTCTAAAAAACGTTCCCGCGCCACTGGTATACAGTACAGCACAAACTCATTACGTCAAAAACTTCTTTGTTCTCTCGATCATTGTTTTGTTAGTCTTTTCAAACAGTTTCAGTTTATAATAAATAACCTGCTTTCTAGTCTGAGATCTTTTTGTTTTGCTTGTAGCCTACTGCATAGTATACGATTACGTACACTACAATTTTGTTGTTCCCATCATGTCAAGTAAAGGTAAACGTTTAAGCGAATCTGAGAGGTTGGAGGTTATTGCTAAGTTAAGTGTGCCATCTGCTCCAAGTAAAAGAAGTCTTGCAAGAGAATATGGCGTAAGTGAAGGTGCCATCCGTAAGATAATGAAAAACAAAGAAGGTATTCAAAAGCGTTCGTCTTTAATGTCTGAGGAAGGAAAGAGAAATACTTTACGAGCGTCTATTGGTCGATTTTCTGAGTTAGAAGATGTTCTATATGTTTGGATAGATAGCATGCGACGTGCAAAGCTTCCCGTCCCTCCCTCATTGGTCATTGTAAAAGCAAAGCGAATTGCTCAACAATTATCGATACCAGAAGGCGACTTTAAAGCCTCATGGCAGTGGCTTAGCCGATTTAGAAAACGTCGAGGATTGCAACAAATTCTTCTTCATGGTGAAGGGGCAGAAGTAGACAAAGAAGATCCAAAGCTTCTGGCCGCATTGGACGATTTGTATGCTACAATTTCAAGGTATGATCCTGAAAATGTGTACAATATGGACGAAACAGGGTTGTTCTTTCGACTTCTACCACGGTATACTCTGCTTATGCCATTCGAAGACCTCAGTACAACTAGAGGAAAGAAGAAAGCTAAAGAGCGCGTGTCTCTAGTGGTTTGTGCTAACGCCACAGGAACGCACAAAGTTCCTTGCACAATGATTGGGAAACCGAAATCTCCAGCCTGCAGCAAAAAGCGACAATGGCCAATCAAATATTTTAGTCAGGGTAAAGCATGGATGGATGATGACACATGCTGGAAATGGTTCAATGAAGTTTTTTATCCTGAGGTAAAAAAGAGAACAGGACGCCCTGTTCTCTTGCTAATGGACAATGCTCCAGGTCATTTTGATGGCTTTGAGCGGGGTAATGTTAAGGTGGAATTCTTTCCACCCAACTGCACCAGCTGGAAACAGCCATGCGACATGGGTATTATTGCGGCATTGAAGAAGAGATACAAATATTTGTACCTTAAGGATGTTCTAGATTTTTGTGATCTTGATGAGAGTGTTCGAATCCACAAAACAGAGCAAGGTAAAAGATTACCACGTGGGGCTGCGGGTGTTGCTTACGGTAAGCCTGCTCATTTACTGGATGCCGCTCACTATGTAAAGCAAGCATGGGAATTCATATCAGACACATCAATAAGAAACTCCTTCAACAAGGCCCAACTGCTAACTCCAATGGCAGGAGGAGTTGATGAAGAGCCCGACTTCATACCCGAATTGTTACTTAGCTTTAGGGCTTTAGATATTGCATTTGACAATGACGAGCTTGACGAATTTATGCACATAGATGACGAGAAGAACGAAGAATATTCAGAGGCTCTGTTGGAAGACGTAAACACGGCATTGGCGGCAGTGCAGTCTGGCGAAGATGCTGACACTGACGATGAGGCTGGCCCAAGCAATGCTTGTGATGGTGAACCTGTCACCAATAGCGTTGCATTTCATGGCTTTGATCAGCTTTATAACAAAGTTCTCGAGATTGAAGATCAGTTGCTGTGTCCAGTCTTGCAGGAACAAGCAGGGGATGATTATGACAAGATAAAAACCACATTTGAGAGCTTTCAACAAAAACTGAGGCAGGTGACATTGCGAGTCAAGCAAAAGAAGATGGAAAACATGCGCCAGCTAACTTTGCACGACATGATGAGCAATGAATAAATACTACATATTGCAATGTATATTTCATCAGGCTGCAGTTTGTTACTGATTTTTCGTTTTTCGTTTGAAATAAAAAAAAGTTGAACCAAAGTTTTTTGAGAAATTTTTGCGTAATTTTCTGGGATGCGTACTTAAACGGGTGCGTACTTAAGCGGGAGATTACTGTAGATCTGACCATTATTCGTCCAGATGTAGCGATATCCCAAATCTTTCGCTTTTTGTTTGGTTAGCCAAAACAGTTCTTTTCTAGGTTGCGTTAAATTTTCATTGATGAACAATTGATGCATCCCATCAAGATTCCATTAACTGGAAACTTCGTAATTGCTTTAAATGCTGTGCGTCGACGGCATACATTATTTCTCACGCTTCTATTAGTGAAGCGAACGATTGCAGTTGGGGGCTTCCGCGTCGTAGTTTTGTTACAATGAATCTTTTGTGGCAATCGGTGGGCGATAGAGATGTCACTGTTTTTTAGTTCAATGCCAACGGATTTAGTTAAATCCATGATAATATTGTTAATGTTTTCACTTGGTTGAAAAGGTATCCCCTCAAGTTCTAGGTTTTGCCTTCTTCCATACATTTCAAGATTATCCAACTTTACACTAGCATCAGTAACCTTGGATAAGAATCGTAAGATGCTTCACGATGATTGTCTCTGCTTGGTGGAATCTGGCAAGCAGCAAATTAAAGAAGTCAGAAGAAAATTCAGCCAAATAAGTTGGAAACGAAGGCAACTCCTGAGCCTGTGAGCGAGTCTGGATCGTCCTACACATAGCACCTCCGCCACTTTCTCGTGATAGGAGGATAAAGATAAAGAAATCAATCAATCAAAATGTCAATTTTTGTTGGAAAGGAAGTTTAAGTGGGTAAGAGGTTTAATAGACTCAGTTAGCTTGTTTAATGAACAGGATAAGTTACTGGCTACTTGTTCACCTACGAAGCCATCAAGCCAGCCTATGATAGAACTTCATGAAATTTAATTGCAGTTGTTGTGTGCATGGCCGGGGCTCTGAAGGCTATAGCCCTGCCCCCCCGTGAAAAAGTCCCCCCCGCCATTTGTGAAGACCTCTTTTTTTACAAAATGCCTATAAATTTTCTATTTTGAAGAAAAATCAAGATTTTAGGCTATATGAAAAAGAGCTCGCTAGCCAAGGGCATATCTAAGGGGGCCCCCTGAGGCCTTGAAAAATGCCATGAATATGCATATTTTAAACAAATTTTCTCAAATTTTTCGCCTAGCCTACAAAAATTAGTTCTGAACCATGCAATGTTTTGAGTGAAAATGCGTAAGTTGCATGGAAAGGTAGCGAAAGTTTTGAAAAATTTGGTGCAAAATAGCAATAAAAAGCCTTTTTTAAACCAATTATTTCCAAAAATTTGGCGGCGGAGCTCGGCCCAACCGCTTTTTTTTCAAAAAATTTTGCCCCACCCTGAGGGAATCTATAGATACACCCCTGCCCTCAGCGCTAGTGCCGTAACTATCACTGGTGCAGTTAGCGCAGTGCTCTGAGGCCCCAGGCAAGGTATATAATAAAGGTAATATATCGGTAATAATACAAAGCTATATACCGTTACCAATGAACTAGTTTGAAATAATCTGGCTGGTATTTATTGTCACTTGTCTGACGCTCTGATTTCATGATGTGAACCCTGAAAAGTAACCACTTTCACTTTTTGGATTGTTTGTGTTACTGCATACCATAGCTAGTTACGTTGATTTATCGTTCTCCACTTTCTTCCAATTGCATTCACCTATACAACTATTAAGTGAGTGATTTTTTACTGACGGGTTATAGAATAAGATCCAAAATTTCATCAGTTAAATATTATAGTTAAGAAAATAACAGTTTAATAAAATACAGGTCGCCAGATATTATAAACAAATAAGGTAAATAGTTAAAGAAACGTAAAATGGAAATAATAAAATTGAATACAAACAACAGAAATGATAAAAACATAAAATTAGGTAACATAGAAAAATATAAACAACATCAAACACAGTCCAAATAATCAATAAGTACCGGTATGATCACAGTACGAAGTATCGTACCGTAGATAATCAGTTGCAAAGTTAATATTTCATTGTTGAAGGATTGTGATCGTCCATGGTCCCATTCCATAGGCACAAAAATGCATTTACATTCAATTAATGATAATAATACATACCGGTAACAAAACATTAATAGACATGTCAAATATTTAATTTTTCAAATGCCCATGAAAAAGAATATTACAAAAATATAATTAGTTTAGATTTTTTTTTCTCTATCATAGAAGTGTTATATTACAAAAAAAAATTTTATGTAGATATCACCTTTTAAGATAAGTTGGTATTATAATTATTACTAAATCCGACTAACATTGAAATGGCAAGATTCTACTCGGCCCAAGCTGTATGTGGTAAGATATTAAACGCTATCTCACTTATAGGGACATCTTTTTTGTAATGTTTACCCCTGAAGCCACGTAGTGCAATTTAGCATGACCTCAGCAGAGCAAATCTCAACTTTAAGCGTAAGCATCAAATTACTTGATTGTATTGTTCATTTTTCTTTGCTGAAATTTTGCTTCTAAGTCTGTTAATAAACTTAAGACACTCTGGTCCCATTCCACCAGTGGTCATAAAGACTAACTTAGTGGTGTAAAATTGGCCCTTTCTATGTTTTGCACTCTTTCAATGTACTTCTCTTTTTTTTCTCTCTCATGCTGTCTGAATATCTGTTGGAGGGAGAGGTTCCTGTTTGACTGGCAATTTGGGTGGGTAACCCTAATGTCAACAAAGGTGCAGTCAAATGGGGACCAGACCCCTCTTCCTGATACATCCAACCTCGCATTTTCTTCTCTTGAAGAACGGTAGTTAGTCAAATCTTGGCCACTATCAATTGGGATTTAATTAGGTTCGACCTTAACGTCATGACGCACTTCCTTCATGATACTTGCAACTGTGTCTCTCAGGTGATTGTGATGCATTATGGTGTAACCTCTGAGCTTACAACTAAGGCAATGATCAATGCTTGTAGGTGACCCACACCCACAGTACTTAAGAACATTTTCAATTGACCAGTTATACCGGAGCGACAGGCTGTCTCTGAACTCTTGCTTGTTTAGGCTGTACCCTAACCATTCAATGGGCAGGGTAGAGAGCCAATCGGAGGCACCTTTATGTCTAGCAGTGTCCAAAGCACGTTTCAAGCTCATCGATGATTCGGTGTAGACTAAATCAAATGTGGATTTCAATAGTTCTTCTTTAGCTCTTTTCACTTCCTGCTTTAAGGTAAATAACTCAACATTATCTTGCTCATTGTAGAAAGATTGTTTCATTATAGCCTCACTTAGTGGTCTGGTTATTTTGACCGAAGCTTCATATTCAAAATTGCAGGACTCATTTGGTTTGGGTATGCCTGTTCAGCACCGAACCTTTTTTTTTCCGACTTAAGGTTTCAAACCCGGTGTTTAATATTTGCTGCTCACTGTAAATTTTTTTTTTCTTGCTCTCAACGTTTGTTCACCCTTCAACGATTGCCCGTCACACTTGATTGATTCTACACAATTTCACGCCTCTCTCAAACTTTATTGCGATTGGTTTACTCCATATTACGTCATTGTTCACGTGATTGTTGTTTGTTTGCCACATCTATTTTGCGAATTTCAAAATCAGTTTTACGTTTGGTTTTATGGTGGAAGGACGTGCTTTTAACTGAAAGATTTTATTGAAGTTTTAACCCGGTAAAGCAAAGTTAATTTTTGCCGCTTTGTGCTGAGTCAAGAATATCTTCACACTGTTTTTAAAACTATTCAATATAGAAGAAAGAGAATTCGAAAATTGTTTGGTATTGGAAGACAGTTGGATACACAGTTACGAAGTGGTGAAAGCCCAGGCGCTCCTCTTGGGCTAAATATTAACTAGCTATAGTCACAGGCGGGCTTCAGTCTGTAACATAAAGAAAATTAACTTTTTACCTGCTGAGGAAAAATCCGTCCTTTCATTTTTACATCTATACGACCTGCAGAGTTTCTCAAACCTGCAGAAATACTGTCTTCTACTGCTCTTGGAAAGCTACACCATTCCCGTTTTGGTTTCGTTTTGTCCTGCCGTGGTTTCTCAACTGGTTCCTCATCATTGTTCGACATTAGTCTTGATTGACACTCTCGAAGTTATCCGTTACCTGGAACTTCATCCCTTTGGCAACGTTTTGTTTGGACGCTTCATCTACTGCTACTAACTTCCGTCAACTGACGTCGTTTCTCGGGAGTCTCCATTCGACAACGTTTTGCAACTTGCGGGTCCGCTTCTCCGTCTCGTGGTTCGTCAACCTTAGGCTCCTGTCCCTCAACTCGAACCAGTGCTGAGAACTTGATACTTTGGACTTTACTGCGACTGCTATCTACGGTGAAGGTACCGTCATTACTTTACTATTTTTTGTGTGTAACGAACCTTGAGCAGCAACGTTTTATTTATGCACGGACGTGTTTACTAACTTTGTACAACTTCATTTTTTATCGTTTATGCTACTTAATTTTTTATCCCGTTTCTACCGTTTATATGGCTGAAAATTGTAAATTTACTGATACTCCTCACCCTCTCGACCGGGTTACCGGAGATACGGTGTCGGAAACCAACCGAATTGATGGTCAGGGTAATTTTGTAATTGTTACTGATGAGAATGCACCTCATTTTTCTGGGAATCAATTTAATCGGAGCACTGGCATTGAGCGCGTAGGGCAGGAGGGCGTTAGTAAGTCATCCTGGGATGGTCCTGGTTTTGTTTCCCTCGGGAGGGTGCCGACTTGTGTTGCTCCCTCGACGTTAGGCAATCTTGAGCGCAAATTGCTTACTTCTCGCCGGAAATTACTTTTAGATATGAAACGATTGCGACATGAGTTGGCTTCGTGTAAATTGGTAGACGAATTTGATCGCGCTTCGCTTTTTTTGGAGGTAACTCGTTGTGCGTATGATAAGTTTGTTGAGGGTTTGAATAACGTCAAAGATAGCGAGACTTTGGGGCGGCTTTCTGAAAATATGGCTGAGCAGTTTCAGCAATGTTTGAGGTCTTACGAAGCTTGCAGGTCGCGTCTTTATAAACCTCACGAGAGTGGACTTACCGGTACTACTGAAATTGACTTTGACACCGATAATGATGTTAAACCCTCCGACAGCGTGTCTCAAGTATCAGCCCGCGAGAGTAAAGTCACTAAAGGAACAAGTATTAGTTCGAATAAATCCCCTTTGTTGCGACGTATTGAACTTGATCAAAAAAAGGCTGAGCTTAAGAATATGGAGGAATTGACTAGAGCTCGTGCTCGTACTCGAGGTAAGGCTTTGCAAGCCGCAGCAGCTGCGGCTTCTGCTGCTGAAGCCGAGGCACAAGAAGTAGAAGCTTTAGCTAAACTGCGTATGGAGGCAATAAAACTTGATGCCGAAGAGCGGCTACTTGCTTGTTCGGGGGAGGGCTTGTCAGTCTCTGGGCTCTCAGGACTACGCTCTCGTGTTCGTTCGGGCTTCGAAGCCTCAAGCAATCGAGCCAGAGAGGCGAGATCGAACCGCTCAGCAGAGTATGAAACACCAGGTACGACTCGCGCTGAGAAAGTGGATCCTTCTTGCGCTTTGAAGGCTGTCCCCACTGTTCCACCTGGTTTTGGTTTGCAACGTGAGGAGAGCACGGCTGATATGAAGCCATTTGTTGCTTCTGATCAAATTAGTAAACCTGCTACTACCAATTATTATACCGGTACCTTAACTGAACTCCTACCTAAAAGGAATCTAAAACCTGGACTCGAACCTCATGCTTATGCTTCTCGAGGTTTTGGTGGCGTTCCGGAAGTGGGGCTTCCTACAGGTTGTTTTCAGCCTGTCAAAGATGAGGTTAAAACGCATTTGCCTCTTCGTCAGGTTACTGTTCCTACAGTGGGTAACAATGACGTTATATTGCGATCTTACTTAGACAGGCAAGGCAGAAACGAGTATATAAACCTTGCTTCTCAAATTCGCTACGACGGCAGCAATATGGCTTTTGTGTTTTACGAAAACCAAATTCGTCGTCTTATGGACGAAAGTCCATATGATGAACGTAAGCTCGAAGTGCTAAGAGCGTCATGCGTTGGGCAACCGCGTGAAATGGTCAACTTGTTTTGCGCCCCATTGAGGAGTATGACAACAATGCAGCGCATCGAGAAGGCCATCGATCGCTTGCGTCAACGTTATGGCGTCTCTGGTGGCGTGACATCTGAACCTCAAGTGGTTGCCGTTCGCAAGGGCCCAAAAGTCTTGTTTAATTCTGCATCGCTTAAGCTTTTCAATGAGGACTTAAACACTTTGGAAGTTTTTGCGCATGCGCACAATCAAGTCGAGAAACTTTCAGGGCAACTTATGCTAGACACTGCCAATAGATTGCCTAATGCGTTGAAAAGACGCTATCTCGACTACCTTGATAAAATGAGCATTGACCTGAATCAACCTAGTTTTGATTCGCTTCGCAATTTTGTTGTGCACGAAATTGGTGTCATGACGTCAGACTACGCACAAGCGTTTTTTAAATCTGACGAGCGGGAAGTGGCTCGTGAACCGTCTGGTGCCAAAACCTTTCGTGTTCGTCAGGTTGCTGTCGATAATGGGTTCGATTCTCGGCCAGTGGAAGTAGAGCATACTTCAGCTACCGATGAACAAAATCAAGAATTGCGTTTTGCTACAGGTCAGCCACGAGAAGCTAGGCGTGTCAATAATAAGTCGCCTCCTGTGTGCTTCGTTTGTTCTCGGTCTACGTGTAAACACTATCTGGCGGATTGCGAGAAGTTTAAAGGTCTTGCACCTGAAATGAAACGTAAGACCGTGGTTGAAGCTAAGAGATGCTTAAACTGCCTTTCTCTTGACCACTTCGTTCGCCAGTGTTCTTTTCCATCTAAGTGTCGATTGTGTGGCCCGCAATGTCGCAATAAACATGCTGCTGCGCTGCATGAATACTACACGTTCGGTGGAAGCTCCGGGGCCGCTGCGGGGAATGAACCTGTAGCACCCACTCCAGCTCCCCGAAATAGGGTAAAATCCAATGGTGATGACCGAAAAGACGTGACTGTGCGCAAAATTAGACACGAAAATAACCGTGTGGTTTTGCTTCGCACAAGCGCAGTTAAAGTGGTTAACCCTAAAACCGGCAAGTCAGCGTTGGCTTATGCTCAACACGATACTGCCAGCCAAGCTACTTTAATTTCAGAGAACTTGAAAGATGAGCTTGGGTTGAAGGCAGTACCTGACTCGACTGTCAAGATTCGAACCTTAGCAGATTATACTGTTGACAGTGGTGGGCGCACTAATTTCGTCCTTGAATCTTTATACTCCGGGGAAGAATTTACCATCAAGGATGCTTTGGTGGTACCTGAGTTTCCCAACGATGACCATACCTTGCCTCATGCTGTGGACACCGCTGCACTCGAACACTTTAGTGGTGTAGAATTCCATGTGGTACCCGGGCGCAGACGAATAGATATCTTAATTGGTCAGTCGGATAAAACCTTGCTCACCGTTTTAGACGAGTGTGAAGGCACTGACCCTGAGGAACCTAACTATGTCCTGACACGACTTGGACCCGTTGCCAGTGGGGGACGCATTTTGGCTACCGCTCACCAGAATTCACTGTCCTCGTTGAGAGTTCAAACTACGAACCCGGGGAACTCGGTTTGTGAATGCAGCGAGCTAAAAAAAGAAATTGTTGCTCTCAAAGAAACTGTGCGACAGTACGAACTCGATGATGAGGTTGTCATGCCTTCCGTAAGTGACGAGATGGCCAAAGAGCTTGTTGAACCCAACATAAAGGTTGTTGACGGCCGGTATGAAATGCCAGTCCCTCTTAAGCCGGATATTATCGAACAACTACCTGAAAACTACCAAAATGCTTTAAAACGCACTATGTCCATGCGCAATTCTGCTCTGCACAACTCGAAACTTAGGGAAGTATTAACTGATACCTTTTCTGAGTTAATCCGCGAAAGTTGGATTGTGCCTGCGGAAGACTCTGAAGTAGTTGGTCCTGTATGGCATTTGCCATTTTTTGTTACTAAATCGGAGAAACCTCGCGTTGTGTACGATGGTGCTGCCATGACTAACGGTATGTGCATTAACCGGGCCGTGTTGAGTGGGGAAAACTTGCTCAATAACTTGGTGGAAGTCTTGATAAGATTCCGCTTGGGCAAATATGCCTTCGTGACGGACATTAGCCGATGTTTTTTCCAAGTTGGTGTTCCTCGTGCGCAACAGGATTTGTTTCGGATTGTCTGGTTCAAAGACAATGACATCTCCAAAGGTGAAACGATGGTTTACCGTTTTACCAGACATGTTTGGGGGTTGAATTCTAGCCCTTATATTGCGCTTCTTGCTATCAGGCGTTTGGTAGAGGAAAACCCTACTCGGGCTAGCCAGTTTACTTTAAATGCTGTTGTTAACCACCGCTATATGGATGATTTGTTGTTTTCGTGTGACACCTATGCTGAATTAGAAGCTGTGGCTAAAGAAGCTACGGAACTGTTTGATAGTCGTGGCTTTAAACTTCGTAAATGGGTTGCAAATTGTCACGCTAAAGATATCTTGTTGGGTGTTCCATATTGTGATCTCGCCCCCGGTGTTGGTGAGATTGACCTGGGCTCACAGCCCCTGCCGGACTCGAAAGCATTGGGTTTGATCTGGGACACTAATGAGGATAAGCTGCTTGTACGCTGCCGCGAGTTTTCTCGGGCATCTACTAGGCGAGGGATGTCGAGTCAGCTTGCCAGTCAATTTGATCCTGTAGGAATGGCTTCCCCATTTCCTTTGGGAGGAAAGTTGATGTTGCAGAAAGTGGCTGCCTCGGGCGTTGGATGGGACGACGACCTCCCAGACGACATTAAAAATACTTGGGAGAAGTGGCTAGCAACTCTAAACATGCTTGAAAAGTTTTCGATTCCGCGTTATTGTTTTGCTGGTAGTGTTAGTGTTGAACCTGTTGAAACCGCTATTTATCAGCTCCATGCGTTTTGTGATTCTTCGGATTTGGCATTTTGCAGCGTGGTTTATTTGCGTCGCGTAGTTGACGGTAAGGTCCAAGTGAGTTTTGTGTTAGGTAAATCGAGATTGGTACTACGTCATCAAACGAATTGGATAATATCACGTAAAGAACTTGAGGCTGCGAGATTGTGTTGTGAATTACTGGCTCAGGCCGCTGGAGCGTTAAGACATCTAAATTGCAGTATTCATACGTGGACTGACTCACAGGTGGTGCTAAATTGGATTACGAATCCTGATCTGCATCTTTCTCGCTTTGTAAAGAGACGTGTTGATAAGATACTTGGCATTGCACCTTCTAATTGCTGGAGATATGTTCACACCTCCGTTAACCCTGCTGATATTGGAACCCGCGACGGCATTACTAAAAACTTACACTCGCTTGGTTTGTGGTTTAGTGGACCCGACTTTTTGCTGCAAAAACAAGTTGCTGTTCAACCTTCGGAGTTGGCTCCTGTTGTTAAAGCCGTTGCGGTTAGTCATGTGAATGTTTCTGATGGTAATGATATCGATACCCTGGACAGGCTTATTGAAACCTCGCCAGATCTCTATACCTTGAAGAAGCGTTTTAGTTACCTTATTGTTTTTGTGGAGTTTTTGGTTGCTCGGTCTAGGAAAGTTTCCTTTTACAAACCTGAACTTAATGCTGCCTTTTTGGATCATGCGCTGATGAAAGTAGTCAAATATGTTCAAGCACGGCGTTTTGGGGATGTTATACGACCCCTCAGTCAGGGTTCACCCGATGATTTCGAAGCTGTGCTGAAGCGTTTGAGTCAAGGGGTTGCTACACCAGACAACACCCGCCGTGTAAACGAATTAAAAACTCTGCGGAATTTAAGGCCTTGCGTGGGACCAGACTCGTTGTTGCGCGTTGATGGCAGACTGGAAAATGCCGAGCTACCAATCGACACCAAACATCCTATAATTTTATCTGCAAAACACCCGTTGACACGGCTTATTGTGCTTTTTGAACATTGCTCCGCCGGCCACGCTGGCCCTTCATACACGCTCATGAAAGCTCATCAACGCTACTGGATTATACATGGCATTTCCAGCGTGAAGCATTTTATTGCAGATTGTAGCAAGTGTGCTTTGCGCAAAGCTAAACCTATTAGGCAGCTCATGGCAGATCTCCCGGAGTGCCGACTCACTCTGTGCAACAAGCCATTTAAATTTTGTGGTGTTGACTATCTTGGACCTTACTCCTTTAAACAAGGTCGGAGCGTTTGCAAGGCATGGGGTCTTCTGTTTACCTGCTTGTGCACAAGATGTATTCATGTTGAGGTTGTGACTAGTTTAGATCTTAATAGTTTTTTACTGGCATTTTCTCGGTTTACTAATCTGCGTGGGGCAGTAGACACGTTCTATTCCGATAATGGTTCTACTTTTTGCGCTGCTTCTGTAAAATTACCGGATTTGCTTGGCTCGACAGAATTTGTGAACGCATTACGTAAATCAGATATTAACTGGGTTCGAATCCCGCCCTACGCGGCTTCGCCGGGTGGCTCATGGGAATCGATGGTAAAGTTGTTTAAGACCGCTTTAAATAAGGTTCTCTCAGATACACGGCGTATGCCAACGTTAATTGAACTCCAGACCTTCACATCGGATGCGGTGCGGATCGTTAATGACCGGCCTTTGACTGCTCTTAGTGATCATCCGAATGATCTTTTACCCCTGACACCGTCGTCGTTTCTGGGGCAGCAGTTGGCACCCAATACCCCGGTGGGAACTTACCATGATAAGGGTGATCTCCGCAGGGACTTTTTGTATAATGCTAACCTGGGACATCGGTTCTGGCTCACCTGGATGACGGGATATCTCCCTACTCTTCAGGGTCGCAATAAGTGGAGGACTATACAGAAAAACCTTACCCCGGGTCAGCTTGTCCTTTTAGGGGATAGTGAAGATGTTTTTCATAAAGGAGCTTACCGCCTGGGTCGCATTCATCGTTTGCACCCTCAGCTCCGCAAGGGTAGAGAGATAGTGCGCCGCGCTACGGTGGCAGTTTTGTCTAAGAAAACCCCTGGTGGCTCTGCCGAATTAGAGTATGTACTCCGGGATCTTTCTAAGATCGCTCCGGTATGACCTGACCCTGTTGCTTGATCAATCTTGCGTTTTTTGTTATGCTGTAGGCTTAGACCTTTGTGCTATGTTAATTGGCGTTCTTTGTTTTGACGTAGGCCTAGACGTCTGCTATTTTTGATGAAAATTGTTTCGCTGTTGACATGTTTATTGAATTTTTACCTTTCTTTTGCGTCGTTTATCGAAATTCATAATTTACGCCCATAATTCAAATTTTACCGATGTTCTAATATAAAGCTTACCTACCGTCCTTCTCACCTTATGTTATTTTATTCACAATCACTTAATGCACTTGCTCAAATATTACTCATTATGATTTAGTGTGCTTTCGGTGCTTCATATATTTTTCTTATATTGAAACTTCACCTCTGGACTTAGTTTCACGGGGCCGTATGTTCAGCACCGAACCTTTTTTTTTCCGACTTAAGGTTTCAAACCCGGTGTTTAATATTTGCTGCTCACTGTAAATTTTTTTTTTCTTGCTCTCAACGTTTGTTCACCCTTCAACGATTGCCCGTCACACTTGATTGATTCTACACAATTTCACGCCTCTCTCAAACTTTATTGCGATTGGTTTACTCCATATTACGTCATTGTTCACGTGATTGTTGTTTGTTTGCCACATCTATTTTGCGAATTTCAAAATCAGTTTTACGTTTGGTTTTATGGTGGAAGGACGTGCTTTTAACTGAAAGATTTTATTGAAGTTTTAACCCGGTAAAGCAAAGTTAATTTTTGCCGCTTTGTGCTGAGTCAAGAATATCTTCACACTGTTTTTAAAACTATTCAATATAGAAGAAAGAGAATTCGAAAATTGTTTGGTATTGGAAGACAGTTGGATACACAGTTACGAAGTGGTGAAAGCCCAGGCGCTCCTCTTGGGCTAAATATTAACTAGCTATAGTCACAGGCGAGCTTCAGTCTGTAACAATGCCTAGTCCACCATATCTAACTGGTAGAGCCATTATATTGCGTTCCTCTTCAGAGATTGTTCTTCCGATGATTGCAGGAAGAAATGTGCAGTAAATTTCATTTTCCAATTTTTTCATATAATGAGAGATGTCAGGAATTGTTTTTTGGACAAAGTTCCATCTCTGCTGAACAGAGAACATCATTGCTGCATATGCACATTGAGGCTCAGATTTTGCAATATCAGAAAACAGTTTTACATCAATCAATCAATCAATTTTCTGGACCCGCTTATCCTTGGGGGGTCGCGGGGGCAGCAGCTCAAGTTGGAGCCTCCAAGCATCTCGATCCTCTGCAACAAAGGATAGATGTTCTGCTGGGATGCCAAGGCGAGACCAACTAAGATCTTCTACGTAATCTCGCCATCGAGTTCTGGGACGGCCTCTAGGCCTTCGACCAATCGGTGTTGAACAGAGCAGTTTTTTGGCTGTTCTTTCCTGGGGCATTCGTGTCACATGTCCATACCAACGCAGTTGCGATCTTTCTAGTCGGAGAAGCAGCGATTCGATGTTTAGAAATTCACGAATATCTGCACTTTTAACCTTGTCCAACAAGGTCAAACCGCTAATTCTTCGCAAGAATCCCATTTCGGCTGCTTGAACTCGAGACCTCACTTTCTCATTCATGATCCAACACTCATGGCCATAAGTCAAAATAGGATCATAGACCGATCTGAAAATGGATAGCTTTGCCTTGGTGCAAAGCTCCCGTTTCAGTACCACAGATCGGTGGAGCTGGCGCATTACTGCACTTGCTTTTCCGATGCGGATATCCAATTCGCTATTTTGTCTGCCGTCACTTGTGAATGAGACGCCGAGGTACTTGGATTTCTCTGACTGTTTTAGTGGTACTCCATCAATTTGGAGAGAGCACTGCTTTGGTTGTCTGGACAGGCACATGGTTTCTGTTTTTGTTGTACTGATTTTCATTCCGGCAACAGAGCATGCATCCGAAAACCTGTCAAGAGCTTGCTGGAGACCATTTTGGGTAGAGTCGAGTAGCACGAGATCATCTGCAAATAACAGACGTTGTACAGTGCATTCGCCGATCTTTACTCCGCCACAAGACTCACTGTTCTTAACTATTCTATCCATATAAATAAGGAACAGAATAGGTGAAAGAGAGCAGCCTTGCCGTAGTCCCACACTTACTCTGAAAGGTTTCGTCGTTGCACTGTTAACACGAACACAGATCTCAGAATGCATGTACAGCGACTTAATGGCAGTTAGTAACTGGCCATCAATGCCATACTGCAACAGCACCGCCCAAAGCTTGTCTCTAGGAATGCGATCATATGCTTTTTCAAGATCAACAAAACATGCATTGATCTCTTTTGCATATTCCCACGACTTCTCAAAGATTTGCTGCAAGGCAAAGATCTGATCCATCGTGCTTCGGCCAGGACGAAAGCCACACTGAGCATGCATTTTCTCTTGTCTCCTTTCTTGTGGATAGGTATTATCACACTAGTTTGCCATTGCTTTGGTGCTTGCCCAGTACTACACGCCACCTTACAAACACGAGTCAGCCAACGAACACCATGTATGTTCATTGCTTTTAACATTTCAGGTCTGATATCATCCTCACCAGGTGCTTTTCCAGTTTTCAATGATTTGATTACTGCATTCACATCTGCTTCGGTTATCTGAATATCTTCCCCAACCTGTTCTTCGTGAATTTGTATCGGTGTAGCATCAACTGGGTTTAAAAGATCACTAAAGTACTCTCTCCACCGATTCAAAATAGCATCTTGATCTTTCAGAGTCACACCATTTGAATCTTCGATAAAGAGAGCGGCTCGAGATCTTTTTCCACGCAAACGGCGAATGGTCTGCCAGAACACTTTGTTTGCCGTTTTGAAATCATCGTCTAACCTTTCTCCAAATTCCTTCCAGGCCCTTTCCTTAGACAGTTTAACTTTTGTGGCTGCCGTCTTACGTGCTTCAGAGTACTGCGAACGAAGTTCAAGTGATGACTTATTTGCAAGCCAGGCCTTATAGGCCACTTTTTTCGCACGAATAGCTTCTTTAACGTCTTGGTTCCACCAAGGAGTTCTTTTCTCGCTACTCTTCGTCCCTCCAACACGCTTACGTCCACAACAGTTAGTAGCGGACGTAATGACTGCTGTTCGAAACAAACACCACTCAGTTTCAATGTCTTCAGTAGAGGTCGGAAGTTCTTTGAACTTAGATGCAATGTTGTCTGCAAATGCAGTTCGTACCTCTTTGTCAGCCAATGATTCCCATTTGATTCGATAAGTTTCTCGTGGTCGAAAAGTCTTTCGTTTTTTCAAGGGTTTCAAAGCTTTCAAAGTGCAGACAACTAGGTGGTGATCAGTTGACAACTCAGCCCCTCTTTTAACACGGACATCAGACACGGTAGAAAACAAGTCCGCCGAAACGATACAAAAATCAATCAGGGAGCGTTGTCCCAGAGAGTCTCTGTACCAGGTGTACTTATGAATTCTTTTGTGCTGAAAAAATGTGTTCATTATGCACAGCCCATTGGTGGCACAGAACTGCAATAAACACCTTCCGTTCTTGTTAATGTCAGGGTCACCATGTTGCCCAATAACACCTTTCCAGGTTGCATTGTCGATGCCCACATGTGCATTGAAATCGCCCAAAAGGACAAGGGATTCTGATGAAGTCGCTTTTCCCAATGCAACCTCAACTTCCTCCAGAAAGGCTTCGTACTGTGATTCTATGTTAGGTGCGTACACCTGCAATATACACAGAGATCGCTCCTGCAGCCTTAGCTTTAGAAGACAAACCCTTCCTCCCAGTGGTACCCAGTCAACGACACATTCAGCTATGTTGGGGCTCACAAGTAAGCCAACACCAGCTTGAGCAGACATTGCTGCATCAACACCTGAGTAGAAAATTTTCCACCCATCGTTCAACTCGACAGTTCCAGAACCCCGGCGCTTTGTTGATGAAATTCCCACAACATCAAGGCGATACTGTTGGGCTTCGCAAACAAGCTCCTGCTCTTTTCCTGTCAGTGACGAAACGTTCCAGTTCCCGATAGCTAGATCCCGGCAGTTTGGTCCAACTCGAGTACGTTTTCTGTGCGCTGCCCCCATTCGCCTCCCCAAACGCTTAGCGACTGCGTTGGTGGGTTTCCGGTGACGGTCAGCTTGTGGGGGAGACTGTAGCTTATTTTTCGAACGAGTCCCTCTGCCTAAAACTCGAACGCGGACCTTTTTATCCTGCGCGCCGTCCGATGCAGCATGAATATTGTTATTACAACTTTCCATTTAGCTACAGCATTGGATTGCTACTTGGTCTGTTTCTCTCCTTCGACCTTACCGCCATGGGTGACCCTGATGGAAGCGATTAAACACTACCGACGGCGTTGCTCTAAGGATCATTGAAAACTCAAACCTCCCCACCACGTTAAGGTGGCAATCCATAGGAGAGGACAGTTTTACATCTTCTATCCAACTGTTTACCTTCTCTTCTAAGTATTCCTTTTTAAACTCCTGGCTTCCGACCACTGCTCCTAAATGGCGTTTCCCTTTGGTAGTTATTTCTATTCCTTGTCTTTGAAAGATCTTCTTTGCCTTGAGTTTCATGTCCTCATCTTTGACAATTAGCACACACTTGCTTGGGTTAGGAAAATAACCAAATTGAGGCCCAATTTCTGATAGCTTATTCCACCATTTGAATATGCCACTTAAGTTTCCTGCTGCACTTGAATCGTCAGCGAACCACGCCTGTGTTACTTTGTCAACCTCTGAGTCATATAGGTTTGTGTTCTGGAGGCTTTCAATGATTGGAAGTGTGCTGATAGCGTAAAAGCCCATAGCACAATTGTCACCTTGAGTAGTTCCTTCTTAGGCCTTGTTACGCTATCACAAAAAACGCCTAGAAAATGGATTTCGTGATACCCACCGAAGAACTAGATGAAACTTCGTAAATTTGAAGATTAAGAAATGCTGAATTCAAATCTCGTGTCTTCCGTGTCCAACAGGTGCCGTTACGTCATAATGACGTCATAAAGACAAAAATAGCTCTTTCAAAGATGCAGAAATTCCACACACTTAAAAGCCTCTAAATTTTTTTGTGGTTGATGTAAACGCATCAGACCACTTTCAAAGTAATCTTTAATTAACAGACTACGTCCATGCCAAACTGTGACGTCATAAGTTGATGACGTCATAACCTACAAGTAACAGATTTTGTAAAAACAATTATTTTTTCTGGATGGGGTTTATACAGTTCCTTGTAACTTCGGTTGTAGTACGTTTAACAAGCTAAAAATTGGTGTGAAAAATCCAAATATACATATTATCACATCTGCAAAATTTCGACCAGTTTTATTAAGTAGTTTTTTGTTATTGACCTACAATGATTACATATTAACCATTAGCTTAAACCGCAACCAGACCAGAAAATAAATAATCATATTGAGTAATTGCTTCCAACTTCTTGTGTTAGTAATACAAACACTTTAAAATAGTTTGGAGACATCTCTAGTCAATAATTTGCATCTATTTCAAATACTGACGTCATAAGTTGATGACGTCATAACTCACAAGTAAGATTTTGCAAAAAATATATTTTTGCTAGACAGGGTGTATATACAGTTCCATATAACTTCATACACAGTACGTTAAAAAGCTGAATTTTGGCTTGGAAAATCTAAGTATACATATTAACACATCTGCAAAACTTTGACTAGTTTGATGGAGTATTTTTTTTTTTTCTTGTATAGACGTACAACAATTAGTTATTTACCGCTAGCTTAACGCGCAATCATACAAGATAGTAAATAATTGTATCGAGTAATTGCTGCAAACACTTAAAAATAGTTTGGGACATTTTCAGTCAATAATTTGCTTTTGTGCCAAACACTGACGTCAAAATTTGATGACGTCATATCACCCATTAGTAAAAACTTCTTTTGAACAGAGTGTACATAAATTTTTTAGCCACTATTTTCATTAAAAAACGATGTGAAACTTGACGTGGATAAATTAAGCATACGGTACATACTGGCACACCTGCAAATTTTGTCCAGTTTTATCAAATACTTTCTAGGTTACAAGACGGTTATCCTACTCTCTAACAGCTGATAACTTTACATTACTTCACGTATTTCAACTACTGCATCAAGTTAACGCTAAGGAGTTCAATTGGTATAAATTAAGCACTTCAAAGTATTTTTTTAATGTAACCACAAACAACATACCGGTACCCTTTGCGTCAGTTTTGTGCAATTAAATAATGGCATCATAATTCTCGAAAGAAATATATTTTACGATAAAGAACTTTATTGGATCAGAAAATTAATTTTATTAGTTACTGTTCGTTGCTGCCAATCTACTTTAAAAAGATATAAACATAAATTTTTACACCGTAATATATTTTCATTGACTAAATTTCGTATCTAGCTAAAACACCTATAGGCTACATTGATAAGCAGGTCTTATTACTTGAAAAACAAAGAGAAACTTGGTGTGAATAAGCTATATTAAATTTCGTAACATTAAAATAAAACCTTTAGTTACGACAAACACATTTTAACATTATTCAACTAGCTACAAATTGGTTGTCATCACTATCATCGTCGTCACTACTGACATCATTCACTAGTTCTACTTCAATTACGGTCTCCGAATCATTTTCACAAACAACGCAAGAGCAGAGTTCGGTGCATGATACGCCGTTTCCAACGCAAGAACACTGATTTACTGTCTCTGTTAACAGTCTGCTCAATCACTTGATCTGCGGCTGTTGCGAAAAATCCGTATCGCTCTTGTTGCTGAATTCCAAATTCACCAGCACGTAAATGCTCAAGAGCAAATGGGTGTGCTTTTTCAAATTCACGCATTTCATGCAAATAGACAGGAACGTAGCGAGAATAATTCACACGATCGTAGGCAAGCAGCCAAGGAGTTATCTTCTCCAAAGTATTTAAATGACCTTCCCAATCTAATCGACGGGTACAGCTAATAAAGGATAATAAAGTAGACACCATATGGCTGCAACAGGGCTAAAGTAGGGAAAGCAGAGGCTTGAGTAGCACAGAACATGTCGTAAAATATTGAAAGACATCTTCCTGAAGTGGATGGAAAAGCAGAGATCATCGCCTCGTCAAGTCACTAATTTCTTTTTTTATCACGTATGTTGAATGAACTTGATGACCGCAACGCTTGTATGGACAAACTTTCAATTCTTTCAGTAGAATCATCTTCTGGAAATATTCTTTTAGAATTCGAACATACACGCCTTTTATTACTTCTTTCATTGGTAAATCGAAAATAGCATTATTGATGAAAACCATGTCTATGGGCGCTCGGTGACAGATCAGTTAATGAATTTATATCCCATATAATTGTAAATTTTTAGCAGCAATAACTTTTTCAGTACAATCCAAACTCAGCCATTTATAAGCACATTACTTTAGAGTGCTGAAACTTGTTGCAGTAAACTTTTTTGAATCACTAGACGTCATCATAGTGAACAATTATGCATTTCATCAAATCAAAATCAAATCTTCATTATACTCGCGGTATTACGCCGAAGCGTGTAACGAGTTGCGGGGCCCATCTCCGCGGCTTAGCGCCTGGGCTACACAACTCCGAAGAAACGTTGCAGCGGTGGCGAGCCGTTGGAGACACTGTGCCGATTTGACCGGTCCGGGAATCGAATCCAAGACCTCCCGCACCGAGAGCATGCTCTTGACAACTGAGCTAACGGCCATTGATTCTCTAAATTATTACTCACCGATAAATGAAAATCATATGCGCCAAGCTGAATGAGATCTATTAGCACCAATAGTATTTGGTGGAGTATTTTTGTATTTAGTTGCATATTTATCCTCCTATCACGAGAAAGCGATCAATGCGCTATACGAGCTCGCTGAGGAGTTGCCGGCCATCTGTCAACAACACCAAGATGGGGGGATCCCGCTAAGTGCATTTCCAAACGGCACAACAAGTAAACTTGCCGGCTTGTTCTGCACACTGTCCGTACATGGCTGAGCGTCAAGCAGGGAAGCTGTGAATACCAATTTTATAGTCATTGGTTTGACCCGACCTGGAATCAAACCCAAGTCTGCAGCTCCCGAGGCGGACGCTCTAATCACTCGCCCATCTGAGCAGTATGGAAAACTAGGCTGTCCGTAGGAATTGCCCCCAGATACTGGATTACCACAAAAAGCACGTAACTGTAGCCCGACTTTTTATCATCATTTCCTCACAAACCTATTCAGCAACACAGTATACAGATACGCAGGTTATATGACGTTTCTGCAAGTAAACCTATAAGTCATTTCGATAAGCTAGGCTAACTGACTTTTCGAAAGGTATAATAATATCGCTTCAACTTTTTAATTTTATCTATCTCTACACTTCAGCAGCTAAACCTACCTAAGTTTGTGCCACTAGCACTTGTAGACTGCCAGTTCCACTATTTCGTTGTTTTACCTTGATCAGCTGTTTGGCGTAATTATGACGAAACAGCTGATACGAACATGTTTCCAAATTTTAACTTGCATACGTTAATTTTTTATGAGTTAGATGCTGTCACTTCATTTAAAAATTATACAAAAATAATTAAATTCAGCTTACAATTTAACTTAAAAATCAATATATCAGATATTTTTTTCTACTTCAGTTTAAAGAGCTATCGAACACTGAGCAAAAAACATTTAGAAACTACACACGGCAACACCTAATGACGAAAAAGCAGTGATGCGCTTTAAGCGCAATAGTATTCATCCGCTAAAATTTTTCAATATTCAAACGGTTATATCTCAAAAACGGCACCTGCTTGCACGGGAAGACACTCCAGTTTCGATCTACTACCATAATTATATTTACAGACAATTTTTTACATAGTTCTTCGTTAGGTATCACGAGACGACAAGATAGAGCACAGTGCAACAAGGCCTATCTTGTGAGTAAACAAAATCTCCATGTCCACCAGCTACATATAGGCGGGATAGCTGACTGTAAGTGTTTTCAAGATATTTTGCAATGTAAGGGCACAATATTTTCACATTCCTTAAAGCTACTTCTCTATTCAAGGAATTGAATGCATTGGTTGCATCTACCAGCAGTATCGCTTCACATTTCTCCTCACTGTACACATTATGCATTGCATGAATGGCAGCTTCTACTCCTGCTTGTTGACCTCCACATGTCTGCAAATTACCGACGCTATTGCAAACATCCTGCTTAAGGGTACACATGATGGTTTTTCCAATGATACGACGTAATACCTCTCCTATCCCTATTGGTCTAATTCCAGGGCATTTGTCTAGTGGAATGAGTCGACTAGCAAGTAATTGCTGCAAATGATTAGGATTAGTGATTGTTGTACATAAGAGCTTTGATAGTCTGGCCACAGCATCGCATAAAGCATTTTGTTGCGTTTTGAAAATGTTAGAGCACAACATCTGTTTACAGCATTCGGTGTCAATTAGAGTCGGTCCTCCCGATCCTTTCATTGTTTTTACCACTTTGCATACCAAATCTGCATCAATGGATTTAAATATTACATCTTCCACTTTTTCCTCGGGACCAAACAACAACGTTCCATGTTTGGCTGCACTCGCTTTTGGGTGCTTTTTGATTAGCTGTTCTTTCACCTCTTCATCTATTTCTAAAACACCACCCTTTCTTCTGTTGATTAATTTTGCAGCTTGGGACACGTTTCCTGACAATATCAATCTGGTGAAAGCCTTATTCAAATTGAACCTGTATTTTTGTTGGTCCACCTGTAAGCGTTTTTGTATTTCCATGCATTCCCTTAATATATCATTGAATTTCCCTTCTTCCCATAATTTAAGTCTTTTCTGCAGATAATTGCAGTGATCTTTTGCTTTCGAGGTTCTACTTGGTTTCTGAAGCATCATGGGCAGGAAAACCATCAATGCTTTAAGTGCAATCGGCTTCAGTGAAGTGTTGTAGTTGTATAGATTCAAAATTTTTGCAGCTTCAGCAATGAAAGATTTACCAGCATTTCCTCGTGGAACCAGGAAAAAATTTTTTCTCCAGGTTATAATAGTGTCGTAGCAAGTATTTAATTCATTATCAATCTGCAGCAATGAATCCAAATTCCCCCATTTTACTTTGTAATCTGATGATATTGGTTGGCTTTGGAATTGAGAATGTGACTGGCTCAAACATTTATTGCAGAACCATTCATGGCTTGAGGTAGTTAAATCGTTGTACTGTATGACAGTGATACCTACACATTTCGATGCAACCAAGTCCTACATAACTCACATAAAATTCCATGTTGGTTATCTTCCACCAGCATATTGCAAATGTGACAAACATCGCATTCCTGATTTGCATGGTGTTGTATCTTGCTTGCAGTCTATTCTAAGCTTTTATCAGTCAAAGAAATCCACCATAATAATTCTACCAAATTTCTCATACACCATAGCAATTTTTCCTTTATGACTTAAATAACCTTATAGCTGAAACTTATTCAAATAGAATCATAGAATAAGATACAAATATAAATATAGAATAGAATAAGATATAAATATAAAAAGATACAAGATAGAATAAGATACAAATAGAATAAGATACAAATACAAATAGAATCATAGAATAGAATAAGAATCATAGCATAAGATACTAAAATATTATGAATAAAGTCTCTTTAGTGGTGCTTAAAACTTCAAATCCATGAAGTAAATCCATCAACATACAATGCATTCTACCTAGCACCTTTAAAGGTTACTTCCATATCAAACTCAAGTTTTTGGCCCCAAACAACGATACCCAATGAAAGAACCTATAACCACTAACCCACAACTAAGTTCCCGGTAGCCTAACTAGCCCACATCACTAGAAGCCCCTATGGCAACCCACTCATTTGCAGCTGCAGACGCGTTTCGACCTTATTATGGTCTTATCAGTGCAGCATAGCAACCTCCCACCTTCCTGAAAAAAAAAAAAAAAAAATTCTAACCTTCAAACGAACTACACGCTCCAAATCTAAGCCTCTACTCGCTCTGCTCAAGGTGGAAAATTTGAAATAAAACCTTCAAGAAAATAATACAGGCTGGATTATGATGTCACAGATTCCCTGTAAACAATCAAGGATTGTGACGTCATGCTGATGTTGCAGTACAGTCAATCTTCATTAAACGAATTGCTGAATTCAGATAGGCATGTGGACCATGACAGGCACTTGCAAAGCCAGCCAACGTCAGAGGGCGCTTACACTATGCTTTCTTTAAAAATTCCTCAGATCCTTGTGGACCGTGACAGGCACTTGCATAGCCAGCCATCGTTAGAGGGCGCTTACACAAAGGAACCTTGGAACAATCCATCTAAAGAAGGCATGGATCTGTGGATGTAGCCAGGCGATTGTAGTTGAATCGTTTGTATTGTAGTTGAATGGCGTGGATCTGTGGATGTAGCCAGGCGATTGTAGTTGAATGGTTTGTATTGTAGTTGAATGGTTTGAATGGATTGTAGTTGAATGGTTTGTGTAAGCGCCCTCTGACGATGGCTGGCTATGCAAGTGCCTGTCACGGTCCACAAGGATCTGAGGAATTTTTAAAGAAAGCATAGTGTAAGCGCCCTCTGACGTTGGCTGGCTTTGCAAGTGCCTGTCATGGTCCACATGCCTATCTGAATTCAGCAATTCGTTTAATGAAGATTGACTGTACTGCAACATCAGCATGACGTCACAATCCTTGATTGTTTACAGGGAATCTGTGACATCATAATCCAGCCTGTATTATTTTCTTGAAGGTTTTATTTCAAATTTTCTACCTTGAGCAGAGCGAGTAGAGGCTTAGATTTGGAGCGTGTAGTTCGTTTGAAGCAGAGCATCGAACCGCTTGAAATATCGCTCCGGTTTTGGTTTAGATTCCGCAAAATTCATTTTTAGCGGTTTAGCTCCGGGTCAGGTTTTTCGACGTTTAATTTTGAAGGTTCAGTTCCGGTTAAAATTAAAAATACTTTGATTTATTGGGTTCAGGTTCGGTTCAGGTTCGCAGAAGCAAAAGTTTAAGGGTTCAAATTCGGTTTGGGTTCAAAAATTTAAAACCGTCAATTCGACTTATGTTCTGGTACAACAGCCACGTACGCATTTTTTTCAAAAATAGTCACTGTATTGAGGTTGATTGTACTTTTTAAGAAGCTACTGTAGCTCACAAGCAATGTCCTCAGAGGCCGAAACAACCTCAGATTAACTTCAGATGTCCGTAACTGCAGTTATAGCTACCATAACAATTATTCTTCAAGAAAAATCTTCTTAAGAACGCACAGGATTTAACGTAGCAAATGCATTTTTAGTCCAAAATTAATAGCCCAGTCCAAAAAAGACGCTCCGCTCTGAGTTCAGGTTAGACAAAAATTATTTTAACGGTTCACATCCGGTTAAGGTTCAAGTTTTGATGACCTTGGGTTCAGGTTCGGGTTAGGTTCGCCTCTATTAAATTATAAAGGTTACGGTTCGGTTCGGGTTCAATAAAAGGAAGCGGTTAATACGGGTTTTCGGTTTACGTTCCGGTTCGGTTCGACGCCCTGGTTTGAAGGTTAGAATTTTTTTTTTTTTTTTCAGGAAGGTGGGAGGTTGCTATGCTGCACTGATGAGACCATAATAAGGTCGAAACGCGTCTGCAGCTGCAAATGAGTGGGTTGCCATAGGGGCTTCTAGTGATGTGGGCTAGTTAGGCTACCGGGAACTTAGTTGTGGGTTAGTGGTTATAGGTTCTTTCATTGGGTATCGTTGTGTGGGGCCAAAAACTTGAGTTTGATATGGAAGTAACCTTTAAAGGTGCTAGGTAGAATGCATTGTATGTTGATGGATTTACTTCATGGATTTGAAGTTTTAAGCACCACTGAAGAGACTTTATTTAATAGTCGAAACGTATCCCGTCTGGTGCAAAATAAAATATTATGATAGTAGCCATTGGTAGCATTTTCATCAAGTTTGGTACAGGGCCAGATTGCTGCTAATGGAGAGTAGGCTACTTTAACGTGAAGAGTTCTTGATGATTGTACCAGTTTTGTGTGAACCAGTATTTGAACCATTTATCTTTCACCAGAAAAGTTAGTCACCAAACATCCTAGTCATTCGGTTAAAATGTCAGAAAGATATAATTAATTGCAGTAAATAGTTATTGGTAAGCCAGGATTTGATATCTTGGCAGAGCAATCATGAATAGTGCTGTTATCCTTCTCATCTCAAGATCGTTTCATTCATCAATGTAATATCGAACATCTTCAATTCTTCAGTCAACCGTTTTAAGCTTCATTGGTCCACACTTTTTGATTAGTTATAGCATAAATAAATTTTAATTAACTTTTTTTTTTGATGTTTGATAGATCCAACTTTAAGAAAAACCGGCAAGAAATTCAGATTTTTAACACAGGCATTTTATTTAAGAGATGATTTTTTAACTCAAGACTGGGTGAATGCTATTTAGCTTAATCAAATGAATTATTTTCAGAAATGGCAGTTACGAGAAATAAAGTTTTATGTGTGATATTTGGCACCCCACAAAATCTTCCGGTGAATCAATTACCAACTTATACCGATGTCATAAAGAAATTAATATTAGTAGTAACGTCTTTTCGTATAGGATGTCAAATAATATCATTTTATTTTAAATGTAAGTAATGATTTTCAAAAAAAACGAAAAATAAAATACCAAATTATGACGTCATTAATGATGTGATGATGACGTCAAAACTACCAAAGTATGACTCAACTCCATAGACTAACAAAAGGTTAGAATGTGTGACCAACATTCAAAAATGTGTGCTAATAACAATTACAAAACTGCAAAAAATGCTCAACAATCGCCAAAATGGCTCTCTTAAAACCAGAAATGACGTCATTTCTGATTGACCCAGCCACCCAAAAATTTCGCTAAATATATGCTATAACATTTTACTGGAAATGAAGATTTGAAAACCAAACACTTTGTCATTTTGGAGCTGTTGTAAAATAGGTTGGAGGAAGAGCAAATTTTTTTTAAAACCCCCCAAAAAGGTGTTGAGAATTTGTCACTGGGGGAGATCAAAAATTGGTTCAATCGTCTTCAAATTTTTACATTGCGTTTTACCACTATATTGGCATATTTTGCTGTATCAGGCTGTGTGAAAATAGAAAAAAATTTTTTTTTGCCATTTTTGATCCACCCTATTGTGCATGGCATTACCGTATTTATTCGAGTGTAACGCGCACCCGTGTATAACGCGCATCCCTAACTTTTGAATGAAAATTAGTATAAAATATTTTTCACATAGATTAGTATTGCGTTGAACTGCAACCGCCTTTTAATCAATAAACTGACTTTTCTCCATGCAGTGGGAAGCCAACGCATGGTGAGTTTGTAGTCTCGCGCGAAGCGAATGCTGCAAGTAAACAAATATCAGCAAAGCGAAAGCGGTAGTCTTCAAAGCAACGTATTGTGCGCTGTAGCTGTGATAGGGAATTTATCTGGCAACAGCGTGCTGTGCGACCTATTTACTTGTGTATAACGCGCACCCTTAATTTTTGATTAAAAATCAGTACAAAATTTTGCGCGTTATACTCGAATAAATACGGTACATAATTTAGAAAATCCTACGATTTTGTCACCGTACAGTATGCCACTAGTTCTATATTCTGGGCTGGAAGTATTTGTGGCTATTGCTGCAACACTTTCCTTCCATTGCTGCCAGGGCCAACGCCAACATGCTATCGACATGCTTGGCCTCCCCAATCAACAAGCATACTCTTGAAGACAGTGGCTTTTGTGCTTTTCAAACTTGGCCCCCCTAAGTCGACTGCTCTGTCGCCAGCTCTGCTTGCTGCCTATTCTTCGTAAGAAATTTTTATTAATATTGAACATTCTCTCCTTTTGCTTGCCATATTTGATTGCCTTTTTGTTACACAATCTTGCTTTTTCTCTGCACTTACACTTAAATATTAGATGCCATGGTGCTGTCACGATGCAATAATGTTTAACAAGAACTTTTTTGTGTAGAAGTTATGTCAAAATTCAAGTAGCACAAAAATTGGTCGTAATTTTCGTAAATGCAGAAAGTGGTAAAGATGAGGGAGCTTTTATATATTAATTGATGCGGCCAGTAGAAGTTTAAGAACAGTTAATTTGCTAATCTGACACTAAAACACTGATAAAAACCAATGTTTGAAACAAAGTTTATGGTACTTTTTAAGAATGTTTTTATTACACTTCTAATTAAGCTTCGTCAAAAAGGGGGCGGGGGCAGTGCCCCGTTGGCACCCCCCTGGCTATGCCACTAGTAGACATTTTTAATGTAGAAGAGTTATGCTATGGGCAAATGCAGCTTTTCACTCAAACCCCGTTTTCATGCGAAAAAAGATTAGTTAGTTAAGTAGTCTTAAAAGACAGTTAGTTTGCCTCTCCGGTCTTCACCTGCTGAATTTTGCAAAATACGAATATCTTCTTCCCGTAAAATCAAGACTCTAGCCATACAAAAGCAAAGCACTCAATGGGGGGTCTGGGGGGCAAAGCCCCCCAAACGTTGATAAGCAGTAAGCGTTCTTTAAAATCCTTGCCAATTTTCACTCCAGCCGTTTGCATCACTGCAGGTAGCTATGACAGGTAGTGGAGAAAAAAATACCGAAAGAGCATGGCATAATTAAGTAGCAGCATTAGAAAGGTCATAGGTTAAGGAATGCATAAATGACATCAAAAAAATATTTTGAAACAAAAATAAATCCCCAAAACAAATCATGTGTCACCAATGTCACAATACCCATTGTTATAAATGTGTAAGATAAAAAAAAATAATCAGACAAAAAATAACGAATAAAAAGTAAGTGTGATAAGTTAAAGAAATAAGGCATCAAAAGAGCAGTGATTGTAGCAATAACAAAATATAAAGTATCGATGAAAAAAGAAAGAAACAAAACACAAATAATAACGATAGAGCATGAAATTATTTTTGATAAACCAGTAGGCCTAATGTCGTGAAAGGGTGATTTCCCAAATGATGAAAAAACATACCAGTAGATACCGGTATAAAATATTACAAACATACATACCAAATCATCATATCAAAAATGAGTTTTGAAGTCACAAAACCAGGTTAACAGCAGAGAAAACAATATCCATTCAGTTTGTATTTCATTAAGTTCCATTATCAGTGAAAGTTAACATTAATTATAAACAAGTTATTAAGTCATGTTTATAAACACCATTAAAATTATGAAAAATAAGATAAAACAATGGTTAGTGTCAAAATATGCTTATCATCCCAAATATTACATCTTCAGGTCTATTGGTTGATAATCTATAAATGCCGTCATAATTATATGTAATCTATTGCTTGAAAAACAAAACATATTATATACAGCATCGCTTACAATCCTAAGAGTAAGCAGTCACTTCTTATAATAATCATATAAGATACTGATATGTGCTTTTATCACATTGTATTAGTATCACATGGGAAAAAATTTGTAGAAGTGGAGAAAATGGGAAAAAATTTGTAGAAGCCCTGTTTGTCAGTCCCAAAAATGGTACCAGTATTTTGTAGCAATGTGATTGTGGATATTACTGGTACATTACAATTTAACAGTGCACTCTACACTGAGTAGCTGAGCATCCATGCACAGCATTAAAATTTGATTGTGTCTATTTTGTCATTAAGGACAAAATACTGATTAGCTAGCATCTGTTCACGTGATCGGTTTTGAGAAAATTAGCCAATCAGCATTTTACAATTAATGGCAAAATAGACTCTTCCTTAATTTTGTGGTTGGCTGTCTTGATTTCAGAATTGGGCAAAGAATGAAGAGAAATACCATAAATCTGCTATGGAATTGTTGTTAATGTAACTTCAACATCTCTGTAAGAACAGTAGGCCTACCAAAATTGTTTATTCAAATTTTTGCTGTTGCTGGTGATGGATGTTGATGATTGCTATGTTAATGTAGTTGGAGCATTTGGGCGGTACCAAATCATAACATGTCTCATTACTTCACTTTATGGGGTAAGTTTTTAAATTCTTCTGTGTTGTTAATACACTGACACCATTAATAGTTTAAGCCTGTTAAACGTGCAGACCAAAAGATACCAGGAGCCTAATTTTTTTAAAAATTCTGTTACTATCATCAGATTAATAATCAGTATTGTTGCACTATCGATATGTTGATAACCGATGGTTAGCTTGCTAATGCAATACTTTTTTTCAGTTGTCCATTCCAGGTTTTGCTATTCTTCCCATATTCTTAGCTGCAAATGTTACGAAGTTACAACAGTTTAATTCCAGAGTGAAAAATGACAGTTCTATTTTATATGAGGTAAGCAATAATGATAGGTAAATGTATATCATTGTAGAGTGTATCTGCTACACCAGTGGTTCTCAAACTTTTTTTAAATTTTGACTTTACATTCCCCAAAGATTTTTTTCTATTATATATTACTCACGGTCCTTTATTTTTAAGCGTAAACTTCCATGCAAAATCATGTAAAGAGCAAAAAAAAGGTCATTCTGTTCCCAGATGTCCAATTCTCCACGCAAAATCAGGTGAAGAGCAAAAAAAGGTTATCACATTTGCAGAGATGTCCAATTTTCCATGCAAAATCAGGTGAAGGGCACAAAAAAGGTCATCGTGTTCGCAGATGTCCAATCAAGCCCAATTCAATGGGATGCTTTATCAGAAATCCGCAACCTCTTCAGTCTTTGCGGACCCCAAGGAGACCGCGGTCCGCAGTTTGAGAACCACTGTGCTAGACTGATAATACAGGTATTTTTTTGTCACATTACACCAGTGGACATGTAGCCTTTTAAAAACCCACTGAAGCCAGTTTGATAACTTTTGGGGCTCTAGCTATTCAATCATGATCTTTCTACAGTTTTTTCTGGTTCTAAATTGGGTTTTGAATAAGGTCAATTAAAGATAGCCTATGAACAAAAGCAGGGAAAAGTGCAGGGTTGACCTTCTGTAGAAACAATAATTGCAATAGTGATGTGATAGCATGGTGACGTCTTATCAGTGAATAGAATGCTGATAAGAAACACTATTTGTGGTATTGCAGCCCTGAAATATATGTTCAATGCTTTCGATTTTGAAGGACTAAATGCCTATGTGAAACAACATGTGACGATACATCTTGAATGTCTTCTGACAATTTTTTGATTAAGGAGGAAAAATAAAGCCGCAGTAAATCTCAAAACTGGATGTTTCAACAACATTAATTCAGCTGTCATAGTCAGGAGTGTAAAAAAGGCGATGCAGTTATTTTCAATTTTGTACTGCCTTCCTTGCACTGGCTATGATGACAGCTGAATTTGTGTTGTCAAAACGTCCAGTTGTGAGATTTACTGCGGCTGTATTTCCCTTCTTACGAGATTTATTTTCATTCGATATTTGATGTATTTCAAATTTTTTGGATTGTTTCTGTGATGATTTCATACAACGTTTCAATCAGCAAAGGTTTTGTTGTTAAATACAAAAGGGGCTGTAATTGAACTAAATGCACTTGCAACTTACAAGAGCATTAATAGATGCAAACTGAAGCCAATGTAGGCAAATGAGCAAAAGATAATCTTCGTGAAAACTAGGAAATATGCTGATCCAGCCAAAGTTGAAATGAGTGTTTGCACTGTATTTACCTCACTACTTCTTTTCAGTGGGATTTATTAGATAAAATATGGATAAGTGATGTTATTCAAGCGTTTTATTTTGGTGGATTTTTATTTGGAGTTGTATTTGTCGGCCAACTTTCTGACAAGTATGGACGAAAAATTGTTTTAAAAGTTGGTGAGTGCTATTAACTTTATTCTAAAGGGAGGTCTTTGCATGTTATGATCACTTGTATTCATTTCTATAAATACTATTGACTACGATATAAATACTACTGACTATAAGCATTGCTGACTTGTGATTGCTGCTATAAGCATGGTGTGATCACTTGGTCCCGTTGCTGTAAATACTACTTTACGTAATGAAAGGAGTATGGCTGTAAGTTTATGAGTAAATAAGTGATGGTGTTAAGTAAATATTACAGTACTTCCTCGATTATCCGTACCTCGTTTATTCGGCATTCGGTTATCCGTCCATTGAGTCAGATAATACTTTATGACATAATAATGAAGTGTTGTTTTCACATAATTTTGCTCAAGCCTCTTCAATTGCCTTTGGAACCTAACAGAGCTCCTTCGTGTATTAGTAAAAAAGCTGTAATGATCATTTACAAGTTAACTCTAGTCGACAGTGGCAGTGGTCAAAAAAACCTTGATTATAGACTTTGAGACAGACGGTTAAATGCAAAAGAGTTGTTTTGTCGATCGAAGAAAAAACTAAAAGTGTGTGAGATGTTTCCAAACAAAATTTCTAAAACTGACATCATGTTAAAGTACACTCCAACAGTGGTACGACTTCGCCAGATGGCCCCTGAAAAACGTGAATCTTTGCCAAGACAACCCATAGTTGATTCATTTTTTTTTTAAGCCTGTTGTTGCAAGTGATACTAATGATGGTAGTCTGGAGTCTGAACTCTAAAAAACTATAATTAAATTAATGCTCCAACTTAGCAATTTCCAGCTGTTGTGAGGGTAATGGATAGGCTTAAGTCTACTGTAATTTTAATCGTCAGGTATACTTAGCCTACATTGTTTTGAATAAAAACTGTAACCCTCCAATGCTGTAGAGTAATTGATGTTGACCCTCGTATGAAGTTTTGGTGCATTATACGATCTCTTTGTTGCTGCGTTGTTTTGGTCTAAATGAAGGAATTCAATTATCCGTTTTTGTCGGTTATTCGTTCAGATTTTTTAGAAATGCTGTCCCAACTAGACCGGATAATCAAGGAAGTACTGTAGTATCATTCATTCATGGTGAGTGTATTTTCTGGCCGAAAATAGCTTTATGGTATATATTTTGAAAAAAGCAGTAATAGAAATTAAGATAAAACAAGAATAAAAATGTAAAATGTATATTCACTAAAGATTGAGCTTAATGCCAGTCGTCTTGATATTTTTACTATCAGATTAGCTAGATTGTTTGCAGATTGTACAATGCTAAAATTTTTATATTATTGCAAAACCTTTGATACGTACTGGTAAGCTGCTCCCACTTATTGTTGCGGGTGTATTTTTTTAAGTCCGAGATAAAATCAATTTTTTAATTAGAGTTTTTGTTTGAATTTCTGCAGTTGAAGTGATTCTGATAATTGATAAATCTGCGCGATTTTACCCAACGAGTGAAGATTCAGATTTGTTCATTCGTCACCATTTCAGTTAATAATAAAATAGTGCACAGAATTATGTTGGTACGTATGATGGTACGTTGATGATCAATATTCAACGAAAAAAGAAAAAAAAGCAGATTAGCACAACTTAAATATATCTTTGCAGGCCTTTCTATTATGTTACCTATTTGTTTATTATCATCATTATCAACATCGTGGGAGATGTTCGCAGCGTTTCGATTTTTAACTGGATTTTTTTCTGGTGGTGTTGGTCTTGTGCTGTACGTTTTTGTTCAAGAATATATTGGTCGAGAATGGTGGGCTGTATCAGGTATGGTTTTCACTTGCTAATTTATGGTTAGTAACTGGTAGAGGTTGGTGGAGTAGCCTTTTTTCCTAATTCGTCACATTTTTTCTTCTCTCGTTTCCTGTGGGTTTGTTTCAGCTCACATTTTAATTTTTTCTACACGGGATGGTCTTGGACATACAAAAAAAAAAAAAAAATTAGCCTAATCGATCACTTACTTCAGCCTGTGCGAATTAAAGTTTAGAAATGACGAATTAGGTAAAATTTGAAAATTCGTTGCCACTAATTCGGAATTCGTCAAGACGAATTACGCAATTCGGACAAAAATATTGTAGTTTGCCATTTTTGTAGTTCTCAAAAGTCACGAGTTTACTCCTTTTGCAACTCCATTCCTCATTTTAATCTACTCTGTAAAAACAGCCAGAGAAAAGATGGTTTATTGCACAATAAAAATATTGAAAAGCAATACTTGATCATGAAGCAATTTTTTTCCCAAAATATTTTCCTACAGCCTTCAAAATATATTTTCTTCAGTCTCAAATTGGGTTAATTGTCGAAACAGGATTTCTAATTTCAGTCGCATGCTGTTTAAATAAAATGTTGGTGTTGGCCAGATTGGAAAAAAATAGAAAACAGACAAAAAGAAACTGCCCCCATTTTCTTCATCTTTCTCTTTAATTCGTCGTCTCTCTTTTTTTCCTAAACGGATGAACTATTTCCACTATTTTTGAATTCATTAATAGCAGAATGTTCCCCGCAAAAAATTTAAAAAAAATTATGAATCGGTTGCGTAATATCACTTGCGGATCCGAAATTCGCGCGACTAGTCTGAAAGTTCGTGGGACGAATTAGGAAGCGTATACGAAAACGACGCATAAGGGCATTCGAAAAGATTTTTATTTTTGTCCTTTTTACGCATTCAATTAAAATAAAATTTGCAGGGACGGTGCAGTAATGAATGCACATTTTGGCTGACTAAATAAGACTTTCAAACAACCAATATTTTTTTAACAAACTGGAGTGACGAATTAGGAAAATCACTATATTAAATAAATAGATAGAACATTGCTTGTCTTTTATGTGAGCTACCTGCTTTATTTGCAAGTCTTTAGACGGGGCCCCCACGGCTGGTGAACTGCGTGGCTCCCTTGAAATTTGTCCACCTGTTCGAAGGAGCTATGAATGTTAAGCCTACCTAGGAGATGCAGGCTGTTTGTCTGTTATTCTAATGTGGGGAAATCCTATTCAGTACGCGACTGTTCGGCGTGATCGATTCGACGTGAGACTAATCGTCCTTGGGAGGACTTAACGTTGGGGCACCTCGGCATTGAACTATCCTAACCCTACTATCACCCTAATCTAACCCTAATTAAGTATTAAGCTACGCTAATCCTTAATATCACTCTAACCGTAACCTAACTCTAGCGTCGAGTCGTCCCAACGACGAGTCGGTCACGCCGAGTCGTCTCTCATCGAATCGGTCACGCCAAATAGTCCTGTCCTGAATCCCATTGTATAAACTTTAAAAATGCAATAAGCAAACTTGCCGGCTTGTTTTCTACACTGTATCTTTACTGCGGAAAGTCAAGCAGAAAAGGTGTGGCGATCAATTTTAAAGCCATTGAATTGACCCTACTGGTAATCAAACTTGAGTCTGCCCAGTGGCGCATCCAGAGGGGGGGTGTCGAACCCCCCTTCTTTTGAAACTGAACCCCTGTTTTTAAAGTGAAGTGTCCAAATTGTGCAAGTGCTGTACGTGCTGTTATTTTAAAACAGCTTTGACAGAATTTGCCTCACATCATACTGAAGCCAAATCGGCTGCTTGGGTAGTGGTAAGACACATTATTATCAGTGCTGGCCGGGCAGGGGCGGATTTAGGGTGGGATGTGGGGATGCATCCCCCCACCAGCCATTTTCAAACATGTTTTTGATAAAAACAATTTTTCCATAATTTCGAACCTTTTCGATAACATTAAGCCTTTCGCTGTAAGCACGCGTAATCGAAAATGTACGAACAAACTGCATCACATTTGGTGAAACCCTCAGATTTAAGGGCAAGAACTTGAACAAAATTTGCCTAAAATTTGTTCAAAAAGTACTGATATGGCCACTACAGTATGTAAAATTTCAAAAATTTTTCAGGGTAGCATGCCCCCGGACCACCCTAAAGCCTTTTTTCATTCTCAATATACTTCAAAATGATTTTGCTGGAAAAAACTGCGCTTGAAAATAAGTCAAAATTTGGTACCACCTCCCTGAAAAAAATTTCTGAATACGCCGGAGACATGAAAATTTTCAAAGGGCTTTTTACGTCTTTTTTGGGTCTAACGTCTTTGTATTCAATTAACATGCAATTTAATTCAAAATTTTATCCTCTCCCACCAAAATTTTCTGGATCCACTCCTGTGTGCTGGATCTAGTTTTTTTTAGAACCCCCCCCCCCCTTTGAAATATATTGGGTGCTTCCTTGAGTCTGCCGCTCTCGAGAGCAGTGGTTTTCCACCGAGATGGCGGAACCTTAGGGTTTAGCCTGTACAGTCCTGGGGTTTTGCAAGGTTACAGTTTAGAGCTGGATTCAAGTATATAAGAATCAAATTAATCCACAGGGATTCCTTGTGGCTCTGGAATGTTTCATTGGGGTTCTGCTCCACTAGAAAGGTTGAAAACCACTTTTCTAGAGAGACGATCTGTCCATCTCGCCATCTAATCGGAATTGAATGTTAAACTGGGTCGTGTAAAGCCTGTTCATCTTTTATGAGTGTGCTGAGTGCAATCGACTTGATGATGCGACGCCCCTTTTGCTGTTTTACCTTTCGTTGTTTTTTTTTTCGTGTTTGTTTTTCACTGCTGTGTTTCTTTACGTGATATAATCAGAAATTTGGAACTGACAGACAGTGTTCACCACTGGACCTGGTAGTGCTGCGTTGCAGTAGCGCAAATGAGTTTATATAACCCAGTTTTTTTTTGCGGTACAAATTCTGCTTAGGATTTTGTGTTGTACTTTATATGCACAAATTTTTACGTAATTAATGTAAGTCATTTGTTCTACCGGTATGTGTTGCATTTAATTCCAGCTTGATTTGTTTCCAGCCGCCATTAATGGTTTTTTCTTTCCCATTGGTGTCGTAGCATACAGTTTTCTTGCATATTATGTGCCTTCATGGAGATCTCTTGTATCAGTATTATCTACACTGCAAATCCCACCATTAATATACGTCTTGTAAGTATGATTTTAAACGTGATTAGAATTTAAGTTTTGTTAAAAGATACTTGTGCGTTGTGATCGATCCTCTTATAACTTATACCAGGGGTTGAAGCAGGGCAAATTTTGAAGGTGCGCCAGCTCCTACTCCGGAGCTCATTGCTGTCCTGACGCTGCTCCGGCTACAGCTCCGGAGCTGATTAAAAAGAGCTGCTCCGTTCCGGCTCCAGCTCCGGGTTATTTAGACTGGTACTGATTTTTAGTTTTACGTTGTCATTATAGCCCACCTTCAGTTTCTCAAAATGAATTTCAAAATACCCTTTGCTCAAAAAAACTACAAATCAAAATGCTGCACACAATTTAATGACAAGGAGTGAAGCGGTAGCCAGTTATCTGCTTATATTACATTGTTCAAATCAAAAGCCATTGCTACAAAGAAAGAGAAATGCTTCAAGCAAGTCCTCTATCATCAAATTTCTTAAACCTGATCGTATTATCCGAAGCGAATAGAAAAGTCTTTCCACAGTAATTTGAGTTGGCATAACTCTCACAGTTAGACCGTTTGTGACGTCATTGATACTAACGCTAGTGTTTGACTTAATGCGATGCTGTTTTATTCATTCTAGTGTAAAGCAGTCTCACCAGGATTTTTTTCCACAAACTATAACACAGTTTAAGGAGGAAAAATAAAGCCGCTGTAAATCTCAAAACTGGACGTTTCGACAACATAAATTCAGCTGTCATCATCAGCAGTGTATGCAAGGCAGTACAAAACTGTAAGAACTAGAATTTACAATTCTAACTACAAGTAATAGCATAACCCAGGCAACGGGTCAAAATAAGTAATATAATTATAACGTCATAAACCAAAAGCTAATAAAAAGACTGACGGAGTTAAATTAACAATTAAATAAGTAAAGAGGAGCGGATTTGGAGTCAACGTTAAGCAATGGCTCATATTTTGAATAAAAAGGGACTCAAGAATTAATAAGCGTGCAGAATCACCAGAGCTACTAAGAAGTTCGGTTTGGCAAAGTCTCTTTATGGTCAGGATTTGTCGCCTTGAAATGTCGGCACTGCCTCGGATTTATCCGAAGCTGATGCTCGCGTTAAGCCTGTTAATAAGATTACGTCTAGTCTGTCCTATATAGCATTTAATGACAATCCTGACCATAAAGTGGACTTTGCCAAACCGAACATTCTTAGTACTCGGGTGATTCTGCACGCTTATTAATTCTTGAGTCCCTTGTTATTCAAAAATATGAGCCATTGCTTAACGTTTGACTCCAAAATCCGCTCCTCTTTACTTATTTAATTGTTAATTTACGCCGTCAGTCTTTTATTAGCTTTTGGTTTAGTGACGTTATAATTATATTACTTATTTTGACCCTTTGCCTGGGTTATGCTATTACTTGTAGTTAGAATTGTAATTCTAGTTCTTACAGTTTTGTACGGCCTTGCATACACTGCTGATGATGACAGCTGA